>CM077646.1:65237714-65837714 GCA_039707465.1 Rhabdophis nuchalis
CGAGTCCTAACCAACCTCCACATAGCGAGGCAGCTCCCTAGGTATTGCTCCAAGAGCTCCATATTGTTATTGTTATTGTTATTATATATACTTTAGTCATTAAACATGAATCTCAATCAACTGAACATTCAAAAATGCATCACAAATACCATTGATTGATGCTAATGGTTGATACGGGTTGCTGCCAGTCTCCCAAGTATATTCTTAAAATATATGATGCTTTTTGCAGTTCTGCTAGTGTTATTGCAGAAAGCTGCAATTTGTTGATATATCTTATAAAATTCTTGGACATGATGCTAAGTGCCTCGATGACAATGGGTATCACTAAATAAAAGTCTAATTAAATAAAAAGTCTAATTAAATAAATAAATCACTGTGACATGTTCCATCCATAATCGCGTAGTTTTGGTCGCCACATTGTGGTATTTTGTGATTCTAGTACCGCAATATCAATAAATTGTATGTTTTGACAACTGTGATATCTGGTGTGTTGTGTGCCAAATGACAATCTGTCTGTATTTGAAAATCCCACAAGATCTTCGTCTTCTCAATTTCGATATTTTTTTTCCACTTTATGTTTTCTTTTATGACTTTCTAGATACAGGTAAATCATATTTTTTACATAATGATCAGTGGATTAATTTAGCAACTTGGTCATGTCTAGCTTTGTAATACGTTTGTGCTATTTTGCTGCATTCACATATTAAATGTGAAACAGTTTCAACTTTGTCATTGCGAAGTTACTATTGTTGTTGTATTATTGTTGTGTTGTTGTGTTATAGCACAACATTACCCTTCTATTTATGGGAGATTCGCAGAGGTTTATGGAGAAAGGTTGTTCCTCTTCCCAAGCACATAAGGTATTATTTCTTTGCAGTTGATCTTCAGAGGTTACTTTAGAACAGTATGAGATGTGCTTGGGATTTACAGGAAAAAGAGGAAATTAATGAATGCTGCTTTTCTGCTTTTGTTCATAATCATCTTGTAAAAATAAAAGAGATGTCATGAATACAAGGACACAATTGATATTTACTGTTGTATTTACCAGAAAAGAAGTTGATCCTGCATTGAAAGGAAGCTTAGGCTGAAGACAAAAACAAAATCTCATTATTAGTAGGTTTTCAGTTAATTGAAAATGATTCTTCAGAATAGATTATTGGAATAGGTAGAGAACTAGTCTTTATTTCAGGTAGTAATACTAAATTATACAAACCACTTGTTTTTAAGAAATTGGGCATGAAATAGATCAGAGGTGAAATTCAATTTTTTTTACTATCGGTTCTGTGGGTGTGGCTTGGTGGCCATGACTTGCTGGGCGTGGGAGGGAAGGATACTGCAAAATCTCCATTCCCACCCCACTCTGGGGCCAGCCAGAGGTGGCATTTGCCGGTTCTCCAAACTGCTCAAAATTTCCACTACCGGTTCTCCAGAACCTGTCAGAACCTGCTGGATTTCACCCCTGAAATAGACATTGTATGCCACAAATGGGTGTGAAGCAGACTGACACATTTTCTGCTTGATAAGATTAGCATGATATAACTGTGAGGACAGCAGCATAAACTGAAGCAAAATTAAAAGATTTTAGGGTGCTTCCAATTTTCACAAAATTTCAGTATAAATCAAATGCTTTAGTTTATTTTCAGATCTGCAGTTTAGATTTTCATTGTTCTCTGCAGCAAAATCAACTTTCTTCTACTATTGTGTAATTATTTGTTTGATTCCTGACTCTTAAACATGCTATATATACTTTGCCTTATACGTATCTCTAGATGATTTCTTTCCCCAATGTTATATGTAAATAGTTTACTTGTGTTCTCAGTAAAACAATGTTAGATTTCCATAGCACTGTGGAAAAAATGTTTTGATAAATGGAAGGTTTTCTGGGGAGAATGGGGTGCCAAACCAAGATCAAAAAGTGAATAGGAACCAATCTTGTTTTAGGAAAATATGTCCTCTGTTCTTACCTGTTAATACCATCTAAATAAATAGCAACAAAGGAAAAGTGACTGGATTTCATCCTGTGTGTTTTCCGGGTCTGTTCTTTGAAATGTTAGTTGTATAACCAAAATTGTGATATAAGATATCCTATATCTTGGGGAATGGAGAAACATTTTTGCTGAATTGACTTGGATATATCTAAATAAATACCTAAAACAATAATATTACACAGACTTTTTTTCTTTTTATAGTGGGACAAGGTGTGTGTGCGTGCGTGCGCGTAGATAGATAGATTACACACACACACACACATATGTGTGTGTGTGTGTGTGTGTTAGGTTTTTGAGCTGATCAATAAATAAATCAGGGAGACTAGGATAGATCTATTTCGAGCTTTTTAGCTCTCATCACCTAGCCATACCCTTACTGGGATTTGAATATATATACTTGGTCACAACACCCTGGTAAGCCCCACTTAAGGGAGGAAGCAAGTTGCTTTCCTTTTCTGTCTTTTGGCTCATCACAAGAGACCATGCAGACAGAAAACTATTCGTTTCGCTGCCTTTTATTTCCATTTGTGTTTACGTTTGTGCTGATAAATAAATAAACAAGGGAGACTAGTATAGATCTATTTCAAGCTATTTAGTTCTCATCAGCTACCCATACCCTTACTGGGATTCGAATCAGGGAAGAATTACATCTGAGGCGGTTGTAATTGCCACTAGACCAATGGTTCTACTCCCGATCAGCTGAGCCAGTATATGCTTGTATCACAACACCCTGGTAATTAAGGGAGGAAGCAAGTTGCTTTCCTTTTCTGTTTATTTATTTATCAGCACAAACGTAAACACAAATGGAAACAAAAGGCAACAAAACTAATAGCTTTCTGTCTGCATGGTCTCTTGTGATGAGCCGAAAGACAGAAAAGGAAAGCAATTTGCATCCTCCCTTAATCCCACATATTATACATTATTATACATATTATACATTACACACATATTATACATATTATACATTACCCACATATTATACATTATGGTCCTATATTGCAGAGTCTTAGCAATATTCCTGCTGAGCTATGAAAAAACACTATTATCAAAATAATTTATGGTGGCTTCATTAATTCAGCTTACATAATATTTGAACTTCAGTCAAATTATGGACTCAGTACTATCTATCTATATTTGGCAATGGATAGACATCTCTATTATGAGATGTCTATTCATTAAGAAAATATGAATACCGGCAAAATTACTGCTGCAGGACTTTTCTTACAGCCTGATCCAAACATCTGAGCCAAATTGAATATCAAAAAGAGACCTTTGGAAAATATAAGAATTACAGAAAGGCCAGTAGCTTATTAAGCTAAAGACAGATTTGGATATAGGGTTAGAGATAGGGTTTTTTGGGTGATGGGGCAGTGGGAGTGTTTTTTCTTATACTTTTTGTTGCCTTTAAGTCAGTACTCACTAATACCAACTGGCTGAGTAAGCCCTTGCAGTGTTCTTAGCAAGATATCAGAAGTGGTTTGTGTTAAGATCAGGGTGAGAATGGAAGCAAAGCCAGAGTGATTTCAGCAAAGCTCTTTCATTTAGTTCATAAGAACACCAGCAACACCCTGGCTGACGGTGCTCCTTTTATAGGAAGCTGTCAACCTGTCAACCAATGAGAACAAAGTATATTCCCGCTTCAATAGCGGACCTGAGTGAGAAATTCAGCAACTAGTTTCAGCTATTCATTTCAATACGTAAAAGTTTGTCTTTGATTCCTTGCCTTCTTCCTAGAAGAAGAGTGATTGCTGTCCTTCTCAACTCACTTGGCTTATAACAAAGCCTTATTTTTGACTGAATTGCATAGTCACAACAAAGCGTGACTCAGTGGCTAAGACGCTGACCTTGGTCGGCAGTTTGGCGTTTTGAATCCCTAGTACTGCGTAATGGAGTGAGCTCCCGTTTCTTGTCTCAGCTTGTGCCAATCTAGCAATCGAAAGCATGTAAAAATGCAAGTAGAAAAATAGGGACCACCTTTGGTGTGAAGTTAACAGTGTACTGTGTGCCTTCAGCATTTAATCATGCCAGCCACATGACCACAAAGACATCTTCGGACATTGTTGGCTTTGAAATGGAGATAAGCACCGCCCCCTAGAGTCAGGAACAACTAGCCTTTATGTGTGAGGGGAACCTTTACCACCTGTAGTCACAACACAAAAATAACCATCTTGTTCCTTTCATTGTACTTTTTCCATGCAATAATATATACAACTATAAATAGCATAGATTAAGATCCATTTAATAGAAATAGGAAAAAATAAGAGAATATTCAGATGTGTAAGCAATTTAAAAAAGCAGAGAGATTGAGATTAAATCCAATCTGTTCAAAAATAGTGAAAAAAAATGACGGAACTCAACTGTAAGAGCAAGAAACAAGTCTTAACTAAAAATCAGGGAAGATTTATTTCTTTAATTCCATCTGGTTGCTAGGCAATAGCTATGCAGAAAAGCTTAAACTAAACAACCTCTGGTATATTCTAAACTTTTAGGGATAAATGACCACTTAATTTACAACAAAGAATAGTAACACTGTCAGCAAAAGTTGCCTCTGAAAAGAAGCTGAAGAAACAGTTAGTTACTAATATCCAGTTAGCTATTTTAAGATAAGGGATGCTCAATGGCTAAGACACTGAGCTTGTTGATCAGAAAGGATGGCAGTTTGGTGGTTCCAGTCCCTAGTACCATATAACGGAGTGAGCTCCTGTTACTTGTCCCAGCTTCTGCCAGTCTAGCAGTTCGAAAGCATGTAAAAATGCAAGTAGAAAAATAGGAACCACTTTTGGTGGGAAGATAACAGCGTTCCGTGTGCCTTTCGCATTTAGTCATGCTGGCCACATGACCACGGAGACGTCTTTGAACAGTGCTGGCTCTTTGGCTTTGAAATGAAGATGAGCACTACCCCCTAGAGTTGGGAATGACTAGCACATATGTGAGGAGAACCTTTACCTTAGTGTAATATAACTATAAATAACAACATGACAATGATACATTGGGATATCTATATCTATATCTATATCTATATCTATATCTATATCTATATCTATATCTATCTATCTATCTATCTATCTATCTATCTATCTATCTATCTATCTATCTATCTATCTATCTATCTATCTATCTATCTATCTATCTATCTATCTATCTACCTACCTACCTACCTACCTACCTACCTACCTACCTACCTACCTACCTATCTATCTATCTATCTATCTATATGCTGGTATTGCCATCCTCGGGTGTTTTCCCGTGTATATAGCATGGAATTTTTATTGCAACGTTTCAGCAAGATCTCACTTGCCATCCTCAGGCTTCGCTCTGTGACTGTGACTGCAAAGGCGTCGCCCTTCCTTAAATCTTGGTGTGGGGGGGGTGGAGTGCTGACTATTGTTGTGAGTGGGTTGATTGGCTGTGCAGCTGTATCATGATTGGTAGATTGATGCTGATTGGTCTTATTTGTATGTTTCTCCTTATTTTGAATTTCAACGGCTTGGGTGGAGGGTGGGGCTCGTCTGTTGGTCAGTGCTGGTTTCCAGATGTCTGGTAGGCGGGAGGTGTCGTCACGTTTGTTCATATTGTTAGGTTGCTTCTCTATTTCAATGGCTTCTCTGATTATTCTCCTTTTCAGCTGTTCAGCCTTGGAGATCATTTTAGTTCCTTGAAAGTCAATGTCATGTCCTGTAGTTTTGAAATGTTGATAAAGAGATGAGGTATTAAGGTGATTTTTAATGCATTTTTATGTTCTGCGATACGTGCACTTATCCTTCTGTTGGTTTGTCCTATGTAAGTGGCAGGGCAGATTTTACATGGAATTTTGTAGACCCCTTGGCTTTCTAGCTGGATCTTGTCTTTGGGATTCCTTAGGATATTGGTTATTTTTTGGTCGGTGTTGAAGGCTGTCTTTAGGTTCTGCTTCTAGAGAATTTTGCTGATTTTGTCTGTGGTACCTTTAATGTATGGGATGAGGGCAATGCCCTCATATATATTTGTTTTCGTAGATTTTCACGGGTGTAGGTATGCTGGTGTTGCCATCCTCAGGTGTATATACACGGGAAAACACCCGAGGATAGCAATACAAGCATATATATATATATATATATATATATATATATATATATATATATATATATATATATATATGTTTTCATATATATGTTTTCATATATATATAGGTTTTGGTTATACATGCATATGCATATGCATATGCATATACATATACATATACATATACATATACATATACATATACATATACATATACATATACATATACATTTAGTTAGTTAGTTAGTTAGTTAGTTAGTTAGTTAGTTAGTTAGTTAGTTAGTTAGTTAGTTATTTGCGGAGTAGAGGATAAAAAACTGGAGAGAAAAATCACAAAATACAAGGACCTGCAAATAGAAGTAAAATGACTGTGGCAAAAGAAAGCTCATACAGTACAAATAGATATATAGGTACCTTGAGTTCAATCCCAAAACATTTGGAGTACTACTTGAACATCATCAGCATTGACAAAATCACCACCAATCTTTTGAAAAAAGCAGTTTTACTTGGAACAGCTTATATTCATGTTAAATATCATCAAACAACAACTCTTTATTCCAGTCCTTTGGAAGGATTCAGTAGATAGATAAAAATCCAATCTAATCATCTGGCTGACTGTGGATGAACCATAATTCATTAAATTGTATGCTATCTGACTCTCAATGACTCTGGGCAACTCACAATAAATGACAATAAAATCAATAAAATATAAAGATAAAAGAGGGCAAACATAATGAAGCAAATGATCTCTCTCGTGCGTGCTGAAGATCTGGGTGAAGAATTGGATCAGGACATCATTTGGTATGTTAATTTTGTAAACTTCTTTCTAATTGAACAATTCTGGGATTTGTGTTAGCTTTAGGGCTCGATGTTTGGCTGTTCTTCTTCTGATTAAATTTCTATACCGCCGTTCTCCCTTCCGGGACTCAGGGCGGTGTACAGGCAGCAATAAAATCAGTGATATAAAATATAAAAAATACATGAAATATATATTTAAAAATATATTAAATAATACGCCTGTTCTAAAACCATTAATAAAACCTACTAAAACCATTTAAAAAATTACGCCAGGCCGCACGAAATAGATAGGTCTTCAAAGCCCGATGGAAGAGGTGCAGATCCGTGGTCATGCGTAGGTCGGTGGGTAAGGCATTCCAGAGGGCAGGAGCTGCCACAGAGAAGGCTCTCCCCCTGGGGGTTGCCAGCCGACATTGCCTGGCCAACGGCACCCTGAGGAGGCCCTCTCTGTGGGAGCCAACTGGTCGGTGGGTGGTATTTGATGGCAGGAGGCGGTCTTACAGGTAACCAGGTCCCTTGCCATGGAGCGTTTTAAAGGTAGTTACTAATACCTTGAAGCGCACCCGGAAAGACACAGGCAGCCAGTGCAGCTCGCACAGGAGAAGTGTCACATGGGAGCATCTAGGAGCTCCCAGGATCCCCCGCACGGCCGCATTCTGAACTAACTGGAGCCTCTGGGTGCACTTCAAGGGAAGTCCCATGTAGAGAGCATTGCAGTAGTCCAGGCTGGAGATGATGAGGACTTGAGTGACTGTGCGTCACGATCCAGAAAGGGGCACAACTGGCGTATTAGGCGAACCTGATAAAAGGCCCCCCTGGCCACGGCAGCCGAGAGTCCAGGAGGATGTCCAAGTTGCGAGCCCTCTCTGTGGGGGCAAAGACTTGCCCCCAATAGCCAGAGCTGGCACTAACTGGCTATATCGTGCCGCCGGAAGCCACAGCCACTCGGTCTTGGATGGGTTGAATCGGAGCCTGTTTCTCCCCATCCAGACTCGCACGGCCTCCAGACACCGGGACATCACTTCCATGGCATAGTTGGGGTGGTCCGGGGTAGAGATGTACAGCTGAGTATCGTCAGCATACTGGTGGAATTCTACCCCGAAACCACGGATGAGCTCACCCAACAGCTTCATATAAATGTTGAACAGGAGAGGTGAGAGGACCAAGCTCGGTGGTACCCCACAGGTGAGGCACCTTGACGTCGACCTCTGCCCTCCTGCCAACACAAATTGCGACCGGTCGGAGAGGTAGGAGGAGAACCACAGTAAAACGGTGCCCCCACCCCCAGCCCCACCAGCCGGCGCAACATGATACCATGGTCGATGGTATTGAAAGCTGCTGAGAGGTTTAACAGGACCAGGATAGAGGAACAACCCATATCCCGAGCCCTCCAGAGATCATCCACCAACGTGACCAATGCCGTCTCTGTGCTGTGCCCAGGCCAGAAGCCGGACTGGCGTGGGTCCAGATAGACAGTTTCCTCCAGATGCTGAGGCAGTTGTCGCGCCACCACACTCTCGACAACCTTTGCAAGGAATCGGAGGTTGGAGACTGCACGATAGTTGGCCAACACAGCCGGGTCCAGGGAGGGCTTCTTGAGGAGGGGCCTCACCACCTCCTCTTTCAAGGTGGCTGGCAAAAAGTCCACACTCAAAGAAGCGTTGACAACTTCCTGGAGCCAGCCTCGTGTAACCTCCCGGGAGGCCAGTAGCAACCAGGAAGGACACGGGTCCAGTAAACATCTGGTGGCGTTCAGCTGCCCCAGCATCCTGTCCATGTCCTCAGGAGTCACAGGATCGAACTCTTCCCAGATAACAGTCTCAAGACCTGCCACCATCAGCCCGTCTGAACTAGTCCAATTGGAAGCCAACCCGTCCTGGATCTGATCAATTTTATCATGCAGATAACACCCAAATTCCTCCACACGACCCTGCAAGGGGGCATCCCACGCCCTCTGGTGAAGAAGGGAGCAGGTCACCCTAAACAGGGCGGCGGGCCGGTTATCTGCAGATGCGATAAGAGCTGAGAAATAATTACATTTCACCGCTTTTATCACCACTAGGTAGGTCTTCAAATGCGACCTTACCAGTGTCCGGTCAGACTCGGAGCGGGTGGCCCTCCAACCGCTCTCTAGGCATCTCTTCCAATGCTTCATCACTCTTAGCTCCTCAGAGAACCAGGAAGCCAAGGTGGTTCGCCGCCGGGTGAGAGGCCGCATAGGCACGACTCGGTCCACGGCCCCCGTGGCCGCACTATTCCAAGTGGCCACTAGGTCCTCATTCGAGTCGTGGGTCAGGTTCTCAGGTATTGGCCCAAGCTCCAGCTGGAACCTCTCAGGGTCCATCAGGCGCCTGGGGCGGAACCATCTCACCTCTTCCGGTTCTGCCTCCCCGCGGTGGGATGTAGCGGTTGGAAAGCCTAGCCGAAGGAGAGAATGATCTGACCATGACAGGGGTTCAACAGCTATTTCCCCTAAACCAAGATCACTCAACCACTGGCCAGAGGCAAAAACTAGGTCCAGCATGTGTCCTCCAGTATGGTTGGGGTCATGAATTAATTGGGTCAGGTCCATGGCCGTCATGGAGGCCATGAACTCTCGTGCCATCTCAGATGCCTCGCCTATCAATGGCAGGTTGAAATCCCCTATGACCAACAGCCTACGGGTGTCAGCTATCACATTTAGAAGCTCGGGTAGGTCTGCTGATACGTAGCGGGGAGCCAGGTACACTATCAGCAAGCCCAACTGCCTCCCATGACCCCACTTCACACATAGAGACTCACAGCCGGCTGTCTGTGGCACAGTGGTCTCCCTCGGGTCCAGACCCTCCTTTATGACAACCGCCACCCCCCCACCCCAACCATGGGCTCGCGGCTGGTGAAATGCACGGTAAGCCGGTGGGCACATCTCAACGAGGGTCACCCCCCTTGGTCCAGCTAGGTCTCCGTGATACCTGCCAGGTCCGCCCCCTGTCTAAAACCAGATCATGAATGAGGGGGGCTTTATTAGCAACAGACCTGGTGTTACACAACATCAGCCGAAGGCCCAGGCCCGGAGATCCAGAACCCCCTGGGTCGCAAGAAGAGCCATGAGGGCCAGAGCGTGCCATCGCTCGCAAACAGTGGGTGTCCCCTTCCCTTATATGATATGGCCCTCGACTCTCGCCATACCTGCCCCTCCCACACACAGTCTTGATAGAGTAGCCCTATATTAAGCAGATCCTCACCCCTCCCCACTTTTAGGTACTATGTCCTCCCCGTCAGGACCACCAGCCGGTCTGGAAATATTCCTTGGTGGGTTTTCCCCCTCACCCACCACCCTAATTTTAGTTTGACCTCCCCCCTCCCTGAATCCCCTTAAGACCCGGATTAAAAATGTGGTTAAAAATCCCCTTAACTTCCGCTTTGTTGAGCGCTTGTTCTGACCTAGGCTTCCCAAGAGCATGAAGAAAACTCCTTGTCCAGACAAAAAAACCTTTTATTAATTTACTGTGAATTCTGCTTACTCACATCCAGCAAAGTCTTTCAAGGGAGGATTTTATCTGGCTTGGAAAGCTGACAGGCTGATATCTGCAAAACTTGCAAGGAGTCTCAGAGGAACTAATGGTCTCCTGCAAACTCCACTCCCCCTTCACTCCTCTTTTATTTCCTCTGGGAGGGAACATTTATCATCCACCAGTGGCCTTACTCCTAAGTCGACCCCTGTTCTTTAGCTGTTCCCTTTGTCTGACAACTCTGCACATGTGCACACTGGGAATAGGCTCCAGCTTCTCATCTGCCTCACTGATGCCTGACTCTGAAGGCAGCTGATAACTGGTATATGGTTGTGGCCCAGAGGTGGGTTCCTATCGGTTCAGACTGGTTCAGACGAGTATGTAGTAATTCGGTCTGCCATGCTACCAAACTGGTTCTGTCAGTGGCGTAGGTGCCACCATCTTGTTTTTTTACTTCTGTGCATGTACAGAAGCATTTTTTACTACTGTGCATGCACGCATTAAGCAGGTAGTGTGCAAAGCATGTCCCCGAGCGAACCAGCAGTAGAAGAAGCCAGAACCCTCCCCTCTCTACCTCTGAAAAAAAGACCTCATCAGAGCCTTCCCCAGACTCTTCTGCCAGCTCTGCTGGCCACTGGCGGGCCACAACAGCAATCTGGATAAATTGCAAGAGGGTTCTCCCTTGCTTCCCCCCCCCCCCACAATTTCATGTGAAGTCCTACAGTATATTTATATAATGTTTAACCATTGGTTAATTGAACTAACTAATTCAGTGACTTTAGTTTATATGCAGTATCTGCCTAATGTAGAACCCTTAGGACCAGACTATAATGAATCTTACAATATTTGATTTTCAAAACATTTTTAATTAGAGCCGTATACTATAGCAAGTTATAGTATCGCCTCGAGTCCCTTTGGGGAGAGAGAACGGGTTATAAATAATAATAATAATAACAACAACAACAACAACAACAACAACTATTATTATGATTATGATTATTATTATTATTATTATTATTATTATTATTATTATTATTATTATTATTATTATCAAACATGAAATTAAATATGTGTAATCTAAATTAATTGACCAATCTCAAATTTAAAGCATCCTTTGCCCAAAGATTTTGTTTTCAACCATATGATTAACTAGCTCCTGAGGTTGAATATAACACGATAATGACAGCTGGTAAATTCAAGTTTGAAGCTTAAAGTGCAGAAACCTGACTCTCCTTCTGCTTAGAATGCAGCTATATATATATACTTCATTTATAATCTGCTTGAATTATCTTATTAGCTGTTTAACCCTAATAATTCTTCTACAGTTGCTCAGCAGAGCAAAGTTTTCATCTGCAGCTTGTCTTAAAAAGGGATTCTATCCTGAGAGGATTTATGTAAGCAGCTCATGGAACTTCTATGCCCAATTTACCGGAACCAGTAAATGTCTTATATGAGCCCAGCCTGGGCTGTTCAGTTACAGCAAGGATATAACATCAATTCGCTATGTCCATGGCTGAAAAGGACCATGAGTCAAAATAAGGAACAAGTGATGAATTCACCATTACTTTTCATAATTTGGTTGTTGCCGCTATTAGTAAGAGAAAGTTATTCAGTGTCTTTTTGTCTGCTTCCCTTAGAAACTTTGCTTGCTTTACTTTTTTTAGGAGACCACCTCAATGTTTCTCTGCTTCCTCTCTCTTGTCCTTACTCCCAATTCAAAGTCTAGCTACTGAGGTTGAAATAGGGTTGCACACTGTGATGAGATTCAAATAATTTAACAACTGGTTTTCTGCCCTATTGATCAGCTGGGTAAGGTGTGGCTCGGTGGTCATGTGACTGAGTGGCTGTGGCCAATTCGACGTCACTCATGTCAATGGGTGGTTTGTCTTAGCTGTTACAATGTAGTAAGAGTTAACCGGAGAGGCAGTTTCTGTAAGAAGGGCAATAAAGATTAGGCTAAAAACAACATCAGAATGTTTCATTCCTGCCTTACAGGATTAGCCCTGTAAAGTGGAAAAAAACAAAATGAGATTTCTTCCAACAATCGGTTCTCCAAACTGCTTAGAAAGTTAACAATAGGTTCTCCCGAATAGGTGCAAACTGGCTGAATCCCACCACAGCTCAGAAGAGAAGACAAGATAATAACATAGCAGGAAGGGACTTAGAGGCCTTCTTGTTCAATCCCCTGTTCAAATAGGAGACCCTATATCATTCCAGACAAGTGACTGTCCATTTTCTTCTTAAAAGACTGCAGATATGGACTTCTGAAGGCAAGCCATCCCATTGGTTAATTGTTCTGACTGTTAATAAATTTCTTCATATTTCTAGATAGGTTTTCTCCTTGATTATACATCGTTCAATCTATACATCATTTCTTCTTCTGCCTTCTGATGCTTTGCAGAGTAGGTTGAACCCCTTTTCTTTTTGGCAGCCATCCAAATATTGGAACCCCGCTATCATGTCACTCCTAGTCCTTCTTTTCATCAGACTAGACAAACCCAATTCAGATTCACTCCAAATAATTCATTGGTAGGTTCGAGTGGCACTGTGTAAAGTGCAGAGATAATTCCATATCCTGATGTCCAATCTCAGAAGAAGAAGCATTTATCATGCTTAGGAAACAAAATCACTCATTGTGAATATTTATTATGGAGCCTATTTTTGTTCTCTGAGCTCAGGCAAAAGCAGCAATATTGCAGCAAACAAAAACAAAAAAAGCTATTATTTTCAGGACAGACTGAATGTTAAATGGATTATAATTATAATTAATACAATAATAGGTAACATTGTGACATGATTGTGTTGCTTCTGTGTTCTGACAAAGATGAGTGTTGTGCCTGAGGTCCAGTCATGATGATCAGTGGTATATTAACCATTAAGCAGACTAAGCACGTGCTTAAGGCACCAGGTCCAAGGGAGCACCGCAAAGTTGAGAAAGAAGGGGAAAAAAACAATGAAGATTTGTACACCATGATTTGTCAGTGCTTAGGGCACCAGTGAGCCTTAATCCACCACTGATGATGGTCTCCTTAGAGAGTCAGTCAAAGAGAGCCTCTGCCATAAACAATGTGGTAAGACATAATTTACAGAAACCCCTTCAGGATTGGTTATCACCCAAGTCAACAAGGACCATACTTGGGGTTCTAAGCCATCTGGTGAGAAATAGCCTAGTGGACTCAGATCTGTTAGCAGAGTAACCAGTGCCGGTAGTTACAAGACTATTGGAAGAGATGCTTTTTTACCCATCCCAAATATACATAGATAGAAAACAAAGAAGCAATGATCTGTTACTACAAATGAAGTAATCAAAAAGGGGATATTGGAAAACCAATAGTAATAAGCAACTTGAGTACAATGTCAAGATATCTGAAGCAGAGGTGAGTTCCTCACTGTATAGTCTGGTACGCCAGAAGAGGTAGTGAAAATCTGGTGTGCCAGATAGGACCGGTAGGAATGGTGGCTTGGCCATGCACCCAAACCTGTTCTTCCATCAGAAGCTTTGTCAGAAGCTTTTTTAAAAAGATTTTTTCCTCTGCTGGTTCAGGCAAGGGGGAAAAAGATTTAAAAAGTAAGAGCGAGAGGGGGGAGGGAGGGGGGAGGGGAGAAAGAAAGAGAAAGAAAGAAGATAGGAAACTCACTTTTCAGGTGGGTCATTCAGCAAAAAAATAAAAAAAAACAAATGCTGTCATTTTAAATCAGAACTGAGCATGCCTGGCTGTGGAATTCTGGGAGTTGAAGTCCACAAGTCTTAAAGCTGTAAACTTTAGAATCCTGCTTTAAATTGAAAGGTTTGCAAAGTGACATTCAGCAGTTATTGGGGGAGGGGGTTGCTTCTCACAGAGGGAAGAAGAAAGGAAGGAAGGAAGGAAGGAAGGAGGGAGGGAGGGAGGGAGGGAGGGAAGGAAGGAAGGAAGGAAGGAAGAAAGAAAGAAAGAAAGAAAGAAAGAAAGAAAGAAAGAAAGAAACAATTTAGGGCTAGACGTCTACTCAGAGGTCATCTAGTCCAACCCCCTGCTGCAGCAGGTAACCTTACATTGTCTGGATTATTTTGGTGCCTCTAACAGAGAGAAAAATTGCCAGACAGGAGAAGGAGTTTACTAGGACAAGACTGCCATGAAGAGGAAGGCAGAGAGAGTCTCTGAACTATGACTACCATTGAGGCCAAAATTTTGATTGCTAAGCAAGAGTGTTGTTAAGTGAGCTTTACCACATTTTACCCAATCCATGACATCTCCTGGTGAGTGACATCAAGTTGGCCACGCCTACCCAGGCACATGACCACCAAGTCATGCCCACAAAATAGGCCACACCCACAGAATAGGTAGTAAAAACTTTTGAAACCCACCCCTGATGTGAAGTACCACTTAAACACCTTCAGCATTGACAAAATTGCCAGCAGTCAGTTGCAAAAGGCAGCTTTATTCAGAATAGCTTACATCCTGCAGTATTCCTTTAATGCCACCAAACAACAACATCTGCCTGTCCTAGGTCCTTGGGAAGGTCCCAGAAGGTAACTAAAAGTGCCAAATCTAGTCTAAACATATGGTGGGCTGTGCAGTCAGTCATAAGAGTACTAAGAGAGTCACATGAAGTGTTTGACTTAATTCTGCCTGAAGCAAGACAAATAGGAATGACAGCTTTGTGGATTGTGAACGAAAAAAATAGTCAGTCTATATTCTTGAACTAAATTTCCAAGCAATCATATAGCAGTTAGGAGGAAGCATGAGCAGCTTGTGCTTGCTCCAAAACATGAATGTGCAATCTTCATAATTTTCAAAATGTGAAATGTGGTATTTAGGAGACTTTTGAAAATTGATGGATTTGATGGAGCATTAAAAATGGATGTTGTCACATAGCATTAAGGATTTGAATCGGAAATGTTGCAAGATTCCTTTCTGTAGTACACTGCTGTAATAAGCCGTATATTATTTCTGAAAAGAAAACCCAAATCTGAATTATATTCAGGCTCATCACAGAGAGACTGAAGTTCTTATGTTGATGGATAAAGATTGTAGAGCTGAGATTAAGTTAATGCTTTTTTTGTAGTCTTTTTTTTTTCTTATGGTGTCGGGTTTTTTTTTAGGGGGGTGGTTTGGGGGGGAAAAGCACACATTTGGATTTTTTTTAAGACCTTAAAACATAGTGGATTGCAGGAAGGCTACTGTTTATTCATACAAAAAGTGTCCTTAACCATTTGTATCATCTCTCCCCTGCATTTTTGAAAGCCCATGTTTATATTTTAAGTGAAAAGGTGTTTGCTGGAATATGGTACGTGATTTTATCAGGAAAAAGAGAACAGTTATTATGCAATGCAAAGGTGAAATGCTACTGGTTCAAACCAGTTTGCAAACCATTTTTTCCAATGATCAGCTGTGCAGGATTTCCTGCTTTCTAGCTAATCTAAATCATGTGGCAGAGCAGATTCTCCACCTCACTGTTTGCTTACTCGCTTGCCGGGCGTGCTTGGTACTAGTCTCCTCCCACCCTCCCGGATGCGATTTTGATGCTCTGCTCATGCGCAGAAGGTCCTGTGCATGCACGGAGGTGGCGCACACATGCACACATTGCTACCAAACTGGTAGCAAAGGTAAGTGGATTTCACCCCTGATGCAATGGAAATATTTTGTGTACTTGAATTTTCATCACAATATCCTACAGTATATAGACTACTGAAACTAGAAATGAAGAAAATATGCAGTTATATTTTGCATCAAAACAACAGCATGTTTTTAATTCACTATCTACATATAGTTAAAGTTTACTTCCTTCAAAGAAAGAAGGAAGTAAAAAGTTGGGCATTGGAACAAAATCATGACAAAAACTAAATGCAGGGACACTTATTTCACTAATGCTGTCCATGAACAAATGCAGAAGGCTGCATTAAATTCACTATTTGAAACACTTCATTAAGGTTTATTCTATTTACACTAAATGAAAATATTACAGTATGGAGCTTTGCTTAATCTTGATTTTGGAATCCTTTTATTAAAAAGCTAGAGATCTGGCCTTTTGTAATGTTGGTAATGATAGTGAGGATTATTTTATTAGTATGAGACTGACCATAAAACATATCCCTGAAGCTATATAAAGAAAACTAGAACTATATTATGACTTTCTGTCAAGTTTGTTGGAGAACGTATTTGTTAACTTTTTTCTCCCTAGGTTTTACCAAAGTTAATGATATAGAAATGATTCATTCAGTCTAGGGGTAGGAAAGAGATACTGTATGACAGATAAGGCCAAGTTAAGATAAAAAAGGAGAAGAATATCAGCACATATATTACCTTGATATTGATCTCCTATCCTTTGGTTTGCACTCAGAGAGCAAGGACCAGCAGCAAGCAGGGCTGACATCAATACAAATATAGCTAGATGGGCTTTTTCACCAAAGTACCATAGACCTAGTTTTTCTTTCAAAGCATCATGGAGCTTCTTTGAATCAGATCGGTATTCCAACTGGTGGTGAACCTCTGCTATATAATAGTTACATCTGAGTTACAGATTGTGTTTATTGGCTACAGGTAATCCTTGACTTATGTTTGGCTGTTAGTAACCATTCAAAGTTACAATGGACCTCCCTGTAGATACAACACAGTTCCAAAGGCCTGATTGTTTCCCTCTTACAGTCACATGACTGCATATTGAGCATTAGGCAACCAGTCCCCAATTATGGCCATTTGCAGCATCCCATAGACCATGTTTTACAATCGTTTTGCCAAATATTAGCATTTACTTACATTTTTCACCAATTCTGGCCCATAGTGATCCATTGGTTTTCTTAATTACTGTGGTGTTGAGTAAACAAATGCAGCAAAATGTCATAAAATCAGATCGGTCATGTTACTCTCATAGCTCATGACCATGATAGTCAGGCTCCAGTGCAGTTGTAAATTGAGGACTACCGTTATCTCCCCCTGTCCTCCCATGTTTTTTTTAAAATGAAACTATTATTATTATTATTATTGTTGTTGTTGTTGTTGTTGTTGTTGTTATTATTATTATTATTATTATTATTATTATTATTATTATTATTATTATTATTAAGATTTTTATACCGGACTTCTCCCTTTCGGGACTCAGGGCGGTGTACAGGCAACGATAAAAATGAATAGTATAAAACATAAAATATGTTAAAAATATATTAAATGATTAGCCTGTCCTAAAACCCTACTAAAACCCCTACTAAAAACAATTAAAACTACGCCAGGCCAGCCACACGAAATAAATAGGTCTTCAAGGCCCGACAGAAAAGGCGCAGGTCCGTGGTCGTCCGTAGGTCAGGGGGAAGGTCATTCCAGAGGGCAGGAGCTGCCACAAAGAAGGCTCTCCCCCTAGGGGTCGCCAGCTGACATTGCCTGGCCGACAGCACCCTGAGGAGGCCCTCTCTGTGGGAGCGAACTGGTCGGTGGGAGGTGTTTGGTAGCAGGAGACGGTCTTGCAGGTAACCAGGTCCCTTGCCATGGAGCACTTTAAAGGTGGTTACTAGTACCTTGAAGTGCACCCGGAAAGCCACAGGTAGCCAGTGCAGCTCGCGCAGGAGAGGTGTCATGTGGGAGCATCTAGACTCTCCCAAGATCCCCCGCGCGGCCACATTCTGAACTAACTGGAGCCTCTGGGTGTTTATCAAGGGGAGCCCCATGTAGAGAGCATTGCAGTAGTCCAGGCTGGAGATGACGAGGGCTTGAGTGACCGTGCGTAAAACTACTGCACACTCCAATCAGAGAGGACTTATGGAAGTGATAGTTCTCTAAGATTGGGCTGGCTTTTTATTCCCATGTGATGGCAAACCAGATAATGCAATAGTGATTTGGGGCCCTGAAGAAAGAGGGCATCAACCAGGGCAGCTGGAAAAGCAAAAGCCTTGAATTGTGTAACATTACCACCTGATCCTTAGCAGTGCCACTATGCCATATGAACCCTGTGGCATCTCAGAATTGCCAGACTACTGGGGAAATCAAAGGACACTCCCAAGATATCATGCATCTTTTTAATGGAGCAATATATGCTATCTAAAATAACTGTATTTGTGCACTGGCTTACTTTCTTTCCTCTTCTGTTTTAAATGAACAGCTTTGCAGTACTTTCTAATTTGTAGACATTGTTAAAACCCAGGGCAACAAATAGGACTTTTTTTGTTCTGATTTCAATCCAAGAATTTATTTATTATTTTTATTTGTGAGAAGTATACTCTTCAGGTGCTATATTTTCCCATGTCCTGCCCCTCCCTCTTTGGCTAACATCTTTATCATTCTTGTTGTAAAAAGCAACCTATATTATTCGAAGGAGACAGATAATATCAATGTATACTTAGTTTTGATAAATGGAGGATGCCTTATAAAGTATGGGTTCAATTATTATAAACAAAAAAGAGTATATTTTATGTATTATTTAGTTTTTTTCTAGCTACTTTCAGCATCGACTCTTAGGGTAGCTTATTGAATTAAAATAAATCATGTTTAAAACCACATATTGTGATTATGTTAAATGAAATGGAGGGAGGGGAGACTGAAGGGTGAACCAAAGATAAGAAAGGCTGGATGTGAGTACGGTATTCTCATATTCTTATTGGATTGATGGCTATTAAATAATACTGTATTTTGGTATTTTAATGGTTGCCTGGCTTACCGAAGAAATGATAGGAGACAGAACGCTAGCATTGATGGACTGCTCTCTATGAAATCTAATTCATAAATTGCTATAGCTGTATACAATTCCTATTTCAGTTGCATCTTGGCAAACAGAGAGATATTTGATATCTCTGCAAAAATATGAGAAAATCCATTATTTGGTAGCAGAACTATATAAAATAAATATTCCCTACCATGATTGACTGACTGACTGACTGACTAACTGACAGATTGATTGACCCAATTTATATCGCCACACATCGCAACAAGTGACTATGCCTGGTGAGGTTATCCCTATCTTTGTAACACAGATTTGATAACCCTTGTAAAGTGAAACAAATATTTATTGTTGTTACACAAGTGAATGATTACTCTGCTGCAAACCTCCTGCCTCTCCTTTTTTGTACTGCTACTACTTCTATTATGATAGTTATATGTGCACTGTACTAAGCTAAGGTGACCAGATTTTAACATTGGTAAAGCAGGACACCATTGACCGGGGCGGGGGGGGGGTGCTCTTGATTAAAATTTTGTTCTATGAAATAAATAAATAAATAACTTACCTAAATTATCTGAATAGCTAATTTGTTGACATCACTTGTTTAACTAGCACTAGCACCATCCTATTAATTTCTTATTTGGCTAATTGGATTTAAAATTCAAAATTTAAAGTAAAGATCAGTTGAGGACAGGGTTTCTAGCTTGTTTAGGCATGGGGAAGCCCTTCTGGTCTTACCCCTGCCCAGGGCCTCGGAGTCCTTTTCCAGTCCCCGGTCAGCGGGGGTGTCAGGCTCTTCCTGCAGCTTCGTTAGGAGCTGTCTTCGTCCCGGAGCGCCTCCAACCATCTTGCCGCGCTGCGGAAGACCGTTGGAGCATTCTGAATGGCGCGGCTGACTCTACGGCTCTTGGAAACGCTGCGTGGCTTCTGACACCTCTCTGAGGCTCTTTGAAGCACGGCACGGCTTCAGCAGCATCTCTGCGACTTTGAAGCGCCGTGCGGCTTTCTACATCGTCTACAAAGCCCTTTGAAGTGCCGCGCGGCTCCTGCCGCTTGTCTCAGGTGCCCGGAGCCTACCAAGAAGGGCGCGCGCACGGTGCGAAGGAATCGAACGCCGCACGAAGATCTTTGAGCGCCCGTCCCAACATGGCTCGTCAGAGCCTCAGAGGCATCAGGGGGCGCCTTCCCCAAAAGGCAGTTTTCCCTGAGGCAGCAATTGGGCCATTTAGCAGCCAGGGGCAGAGCCAGGGCCTGCTTAGGGTGCCATTTGGAGGACTCATGTGGTGTCTGCCATTTTGAGGGTTCGGCCTGCATGCGGCCACAAATTGAGGCCAGTGGGCACCTCCATTTGTTGTGCATTCTTTGCAAAAATCGGGACTTTTTTAAAATGCCGCGGGACGTGGGCCAAATTGTTAAAAATCAGGACTGTCCTGCCAAAAGCGGAACGTCTGGTCACCTTATGCTAAGCCTGTAATCAGAACAATGAAATTTCATCCAAGTCCTTTTATTTGCACTCTTTTCCCCCCCACACAAACCAAACCAAACCTCCAAAATCTGTTCTTAAAAACAACAAATATCAGCAAATCGTTTTTACATACCAGGGATAGTCTTCTGTTTTATAATAAGCGTTTGGGACATAGTGAAAAGTCAACAGATCTTTATGCCTTGATAAATTGAAAGCACTGCATATATAAGAAAGAAATATATATGTTCGTGACATAGAACAATTAATCTAAAACCAATTAGATCAAATTCTAATAATAATAAGACAAACTGAAACCATGTTAGAGCTCTATATAAGCCCTACGTTCACTCTCCCCTCCATATCATCATCAATATCATCATCATCATCATCATTATCCACAATCTTAGCCATTGTTTATCCACTGCAGAATGAATGCCTCTTCTACAAATGAAACAAAAAAAATGTTTAAAAGTTATGATATTTATGTAGTTACTTACTGAGCACATCTAATTTGTATTAAAGTAATCAAAATATTTTTACAATCCCCAAGGCATATCACAACTTTTGAGTGCCTCTAAAGTTTGGAAATTGAAGTTGAAAATTTTAACATGCCCTATTCCGCATGTTTCCAACCAATATGGTCCTGAGCTTTCTTTTGCCAATTGGGCCCCTCCCTCTGCTTCATTTAAAATGATCACAATATGTGGTTTTAAAATGTGATTTAAATTGAATTAGGGCCTAATTTCTGCAAATTAGGATTACATGGGAACTCAGTAGAAATTCTTTTAGGAATTTCTTTTGCATTCACGATATTGATCATGCTAAATTACTGCATTTCTAATTGACCAACAGCAGGAAAAAAATGCTGCAGAAAAATACCACGTTACAGGTGTTACGACAAT
Source organism: Rhabdophis nuchalis (assembly GCA_039707465.1). NCBI lineage: Eukaryota > Metazoa > Chordata > Lepidosauria > Squamata > Natricidae > Rhabdophis > Rhabdophis nuchalis. Next base: position 65,259,025 of record CM077646.1, read on the forward strand.
CTGCTCTTCATATTAAGCCAATCAATATCTACAATGCTGCTGGTATGTGCCATTGTGTGCCATTTTCCAGCTGAGTAAACAAACAAAACCTCCTGGAATTACTTTGCAGCTCATTATCAGCTGCACTTATGTCATGTTCATTTACTTGGAAACCATCTTTGAATGCATGAATAAAGTGTGTATGAGGAATTAATATTGTCCCCAAATTTATTTGATGAGAGTAGTTTTATCTGTGAAGGACCTGTTTGGTTTTCCTTATAACCATTTGTTACTGAAATTCATCTTTTCCCCCCATTACACCCTACCCCCCCCCCCCGGAAATCTGTTGCCTTCCCAGTTGCCTTGAAAAAAAATAAATTAAAAAATGGGATGATTCCCATTAAATTCTGTTATCTTTAACAGTTTGTTTGTTCAATCATCCGTTCAGTTTCAAGGCTCCCCAGCTCCTCAATGACTCTTGGTAGCTTGCAATTAAAAACAAACTAAAACACATACATAGAGATAAAGAGCTGATCAGAAGCAAACTAGTATCACAGAAAAACAACAATTATTGTGGCTCCTCAACCATGCTATCCTCTGTTTGGGGGTGAGGAGGGGGAAAAAAGATTTTAATAATTTTCAGAAAATCATTAAGTTGGGAGAAATGCAGATTTCTTAGGGGATGTCATTCCAGAAAGCAGGTGCCACCATTGAGAAGGCACATTTCTATTTCTGGGTAAAAAGTGACAAACTGAAAACAGCTCTACAAAAAGAAGCAGAATGGAAAGCTAGTGAACATAGCAGTTGTTCTGTTAGAAACTTACTGTAGGTAGATGACCAAGCTGAACCTGACGGAGAGGTCAAATGCATCATCAGTCATGAGTCCCTTCATGCCCACAAGAGATCTAAGTCCTGCCCATCTTGAATTTCTTTGATTCTTATCTGCCGCCAAATTGATTTGACTGCTAGTAGTTGAGATTCTAAGATTCAATTAACTATTTATACTCAATTGAACTCTCTGGATGTTCTGATTTCTCTGACACTTACAAATGGATAAAAGGTCTGACTAAATTTGAAATAATATTTTTCAATTAATGATAAGAATTCTTCTCCTGGGAAAGAATTTGTTTTGATTTCTCAATATATATATATATATATATATATATATATATATATATATGGTAGAATGAGATGATGAAGTTTGGACACTTGTGTCCAAACTTTAGTCAATCAACTTGATTCACTAAATATAGAGTGAAGCAAAATATCTTAACATTTAACATATTAAAGGATGTCTTTGAATGATGGATTCTGAAGATAATCTTAAAAATACAGAAAGACTGTATTTAAAAGATGCAAAGGAACAAATATTACCCAGCATGAGGCTGATCTGAAAGTGGATTTAACAATGGCATGCCAGAAGAATTATATAGAAAAAATGTTACACTGATCATACAAAATAAACTGGTGGATGCCTTAATAATGTAAAGGGGTATACAATAACAGGCCAAGAACAGATGATTTTCCTATATTGGATATAGAAAATAAGCTTGTTAAAGCTTTAGAAAATTTTGTGAGAAGGGAGAAAGAAACAATGAAAAAAATCAAGTTCTAGGACATGAATTGAAAAGGAATGTTTAAAAGTAAAAGAGAGGAATAGAAAGTTTATTTCATCAAGGTTAAAATAGAAATGTTGTTATATCTGGTAACAATGGATTTTTTCTGATATCAGGATTGAAGTGATGAAATTTTATAGATTTGCTTATGGATGGAAAATGGGATATGGGAAGAAGATTTTCTAAGAGAAAATGATAAGTTACTAAAATTGTTACAACTTGTAATGAAGAGCAGAGTTACTTCTTTATATATTTCCTTATTCACTCTTTGTTCCTTTCCTCTTTTTCTTTCTTTTTTCCTTTTTTTGGCAGTTTCCATTTTTAATGCTTTTATTATTATTATTTTTAGTTTGTATTATTGCTTATTGTTTTACATTGTTATATGTATGTGTGTTTGTGTGCGTGAATGGTATATGTATGTATGTTCCAGCATAACTCTGGAACGCCTTGAGCAATTTCAACCAAACTTGCTGCATAGATGACTTACATTCTGGAGAGAAATACTGTGTGTGTGTGTGTGTGTGTGTAAGGGACACCTAATACCCCTTGGGGTGTGTGCTCCCTTCAGGTACAGCCTGTTGTGCAATACTGCTGTAGTTGCTTCTACTGTACAGCACAGTGCAGTTGCCGTGGTAACAGCTTCACAGTACTCCACAAGGGGGCTCTCTCTGGTAAGGGGAAAATCCAACATTAGAAATTACAGATGACACCAAGCTGGCAGGAATAACCAACACCTCAGAAGATAGGCTTAAGGTACAGAAGGATCTTGACAAACCTGAACATTGGGAACTATCTAATAAAATGAAATTCAATGGCGAAAAGAGTAAGGTCCTACATTTAGGCAACAAAAACAAAATGCACAGGTACAGTATAGGTGGTACCTTGCTCAATAGTAGTAACTGTGAAAGGGATCTTGGAGTCCTAGTGGACAACCAATTAGATATCAGCCAGCAGTGTGCAGCAGCTGCCAAAAAAGCCAACACAGTTCTAGGCTGCATAAATAGAGGGATAGAATCAAGATCACAGGAAGTGTTAATACCACTCTATAATGCCTTGGTAAGACCACACTTGGAATACTGCATTCAGTTTTGGTCGCCACGATGTAGAAAAGATGTGGAGACTCTAGAAAGAGTGCAGAGAAGAGAAGAGCAACAAAGATGATTAGGGGACTGGAGACTAAAATATATGAAGAACGGTTGCAGGAACTGGGTATGTCTGGTTTAATGAAAAGAAGGACCAGGGGAGACATGATAGCAGTCTTCCAATATCTCAGGGGTTGCCACAAAAAAGAGGGAGTCAGACTATTTTCCAAAGCACCTGAGGGCAGAACAAGAAGCAATGGGTGGAAACTAATCAAGGAGAGAAGCAACTTAGAACTGAGGAGAAATTTCCTGACAGTTAGAACAATTAATCAATGGAACAACTTGCCTCCAGAAGTTGTGAATGCCCCAACCCTGGAAGTCTTTAAGAAGATGTTGGATAACCATTTGTCTGGAACAGTATAGGGTTTCCTATAAGGTCCCTTCCAACTCTGCTATTGTATTGTATTGTATTGTATTGTATTGTATTGTATTGTATTGTATTGTATTGTATTGTAAATTACATTTTGTCTGGACATTTCACCCCTATAAATAAATACCCAGGCATTGCTAGGTTGTCAGCTAGTTTTTAATAAAATTATTATAGAAAAAGAGAAGACATAATTTCATGGTCCTTATGTAAAGCCAGAGAGACGGCAAATCACTTGATACATGTTTTTATAATGTAATATACATAGTACACAGACACATATGGTTTGTGGACACTTAACGCAAGTGATGTACAAGGTTTTCACCTACCCCTTCCTTTTCCTTCAAAAAAAAAAAAAAAGGTGGACACCCCCCCCCCCCAAGCCATTTCTTTTCCCTGAAATTGAAAGGAAATGTTCAAAGATGCAGAAGCAGAAAAATTATCTGCTCTCAGAGATGGATGCGAAGAGCAGCAGAAGCATTCACTGATCTCTCATTGTTGTAGAGTGACATAGCGTGATTCTAGAGGGAGTTGTGAGGTGCTCTGATAGTTTCTATATGCTGTAATTTGTATCCGGTCCCATATTTTCCTAGCATTTTTCTCTAGCATGCCTCTCTCATGGGGAAAGTCTACAGCATATGATCAAAAAGATCAATTCAGCCTTGATACCATTAGTACAATAAGATAACAGATTATTGTCCTTAGCCCTTTGCAGATGAAACATTGACATTGCTATAAATCACCAACTTTTAAAAGCTATGACTGAGAATCGGCTTTCTAGGATAATTTACTCAGTCCAAACATCTCTATATTTCTACGTTTATCAGATAAATGTTATGTAGGTAGAATAGCATATGAAACTATGAATTAAGGAATTCAGTGTCAATTTGCCTTGGAGTTACAGCAACATTTCAGCAGCCCGGTGATTAGGAAAATCTCCCTAATTTTAAGAATTTTAGAATTTAGAATCCATAGAAACAACAGTACATATTAATTTCCTTTGGCAATCTCTTTAAGTAAATGCCAGGTTATCAACCATCATTTCTCAACTGTTATCTTGGTGTGTACACACATACACACACATACACACAGAGAGAGACACAGAGAAAGACACAGAGCCACACCCCATATCCTTTGAAACGTGCTTTAAAATAAACAACAGCCAATTTTTTCTTCATTATATAATACACATTTGTTTATTTATTAGACTTATAGATTTAGTCCTGGTAGCTTTTTTAAAGGTTTTATGGATTGGCTGAATAGAATTTGTTTCTGTTACGTTTAATTGTTGCTAATATAAACTATATCCATTCCACTTGTTGCTATTTATAAATGTTAACCGGGTCCAAAACCTAGTGTTTGGAGTCTACATTTTGCTATAAAACTTTCTATACTGATTAAATTAGCCACAAAGCTTTCTGCAGTGTTATTCTACCGTCCAAAATGCTTCTGAATACATAAAGTTATTATTTTTTAAAACTAAATTGCCAAAGAATCACTTGGAAATCTTCTTGTTTGGCATTTTGTATAATTTATCATCTTCCCCATTGAATTATGGAGTCAATTGCTTCAAGCAGTAGTTTTTTTTATGAATTGTTTAGCTTGATTATAGGGATGTACTGTATACTTTCACTTGTGTATAGTATTAACAGTTTTGAATATCCTGGTTTACTATATAAACAGCTTCAGTATTGACATTTCAAGTGTGGTCTTCCTTGAGTAACCAGATGCTTTCCCCAGACACCAAAGAAACAAAAATGTGATTTAAGTAGGCTTAAAGACCAATATTACAGTTATTTTTTTTTCTTGTGGGGAGGTATACAAAAAATAAAAATAAACTAATACAATCTAGTGAAATGGGAATAGATATTTAGAATAGAAAGTCATGAAAGGGATGTTCTCTTTATTATAATATGCTAATTATCATATTTAGAAAGATTATCCTTAACAGTGTTCCTCAGCACTCAGAATTAAATATCTGTCTACAGTCAAAATCCCACTCTTACCGATAATTTACAAAGCTTTAAAACTTTTAGGATTAGGACACTTTACCTTTATAGTGGCACACTGGTTAGAATGCAGTATTGCAGGCTAATTGTGCCCACAGTCAGGAGTTCAGTCCTGACCTACTCAAGGACCAGCTCAGCCTTCTATCCTTCTGAGGTCAGTAAATGAGGATTCAGATTATTGGGGACTCTGTAAGCCACTCAGAGAGTGCTGTAAAGCACTATAGAGTGGTATATAAGTGCTACTGCTATTGCTATAGTGCTGCCTTTACATTAAGTTGTCTATCAGATCTCTATCTCAGAATATGTTTCTGAAGTCTTCAGCACAAGAAATAAGGTCTTTTTGATACTGGCCTTCAAACAAGTAATTTCCTTTTGTGATATCCCTGTTTTCTTCAGGTGAATATTAAATAGCTTCATGCTCGAAGCTTCTTTGATTTGATCTTACAACTAGTCTGGCATTTAATGCAGCTTAGCAAAGTATTCTGCACAAATGTATAATGACACTATTTATTATAAATCTTATATTTGGTTGGTCTTGTTTTTTTCATAAATCAGTGTTTGGAAGGGACATTGGAGACCTCCTAGTTCAACACCCCCCTCCTATGTATTTCATTACATGAAATTATAGCCATGCAAGCAACTAAAGTGATTGAAATAACCAGATACTGAACTTGAGCTTATGTATAACCATAGGTTTTAAGCTCCAGATGATCTTCCCTATCTAGGGTGGAAGTCAGTTTTCTATAACTCATTCAAAGATAATTTTCAGTTTGGAAAATATCTTAATCATTTCGAAAACTGTAGCAATGCAAAGCTCCATAAGGCGTTTTAGTGCCCCTCTGATCATTTTATATATTGGATTGCAAATACACCAGGAAAATGCTGCAGGATTTCTTTGCTTACCCATAATATACTTTCAGTCATGTGGAACATAACTGCAGGGACATAGTTGAAGTGTATCAATAGGTTCTGGATCAGTGCACAATTTTGAAATGTTCCACAGGCATCAGCAGGCTATCTTCAGGTTTGTATTCAGATACTTCTATTTTTCATATATAATGAAGAGTTCACTGCATTGAAACATTATGCTGAAAGGGGAAAAAAAGAGCTTCTTAAAGAAAGAAAAAAAGGGGGGGGGAACCTAATTTGACTATTCATTTTGGAAAGCATAAACTGCTAATATCTAATTTTCTCCCATGCAGTAATCTAAAAAATTAGCTTTTATGATCATATATTTTTTTCCTACTGGGACTTAGCTAACCAATGCCATGCTGACCTTATGAAAAGAGAGTACATTTTTAAAAGGCAAGCTCTTTTTTTAGAGAAAAGTCTTTAGAAGGAAAGAAAAAATAATTATTTTTCACGAAGTATTTTCCTTGATAGTTCTTTAGAGGAAGAAAAAAAATCATGAAACTTTGTATTTTGTCTCCCTGCTCTGCAGCTTATATGAAAAGAAAGCAAACAGACAAAAAGAAAATAATAATCTGGTGTTTACGCTATCAGTTCGGTTGCTTTGAAAATGGGTTTCTTAATGACATTGTTTCATTACTGTGGTTTTGCAAGATGTCACATGCAGAGTTAGATTTTTTAAAAAAAATCATATTTGCTTCCCGAAACAGAATCCAAAGAAAATTATCTCCATGCTGGATGAATTCTTTAATCTTATGGTATACTAGCCGTTCCCGGCCACGCGTTGCTGTGGCCCAGTCTGGTTAAATGACCAACCAATCTGTGTGGAGATCTACACCTGCACACATAAACACAGCCACCGTATAACTACCAACCTACTGCATTTCTCACTCTCTCTCTCTATCCTTCTACCTACCTACTGTATTTCTCCCTCTCTATCTCTATCCCTCTACCTACCTGGCTGGCTGGGCAAGGCGCCGTCGGGCAGTGAGAGCGACACAGCCTTGGGGAGGGCAACCCCCCCTGAAAGCAGCGGTTTCTTCCCTTCCCGGAAAAGGGACAGGCAGGGGCCTCCTCTCTCCCACCGCTGCCCGGAGGCTGCGTGGGACAGGCGGGGTGGGTGGAACAAAGATGACCATCCATTAAGAGAGGTTGGGGCAGCGCGGCAGCAGGTGTTGGGGAGGCTGGTGCAGGTCTCCCTCTCCTGGAGCCCCGCTCGGCAGCCGCACATGCATGACAGGGGAGGAAGGAGGTTTCTGCAGGAGGAAGGAAGGCAGTGGGCTGCTTCGGTATTAACGCTGACAGCCTTTCTCTCCCCCCCTTCCCACCATCTTTCTTCTTCCTTCCCCCCACAAAAAAATCTGGAGTCTCATCCACTTCACAATATGGGTCAAGCGAGGTTGATAGGGAGGCAACCTAAGGGGGGGGGAACCCTCTGCGCCCCCACATTGCACCTCCTCATCTTTCAGGCCTTTTGGGGGGGAGTGGCAGGTGATATGGGGGGGAGGGAAAGGTAGCATTGGGGGGTCGGTGGTGGGATCAGCCTCGCCATTTGGGAAGTCAGGGGTGCGCATGATGGATGCCCTCCGCCAACCGCTCAGGCCAAGCTTGCCTGTTTTTAAAGATGGATCGGACCTCAAAACTTTTTAACCTTTCTCCATCCTGTTTTGCCCGCCGTCTTGAAAGAGGCGGTAGTAAGGCCCCTCCTCAAGAAACCGTCCCTGGATCAAGCATTATTAGAGAACTATCGTCCCGTCTCCAACCTTCACTTTTTAGTGAAGGTTGTTGAGAGTGTGGTCGCTCAACAGTTTCTGCGACACTTGGAGGAAGTTGATTATCTAGACCCACACCAGTCCGGCTTCCGACCCGGGCACAGCACCGAGACGGCGTTGGTCGCGTTGGTTGATGATCTCTGGAGGGCGCGGGATAGAGGATTTTCCTCTATCCTAGTCCTATTAGACCTCTCAGCGGCTTTTGATACCATCGACCATGGTATCCTATTGCGCCGACTGGGGGGGTTGGGGCTGGGAGGCACCGTTTTGCGGTGGTTCTCGTCCTACCTCTCTGGTCGGTCGCAATGTGTGTTGGCAGGGGGGCAGAGGTCGGCCTCGAGGCCCCTCATATGTGGGGTTCCTCAGGGGTCGGTACTCTCGCCCCTACTGTTCAACACATATATGAAGCCACTGGGTGAGATCATCCGTGGTTTTGGGGTGGGATATCATCTGTACGCTGATGATACTCAGTTGTACATATCCACCCCAGACCACCCCAACGATGCCGTCGAGGTTATGTCCCGGTGCTTGGAGGCCGTACGGATCTGGATGGGTAGTAACAGACTCAAGCTTAACCCATCCAAGACTGAGTGGCTGTGGCTTCCGCACCCCGATTCAGCCAGATTACTCCAACTCTGGCCATTGGGGGCAAAACACCAGCCCCCGTGGAGAGGGCGCGCAATTTGGGTGTCCTCCTGGACTCCTGGCTGTCTATGGAGGACCATGTTGCAGCCGTGGCCAGGGGGGCGTTCCATCAGGTACGCCTGATGCGCCAATTGCGCCCCTTACTGGACCGGGGTGCCTTACGCACAGTCACTCAAGCACTCGTCACGTCTCGACTCATCTACTGTAATGCTCTCTACATGGGGCTTCCCTTGAGGTGCACCCGAAAGCTACAGCTAGTCCAGAACGCAGCCGCGCGGGTGATTACGGGAGCGCCTAGACACTCCCATATAACACCAATCCTGCGCGAGCTGCACTGGCTTCCTGTGGTCTTTCGGGTGCGCTTCAAGGTTCTAACGACCATCTTTAAAGCGCTCCATGGCTTTGGGCCTAGTTATATGCGAGACCGCCTCCTGCCCCATACATCCCTCACACCGATACGCTCCCACAGAGAGGGCCTCCTCAGGGTGCCGTCGGCCGGACAATGCCGACTGGTGACACCCAGGGGGAGAGCCTTCTCTGTGGCAGGACCAGCCCTTTGGAATGACTTAATCCCTGAACTCCTCACCATCTCCGACCTCCGCCTCTTCCGCAAGTGTCTAAAGACACACCTATTCCAACTAGCCGGCCTAGCGTAGCCTCCAATACTGACTCACAGATAGTTTTAAAATGGGGATTTTAATTCGGTTTTAGCACAGGTTTTTAGTTGAATAAGTTTTTTAAAAAGTTTTATATGTTTGTATGTTTTTTAATATTCCTGTGCGCCGCCCTGGGTCCGTTTGGAGAAGGGCGGGGTATAAATGCAATAAATAAATAAATAAAAAGACCACAGGTTGGGGAAAAATCTGCTGTAGGACACCCCTCCCCCAAATGAGTGTTTCCCAAGTGAGGGAAACACGCAGAAGAACCACACTTTTACGTTTTCGTGGAGTGTACATGGCACAGTGCGACATTCACACAATCTATACATATCATTGTTGCTGTACTTTAAAGGAACGTTGTGTGAAAATTTGGAAGTGATTGGTGCAGTACTTTCGGAGATTAGCGGTTTTGAACAAACTCTTGTTACATTTTTATATCGATTGCAACATAAATTTTGACTTTGTTTTGTGGCTGCCCTTAATAGCTTTAGTCTTAATTAATGTTTAGGTTTTTTTTTTTTTATAAAATCTGCTGCAGGAGTCTATGGTAATAGTGAAGATTCTGATCTTAAATTATACCCAAAGCTATTTTAAAAAAGTAAAATGGAAGTCTATGTGGTAGTTCAGTCTTTTTTAAATATGACACTAGTTAAATGTTGATCCAGGATCTTCAATCTGTAGATTCTAAACTGTAGGCAATAGTTTGGATTCATATGCAGAACAAACTTCCTATAAAAGATTACATTGGGCAATCATTGAAATATTAAACTATTGTCCATCATGTCAGAGAGGGTTAAAAAAACAAACCAGCATTTTTCAGGTAGGGTCATGGCAGCTGTTTTAATGGATTTAGAAGCTATAATCTGGGTTGAGAACATTCTCAAAAGTCTTTCCCAATTTCTAATTGAGAAATAAATCATTCACTTGAAGTTGCTAAGGCCCTGGTTGCCAAAAAGAAAGCATCAATGTCTACTAACTTACAGAACTTAATAAAATGTTTGAGTGTAATGAAGGATCTATCGGCTGCTATGGTAAATATAATCTGTGAATCCAATGATTGAAGCATTTTGGAGTGATTGCCTTTCTGTTCCACTCATGCTTTTGGAAATAGGATGTTAAACTAGAACACCTCTTTCTTAAATCAATTTCTGTTTTTTTTAAATGTTGTGTTCCAGTTAATTTGCTACATCAGTTCTAAAAGTAAGTTTCATTAATAGTAATGAAGGCCTTATACTATATTTATGCATTGCATTTAACATCTTTTCTTTCAGATAACCATTTTAAATTATTGCTTTATGTTTGTTACTGTTCAGTGAACAAACATGGAAACAAGGCAGCAACATGAAAATGCACAAGTTCAGAGGACCTGTTTATAAAACATGTAAAAGAACACTAAGAAAGAATTAGCAACAATATGTAGATGCTTTGCAGCCCTCTTTCTCAAACAGACTATTGTATGATTGTGGGAAAATACTGTCAGAAACAATGATGTAGAGCAGGGGCTGTTAACTCCTGGACAGTGGGCCAAAGGCATCAAGTGCTGGCCACGCCCACGCCCGATTTAGTGAAGGGCGAAAAAGTCCTGGTATGTCACGTGATGCTGCCATGACAACGTGAGTGTCAGCCTCTGCTTCACTTGCTTGCTATTGGCTGCCATAGAAATGGGGAGGGTGGGGGCATGGTATATGGGAAGGGAATTATATGATACTGGAGGAGTATGTAGAAGGGAACTTTGTTCTCACCATCTTCTGCACATGCTGATAGCCGATGCTTGGTCTTGGTCAAGGCCAACTGTCTTGCATACCAATCTGATGAGGCCTTTTGAAGATACCCACACCTTAGGGAGTTGCGGATTGGACACTGAGCTGAGGTAAAAGAGGAGGGAGGGGGCTGGGTAATCATTTAATATGTACTTGTTTGCACCTTTTTGGCTCAGATATTGCTTTCCTTTTCCCTGCTTTCAATTCATATCTAATAAAAGTACTTCATCTCTATTCAAATGGAGTTGAAGTTTTTCTTTCTTGGATACTGAAGGAGGCATGCCTGACAGTGAGCTTGGCACACCTGGATATAGAGTTTATTTCCTGTTCCAGTATCAAGCAGAACAATTGTAGTATTTATAGTAGACAAAATAATAGCTACAATGCTCATGAATGAGTTAAAAAACAGAACAACTAAAGAACAGTATATTGAGACTGTTTATTGAGACCTGCATTTTTCAGTGTTTTTTGTTGTATTTTTGCCAATATTGTGATAAATTTACAAACCACGTTATCTGATAAATTTTGTTAATAACATTAATTGAATAACATTTGGAAAGAAGCTTATTTTTCAACTGCGAAATAATTTACAACAACATTCATGAAGCAGTAGAAAATGTTTTGTTAAATATGAAACAAGATGCAGTTTCACATTCACTTCTCATGATTCATTTTCCTACATATTATGTTTCATTTTTATTATAAAAATATTTCCAACTGACATAAGATACAATTTAATTGCAATAACAATAACTATAATGCAGGGGTCCCCAACCTTTTTTGCACCAGGGACCGGTTTCATTTTAAAGAAAACTCTGCGGACCGGCTGAGTGGCTCAGCAGTCATGTGACTGGGTGGGCGTGGCCAATTTGGAAAATGTGAAACTCACTTAACAACGGTCTTGGTTAGCAACCAAACTTTTGGGCTCAATTGTGGTCATAAGTTCTCTCTCTCTCTTTCTTTTTCTTTCTTTCCTTCTGTCTTTCTCTCTTTCTCTCTCTTTCTCTGTCTCTTTCTTTCCTTCCCTCTTTCTTTCTCTTTCTCTCTCTATTTCTTTCTCTTTCTCTCTTTCTTTCTCTCTTTCTCTTTCTTTCCCTATTTCTTTCTTTCTCTCTCATTTTTTCTTTCTTTCCCTCTTTCTCTTTCCCTCTCTTTCGCTCTCTTTCTGTCTCTTTCTTTCTTTCCCTCTTTCTTTTTTTCTCTTTCTTTCCTTTGTCTCTTTCTTTCTCTTTTTCTCTGTCTGTCTTTCTTTCTCTCCCACTTTGTTTTTCTTTCTTTCCCTTTCTCTCTTTTTCTTTCTGTCTCTCTCTCCTTCGTCCGCCCATCTCTGTCACTCTGTGTGTGTGTGTGTCCGTCTGTCTCGCATTCAGGCACTTAATCACTTTATCTTTCTCTCCCTCCCGCTCTGTCTGTGTGTGTGTGTGTGTGTGTGTGTGTCACTCTCTCTGATTCCCTCCCTCCCCGTCTCTCTCTGTGTCTATGCCTCTCTCTGTTGGTCTGTCGTCGTCCCGTCCCCCCCCCACCGCGGAGTCTCCTCAGCCCGGCTCGACTCGTTCACTTGCCTTAGCCTGCCCCACCCGGGCGGCCACCGCTGCGCTTGGTCGCTCGTGCACTCGGTCAGGCTCCTTCCAGGAGCTGAGAACGCTCCGTGGGGAGGGGGGGAAGGAACCTCCGCAGCCTCTGGAAGAAGACGAGTAGCTGGCATGCCGGTTGGGGAAGCTCTGTGGGGGCAGGGAGGAAGGGAATCCGCGGCCGGTAGGGAGGACTGCTGCGGAGTCCCTTTCTCCCTGCCCCCCCAGGAGTCCCACCGTCGACAAGGGTGGAAGAAGAGGTGCACTTCAAGCGCGCGAACAGCCCCGACTGCGTTCTCCCGCGCGCTTTGCCCAGGGGGCTGCCCCCTCCTCCCTCCTCCTCCTCTACGGCCCTGCGGCCCGGCTCCCACCCAGCCACGGACCGGCACCGGTCCGCGGCCCGGGGGTTGGGGACCCCTGCTATAATGATAACCACAATAATGATAATAATGATAACAATTATAACGATAAGAATGATAATAACAATAAACGACAGTGGAATTGCAAAAAACTGTTCTACTTGAACATTGTACATTTTAAGAAGATATTTGGTTGATACCTAGGAGGTTGACAGGAACCTGAAGAAACCATCAATGTCGGTCAGTGCTATTTGTGATGCATTTTTAAATGTTTAGTTGATGGAGTTTCATGTTTAATGAATAAAAGAGATAATAATAATAGATATTTTACTTTCAATATACATGCGCAAAACCAGGTACATCCACAGTAACATCCATTACTTTGTTTCATGGATACGATTAAGCTGGGAGGCCTAGGATTTGTTATTGTTGATGATGATGTTCAGATTATTACTGAGCTGGGTGGTAGGAGGCCAAATCAGCCATTATATGAACAACAGTTAATGTGTATTTTTTAACCTATAAATCACCTTTGCAGGGACTACCATTTAGGCTGAAATTACCTTAGGACTTCATTTTACTAATTTGTGTACTTTTTAGTTGTACACTTTGATAAAGCAGTTCAGGTAGACAGTAGTGCACTTCTCATTATAATAAAGTGATGAGAGAATTGTCCTTGATTATGTGTGATGTCTCCCTTGGATGACTCCTCCAACTTTTCCTTGGAGGCTGGCTCGAGGGAGAATGAGCTCATTCCTGGCACGAAGGAACAGAGTTAATTAGTGACCATGACTGGCTAGCAGAAAGAGAATTACAGTCTTAGGCTGGGGACAGTTTATAGGCCAGTGAAGAGGAGGGGGAGGAGCTGCTTTCCGTGATGGATCCACACAGGGCAGTGGAATGGAGGTCTGCCAGATTACTTGGAAGAAGTCCCCGCCCCTTTTTATGGACTGCACTAGGAAGCTATTTAGCATGGCAGGCAAAGGAAGGCATTGCTGGGAACAATATGTGTGGGTTGTGGCTGTGTGTTTGTTCATGCTTTCTGCTTGACTTTTGAGATTCTGAGCTTCTATAACCAGTGAGCTAACATGGATGTGCTTTCATTTTTTTTCTGGGGGCTTTATGTTAGTTTATTGGACTTACTTGTTTGAGCAGCTTGCTATTTGTTTTATGGACTAATCGGCCATTGCCTAGGGGGTAAATCTGGGCTTGTTTATGGCTGGCTTTGTTTGGAACGGTTCTAAAGCCAGGTGAAGATAATTGCTGGGAAATACTATTAAAATTCTCCATAAACCACACTGATGTGTATGTGCGAGTGAATGGGATAGCACATTATGTGTTTTGGTTAACTTGAGCTCTTGTCCAACAGTTCTAGAAGCAGCAACTGGCTAGAAGCATTGGAAATGATGCATAGCAAGAGGAATTTGTTGATTTGTGAAATTAAACAAAATCTGGCTCTATAGCTGTGATGACAAACCTGTGGCATGCATTCCCCAAAGTGGCACATGGAGCCATGTTACCTGGCATGCACAGCGCTGCCCGTTCCTCTTCTGGGTTCTGGCACGCATGCACGTTCAACAATCAGCTGGCCTTCGTGCGTGTGGCAGTGCCAGAAACTGGAAGAGCTGGTCTTCCATTTTCCAGTGTGAGCATGCATGCCAGCCTGCTGATCATCACACACTTGCATGCCAGGAAAACTAGCTTGCTGGTGCGCGTGCGCATGCCAAAAACCAGACATTCGTTTTCCAGCATGTGCATGCCACCTGGTCAGCTCTTCTTTCAGGTTGTGACAAGCATGCACATGCTCCTTTTTCAGCACTTGGTTCTTAAAACGTCTACCATCACTGCTGTAACAGTTATTGTGAACAGCCATACAAATTTGATAAATCAATTGATAAGGTTTGATAAGCTTGTGGAAGCTCTATACCTATGTGAAAAAATGATATTTGTGAAAATGCAGAATTTAGGGGCAGAAGTGGGAAAGATGAGAGTAAGGAAGTACATAGATAAGGATAAATTGATCCTTTGTAGACAGCCAAGCCAACCTTTGTATAGCACAGCTTATTTAGCCAAAGTGTGAAGTTGATGTTAATAAAAATGTAACATATAAACTACATGGATACTGAAGACAGGATAAAAATTAGGAGATTGTAAATTATGGTCCTACATTAGGCATGAAAGCAGTCACTCACTCTCAGCCCAATTTACCTCACAGAATTGATGTATGGAAACGTGAGGAGGAAAGACTATTAGATATGTTGGTGGATGATCTCTGGAGGGCTCGGGATAGGGGTTGTTCCTCTATCCTGGTCCTGTTAGACCTCTCAGCGGCTTTTGATACCATCGACCATGGTATCTTGTTGCACCGGCTGGAGGGGCTGGGGGTGGGGGGCACTGTTCTACGGTGGTTCTCCTCCTACCTCTCCGACCGGTCGCAATTTGTGTTGGCAGGAGGGCAGAGGTCGACCTCTAAGTGCCTCTCATGTGGGGTATCACAGGGGTCGGTCCTCTCGCCTCTCCTGTTTAACATCTACATGAAGCTGCTGGGCGAGATCATCCGTGGTTTCGTGGTAGAGTTCTACCAGTACGCTGATGATACTCAGCTGTATATCTCTACCCCGGACCATCCCAACGATGCCGTTGAAGTGATGTCCCGGTGTCTGGAGGCTGTGCAAGTCTGGATGGGGAGAAACAGGCTCCGACTCAGCCCATCCAAGACCGAGTGGCTGTGGCTTCTGGCATCACGATATAGCCAGTTGGTACCATCTCTGGCTATTGGGGGCGAATCATTGGCCCCTGCAGAGAGGGCTCGCAACTTGGGTGTCCTCCTGGATTCTTGGCTGTCTCTAGAAGACCACATGACAGCCGTGGCCAGGGGGGCTTTTTATCAGGTCCGCCTGATACGCCAGTTGCGTCCCTTTCTGGATCGTGATGCTTTGCGCATGGTCACTCAAGCCCTCGTCATCTCCCGCCTGTACTATTGTAATGCTCTCTACATGGGGCTTCCCTTGAGGTGTACCCGGAGGCTCCAGCTAGTTCAGAATGCGGCTGCGCATGGGATTCTGGGAGCGTCTAGATGCTCCCACGTGACACCTCTCCTGCATGAACTGCACTGGCTGCCTGTGGCTTTCCGGGTGCGCTTCAAGGTATTAGTAACCACCTTTAAAGCGCTCCATGGCAAGTGACCTGGCTACCTGCAAGACCGCCTCCTGCTACCAAATACCTCCCACCGTCTCCAGTTCGCTCCCACAGAGAGGGCCTTCTCAGGGTGCCGTCGGCCAGGCAATGTCGGCTGGCGACCCCCAGGGGGAGAGCCTTCTCTGTGGCAGCCCCCGCCCTCTGGAATGACCTACCCCCTGACCTACGGACAATCACAGACCTGCACCTTTTCCGTCGGGCTTTGAAGACCCATTTATTCCGAGCGGCCGGCCTGGCATAGTTTCTAAACTGGCATACTTTTAAACGCTTTAGTTTTATATGGTTTTAGTAGGGATTTTAACAGGTTTTAGACAAGCTGTCCATTATTTAATGTATTTTAATAGGTTTTTAATTCCTTTCTATGTTTTTATTCATGACTTTACTGCTGCCTGTACACCACCCTGAGTCCCGGAAGGGCGGTATAGAATTTTTTTATTTTTATTTTTATTTTTATTTTTATTATTATTTTTATTTTTATTATTATTATTATTATTATTATTATTATTATTATTATTATTATTATTATTATTATTATTATTATTATTATTATTATGTTTGCCACTTTTAGTTATTTATAAAAATAATAAAGAGAGGATTTTTAAAAAATAAAATAAAAGTTATCTAATCAATTCAGATAATGGGAGGGGAGGTTAACTCCTTAATTCTATGTAGAAATTTGTCCTGCACACTATAATACTGATCTTATTTTCTGTCTCCATAATAGTTAATTAAATTATGATATGCATATTGTTTATCATTAATATCTCATTTAATTTACTCCTTACCTAGGGATCTTTAATGTATTTCATGATGCAGTGGGTCTTGTCCCTTCTTTCACAATCCTTGTGAGTCTTTAGGATAAAAGAAATCTACATAAACAAAACATGAAAATAACCTTCATAAAGAGCTGAACTTATTATCACTAAATAAAGAGAAAGGATTATAGTAATTATACATTTATTCCTTCTAACTGTTGCCTGACTTATCTCTTTAATAATGTTAGGTAAATTCCAAATAAATTTTAATGTCCAACTTTATAATCAAAATCTTTGAGACTTAGACAATTAAAATTTGTCAGGCTCTTCCAGTTGGATATGATTGTCCAAGTCTCAAATTAAAAGCCACATTTATAAGAACCTAAGGATTAACTAGATCCTGCATTTAGTATTCAGATGCCTCCCAATATATTGTTTCATTATTTTTTTTCTATACAATCACAAGCAAATTACTTGTGTGTCCAATCATACTTGGACAAAAAAAATTTTCAAGTTCTTATCATTTAGCATAATGTACCATACATCATTTCATGAAACAATAGAAAATATATTTAGGCCTGTCTTAGTAACAAAGCCCCATATTTATTTCTCATTTTGTGTCATTGTTTCCTATTACAGTTGGGAGAAATGTACACCATAGTGCATTTTTACTATTCATATTGTATGCATATTGTGAGGTTTTTTTGGTGGCAATTCGGTAAACCATTGTAATGTCTGGAGAACATCTTCTAGAGCTGATGAATCATTGTTTTAACATTATTATTATTATTATTATTATTATTATTATTATTATTATTATTATTATTATTATTTTAATTTTGGTGAGAGTCACAGACTTTGGGGCTGTTTGGTAGTTCAACAGCTGGAGTCCTAACCAAGGACCTAGGAACTGTTAAGGTAACGTCAGAGGATATAATCTGTTCCAAGTAGGGTGGCATTTTGTAGAGTCAGAATGTTCAAGTCTGGTAAATTTAGAATTTCTAAATAGTGAGGTAGCCCTTTAGGTATTGCTCCAAGGGCTCCAATTACAAGTGGGACAACACACAATTTCTATTTCCACAGTTGCTCAACTTCAATTTGCAAGTCCCAGTACTTTGTGATTTTTTCTTGCTGCTTATTTTCAATTTGTGCCAGGTATTGCAATGTCAATGAACCATACTTTTTTCTTTTCAACTACTGTTATATCAGGTGTGTTGTTGGCCAAGTGCCTGTCAGTCTGAATTCTGAAGCCCCACAAGATCTTGACTTTCTCATTCTCTAAAATTTTCTCAATCTCCCAATGGTTTTTGCTGTACTCAAATCCAAACGTCTGGCACAATTTCCAGGGAATGATCTTAGCAAACACGGTCATGGCATTGTAGGTAGTCAGTTTGTGAAATTTTGCTGCACCCACTGATCAGGTGGTCGACTGTCTCATCTTTCACATTACATTTGCTGTTGGTGGTAACATGTTGAATTTTTGCCTTCATGCAGTTTGTGGCTAAAGCTTGTTCCTGAGCTGCCAAAATAAAGCCTTCTGTTTCTTTTTCAGTATTCCTGATTTTAACCAGTTCCAAGTTAGTTTTTGGTCAGCTTTGCCTTCGATTCTTTTCAAGTATGGCCATGCATAGCTTCGCTTTTTCAATTTTCAGCTCGCTTCTCAATTACTTCTTTCTTATATTCAGCTTTTCACTTAGTTGTCTTTAAAAGGCCTCCTTTATTTACTTCCTTAATCATTGTTAATAATAACAATAACAATAACAACAACAACAACAACAACAATAATAATAATGTAAATGTTTGTATTCCTTCTTATCCTTATGTTTTTCTTAATTTTATGTCCTCTACCAGAGGCCTAGGAGTTTGAGAGTGCTGTGTAGGATCTTAGCTATTCCTAGCACTTCACTCTTCTGGACAGAGAGCTGTGATATTGTTCCTGGGATTTATTGCAGCCATTCTCACAACATAGGAGTTACAACTCCTATCATCAGTGAGACTTTGGCCTTTATTTTCCTCATCCTCTATAGTTTCTCCTTCAGGCACTGATACATCTCCAGCTTTTCATATTCCTTTTTCTTGATGTTGCTGTTGTCTTCTAATCCATCACTATGACTGGTTGATTGCAAGTACTTAATTGCTTATGTGTCCGGATCACACAATGTTAGCTACTTGGTTGTGCTATTCAATGTATACTGTGCCTTTAAAAAAATATGAAATACATCTGGATGATCCTTTGAATGGCAATAATACACAATATATGGAACAGTGTTTACTCACTAGTATTAAAACTATCCTATAAATTACTTATTTTTGTTCCTTACCATTTTCTTACCATTTCTATGTCTTAACAGATTTTGATTTTACATTAATATATACTTGTCCAATTCATCGCTTTCTTTTGTGTATTACTTTTTTTCTTGTTGAAGGATATACTTGTCTGACAAAAAGCTTATTCAAATTGGGGGGGGGGAAAGATTTTTTAAATGCTTGAAAAAAAGAAAAGCCATCCTTTTCATTTTATTCTTTAACGCTGTTAAATTTAATATCATATGTTTCTGCACCATTTGTGAAGTCATATTTGGGAAAAAATATTCTTTTTGGGTGATATTTCAGAGTTACTATTAGCTAAGATAATTGCAGGATATTGGCTTTTTTACCTAATGGAAATGAAAACCAATATGATACACAGTATATGTCTCATGCTAGTATTCAGGATGCGAGGAGGTGGGGGCGGGAGTCTATGCATTTCTTCTTCAAATTCACCTGAGACTTACACCCTAGGAAAAGTTGCTTGAAAATCCTAACTTCTCAGAAGTTCAAGCGCTCTGCCAAGACTTAAGTAACAAAGCAACCTTATCTGAAAATTTGGCTACTCTCATACCTTTCCGAAAGGACAGTTGTTTTTCCTGAAAGCTTTTTCTTTTCCTTTCCTTTCCTTTTTCTTTTCTCATTTTTAAAAATGATGCCAACTTGTGAGTTTTTCCTTCATATTGTTATGATTTTTGGATTGGATTATTTTTAATTTTTTTTTTTTACACAATAGACACAATATTTTTATTATTTTAAATTATTTTATTTCTTAATCAAATTTATATAGGGGCCATTCTCACCAAAAGTGACTCTGGGCTAAGTTGGGCTTTGGGCTTTCCTAGTAAACTTTTGGGTTTTACTATGTTTTACCCATTTCTGCATATCTCTGAGAGTAAACAGATCAATAAATACAAAACTAAAAGAGCAAGTGAATTAGTTGAGGGTTAGGAGGAATGTTTAAAAAAGAATTAAAGGATTTCTATGAAATAGACCCAATCGATAAGTCCCTTCATCTTGAGTATCTTTATTTACTTTCAAAACTGTGCCTGTGTAGCTTGTGTCTGTGCCACACTTTTTATCAATATTTTCAAGCAGAGCAAGCCTTGCTTCAGATAACTAGATTACTATGGGGTTGGTATTCTGTAATGTTCTAATCCATTGTACCAAACCTCTGATTTATTTCTTTGAAGTTCAGTTTCACATCATATAAAGCAGGTTTTTTTCCCCTGTATAAATTTTAACATTCTAGAAGAGAGCTACCATATTTTTCGGAGTATAAGACGCACCGGAGTATAAGACACACCCAGGTTTTGAAGAGGCTTTAAAAAAAAAAAGTAGGTAGGTAGATAGAGGGATAGAGAGGGAGAGAAAGAGAGAGAAATATAGTAGGTAGGTAGGGAGAGAGAGGGAGTAGGTAGGTAGGTAGAGGGGGAGAGAGAGAGAGAGAAATACAGTATGTAGGAAGGGAGACAGGTTGTGTAGTTAGGTAGGTAGATAAAGGGATAGGAGAGAGAGAGAGAAATACAGTAGGTAGGTAAGTAGGGAGAGAGAGAGAGAGTAGTTAGGTAGGAAGGTAGGTAGGTAGAGAGGGAGAGAGAGAGAAATACAGTAGGTAGGTAGGTAAAGGGATAGAGAGAGAGAGATACAGTAGGTAGGTAAGTAGGGAGAGAGTGTGTGTAGATAGATATTTAGGTAGAGGGATACACAGAGAGAGAAATAGAGAGAGAAATACAGTAGATAGGTAGGGGGAGAGAGAAAGTAGGTAGATAGAGGGGAGAGAGAGAGAAATACAGTAGGTAGGTAGGGAGATAGAGTAGGTAGATAGGTAGCGGGGAGAGAGAGAGAAATACAGTAGGTAGGGAGGGAGAGAGAGAGAGAGGGTAGATAGATAGGTAGATGTTTCCAGGTGTATTTACCCATGTGCTGGAGAAGGAACTTACTGACCACCATTGGAACAAATATTTTTTCTGCAGGCACAGTACTTGACCAACGTAATTCTCATCAATCACTCTAACTAAACAGCTTTCCAAAAGGGAAAAAAATGTTTTTTTCATTTTGCAAACCTCCCCCAAACAGCCCATTTTTGACAAAAATGGACCAGTTTTTTTTCCAAATAAAAGGCATGAATAGCCTTTGGGGGGGGGGCTTGCAGAGGGCTCCTGGTGGGGGGGCCAAAATGAGGAAAAATGCCCCATTTCCTTCATGAAAATCCTGCCCCATACATCCCTTCGCCCGATCCGCTCCCACAGAGAGGGTCTTCTTCGGGTGGCGTCGGCCGGGCAATGCCGGTTGGCGACACCCAGAGGAAGGGCCTTCTCTGTGGCGGGCCCGGCCCTCTGGAACGACCTACCCCCTGACCTTCGCACAATCTTGGACCTCCGCCTCTTCCGCCAACGTCTTAAGACGTACTTATTCCAACAAGCCGGCCTAGGATAGCCCCCCGTTTCTGACTTTTTAAGGAAATTTGTAATTTGGTAGGGTTTTTAATATTGGGTTTTTAGCACGGGTTAATGAATTTAATTACATTTTAATTGATATTTATTGTATTTTGTGTTTTTAAGATGCCTGTGCGCCGCCCTGGGTCCTAACAAGGAGAAGGGCGGGGTATAAATTTAATAAAATAAAATAAAATGAAAATGGGCTGTTTTTTGGTCAAAAAATAGCATGCATAGCCCTATGGAGGCTTATAGAGTGCTGCTGGGGGCTGGGGGGACAAAAACACCCTGTTTTTTACTCATTTCTGCCTTCCCCAGCCCCCAGGAGCTCTCTGGAAGTCTCCATAAGGGTATGTACGGGCCATTTTGGTGAAGGGGCGGGGTTTCAGGAGGCAAAAAATGTTGTATTCGATGTATAAGACGCACCCAGATTTTCAGCCTCCTTTTAGAGGAAAAAATGTGCATCTTATACTCCAAAAAATATGGTAATTTTGTTTACATTTTGTTTACTTTTTCTTGCTTTTTTCTTCTTCTTACACAATAAAACATTTAAAAAAATGAAACAATACTTATAACCTGTCGAAGTGTTAAATTAGATTAGACTAGGAATTAATGTCATGGGGGTTAGTATTATTTCTATTGTACAACTACAGCAATGATGGCTAACCTTTTTGTCATCACCTGCTGAAAGCATGTGTACATACGTGCGACAGCACATGTGTGTGCCCACACCCATAATGCAAGGCATGAGCAACCCCACCCCCCATGCCCCCTGTGCATATGAATGTGTGCGCCCTCCTGTGCCCTGCTTGGGGCCTGGAAGGCGTCCTGCACCAACCTGGAAGTCAAAACAGGGCCGCTGCACAAGGCCCCAAAATGCAATGAGAGCACCCCCAGTGCATGCGCCCTGCCCAGCAGAGACCCGAATACTAGCTGGCCGCCAGTATGTGCACACACATGTGTGATGGAGCTGGGCTGGGGTGATGGTTGGCGTGCCCGCAGAGAGTGCCGTAGATTCGCCATCATGGAACTATAGTAACATTCTTGCAGGTCAGAAGTCACTTGTTCCTTCCCTACCTTTATTTTCATAAGAAAAAGGCGTGTCTGAGACCAAGGTCAAATGAGGTACTAATATTTGCATTGCCCTGTTATAATAGCAAGACATAATTTCTTTCTACGTTGTAAAATAATGCATATCTTTATCTGCAACTTGTTTGAAATTTTATAAACAGTTGACTTCGTTAGATTATGCAAGGCTGAAAAAGATGGCGAATGAATATGTAATCTGCCAAGGCATGTTTTAGAGGGCATTACTTTTTCATGACATTGAAGATGAAGGTGAAGCTAATTTATTACTTCTGCCAACCAAGTAACACTGATAATTGGGGAGCTTATATGATTTGATCCATGGAAATGACAAACCATGAGCTGGAAGCTGGTTAGTTGTAACCTCCACCATGAAGGCTTCACTTTCAGTGGTAAACAGTGAGCAACACTGTGATGGTCATGAAAGCAGACAGCAGATTCATTTGTGGAAGTCAAGGTCTAACATGCAATATGTCATGTCCGATTATTTAATTTTCAAGAAAATGCTATTTTGTTGTTCCTCTGGTTGCTGCTCTGTGATTGTCAGCAATTCCCTTCATTTTCCATACACAAGTTTAAAGTAGAGATTTAAAAACTAAAGTAGTTTTCCATTAATCTGAGCCACTCTAAAAGAGCAGCTTTATCACTACACCAAAGGCGACTCCTGTAGTGCTGTGAAAGTGTGTGTGTGTGTGTATGTTAGTATTATGAGCTGATCAATAAATAAATCAGAGAGACTAGGATAGATCTATTTCGAACTTTTTAGCTCTCATCAGCTAGTCATACTCTTGCTGGGATTCGAACTAGCTGATGAGAGCTAAAAAGCTCGAAATAGATCTATCCTAGTCTCTCTGATTTATTTATTGATCAGCTCATAATACTAACACACATATTAAAAAATTAACACAACGGAACTCATGGCTTTCTGTCTAGATGGTCTCTGGTGATGAGCCGAAAGGCAGAAAAGAAAACAGTATGTCTCCTCCCTTAATTGGGGCCCTAACAGGGTGTTGTGGAACATTTATAGATACTAATCCTCCTGTCTCAGCTGATGCAATTGGGACAGCCTGGCTGGCTAAATGGTTACAGGCTCCTGCCTGATATGCTATACAGCCCCGGTTCGAATCCCAGTAAGAATATGACTAGCTGATGAGAGCTAAAAAGCTTGAAATAGATCTATCTTAGTCTCTCTGATTTATTTATTGATCAGCTCATAAAACTAACACACACATATACACACACTACTTTAAACTTCTTTTGGAGGAGGTACAGTAGGCTATAAATTTAATTCTGGCAGTCCTCACAGATGATCCATAGCTAGGTAAAATGTCAAGAAAAAACAGACTTTGGTGTACATAATTTTTGGAATAATATTTTAGTGCAGAATTTAGTAGAACAAATAAATTTAGAGGTATATGACCAATATGAACTGGTCATTGTGCAGTTTTTTAATAGCCTTTGTAGCATTATGATACAAATAAAATCTATTGGCCATTCTTTTTATTTCCTCTTCTTAGAGAAAGAATATCACATCATAATGATCAAAGACGCAAGAAACGGAGAAGATTTAATGGAGCCTATTGCAGCACATAATTCTCAGGAGGGGAAACAATCTTATTTCTGTTCTACAGCTTTAATATCACCAATTTGTCTTGCTAGAAATACAACTTTCCTGATTAATCTGCACAGTCAGTACGCAGTGTTATTTTAATCAGAATCCAAACCATTCATACTGATTCCTTGTCGTTTCAACTATATAGTGCCAGATACTTTGGCAAACAGTTGGAAATGTAAAAAGTACATTGTTTAAACTTCATTTTTTTTACATTATTTGAGGTGCTGTCGCACCTAAAGGCAGGACAAGAAGTAATGGGTGGAAGGTTATTCAAGAGAGATCCAACCTAGAACAGGGGTGTTAACCTTGATTCCATTGAGGGCCACATCAGGGTTGTGTTTGACCTCAGGGGCCATGGTGGGCATGGCCAGCTTGACATAACTTGTGTTGGGAGAGTCTGTGGTGGCCCTAGCGCTCTGCCAGACAAATGGGACCGCATGAAACCCCCCTGAGCTCTGTTTTCACTGGCAGAGGACAGCAGGAAACAGTCACAGTCAAAGACAGAGCTTGGAAGGGCTGCATGCAGCCCTTCCGAGCACCATTTTCACTGGCAGAGGGTGGCTGGAGGCCATTGCAGCCAAAAACAGAGCCTGGGAGGGCTGCGTGTGGCTCTCCTGAGCTCCATTTTCTCTGGCAGAGGCACTGTGGGCTGCACCTTTGCTGTTTCTAGGGTGGTCCTATGGGCCAAATCTAAACGCCCTGTGGGCCGGATCTGGCCCCAGCCCTTGAGTTTGACACCCCTGACCTAGAACCATGTTCAACCAAGAAATTTCTTGACAGTGAGAACAATTAATCAATGGTATAACTTGCCTTCTGTAGGTGTGGGTTCTCCATCTTTGGAGGTTTTCAAGAAGAAACTGCACAGCCATTTGTCCTGAATTATATGATATAGGGACTCTTGATTGAACACGGGGTTAGACTAGAAGATGTCCAAGATGACTTCCATCCCTATTATCATATGTTCTAATAATCAAACATGTGTCAAAATTAGCTGAAACATGCTACTGTAACCCTACTGGATTGCTCTCTTACAGTTGTTACTAAATTCTATGAGACCTTCAAGCCACCTTCTATTTCTTTCTGTTGACTTTAAACAAAAACTGTGTTTACAAAGAAATCTGCTTTGTAAATGTTCTAGAGGCACCACAGTCAATGAATGTTCACAGTTAATTCATCTTAAATGGGTATCTTATTATTTCTTTCCATTTTTATGGAGAAATATTAGCAATAAATGACTGCCTGTATATGTGAATGCTTCAGTGGTGGGTTCCAGATACGGTTGCAACCATTATGGTGCAATGGGGCCGGGTGTCCATCACATGCATGTGCATGCGTACTTACCACCTGCGACGGCTCCACGATGCTCCAGCTGCTCGGCAGAGCGTTGTGCAGGCGCCGTACACTCTGTGCGTGTAAGCCCCGATCGGCTCAAATACAGGTAAGGAGGGCGAGTGAGTGGACCCTCCAGAGCACCGTACCAGAACGGTACCTGCTGCTCCCAGCAGGCATCGGTATGCCTGTACCAGGGCGTACCGGTCGTATCCCACCACTGTAATGCTTTCATATTCAGCAGAAGCTGAATATGGAAAAGTGGAAAAGTTAGTATCATTCTAATGCTGCATCTGGGTCAACTGGAAAAATATGGGCTACAAGTACATTTATTCATTCATTTGTTTATTTATTTATGTGTTTTGAAATCTTCTGCTTCCTCAACTTAATATAACCTTATTTGCATATTATCTTTTAAATCTGGAAAAGTGAAGAATGACTCATGATCAGCTGCTACCTGGTATTTATTTAATTCTCCTGTTTTCAAACAAATTTGATAGTTTTAACAGGATTGAAAATTGTGCTGTCAGACAGTATGTTAAAAATAAGCACATCCGTATTTCTCTTAATGGCTTATCCAGACAAAAACTCTTTCAAGTGCAAGTGTCTTTTCAAGTAGTATGAAAAGTTCTTGTTACATTGTTTTTGTGTAGCTGTCTCTTCCCTCTTTTGATCTGATTTCTCAGATTGATCAGGATGAAGATGGATAAAGTACTGTTCACACCTATATACAGTAATTCACACTTTTTTGTAAACTAACCAGCTGATTTCTCTGAGTTATTTTTGGCTTTCAGAGGATGGAGACAGGTGACTATGGATGTAGCGTGATGTTATGATGCAAATGTCATAACCAAAAAGATTTGTGTCAGATATCAGGACATAACTACCTATGGACTATGGAGTTTGAATTATGGTAACTCCACAAATACCATTTTGATGGAACTTCCGCTTGCTGCAAGGATCTCTGTGAGTAACCATAGGTGGTCCTCAACTTATGACTGGTCCTTAGCAACCATTCAAAGCTACAATGAACTTCCCTGGGAGATGTTTTTGACCCAGATTCAGAGATCTGCCTCCCTAACAGCCATGTGATTGTTCTTTGGGTATTCTATAATTGGCTTGCCATTATAGCTTTTTGCAGCTATGGGTCAGTTTTGGTGAAAACTGGAAGTAAATGCTGGTTTTCAGTGAGTCACATGACCCTAGTAATGTGCCCACCTTTTGTAATGGTTTTGCTGAAAACCAGCATTTACTTCCAGTTTTTGGCAAAATTGGGCCATAGGGAACCATTGTTAGCTTAATGACCATAGTATTTTCTTAGCCACAATAAAGATCATAAAATCAAGTGATCACATAGGTGACCCAATGTATGACCATCGTGACTTATTATTGTAACAGACAGCTTCCACTAAGTTATACTTTGAGGACTACCTGTGCCTGTAACAAACCTGTAACAGCAGCTATGAACAGTAAAAGCAATGCATTAATAATATCAGTTATTGGGGATCTGATAGATGGATTAATGGATGGATGGATGGATGGATGGATGGATGGATGGATGGATGGATGGATGGATGGATGGATGGATGGATCTAAACCCAAAAAATATTGTAGGAACTAAGTGTGAGGCTAAGTTGGTAAGAGAAAGGTAAAACACAATTCAGTTTCATTATTAAAAATATTAATATATATTTTTAAAAAGTTTCCCACTTGCATCAATAGAGCCTTTTCCTTTGAGCATGGTGGATTTCTACATATTTCAAAACTCTTTCTTATCTTGGTCAGCATAAATCTTTCCTAGGACTCATCCGTCTGCTGCTTATACTGTTAACCTTTTATAGTTTTTAGCAAATTCTTTAGCTTCTAATCTCCATTCTTTTGGAGATGTTGCTGTTACTCTTTAATGACAGCCTTTCTAGCTGTCTTGAGTTTTGTGTTTCCAGTTGACCTCATTTCTCTACAGCTGCTTTGGATGAAACTACTGACATCCACTTTTTCTTCCCCCCCCCCTCCTATTATTTTCCAATAAACCTTCATTCATGCTCAAGAATCTTGTATGCATTTAATAGAAATAATCAATGCAAATAACTCCATCAACATAAATGGAATAGTAATAATGATCAATAAATATCTGCAATTACAGAGATTGGAATAAAACAGGTAGCTAACAGGGATTATACCAAACTCTCTACAGGAACCATTCACGTTGAAGGACCTTGGTTAAGTCAGGTACTCCTGAACATAACTACTTTGACACTTTCATTACAGTGTAAATTAGGGGTCAACAACCTTCCTAGGCAATAAAATCCTTTCCTTCTCTGGTTCTCTCTGCTGTTTTATACATTCAAATCCATGCTGTGCTCTAAAGTCTTTGGAAAACATTGCAGCTGGATTTCTGTACAATGTAGAGAGGCAGCCTGCTGCTTTGTCATTATGTTCTCTCCTTCCCTCCTTCTTTACCTCTCGCTCTTCATTCCTCCCTCTCTCTCCTCTTCTCACCCTCCCTCTCTTTTTTTTGACTGATTGACTTTTGCTTGCCTTAAGGGATGCAAACTCATTGGCTACTTATTTATTATTTGAAAATAATATTTTTTTAAAATCAAACCTCACCATTAACAATAAACCTTTGTGCTGTCAACTTGAAAAGCATGAACAGAGTACTGCAAGGAAAATCAGATAGAATTCAATTATTTTTTTTAAAATGACAGCATTTTCCAAAATGCCCAAGAACCACACCTGGAGGATAGATGACGACAAGAATAAGCTTGCCTCTTGTCTCAAATACCTGAGTAGATATATTCATGAACTGGAATAGGGCTTAGTAACAAGATCAGCCAATAGGAGCTGAAACACTTTGGAGCATGGGCATGGCTTACTGTAGTTCTGTACTACAGTTCTGAGTCTGTGCTGAGAACAAAAACTAGCCTGCTGAACTGAAACCATTCTCTCCTCTCTGCCACATTGGAAGAACCACGCTTGGTATTGTATGTGTATATGTCTCATGTTTTATATGTATATAAAGAGAAGTTAATGAATCCTGCTGAATCAGTTACCTGTGTGTGCTTTCTGGATTTGATTTCTGCAACAAACTGTGACTAGGTTGTCCTCCATTCTGCAACAGTGGGAAAACCCATGGGGACTACATTGCTGAAAATGCCCAGAGGAGCTCTGCCATCCTTAAATCTTCAAGCTAAGAAGTGGTCACTATATACCTGCAACACTCAAATTATTCAAAGTCAAGCTAATAGTCAACTTCTTTAGGGTGCCCCTCTTTTATTTTTACCCCTTCAAGCCCCAAAGTATATTTCCAATGCTTCCCTAGAGGCTAGAGTGTGAATGACTATCCTCAATTTTCTCCCCTTGGTTGTGCCCAATCAATTTTGAGCAATGATTTCTAATCCACATAGAAAAAGGTGGTGGCAACCAAAATCTCATTCTTGCACTCCAGGTCTTCTGCTGGGCATGGGGTAGATGAGACCAAAGCACTTATTAAACAGTGTGTAGCAGGCACAGAGAGCCATTTGGCTCTAGCCAGGACCCCAACCTTCATGCTAGTTAACCCAACAGATACTCTGCCTCCCTCATGGCATACTTAATTAAACTTGAAGTACCCAAACACCAGAGGATCTTTACTCTGACATGATGTCATGCCCTCCCTTCAGCAATCCTTGAAGGCCAACACAGGGTAAAAATTACCCAGGGAGACAATGCACCTGTAACTCTGGACATGCAGAAACAAAAGAGCTTGTGTTTCTCCAGTGCCTGTATTACAGAGACATCTGTTCTAGTCTCATTTCACTATTATTGCACAAACACCTAGGGTGCACAGAGCAATTCTACACCTCCCTGCTGCTTTCAGATATCAACCCTGATGCAACATACAGTGTTGTCAGGTCCTGTGCTGCCACATTTAAAATTCATCAGATGATAACCTGTGCTATAAAATAGACTTAATGAGCATCTAGTTTGCCAAACTAAAATGTTCTGTGATTTGATAGATACAGCCTTCCACATAGTAACCTTCATGTTCCTCCTACATTGATGTAATGTTCCTTTTAGATTCTTTTAGACACTTTGGCATATTTTCTATCTGAATACATCTTCTAGCATTTTATAATTTTTTATACTTTGAGACTTCATAATTAATTGTATTCCACCTACTTTATGCTGCTTTATGACCGTAATAAAGATTTGATTGATTGGTGATTGATTGATTGATATAACTTGAAAAAGGCTAGCATTAGGACTGAGGAAAAATATTTGACTGAAAGGGAAAGCTCTGAACAATCCCATAATTACAGTGTGGCATTCCAAGGAACAGTTCAGAAAAATAAAACAATGCCACGGAGTATAACATTCTCCTAGTGTGCAGAGATCACCAGAAATTGCTTTGGGCAACAGACCAAATCAGCATGGGAAGGTATTGTTCAGGAGTCAGTTGCAACCAATAATTCCAAGTAATGACTGCTAATCAAACATAGGAAGAATGAGGTAACCTCTGTCTACTCCCTT
This sequence comes from Rhabdophis nuchalis, assembly GCA_039707465.1. Lineage (NCBI taxonomy): Eukaryota > Metazoa > Chordata > Lepidosauria > Squamata > Natricidae > Rhabdophis > Rhabdophis nuchalis. Next base: position 65,289,053 of record CM077646.1, read on the forward strand.
GATTAAAGAGTGAATTGCTCTCAAAGGCAACTGACAAGACAACTAATTCTTTATTCTCTTATTCTCTTTTTTAATGTTTTCCATAATCAATCTTTTACAACTATATACTGTTTTATTTTTATCGCTATGGTTGAATCACACCCTTTTAATGATACATAGCCCATACCCTATACCTGTAAGCATTCATTCTCCACCCATGGGAGTCACTTCCTGATTAGCTATTTGCAAAATAATCACATTCCCATCTGTGGCTTTTCCCCACAGAGTCCTTTAGTAATGGGAATCAGACACATTCTTCTGCTGAAGTACAGATGGTTTATCATAGAAATGGTATGATATGGTTTATCATAGAAAAGCAAAGCTACAGTAAAAACGACAGTCCTCTATACGGAATTGGGCAAATTAGAAAAAAAGTATATGATTGGATATGTGAACAAACATTTCAAAATAACATAGATGGAAGGGACCTTGGAGATCTTGTAGTCAAATCCCTTGCTCAGGCAGAAAACCCTATATCCAGAATGGCAAACAGGTGGCACGCAGAGCCATTTGTCAGGGCACGCAAGCTGAGTTCAGCCATTTTAAAGCCATCTTTTGCCCTCCCCAGGGTTTATAGGATCCTGGGGAGGCCAAAACAGCCCCCCCCCCAGAGGCCCTCAGGAGGCTTCAGGAATGGACTTCTGGTTTGCCCATAGGGCCTGTTTAAGCCCTCCAGAGCCTTCAGGGGTCTTCCAGAGGTTTTCCTGAAAGCTCTGGAGGACTAAAAATGACCCTACGAGCAAACCGGAAGTCCATTCCCCTCTGGGAGGTGGGGAGCTGTTTTCACCCTTCCCAGGCTCCTTTAAAGCCTCTGGAGCCTGGGGAGAGTAAAAAAAGCATGTAAAAATGAGGGGGGGGGGGGTTCGTGCCTGGCATGCACGCATGCGTACTGGGGGGTCTTCGTGCATTGCATTATGGGTGTGGCATGTCCACGCACAACCCCCTGCACCCCCCTTATGGCACATGAGCTAAAAAAGGTTCACCATTGCTGTCCTATATCATTTCAGACAAATAGTTGTCCAATCTCTTCTTTAAAAACCCAGTGTTGGAATACCCACAACTTCTGGAGGCAAGTCATTCCACTGCTTAATTGTGCTGTCAGGAAATTCTTCCTTACTTCTAGGTTCCATCCATTGCTTCTTGTTCTGCCTTCATGTACTTTGGAGAATAGGATGACTCCCTCTTCTTTGTGGCATCCCCTTAGTTATTGGAACACAGCTGTCATCCCACCTCTACTCTTTCTTTTCATTAAGCTAGGCATATCGAATTACTGCAACCCTTTTTCATATGTTTTAGCCTCCTTTCCCCTAATTTCATTAGATACAGCAACATAATTCATGTTTAGTGAAGTGATTATTGGGTATTAATAGGAATGGTGCTACAAATGCAATAATGCATTAGTGGTTCTCAACGTTTTCTTCACCATGGACTTTTTAAAATACCTTCTATGATCATGGATCATGGCCATGGACCCTGAAGACATAACTCAAGATATAAATCATAACATTGTTAAAGCCTTTTTGGACCCCCTGTAATGACATCCTCTCCCCCCCCCCCCCGGGATCTGCCAACCACAGATTGTGAAACATTATATTAGCGTATAAATAAGTGACGTCAGCTTTCAACTAGTTGCTATAGTTTCTAAGGTTATCTTCTTCACAATGTTATCCTCTAACTTACACTAGAATGTGAAGACATGTAGTTCTTTGAGGAGAAAATAAAACTGCACAAACATAAAGGATCAGATGTTTTCCTGGGTGCTATGCATAAGGATAATATTATAGTCTGGGAAAATGGATTGGACAGGACAGAGTTTCAGCTGAGCTCAGGGAAAACATGCACAAATTGTGCCAAACTACCAGAGAATGTGCCTACCTTATGACCCTACTCAAGCAGGGAAGAACTCAGCTGTAATACACCAGGGGGCAAGAAGGGAAAGCAAACAGCATTTAATTAATTTCCACTGTTTCTACTGTAGAACTTGCTCCACAGTAATCACTGGGAAGTTCAGATAGTCCTTTACTGCAAAGGAATCCTAAATGCAACCAAAATCTCAGTGCCATAGCTTTTTAGAGAGTCTTACCATGTTTATGCCAGTCCTTCAGAACTCTTTTCCTCTGTAGGGGACATTCTGCAACAAGCCACTACAAACTTTAGAACAAGGATCCCATCATTAAATGTAGATGGAACATTCATGATCACAGTTGACAAGTTAAGAGGTTTGGTAAAGTCTATTTTTAGATCCGAATCAACACATCAAGAAAAGCTATTCTGTCTTTTTCATCACTTCGATAATTATCATTTACACCATTCTTAGCATTCAATTTAGTCTTCCAGTGGCTGCCTTGATTTTGGTATATTAAGGATGCTTGATTTAACTGTCATAATAAAAGCAAGTCTTTGAGGTGATAAAATGCACTAGGGAACCACATTAAAAATGCACCAGAATTACAGTGACAACTTTAATAGAATAAAGTTCTTAATTAACTCATCTGTGCTAGACATTTTTAGTTTCTTTGCCAATTTACACACTATGCTTCTGTTTAATTTTGTTTTAGAGCTGGGGGAATAAACACAGACAAACCAGCCAATCAATAGACAGAGGCACATTTAAAATAAAGTAACCGATATGAACACATTTCAAAGGAATCTTAATTCTCATTCTGCATAGAAATTTTATATGAAAATAAATTATGCTTGAAATGCACATTATACTCATATTTATTATGAAACTGTAATAAAAACCCATATTTTGCTGCAATCATTGCAATGCAATTTTATCTCATACATCTTCCCATGCTAGAAATATAGCACTGATATGGCAAATTAAGAATAAACAGTTTTTCTCTCCCTCTTTCATTTCATTGTTCAATATGTTTTTTTCCCCCTGTCTTGTGTTTCAATCTTTCAAAATTATTCAATTAGGAATAATTAATCTAAATGATTTGGGAGATAATAAGTGAGGCTACCTGATATAGTAATAATACTTTTTTTTTCAGCATATGGAATAGTAGTTGAACTGAATATTAATCTGAAGGGAATGTAGGTGCAAAAATGTAACTAGAAATTAATTTGCAACAAGAGAAGTCTTAATGTCAAAATGTTGGAAAATAATCATTCCACTTTAGTTCATTTTGGTCATGCCTCACTTTGATTACATCAGACTTTGGGAGGAATTAGTAGAAACTGGAATAGATGCAGAAAAGAACAGAAAAAGTTCTTTAGAGGATTAGAATCTGGACCCTCTAAAGACCAATGAGGATATTTGCCTTTGAGGAAAACAATTGAGAAAGGATATGGTAGCCCTTTTTAAATACTTAAAAGCATACCAGACAGAAGTCGAGGCCATTTGTCTTTTGTTGAGGGCATGGAATAAAAGATTAAGTTTCAGAAAGCCTAAAAGGTAATTCAACCATAAAATCAATTCCCCAGAGAGGTGAGCACTTCATTGGATACATTGGAACAAAGTCTGAAAGGCTTTCAGTTGTAGATTCTTTCATTTGGGTTCCTATGTCGAGTAGACATTGTTGGAAAAGAGCCAAATTAGTCCATAGTGTTGTGTGTGTGTGTTTGTGTGCGCACACACACACATACACATAGTGACTGATAGCATCTTTTCTGATTGATTGATTATATACAATCAAGTTGGGTGTCAAATCTTAATAACTATATCGATATTGTTTATGACAATCTTTCACCTTAACATAATCCTTTAGATTTTCCAATAATGCACATGTTGCCACCCCATCCTGGTTTCCTCCTTTTGTGTTCCATTTTTGTGCCTTCGGGTGGAAGGAAGCAGGCCCTGCATGACATCCTGGCTCTGTGCTCTGCTCCACCTGAAGGCATGAAAACGGAACACAAAAGGTGGACGGCTCCCCGCTGCCCACACCAGCCGATCTTCAGCTTTTTACAGGCGGCAGCACAATCCACAGCAACGTCAGCTGTGGAGTCTGGAATGTGGCCAGGGGGCGACCGATCATCAGGCCCATGCTGGTGAGCAAAGTGAGAGCCTGCAGATGCCAACAGTGCTTCTCTACCGACATTCTGAGGCTTCCTAGATCCTGCTAGATTTTATTGACTTTTCCGACTCATGGGTGGGTCCTGGCTATGCGTGGCTTGATGCTGGCTGGCCAGCAGGCGTGGTCACCAGGCCACAGGTAAAGCCTAAGCCCAGGCCATAAAATGCAACTCCCAGCACTGACTTTGCATGTGTTTGGTGTGTTTACCATCACACTGTTCCCTGTTACTCCAGCAATTGCAAGAGAAGTAAAGACTGGAGATTTCGCCAACTGTGTCTCCTTTGCTTTCTTCCTGGTTCAGTTCTGGGAGAGTTTTGACATCTGGACTCTGCAATTTCCCATGGTCCCCACTGCGCCTAGGTTTTTTTGGGGGGGGGGGCTTGCAGCCAGTTCCTCCTCCCCCCCTTGACCGAGCCAGGATCAGGTGAACTATCCTCCCTCCCATTCTGCTTGCATAATCCAATGCCTCTGCCTGCATTTTTTCTTCTTTCCTTCCTGTTGTTCTCTTCTCCCCCACTCGCCCACCAGATTTAAAGACAGGCGTGGCCTCCAGGCTGCAAAGTTGAATGCTTCAATTCCTTCTAGGCTCTGCAGCCTGCTTGAGCCCTGCTTGGCTGAGTGCCTCCCATAGCCACTGCTCAACTTACCCATTACAGGAATTTGATGAAGCTGAGCAGCTCCTTGGCAGGCCCCAGATCCAAACTACACTCAGACATTTCCAGCGGGGAGCGAGTGAAGAGCAAGGGAAGAGTCTCTTCCTGTTTCTTGCTCTGGGACTTGGGATGCTGCCCTTTCCTGCCACCACTGCTCTGTCCAGCATGCTGCCCCCATCTCCACTGTCTGTGAAGCTCCCAAGAGAAAACCCCAATTAATTCATGGCTGGTTGAAATGGCAGCGACTTTGGGAAACACTGGCCAGTGGGGAGGGGGGCTAGGCCAGCGCAAATGCTTACCCTTGTAGGCAAGAGAGGCAGTTCTGTGGATGCAGGTGGCAAAGGTGAGGCAGGGTGAGCGTCAGAATGGAACGGTTTGGGGGCATGGCCAGACAGCTGTCACTACCAGTTCAGCAACCCACTTCTAATTACCACTACTGATTCAGCCGAACCAGTCCTAATTGGGAGCAACCCACCTCTGTATCCAACTCAAACTATATGATTTTACTCCGGTAAAATTTCATTCAGTACTTAGAAAAGGTTTGAATATGGTTATATCATTTAACTGTAATAAAATCATATATAGAAGGAAAAGGCAAGAGATGTGACCCTTGATGGATACAGAGAAGAGAAATGAGATTGCTGTCCTTTTTTAGAGTATGAAAAGAATTGTATGAAAGGAAGCAGTATATATGGATACAATAATCTCTAATATTTATTGAATTAAATTATAATACTGTATCTAGCAGTATAGCATCTTCATAGTATGAAGGAATGCAAGCTTCTCATTGTAAGGTCATCCCATTTTTTTAAATTAAATATGTCCCCATGTAGAGGTCATACTATGATTTGCAATTTTTAAAATCTTTCCCATGTAATGTAACAAATCATCTATAATCTGTAACCTTGGGGTTTTTCTACAGTTATTTGGTGGAGACCCCAATGTTCACTGTCTTCTGTACATTCCAGCAAAATATATTTGGTTGCATCAATCTCCAATCTTTTTGATTCCTAATTTAAAAGAAGCAATTTTCTCACAACAAATACTATAAATTGAGTTCATCATTTTATGAGGAAAGAGGGCAGGTTTTCTTCTTCTTCTATCAATCATATACCATTGAATACAACTGCCTATGTTACTAACTTAATACAGAACATAGAAAATACTACAATAACAAAGTAGTGGACCTCTTAGAATGTCAGCACATTAAGTTTACTTCAGCGGATGACAAAAGATTTGAGGAGGGTAAATTAATTGTGCATCAGGAATACACTTAGAAATGCCTAGAAAAGAAAGTCATGGTAAACATGTCTCCATCCTATCTTATTTCTTTGGTCTATATAACTTAGGCCAGGCACTCTTGACCATATAGTAACTAACTTGACAGTTTCATTATATTGTAAATTAGGGTCAACAACCTTTTCAGACAGTGGGCACAATTTTGTGTGATGGTGTGGGCATGAAAAATATAAAAACAGAAGGAAAAATTCAGTAGTTTCTGTGGAGATTTATTGTAGGAATCCAGATTAAAACTTCCTTGATAAATGGTTGTCCAGCCTAGGCTTGAAGGGGAACTTATCATCTCACTTGGTGATTGGTACCCTGCCAAACTGCTTCTACTATTGGAAGTGCTTCTGTAGCATTTAATTGGAATTTGACTCCCCTTAGTCCATGTCATGTACTCTTATGTTAGAGAAGATTTATTCAGTGACTCCTTCTTGGGGAGTTCTAATATCGCTACCCCATAGTCAGTTAATCTCAAGGTAGAACACATCAATTTTTTCAAACATTCCCACTCAATTCCTAATCTCTTCATTATTCTCATTAGCTTTCTTTATACCTGTTCCAGTTTCTATGAACCTTTTAAAACTGCAGTGCTCTAAACCGTGGCTGTGTTCTTCAAGTGAATTCTGACCAATGCAGATTACATCTGAACTAGGGAGTGGGTTGCTGCAGGTTTTTCTACCAGTTGGCTTCGTGTACATTTTTCTTGTGCGTGTTTGTGCGTACGCGCATAGTTCAATGTAAATTGTTCTTCACACATGTGCAGAATAATTTACAGTGAACTGTGCATGCGGGGTCATTACAAAACAAAATGGTGGCAACATCAGCAGCGGCGAGGAACCAGTTTGAGGGTGTGGCAAGCCTGAATCACTGCCGATTCTGCAACCTAGGCAAAGAAAGCCACTACCAGTTTGGCCAAACCAGGCCGAACCGGGAGCAACCCACCTCTGATCTGAACTTATTACTTTCTTTAAATGAGAAACTATATTTTTTTTCCGGTCAACCGAACATCACATTTGCTTTTTTTTGTAGCTATGTGATTCTGTGAGTTCATTTTTAAATATACATCCAAGATTATTTTCCCATGTACCATGTACTTAGCCAGATGTTTCATGTCTATGCATAAGACTATGGTTTTCTTTTTCTCCCTTTGCATTTCCCCCTATTAAATAGAGTTCTGTCCCTTTCTGAGCCTGTATCTAATTTGTTTGAATCAAATGTGTTAGGTGATATCTCCGTTGGAAGACAGCAAACGATGTGCAGTGGAGTATGCAGCTAGAAGAATCTTGCTAGTGTACACACAATTAGTAGACCAGACACTGTTAAGTAAAATAAAATAGCTTTTACTGAAGTTGTAAAAACTACTAAACTAAACTACTGCTTAATAAGCAGTGATGTTAAAGCGATTCAAAAACAAAGTCTCAACAAATATCAAATTGCTTACAGTCAGCAAACACAATCTTCCTTCTTCTTCCTTCTTCAGTAATTCACAGTTTGTCACACCACACGAGCAATTCAGTTATCAAACAGCAAATCCAGCAGAGAGAGAGATATGCGCTCTGCTGGCTTCCTCTTAAAGTTAGAGATAATTGCACTTACTAATTGTACTCTAACATTCCAACATCCTTAAAGTCACAATGACCATATATCATCATGGTATTATATATTGCCTACCCAACTCTAGGACACTAGTCCTAACAAATGCAACCCCAGCTGATACATGTTTTCTTCTCCCCCACCCCACCCTCCTTGTCTTCCACATCTTTCTCTTGTATCATTACTTTTTATAAGCTATCTGACATTTTGTGTTGTCTGCTCCACAGTGAGTGTGTTGTATAGTCACCGCCCTGAGTCCATCTGGAGACTCAGGAGTGGTATATAAATCCAATAAACCGTAAACTTGATAATGGCATTATCCTACTGTAAAGCCCTCAAGAATACAACCTTGTCTTGCTAGGATAACCATGTGAAGAAAGTCTTGCTGCATTTTTATGCTTTGGTTGCCCGTTCTGGGACATTTCAGGTTAAATGTTTTTGTGTCTCTGCTACCTGTAAGTATAGCCAGGGAGAGAGAGTGCTGGGAATATAAATGACTAGACCAATTCAGAAGCAATTGGATCTGTCTGCCAAAGAGACTTGAGCCACAGGGAAAAGTAGTAACTATAAAGTCAGGCAATTTTCACAATATTGTTTGGGGAAATGGATTTTTACTTTACTCCCTCCCCTTTTTTTATGGATCACTCTGATGCTTTAACACCATACCCGTTGAGCAGAACAGTCACCTTAGATCTTTGCTGCGTTATTAATATGCCTTATGTTGCAATCCAAATATTTCCTGGTTGAGACAGTCAAGTCATTAGAATAAAATCCAGTGTATTTAGGTAAAAATGAAAACATTGGCAAAATTCATTAAACAGTGACTTCTCTCAGAATAAATTACAGGATCTTGAAAGGAAAAAAAATGTGACTTGCAAAATGTTGTCTGTATAGTATACACAGACACTTCAAATACCCATCCAATTTTAGATTAATATGTTGAAGTTTTGTAAAAGTAGATGCAGATGTGATTATTCAATGATTTTGTATTGATGTTAATTTAATGTGACTCTTCTCAGAATGGCATATATGATTTTGTACCACCCATTTTAGAACTTCTCTATAAATGAGCCACAGTGACACAATGATTAGAGTGCAGTTCTGCAAGCTACTTCTGCTGACTGCTGGCTGCCTGCAATTTGGTAGTTCAAATGTCACCAGGCTCAAGGTTGACTCAGCCTTCTATCCTTCTGAGGTTGGTAAAATGAGAAGCCAGATTGTTGGGGGCAATATGCAGACTCTGTAAACTGCTTAGAGAGGGCTGTAAAACACTGTGAAGTGGTATATAAGTCTAAGTGCTATTGCTATCTCTCTGTGGTAAACTCCGAGAGGCATTCTCAGAATAGCCCCCAATTTAATATATTATAGCCACTATGCAGACAGCCTGAGTTAACTTGCATTTCCACTATCTCAGCTATAAATCAGCACAGAAATCATCCTCCAGTCTGCACTCTCATAACCTCTGTTTCTGCCTATGTTTGTAGCAAGAAAAACAAAGAAAGTAGTCTGAATTTAAAAAGGCAGAAACAATACAAACACGTGAAGTAGGGAGAGTCATGGGAATGGGAAGTAAGCATTGTAGTTAGGTCCCATCAGTAAAAAGGCAATTGACACTGAACCTTTATTGGGACTCTTCAAGTGTCTCCAAGTAAAAAAAAAATTGAATGTTTGTATTTTAAGGTTGTGGGATTCTAGCTCAGAAGAAAATCAACTGGAATGCCTGTGGACAATCTCAGGTAAAGGCTTTTTTTCAGAGGAAAATGTTCTTCTGTAACAAAGGAACATCTTGAGATAGTTAGGCTAAGGGTTGTGACTGCCCCAACACAAACCAATGAGTTGGGTCTGGAAGCTGTATTGTACTGGTTGGACACGTGAAATTAATAAGAATGCATACTAATTTGTGATTTAAAAATAATAGCCCTAAGATTATAAATACTATGGGGTATGATTTTCTGAGCACCTCTCCCTTGTACTAAATAAAGTACTGTAGTTAGATTCTATGTTTTTTTTTTTACAATTGCAGTATTCCACTAGCATGTTACTTTTTCTTCAAAACAATTTGCAAAGGTGGGGAATAGAGTAGGTATATTTCTTATCAAGGGACTGGCTTCTTTATTTGCAGGATGTTCAGGGAATAGCCAGCTGTTTCAAAGATTTTTCAATCTAAGTCTAGATGAAACAGAAGCAAAGCAGAACAAGGAGCTAAAATTCTACATTTTTTATTGAGCAATACTGATAGAATACAATATTTTTCACTCGGTTTATACATGTTACATTCTAAGAAAACATGTGTAATATTTTCTAAATCTACATCTATGGATATATGAAAATCTATATCTTCTCTTTTTAAAATTTATTCCCACTCACTCTCTTCATTGGGAAGATGTAGAATTTACATATGGAATATATATATGGAATAGATACATCATTCCAAAGGATGTTATCTATTGCATGCAAAGAGTTAAATTTCCTGGAGGCAGTCATCATGGAGTAGAATTTTATATTGAGAGTGTTTCCTTTGCACTATGTCAGTTTGATTTTCATGGAAATCCATATTTTCTTCTTTGAAAGCCCGATACGTTCTCATTTTTGTATCAGGAAAAGTTTCTAAAGAGATATAGCTCAAGTGTTATCATTCAGCATGGATGTAGAGTACACAACTGCTTTCTGTGTGATAGAAAGTGGCCTATATATAATCTGTCACAAGAGGGGACTTGAAAACAAGTCACCTAGATTCACAATCTGAGCCTCTAGATCAGGGGTCCCCAAACCCCGGGCCACGGACCAGTGCCAGTCCGTAGCTTGATAGTAAATGGGCCGGAGTGAGCAGCAGAGAGAGTAGCGCAACTCTTAGGAAAGTGTAGCAAATGCTCCGCTATCCTGGTGGCTGGCCAGGGCACTCCCCGGGGGCAGGACAGGGGCAACAGGCTGCATTGGAGGGGTTCAGGGCACCACCCAGCCCTGCACGGAGGGAAGGGGCTGCCAGGCCCTCCTGCCCTGGATGCAGCTCATCCTTCCCTGCCCCAGCCGAGGATCCTTCGCCCGGGACCCCTGGCAGCTTTCCCGCCTGGTTGCACGTGACTGCTGAACACGCATGCGGCCCACATGACTTGACTCAACCGCTGGAGGCTCCCACCGGTCCGCAGAATTTTTTCTACATGAAACTGATCCCTGGTGCCAAAAAGGTTGGGGACCCCTGCTCTAGATGACATGAAAGAGATCAGGTTCTCTTGAGTGGTCCTGGACTTCCCTCTTTATTATTTTGTGACAGTGGATATAATGAACCAAATCCATACTGTGGATTTTCCAGGAGAGCATCCAAGCAATGGGTAAAACCAAAGATAGAAAACATAAAATCCAGTCAGATACATAGAAGTTTTGGTTTTTTTTAACATTTTGTGAGGACTCAGTTGGGATAAAATATGAGAAATATAATAAAAACTTAATTCTGGGTCAAATTATTTGAGCTGATTTTTTTAGACTAATCAGACATCCTCAATTGATTTAATTATGAAAGTCCAGAAATCTTAATGTAGAGCAGAGGTTCCCAAACTTGGCAACTTTAAAACTTGTGGACTTCAACTCCCAGAATTCTCCAGCCAGCTATGCTGGCTGGTGAATTTTGGAAATTGAAGTCCACAAGTCTTAAAAGTTGCCAGGTTTGGGAACCTCTGATGTAGAGCATGCAGAAAGTTTAGAGCCACATCCCCTGTACCAAACTAGGCCAAAATCCCCTTTCCGTTCTTTTCTTTTTAATTCTATCTTCCCTCTAACTACTTTTTTCTTCCAATTTTCTTTCTTTTTTTCTGATTTACAGATTTTAGCATATTGTCTTCTTTTTTTTCTGTTAACAGGTGATCTCTGCATTGCCCAGTCATTGAAAATCCCACAGGATCGCAAAAACAAGACCTACGAATTTGATAAAATTATCAAGCTGCTTCTAGATACACCCAGAGCCAGGGCTATCATTGTCTTTGCCTACGATGAGGATATAAAGTAAGGATGCCTGGAGAAATTGACTTGTTTACATGTTAACTTGTTTACATAGGGCAGGGAGTCTGAACTGAAAAATAGCTATAGCACAATTTGTGGCTTGCGTTGCCTGAATACACATTTTATGGTATCCGCATTCTTAGGCTTAAGTTATCATATGAGCAATAAATGAAGTGATAAGCATGTTCTTGGATAGTGTAATTTCAGATTAAAGGAGCAGGATTTATGGATAGTTTTATTTTTCCCCTGTACAAGAAAAACTCCCTGAATAACATTCTAGCAAGCTGGCAGAGAATATCAGGAAGAAGCTTTCTCATGACAGCAAGCACAGTATGTTTGGTTACATAAAACCTCAGCTGCTGTGCTGTAGTAATGAGAAAATCTAGAAACCGTTTCCGAACTTCTTCCATGTGAGCTTTGTTACAGTATGTTTTGCATGCCTCAAATGCCACTGTAAAAAAAGCCTATTCCTCCAATCAATTGCTTACATTCTAGACAGATTTCTTTTTCCACACTGACTTTTGAAGCTCATTATTCTGCACTTTGAAGTCTGCCTCCTCTCATCTGTTAAAGCAAGAAGGACAATCAGAAGCTTGGAAAGCTAAATTGGGTAGATGGCTGATGAGGTCATTGGCCTTGTGATCCCGTCTCTTCCACCGTAGAGGTAGAGCAGGCATCAGAAACCATCAATTTGTGAGAAAATAAATGTGCAACAAGGCTAAGCTACAAGGCAAAATGTTTTGATTAGGTATGCTAATTATTAGACCTGTAAGTTTTGAAGGGCTAAACAGGCCAAGCATTTGAAGAATTCTCTGAAAGTTCACCTATGCAGATTCATAAGTATAGGCTTTATAAAACTAAACTGGTTTAATAATGCAGATCGAATGTGTTGCAGCAGACTTTGGAAGAAATATGGAAGTAAAACTGCACTTAATAGAAAGGAAATATTTAAACTATCATTTTGCCAGAAAGTATTATGATATGAAGTACTTTAGCAGTTTTCTTTTCAGCACACATTTTGAAATAAATGTAAATTTCAGCCACATCGTCTTGTTCAGAATGGATAGCTGAAAACCCAGGAAAAGAGAGCAGGGAGTTACTGCAACTGCCTGTATGCTATAGTGAAGGTGAAAAAAGTGGTACCTTTGACTAAGGGAGGGGAAGACATTGAATTGTATTGGTCATCCAATAGTATACCAAATTAGACTAGTAGCACCTGTTAAGCAACATCTGACCTCATAAAAAATAGTGGGACTGCTGACCACATTGCCTCAGTGTCCATAGACTGCCCTTTAATTTAATAGACTGCCTCTGGTCCCAATTTATTTATTTTTATTTATTTTTTCAAATTTATACCCCACCCTTCTCCTTGTTAGGACCCAGGGTGGCGCACAAGCATTATTAAAAACCATAACAAAAGACAATATATATTATTAAAAACATATTAAATTAAATCCCGTGCTAAAAAATCCATTAAAAACCCTGAAAATTAAAATTTGTAGATAAAAGTCAGAAACGGGGGGCTATGCTATGCCGGCTTGTTGGAATAGGTACGTCTTAAGACATTGGCGGAAGAGGCGGAGGTCCGAGGTGGTGCGTAGGTCGGGGGGGTAGGTCGTTCCAGAGGGCCGGGCCCGCCACAGAGAAGGCCCTTCCCCTGGGTGTCGCCAACCGGCATTGCCCCGCCGACAGCACCCAAAGAAGACCCTCTCTGTGGGAGCGAATCGGACGAAGGGATGTATGGGGCAGGAGGCGGTCTCGTATATAGCTAGGCCCCGAGCCATGGAGCGATTTAAAGATGGTCGTCAGCACCTTGAAGCGCACTCAAAAGACCAGAGCCTTAGCAAAATATGTGAGGGAAATTGCATGAGGTGGCTGTGTGAGCCTTAATATTAACTTGCAATAATTTATATAACTCTGAAGCAGGAGTGCATGCATAATCAAGCAACCCTGCTTCAAATTATTACCCATTTCTAAAGTGGCATGCTTGGTAATTTAAAAGAGAGAAAGAGAGAAATTGTGAACTATATAATTTATTGCCAGCATGTGTCTCCAGACAGAATGGATTATACCTATTATCCTTCAGTTATATTGGTTGCACATCTGGAGGGTGCTCACTTGAAGAAAGTTGAATTACATATTGATCACAGTGGTCTAGAAAAGCCTGCAAGAGTGCAGTGCTTGGGACTCAGAGGTGTGTTGCTTTCTATGTGACTAATGAGGGAAAAAAATCAAATCTAGTAAAAAAATGTACTTCTTTTATCTAAATCAAGGATGTCAAACTTGCATCACCATGGCGGCATTACGGGACTTTTTCCCCCCTTTGCTAAATCAGGCATGGGCGTGGCCATCACATGATGCATCTGGGCCACAAGTTTGACAACCCTGATCTAAATCACCCATGAACTGACATTGTGTAGGGATCCAGTGAAAGGAATATTTCTTAAGTCCTGAGAAGAGAGGTACTATAAAGAAGAAACTCAGGCTGACTCATCCCTGACTCACCAGGGTAGAAAAGAGAAGGGGAAAGAAACACAGTCACATTTGCAAAATTCTGTTATTACAACATTGCTCAATTAAAAAAAAAATAGGTCTAGTGTTGTTGTGGACCATGTTTCCTGATCTGGGCTACCTCAAGAGACTGATATGTATCTCTTTGGTTCTTATGAGAAACTACCCTGTTCTCCTGAAAATAAGACCTCCCTGGATAATAAGCCCAATCGGGCTTTTGAGCGCATGTGCTAAAATAAACCCTTTCCCAAAAATAATCCCTCCGTGAAAATATTGCAACACAGCAGCAGCCATGAGGTGACCATGGTCGCCACGTCCTACACCTCAAAGATATTAAGACCTCCCTGAAAATAAGGCCAATCGCTTATTTTGGGGGTCAAAATAAAATAAGACCCTGTTTTATTTTCAGGGAAACACGGTAACATTCTAGTTAATTTCCTTTTAGTCATCACCTGTATTTCTGAAGTATAAGTTATGACCTGGAGGGATGAGCAGGTGAGACTAAGCTCAGAAGAGAATTAGCAAGTAATAGTTTCCAAAGCAATCTTTCTATTATTCCTTCATAAACTAAGTAGAAAGTTTAACATATTTTCTCTATGGTTTCCGCTCCTCTTGTGAGTCAAAGAGACAGCAGAATGCTCTGCAATTGGTTGACAGTCACCTCAGTTCCCTTTTTCAGCTTGTTTATTCTGTGGGGTTTCTTTCACAATTCTAGTTGCAGCTCTAAGCACAACAGGCTTAGAATCATATCTATGTATTTTCCATTGGCTCCAGAGACAGGAATCCGAAATACTAGAAGCATCGAAAAATTGTTAACTTTCAGAACTTCCCAGATCCAAAATGAATTCATGAAAAGGGAAAAAATGATAAAAGAGAGGCCCATGCTAATAAAAATGAAATACTTTTCAATATGGCCATTTTAATGGGGAAACCTGATTAAAAACCGCTGACCCTTTTTTCCCCCTATGACATTGGCCAATATAAAGGGTTGAATTAAAGTGCTGTGATTCCCCTAATAAGTTTTGGTTATCCTCTTTTAGATTTTGCTTTGCAATGCAGTGGAAAAACAAAAGACAAGCAGTTGGAAGACTTGAAACCATCAGAGCTACTGAAGCCTATTGATTAGAAAGGCTGTTAAAGTGTGCTGACTATAAAAAAAAAACCTGCTGACCTTACAAGGTTCATAGCAGCCAATCCTGCTTCTATAGACTGGGATGGATATGTTAGTTATCACACAATAAATTAGGTTTTGCTTCCATAACCCTAACGATAGATTTTCCATAAATCTGAAAAAAGAAAACAGCTAAAGCAACAAGTTTAACTTGAAGTTGAGTATTAATATTTGGTTTTAATCCACTGTATGTAGTTTTCATATCATGCCAAAACAAAGATTGTCCATGATCTAAATTTCTTTTTATGGATTTTCTTCTGAGTTCTTTCCTCAGTCAAAATCCAGTTTGACATTATTTCCCCAAAGTGTTAACCATTGAGTTAGAATCCTGGAATTCAATTTCTAGTTTTGACTGGAAGGACAAATACAACTTACAGATCTTTGTTCCGATATAATAAGATTTATTTGAAGTTCAGGGGATGTGGAGGGAAAAGGAAAGAAAGAATATTTATGCACAAAGCTTACAGCTTATAACTAAAATTTGCTCCATCCTTTCCCAAACCAGGTATTCTTTCCCAGCCAGCATGCTTATTGATGAAAATTCTAAGAATTAAAATTATTGAGTAAAAGTATTCTCGTAAAGAAGATTGCAAAATCTGAGCTGGTCAATTATACCAGCAGACAGAGACATAATTACCATATAATACTACAGAGATCAATTCTCAGCCTTGTGTTATTTAAATATTAAATTTTATTTGGGTGATAAATCAGAAAATATGACTATCAAATTTGCAAATGAAATAGGGGTTGCCAAGCACTTGGAGAGCATTAAAATTCTGAAGGATGTTGACTGGAAAAATGGGCAGAAACCAGCAGGAAGAATTTCAACAAGGACTTGTATGCAAAGTCCAATATTTGTTTGGGAGGAATCAAAGTTGTGAGTAGGGAGGGGAGACAGAAATCCTACCAGACAGCAGTAACGCAAATAAGAACTAGTAACTTTGATTGATCAGCAGCTGGATGTGAGCCTGCTATACCATATAGCTGCAAGGAAATGCTTGGCTGCATCAGAGAAGCACAATGTCAAGATACTGTAAAAATAAATTATGATTTCATTCTATTCCGTATTGCTCAGACATCTTTGATCAGATTCAGGGCTCTGCATTTTAGAGAAGAAGATAAGCACAGGAACAAATCTAGAAAAAAATCAGTTAAAATGATAAAAGAGCTAAAATAAAAGAAAACTTGCAATGGAGGGTTGGAAGAACTCTGGAGAAGGTTATTTATTTTTTGGTTTGGTTTGTTAGTTGACACATTTAGAAATCACCCCTCTTCCTCACAGAGTGACTCTTCTGGCAAGGCAGTATCTGTCATAGATGTTTTAGTAGTAGATACCTGCCTAAATGGAGGCTTAGAGTAGTTGATTTCCAAGGTTTCTTTAGTTTGTTATTCTTCGATAGAAAGCAGCTGAGTTGGGAAAGCAGATAACCCAAAAGGCAAAAGAGAGATACAGAGTGATAGCACAGCCAGGACTGTTACAAAACCTCTTCTTGGCTCTCTTATAAATGAGATATCATGCCCTAAGACAGGTGGCACGCGGAATCATTTCTTAGGGCACGCGAGGCGTTGCCATGTCAGGTCCAGCACGCATGTGTGTGCTGGCCAGCAGATTTAGGCCTTCTTTTGAGGCTGTTTTTCGCCCTCTGGGGGCTTCAGGGAAGCTCCTGAAGCCTCTGGAGGTGGGGAGGGGAGATTGTTTTCACCCTCCCAAAGCTCCTAGAAAGCCTCTGGACCCTGGGGAGGGCAAAAAAAAGTGCGCCAAAAGCAGGGGGTCACGCACATAGCATTATAGGTGTGGCACACCCAAGCACAATCCCCCTATGCTCCCGCCGCTTTTGGCACGCGAGCCAAAAAAGGTTAGCCATCACTGCCCTAAGAGAAGGCAGTGAAACTTGTCCCTGTTTTCTCTTCCCCCAAATTCCATGATTCTAAGAATACATGCTAGGCAGGCTTTTTCTGTCCTCTAGTCATTCAATCAGGTTAAGAGAGAATTTTCATGTTAGTTATGACTGGGAAATAATTCCACTATTTAATGTAAAATTTCAGCCTTTTTTTTCATGGATTCAATGCCACATAAAAGAATTGTATAATGTTGGCTTTATTGTTTGAACCTGATGCGTTTGTAATACATTATTATTTATTTATTGTATGGATTCCATTTGTATGTGATCTTGATAAAGGGGAAATCAAAGTTATTTCCGCTGCTTTGTTTCAGGATAGCATACAGGAAAATAAGCAGGGAGTTAGGGAACATGATCTTTTCTCCTTTGAACCCACAAGTACCCTAGTCTGTTAGAATATACCACAAACTATTGAAGATTTTGTTTTGATGAATTATGTGGTGTCATTCACCTGACATTTCTGCATAGTATCAGGAGGTAGGGAGGAAAGAAATATAATGCATTCAAATATTTTCATCCATTGGCTCTTTGTTAACTCCAGGGTAGAACTGAATGTTATATTGGTTCAAGTTATTCCCAATTTTACTCATTCACTATATTCTTCCTATATGCTCAAGCAATGCTTCTTTTGTTCTCATTTCTGAATTGCAACTCAGACATGAAACAAGGCTTGCTATTATGCTTGATTCTCTTTGAAAGAATCAATAGTACCCCTCAAAATAATTTTAGATGGATCAATGAACAGTAATTTCATAAGAAAGTAGTATGGAGGAAAATGGGGTTTCTGCTAGGTTTGGAACCAATGTTTTGGTTGATTGAGTAATCTTCCAGGCAGCTTGTGATGAAGAAGTGAGAATTATTCAAGTGTAATTTTATATGTGTGATGACCTTCATTAGACTTTTGCAATAACTTAGTTGAATGGCATCTTCTTGCTGCATTATTTTATTTTTTCCAAAACAAACTAAACCACATTTTTCTTTCTTGGACAGTGAAAATCTCTACGTTTCAGTTCTCAGGCAAAAGTTTTAAAAATGTAAGTGTTTTAAGAAAGAGAATGAATGCAAATGTATCTGGGAATTAAATAATTCACATCATTTTTTAAAATCTTTTGTAACAAAATAGAGTAGAAATAAGTGACTGTTATTTACAAAAAGTGAGCATATAACTTTTTGTGAGGGAAGAGACTTCTCCATTTTTAGTTCATGTACTATTTAAATCTGACATTCATTCTCCATTCAGTGACAGAGAAACTAAGATCCTTTCTATACAGTAAATAGAAAAAAAATAATATTCAGATCGTTCCCTTGAAAAGTTTTATGGGTTTCTTTTAAAAAAAAACTAATTTGGGAATACAATACAATATAATACAATAGCAGAGTTGGAAGGGACCTTGTAGGTCTTCTAGTCCAACCCCCTGCGTGGGCAGGAACCTTATACCATTTCAGACAAATGGCTATCTAACATCTTCAAGACTTCCAGGGTTGGGGCATTCACAACTTCTGGAGGCAAGCTGTTCCAGAGGTTAATTGTTCTTACTGTCAGGAAATTTCTCCTTAGTTCTAAGTTGCTTCTCTCCTTGATTAGTCTCCACCCATTGCTTCTTGTCCTGCCCCCAGGTACCTTGAATTAAGCAGTCTATTGCTGATCATGATTTTTATTTCTTTGAGGCTTAAAACTACAAAGGTCAGTGCTTCCTGTCTTAGGAAATGAGTTTGATTCTACAACATACGCTATAGTGACACCATTTCAGTTTCAATTTTTTTCCTCTTGTTGATCAGTGACAAGTATTTGAAAGTTGCTGCCACAGCTAGATACTTATCTGAAACAGCAAATATTTTGTCTTTGCTTTATGAAATGGAAACTGACCTTATTTTGAGCTATCTCATTAACAGATAACAGTCATGCCAGATTTTCAAACAGGGTCTGTGTTCATGTTTGATTAATTATTATAAAGCATTACAAAAACAAATAGGGATAGCTCAGGATACATTTGGAGACCTTTCAGTTGAGGTAAACTTCTGGTAAACAAGCATTTTTGTGGCTCTGGATTACACATCATAGATTTCAACTTCATATTAATGTCATGGATTAGTGGTATCTAAAAGTATATCTTTGCACAAATTTCTGACTGAGAATACTCTGTCCAATTTTTGTCTGGTTGTGGCTATAAATAATTATATTCAGTGTTACACATTTATTTTTCCCATGTGGAACAATGATTTCTACCTCCATTAGCCTGAACAAAATCCAGTGTAATCAATCTTCCTCAAATTTGATTAAATTAACGAATGATATATGTCGTGACTCATATTCTAACTCATAGACATAACTGTTATCCTTAGCTCCATGGTTCACTTCACTGTATTTTAAAAGAATCATTTAATTTAAAACATATAAAAAGATGACTCGCTATGAAGCAAACATTATTCTCTTTATTTTCAGAGTACTTCTGGATCCAACACAGAATATATAAGCATCGTTAGAAAATGAAATTAGTGGTTCTGTGTAAAACTTAAGGTAAAGGTGATCTACCTAAAAATAGGTAGAAGTAGTCCTTGACTTTTGACCATAACTGAACTCAATATTTCTGTTTCTAGCTCAGACAGTTGTTAAATGAGTTTTCCCCATTTTATGACTTTTCTTGCCACACTTGTTAAGTGAATCAATGCAGTTGTTAAGTTAGTAACAGGGTTGTTAAGTGAATCTGGCTTCCCTATTGACTTTGCTTGTCATAAGGTCATAAATTTTATTTTATTTTTTATTTTATTTTATTAAATTTATACCCCGCCCTTCTCCTTGTTAGGACCCAGGGCAGCGCACAGTCATAATTTAAAAACACAAAATACAATAAATACCAATTAAAATATATTAAATTAATAAACCCGTGCTAAAACCCATATTAAAATCAATTACCAAATTATAAATTATTTTTCTTAAAAAGTCAGAAACGGGGGGCTATCCTAGGCCGGCTTGTTGGAATAAATACGTCTTAAGACATTGGCGGAAGAGGCGGAGGTCCGAGATAGTGCGGAGGTCAGGGGGTAGGTTGTTTCAGAGGGCCGGGCCCGCCACAGAGAAGGCCCTTCTCCTGGGTGTCGCCAACCGGCATTGCCCCGCCGACAGCACCCAAAGAAGACCCTCTCTGTGGGAGCGGATCGGACGAAGGGATGTATGGGGCAGGAGGCGGTCTCGTATATAGCTAGGCCCCGAGCCATGGAGCGATTTAAAGATGGTCGTCAGCACCTTGAAGCGCACTCAAAAGACCACAGGCAGCCAGTGCAGCTCGCGCAGGAGAGGTGTTACGTGGGTTTGCCTTGAGGCATCCATAATCACCCGCGCGGCCGCATTCTGTACTAACTATAGCTTTCGAGTGCACCTCAAGGGGAGCCCCATGTAGAGAGCGTTACAGTAATCCAGCCGGGACGTCACAAGCGCTTGAGTGACTGTGCGAAGGGCTCCCCGGTCCAGTAAGGGGCGCAACTGGCGTATCAGGCGTACCTGATAGAACGCCCCCCTGCCACGGCCGCCACATGGTCCTCCATGGACACCCGGGAATCCAGGAGGATGCCCAAGTTGCGCACCCTCTCCGCGGGGGCTAGTTGTTCGCCCCCAATGGCCAGTGTTGGACTTATCTGGCTGAACCGGGGTGCCGGAAACCACAGCCACTCGGTCTTGGACGGGTTGAGCTTGAGTTTGTTACTACCCATCCAGATCCGTACGGCCTCCAGACACCGGGACAGCACCTCGACGGCATCGTCGGGGTGGTTTGGGGTGGATATGTACAACTGAGTGTCATCAGCGTACAGATGGTATTCCACCCCAAAACCATGGATGATCTCACCCAGCGGCTTCATATGGGTGTTAAACAGGAGTGGTGAGAGGACCGACCCCTGAGGAACCCCACATTTGAGGGGCCTCGGGGACGACCTCTGCCCTCCTGCCAACACCCATTGTGACCGACCAGAGAGGTAGGACGAGAACCACCGTAGAACAGTGCCTCTCAGCCCCAACCCCCCCAATCGGTGCAATAAGATACCATGGTCGATGGTATCAAAAGCCGCTGAGAGATCTAATAGGACAAGGATAGAGGAACAACCTCTATCCCGTGCCCTCCAGAGATCATCCACCAATGCGACCAATGCCGTCTCAGTGCTGTGACCGGGCCGGAAGCCGGACTGGCGCGGGTCTAGATAATCAACTTCCTCCAGATGTTGGGGAAACTGTTAAGCCACCACACTCTCAACAACCTTCACTAAAAAGTGAAGATTGGAGACGGGACGATAGTTCTCTAATAAAGCTGGATCCAGGGATGGCTTCTTGAGGAGGGGCCTCACCACCGCCTCTTTCAAGACGGTAGGCAAGGACCCCTCGCTCAGAAATGAATTCACAATGCCCTGGAGCCAGCCTCGTGTCACCTCCCAGGATGGGCACGGGTCCAATAAACATGTGGTGGCTCTAAGGTTCCTCCGCAACCTGTCCATATTCTCGGTAGTAACAAAGTCGAACTCATAAAAAGTGGTCACATGCCTGGGGACACTGCAACCATTATAAATACAAGCCAGTTGTCAAGCATCCAAATTTTGATCATGTGGTTATAGGGATGCTGCAACAGTTGTAAGTATGAAAAATAGCCAGGCCTTGAGATTAACCCTCCTGTTTTATAACTTTGAACAGTTACTAAATGAAAAGTTGTAAGTTGAGGGCTACCTTATCATATATTGTGATGAAACCCAATCAAGCAGCCATTTTATGAATGATCATCTTTCATGGCAGCAATTTTGTAACTCAAAATTATAATTGGCTCTTATTTCTTCAGCTGAGTCTATGAGAGAGAATGTAATTTTATTAGTAGCTAGAAATCCAAAAGACATGAATTACATTCAAGCTGCTTTGAATCCAGAATTTGCTTTATTTTATTAAATGCAGACGTCGAGTTGACAGTTGTTTCATACAGTTCACAAGATTTCTTCATACGTGCAACCTGAATTAATTGAGAAAGCTCATTTGATGCTTATTGAACGTTATCATTATTTGGGCATTAAAAATACTTGGTAATTCATTGTAAATAACTTTTTCTGGTAGGTCTGATCTATCCTAATTTCATCCTTGGTCATCTCAAAAGTCCATCTTGTTCAGCATTTTCTTCCCATGGTCATCAATATTGTTGCACTGTAAAAGCTCCTTGTCACTAAGCTAGTAATTTGCTTGCAATGGAAGGAGGAGATAGTAATCCTTTCTGGCAACATTATTGCATGGTCATAGGGTGATTTTTGGTACATTTGAGATTGCTGAAGATTATCTGAAGCATGTTCTCCCATCTGACCTAGCTTGTCCCCCACTTGTAGGATATAATTAATATTGCTTAGAAGAGGTCTGGCCTTTCCTTATTTTTTCCTCAAAGGTTCCTGTGACTTTTTAACCATACACCGAATCCTATAGAAATATGAGGAAATTTCAATAACTCCCTCAGATTGACCATGTCTTGCCTAGGGTTATGTCACAAGTTCATGTAGACTGAGACCTTCCTAGAAAAAATTGTTCATGCCCCAAGTTCTCCTGGTACCTTCACCATAGCATAAGATATGCCACCATCATCTGTTAAAACAAGACTTTGCTCCTTTAGGATATGCAATCACACACACACACACAAACCTTTAATCAAACTGCTCATAACAGAGCATCTATTTATATTTTTGCAACTATTACAAGTAAGGTGACTATATAGTTTTCAAGACCAATAAGCATTTGTTAGCATTATCTTCTACAAATTTATTTAGTAGAATCTCAGAACAAAATTCAAACCGGGCTATACTATGGAAAAAAATGTATTTTTATATGTATTTTCCTAATATAATATTTTACTATGCACATTTCCTCTTATAGTCTTTTTTTTTTTAGAAAATGCTACTTACAATATCCTATTGAGTTGCAGAGTTTGCAAAAGCATGGCATGAACAAGTTTATTGTAATTTTGCAGAGTATGAATTAGTTAGGTTTCAACTAAAATGTCAGCAAAGCACATTTCTATCTCTTCTTATGCTAGAAATCCTTCCATCAAAACTGGTACTTTTCCAGGAGACCCAAAGATGAGGATGGAAATATATATTATATGGTTTAGCAGGCATCAGTGGTACTAATGAATACTATGTGCATCTGCAATATGACTTGATTTATGGAATAGGATGTTATTGAAGAAATAATGCTTAATTTCTAATTTTCAACTATATTAAATTTCTTAGCTGATAGTACAAGCCACAAGACAATGACAAGCAGTTCTTGTTCAATGATAGGGGTTTTTTTAATTACATTTCTGATTTTCCAGTCTGGAGGATTCATTGTTTTGGCTCGTTAGGTAATTATTTTCTGCTGGTGAATGTTCCACCATATGAATATACTCTTTTTCTTTATCCCCCCTGAGAATGATAACTGTTTCCTCTTTACAGGCAAATCCTCGCAGCAGCAAAAAGAGCTGATCAAATTGGTCATTTTCTGTGGGTAGCTTCAGACACTTGGGGTTCCAAAATGACTCCAGTAATTCAACAAGAAGATGTTGCAGAGGGAGCAATCACCATCCTGCCTAAGCGGGCAACCATTGAAGGTAAGCCCTACCTATTCTCTTGGCCTCCATGTATAATTCATTCATTTTCTTCTTACTGATGCTTTACATAAAGGCAAACTGTGCAAACTGAATCCATATAAAGATATTTTTCATGCATCACAATCTTCAGAAAACAAACATCAATGCAACCTAGTTGAAGAGGAGCCATCAGACTGCTGATAATCTGCCTCCCTTCCAAATTCTGCTGTTTCTACAAGTAGGTTTTTTTAAAGAAAAGTGTTGTTTTTTTAAAGGCTTGAGAGGTTTACAGTTGATGCTTTGAATCACTTCTGATGGCAAGAAACAGACAGCACCATAGATATTTGAAGCATAGATGCTTTGCTGGCAATGCTATAGTTATATTTCACATAAGACACTACTAAAGTCTGGAGTGCTGATGTAGACTCTTGATGAATGCAGAGTCATATATATATATATATATATATATATATATATATATATATATATATATATATATATATATATATAGCAACTCACAGCAGATTCTCTAGCAGTATCCAGGATTATGTATGCAGATGTCTGCCTGTTTGTTGGGAGTTTCCCTTTTTGTTCTTGGGTGCCTCCCAAGTCTGGTATGATATAAGTCTTAGTCATCTAGAGCAGTTGGACTTCAACTCCTCTTGAATTTTGTAGCCTGTTCTCTGTTTGTTTGTTGAATTTCTGAGATGGGTTTGTTGCCACCCATCTCCGCTATAAGGTGACTCTGTTTGTTTCCAAGTAGATGATTCTGTTACTTCTAGGACTACAGCTCCTACCTCAACACCACCTTATATGCTTCATTGGTGGTGGTAGAATGGGGGTAAGGACGATGATCAAAGGATGCTTATGAAATTGTATACCAACAGTATATACTTCCATCACTCCAATATCCTAGCTAAAGGAAACAGGCATCTCTATTAGGGGTCGGAAACAGGCCTCAGGGGTCGGTCCTCTCGCCTCTCCTGTTCAACACATATATGAAGCCGCTGGGTGAGATCATCCGTGGTTTGGGGGTAGAGTACCATCTCTACGCTGATGATACTCAGCTGTATATATCTACCCCAAACCACCCCAACGATGCCGTAGCGGTGATGTGCCAGTGCCTGGAAGCCGTGCGGATCTGGATGGGAAGTAACGGACTCAGGCTCAACCCGACCAAGACCGAGTGGCTGTGGTTTCCGGCTGCCCGATTCAACCAGCTGACTCCATCGCTGGCCATAGGGGGCGAACATCTTGCCCCTGTGGATGGGGCGCGCAACTTGGGTGTCCTCCTGGATGCCCGGCTGTCCATGGAAGATCAAGTGACAGCCGTGGCCAGGAGGGCGTTTTACCAGGTTCGCCTGGTTCACCAGTTGCGCCCCCTATTGGATCGGGACACCCTTCGCACAGTCACTCATGCTCTCGTGACATCCCGACTGGACTATTGTAACTCTCTCTACATGGGGCTCCCCTTGAGGTGCACCCGGAGACTTCAGCTGGTCCAGAATGCAGCCGCGCGAGCAATTATGGGTACCTCAAGGTTTACCCACGTAACACCGCTCTTGCGCGAGCTGCACTGGCTGCCTGTCGTCTTCCGGGTGCGCTTCAAGGTGCTAGTCATCATCTTTAAAGCGCTCCATGGCTCGGGACCTAGCTATCTGCGGGATCGGATCCTGCCTCATACATCCTCACGGCCGATTCGCTCCCACAGAGAGGGACTTCTCCGGGTGCCGTCCACTAGACTTTGTCAGCGGGCGACGCCCAGGGGAAGGGCTCTTTCTGTGGCGGGCCCAGCCCTCTGGAACGACCTTCCCCCCGACATTAGAACAACTACGGACCTCCGCTCCTTCCGTCTAAAATTAAAAACACACCTTTTCTGCTTGGCCGGCCTAGGGTAGTCTCTCTATCTATGGGGTTTTTTAGTAAATTTAATTGGGAATTTTAGTGAACGTCAATTGGGAATTTTAGCACAGGAATAATGTTTAATTTGCTTTTTAATTATGTATGTATATTTGTATATGTATATTTATTGTCTTTTATCTTCCCTGTGCACCGCTCCGAGTCCCCTGGGGGAGAGGGAGCGGTCTATAAATTAAAGTTTATTATTATTATTATTATTATTATTAGGCAGCAGTAATATAGGAAGATGTTGGATGTAATGACAGTAGCAATGAAATCGTATTGGTTAGGAGAAGACAGTGGTAAATCATTTCTGTACTTTACCAAAAAAAGACAAGAATAGATAATCTAAAGTGATTAATGACTTAATGCTTGATGATGCACCCCTTAGGTCAAATGATACACTGCTATTAAAGAACAACTGTGGAACTCTCATAGTACTAATGGTGTTTATAATAGAACTAGATTAAAGACTTTGGACAATTTAGTTGCTGCTATTGCCATGCAGGATGTGAAGATGCAAAAACAAAAATATAGGGGGAACATGTAACACAGGAAGCCTGTGCATGGGAAAGGTCAATAAAATGAAAGATGAAATGAACTGGCTACACATTGACATTTTAGGCATGAGCAAATTGAAATAGAGTGAAGTTGGACCCTTTCACTCAGAAGATCATACTATTCACTACTGAGGATATAAAAAAAACAAACGAAAAAGAAGGATGGCTTTGCTTCAAAGGGAAGATTTAGCAAAGATGGCATTAGAGTACAATGTAGTCAATGACCGAGTAATATCAATTAGCCTTTACAGACAACCCTTTAATATGATGGTTATCCAAGCTTATGCTCCAACCACTGATCCAGAAGAGCAGCAGTTTGATGAGTTTTGTGCTCAAGTCCAATTTGAAAGGTACAGAACGTGCAAGCAAGGTATGTTCTTTGTGTATGAAAACTGAAATGCCAAAGTTTAAAATAGTAATGCTGAAAATGAAGTTGGATTGTGAGGCCCAAGAAAGAGAAATGAAGCATGATAATGAATTACCAGTTTCAGCCCATTCAAGGACTTCTTTCTAACTAATACAGTCTTCAAGCAATTGAAGCAATGCTTCAGTTGCTTGAAGATGTTGGATAGCCATTTGTCTGAAATGGTGTAGGGTTTTCTGCCTAGGCAGGGGGTTGGACTAGAAGACCTCCAAGGTCTCTTCCAACTCTGCTATTGTATTACATACATGGATATCACTAGAAAGCTAACACAGAAATATAGTTGACTATATTATTGATACAAAGAGATGGATGCGGTCAATTAAAATGTTACCATATCCAATGACAACTATGGAACAGGTCATGAATTGTTCATGTGCAAATTCCAAGTTAGGCTAAAATGGAAAGTTTTAAAAAATATGACCAGTTTCCATGTTGAGCATATATCCATCATTTTTAAGTGGAACATAAGAAACATTTTGAAGTCCTGAACATCATTTAATAGACACCTAGAGGAATTGTGAAATGATATCAAAATGTTCTTAAAGATGAATATAAAAAGATACTGCCAGAGAACAAAGAACAGAAGAGAGCAACCTGGATGTAAGAACAGATGATGGAAATTGCACAGAAGAACAAGGCCAAACCATGTTCTACCAAGCTGACAGATCAGACAAGAAGCAGTATATTGCAATTATATCTGTAAACATACTATAGCTGGAAACAGACATGGAAAAACAAAGTTTTTCAAAAGTCTCTAAACTCAGAAGGCTGTTCTAGCCTCAAATTGATATCCTAAAAGATACATAATATTAGATTCAGAGAAGATCAAACATAAAAGAACTGTATTGAAATTCTGTACAATAGGTATGTCAACATGTCTACCTGGTCAGAAAGTTACAGGAACTAATGTATTATTTACAGAGTACTATGAAAGGCAAGAAACAGAAGGGTAATCAGTAAAGATTTTAACAATTCCATCAAATCTGGAGAATGAAGAATGACACAATATTCAACAGATTGGAAGAGGTCAGCCTACATTCCAATATCAAAGAAAGAAGCCTTAAAGTATGCAGACTATTGTACAAAATCCTTAATTCGCATGCTGGAAAAAGAATGCTTAGGATCATCCATTAGGGATTAGAGCCCTACATAGAAAGAAAAATGCCAGATGTTCAAGCTGATTTTAGAAAAGGCCAAGGAACAAGGGTCATTAATCATGATGCATTATAGGTAATTGAAAAAACCAAAGAATACAAAAACAGAAGTCAAATACTTCATTATTAAAGAAGTACATTTGATTGTGCTAACCATGTAAAGCTATGGAATGTTATGGTGGTAAAAGGTATCCCTCCCATACAGATTGATATTGCTATTATACACAAACAAGCACAATCTGTTCCTCAAGTTGTTGTTGCACAAAGTATAAAAGTTAATTTACAACATAAATTGTTGTTGTCATGTATTTAATTTTTCTTGTACTTCTATGTTTTAGGTTTATGGTATGTATAATGATGGTGCAAAATGTATTGCTTTTTTTCTGTTCTACTGAATACAAATGCTGTAACAATACTCATTATCCCTTTGGGACAACCCTTCCATCATCTTGCACATGTAAAAGACATGGAAAAGAAATGCTTATGTAATGATAACAGGTACCTCCCCATTCACATGTGAGCTATATTCACTACAAGCCTATGAGATGCCCCCTCCACCACCCAATACATGTAAACTGCTCAAAGAGGCCTTTGTAATAAAATATTCATAGCATACTTGATTAACCCTAAGTGGTAACAGAAGTAAGAATCAGCCATGGACCGTGGTATCATAGAGTCATAGGACTGGAAGGGACTTTTGTGTCTTCTAGTTCAACCCTCTGCCCAAGACAGGAGTCCGTATACTAATTCAGACAAATGATTGCCAATCTTTTGTTGAAAATCTCCAGTAATGGAACAGCCACAACTCTGGGAGACAAGTTGTTTCATTGATTAATTGTTATCGCTGTCAAGAAATTCCTCCTTATTTTCAGGTTGAGCCTCCCTCTGACATGCTTCCACCTATTGCTGCTTATTCAACATCCAGGTAGAATGGAAATTAAACCCTCTTCCCTGTTACTGTCCTTCAAATATCAGGAGACTGCTATCATGTCTCGCCTAAGTCTACTCTTCATTAGACTAAATATACTTAGTTCCCGTAGCCAGTGGCCTAGTAAACCAAAAATTTACACTGATCATAATGTTAAAAATAGCATAGCTAAACTAGAAGGAAGGTGTTAATAATAAGGTCACCCAGATGGCTTTATCCACAATCCTCTGTGCTGTAATGGCCTTTGTCTAATAGGTCAAACATATATAAACGTTGGTTCTGCTTTTGCTTAGGGGCCTTTAGCAAGCTACTAGTACTTTGCTGGGAGCTTGGTGTACATGTTGTTATTTACAGTTTTAATAAATAAACAATACCCTTAGGAAAATTTATTCATGATAAACCTACAAACAGGATAGGAAGTCACAATCAGTTGCAAGCCAGTAAAGAATTGAGATAAAGCTATATTCCATATTTATTCAATCCATATGATGAATGTATATCGGAGAAGGGTGGATTGAAAGAATATGACAGTGTTAAAACTGGATAAGAAACATCAGTAACCTGCTGCCACTATTCTGTCAGATGAAAATGCAGATGATCTGCTAGCTTCAGTAATGAAACCGAAGGAGCATGGTGGAAAAAAAAAATGAGGCTAAGATTAAATATTAAAAAGACCATGCTAATGATAACCAGTGCATCAATCATCCTTAGAGTTGACAAGAAATAAGCAGAAAAGATGCACTTGGTAGGGTAGTTATGAAGTCCTTAGAAAGTGTATTTTGGGTGTCTTGATGTGTTTATATCTACAAGAATTAGGATTCAGGAAATGATTGTGCCTTTGATTCGCTGTGGAAAGAAAATTTGGACATCTATAGCAGAATGGAAAGAGTATTGACCTTTTGTGTTGGAGAATATTCCTGAAAATACCAATAGATAGCTAGGAAAGCAAACAGATCATTGCATATACTCCTAGCTCACTTGGGAAGTCTGTAGAATCGGAAAAGATGGAAGGCAATAGAACAAGCGAATGATCGGCAGGAAGGTGAATGGACTTGCTTGCAGTAGTGCGGGGTACATCTGAAGGGCTAGCTTGTGAAAAGATCATCCTGGAAAATGTCTATGTGGTTTATTTTATTTATTAAATCAATTTACATAGGCATCTGTCTTATAAGCAAGTAACTCTGAGCAGCATACAAGAGAGCTAAAAACAAATACTAAATCCAATAAAAAGTATAAAAACTAAACTAAATTAAAGAATAAATTGCTAAGAAACATGATGGCAAATAATCAGTCAACTACTAGGGTTGCCCGCAGTGGTGAGTTTCAAATTTTTTTAGAACCTCTTCTGTAGGTGTGGCCTGCTTTGTGGGAGTGACTTGCCAGCCATGTGGCTGGGTGGGAGTGGCTTGGCAGTCATTTAACTGGGTGGGCATGGCCAACATGTAAAATGTGGTGAAACTCACTTAACAATGCTCTTGCTTAACAACCAAAATGTTGGCTCAGAAACTCTGGCATTTGAAGCACTCAAGTCTTAAAGCTGTCAAGTTACAAGACCCTTGCACCCCTAACCAAAACCCCAGGGGTGTTCAAACTTGACAGCTTGTGGGCTTGTGGGCAGACTTGTGGGCTTCAACTCCCAGAATTCCTCCTCTTGCTCTTTATCTTGATGATGTGCTGATGGGTGGGAGGAGGGAGCTGGAACCGGTTCTAAACATCACTGTAGATTTGTGGAACCTCTTCTATAGAAGAGGTTAGAACTGGCCGGAACCCACCCCTGGTTGCCCGATGCATATTTGAACACATTTGAATAGTTTCCTGCTCACATGGCTTCTCCAAATTCCTTGTTCACTTGTTGGAACAAGCAGTATGGGAAATGTACCTTGTCATATTTTTAAACATTCTGTTGGAACTCAAAAACAATCATATGAAATAAAACTGTTCTGTATTTCTAGCCCTGCCAGAAAGGGAAGTCATATATACTGTAAGAGAATCATAGCCTTCTGGAAATAAGTCACTGAGGTTTTATTATTTAACCATTAGAGGCTCTATAATAGAAAGGCTCAGGTGTGCCAAAGCACAAAATCATTATTCCATTTCTTCCTTCATATGTTCAGAATGGCATAAATCATGAAACCAGCTAGCTCTTCTTTTCCCTAATAATTACTTTTTAAGAGTGGTTTGAATAAGGATTGTTAATCTCACATCTTAATTCCTGAGGTTCATTTCTACTACAAGGTGTTTTAATAGAGTCGGACCAGAGGTCGTATTCAGCACGTTCTGACCAGTTCTGGAGAACCAGTAGCAGAAATTTTGAATAGTTTGGAGAACCAGTAAATACGACCTCTGACTGGCCCTGCCCCCATCTATTGTCTGCCTCCCATGACCCAGTTGACCTGGAGGAAATGGGGATTTTGCAGTAACCTTCCCCTGCCATGCCCACCAAGCCATGCCATACCCACCAAGCCACGTCCACAGAACGGGTAGTAAAAATTTTTTGAATCCCACCACTGAGGTGGACTTTCCCATTCAATAATAAATAATAATAAAATTGCAGAGTTGGAAGGGACCTTGGAGGTCTTCTAGTCCAATCCCCTCCCTAGGCAGGAAGCCCTATACTATTCCAGACAAATGGCTATCTAACATCTTCTTAAAGACTTGCAGTGTTGGGGCATTCACAACTTCTGGAGGCAAGTTGTTCCACAGATTAATTGTTCTAACTGTCAGGAAATTTCTCCTCAGTTCTAAGTTGCTTCTCTCCTTGATTAGTTTCCACCCATTGCTTCTTGTTCTACCCTCAGGTGCCTTGGAGAATAGTTTGACTCTCCCTTCTTTGTGGCAACCCCTGAGATATTGGAACACTGCTATCATGTCTCCCCTAGTCCTTCTTTTTATTAAACTAGACATACCCAGTTCCTGCAACCATTCTTTATATGTTTTAGTCTCCAGTCCCCTAATCATCTTTGTTGCTCTTCTCTGCACTCTTTCTAGAGTCTCCACATCTTTTCTACATCGTGGCGACCAAAACTGAATGCAGTATTCCAAGTGTGGCCTTATCAAGGCATTATAAAGTGGTATTAACACTTCGCAT
This sequence comes from Rhabdophis nuchalis, assembly GCA_039707465.1. NCBI lineage: Eukaryota > Metazoa > Chordata > Lepidosauria > Squamata > Natricidae > Rhabdophis > Rhabdophis nuchalis. Next base: position 65,320,854 of record CM077646.1, read on the forward strand.
GATATTGATTCTATCCCTCTGTTTATGCAGCCTAGACCTGTGTTAGCTTTTTTGGCAACTGCTGCACACTGCTGGCTACACACATATCTAAATGGTTGTCCAACTAGAACTCCAAGATCCCTTTCACAGTTACTACTATTGAGCAAGGTACCACCTATACTGTACCTGTGCATTTCGTTTTTGTTGCCTAAATGCAGGACCGTATTCTTTTCACCATTGAATTTCATTTTATTAAATAGTGCCCAATGTTGAAGTTTGTCAAGATCCTTCTGTATCTTAATCCTATCTTCTGGAGTGTTGCCTATTCCTGCCAGCTTGGTGTCATCTGCAAATTTGATGAGTTCCCCATTTATTCCCTCATCCAAGTCATTGATGAAGATGTTGAAGACTACTGGGCCTAAAACAGAGCCTTGGGGTACTCCACTGCATACTTCCCTCCATGTAGATGCAGTTCCATTGAGGACTACACATTCTTCATTAGAATCTCTATATTTTCAAGACCTTCATTCTCAGGAAAACTATTAGTAATGTTTGGGGTCTTGTGAAGAAGAGAGGATTAAGTATTTAAAGATGATATAGTTTATTAGAATAGATATGTTCTTCTCAATATTATTTGGATTACCAGGTAATTAAGAGCTTTTTTCCAGAAAATGTTTGTTAAAATGTAGTTGTTTATATGACATTTTCTTCTGACATGTTATACAGTCAGTGGATAATGCTTTATGTAAAAGCCAGGTGCCTAAAGGAGTTCTAGTGCTCTATAACAGGGGTCTCCAACCTTTGCAACTTTAAGTCTGAAGGTCTTCAGTTCCCAGAGTTCTCCAGCCAGCTTTGCTCCAGCCAGCTTTGGGAGCTGAAGTCCTTCAGACTTAAAGTTGCAAAGGTTGGAGACCCCTGCTCTATAACAACCTTACAGCTGGTTAGAAATGCAACTATCTCTCACACTCAAATATACCTGGTGACAAGAAGTGAATAAATAATCACCATAATATATAAAGAAACACAGAACAATTAAATTCAACTGCAGACAGAGCTTGGCAATAAAGAAAATGAATCCTCATTATGACAGAACATTGTGGATACAATTGAAGGACTCTAAATTCTTAGCCAAAGAGTATTAATATTATTTTTTGTCCGTGACAATTAGGCTGTTTCCTGTTATTTTCTTTCCCTTGTTTTCTATCTGTAACTGAAGTATAATAGGCCAGGAATTAACTGCTGCTAAATTATCATGTAACATCCTTTTCATGTTTTCCTTCAAAATATTGCTACACTTCCATCCTCTCTTCCTTTCAAAACTAGAGAAATAGGCTATCGTACTCATTCTTTGATGGCTTGGTTTGCGTGTGTGTTAGTCAGCACCAGCATGTGTTAAAGTTTCTAGCAGCTATTCCTGACAAGTTCTCAGTTTTGTCATTGTTGTTAACTAACATCCATCATTTCACTCCCAAGCATTTAGGGAAAATAATGGGTGAAGAATGGTTCTTTTGAGATCCAAATATGAAGACATGGAATCTGCTTTAATGGGCTTGAGCTGACTTATGAGTCTTAAGGGATATGAGAAGCTTTTTGTTTTTGAATAAACTTTAGAAATGTGATTAGTCAATTCAATTACAGCTCAACTTTTCTGTCTGTCTATTGCAGGGGTTCCCAAACTTGGCAACTTGAAGACTTGTGGACTTCAACTCCCAGAATTCTCCAGCCAGTCTTCAAGTTGCCAAGTTTGGGAACCCCTGGTCTATTGCACCCATTAAAACCTATAGTGTCTGTCTGTCTGTCCGTCCATCCATCCATCCATCCATCCATCCATCCATCCATCTATCCATCCAAAACAAGATCAGATACATTTTCTCAATACTGACCTTTCCTAGTTTTATCTACAGAGTTCAGGAAGCAGGATTTTCTTAAATGTGGAGGGAAGTTGTAGGTTCCAAATGTGGACCATGGGGATCTTTATGTTTCTTGAATAATTGCTGCTCATTTCTTAGAGATTGAGATTGAGATTTATTGAATTTATATATCGTCCTATCTCCCTTTCGGGACTCAGGGCGGTGTACAGCCAACATTAAGAATAGGTCATACAAAAACTAAAATCATATGTTAAAAAATATTAAATTAAATAGATTGACCTGCCAATTAAAACCCCCTGCTAAGATCAATTTAAAACTACGACAGGCTGGCAGCACGAAATAAATAGGTCTTCAGGGCCCGACAGAAGAGGCATAGGTCCGTGATCGTCCGTAGTTCATGGGGTAGGTCATTCCAGAGGGCAGGAGCTGCCACAGAGAAGGCTCTCCCCCTAGGGGTCGCCAGCAGACATTGCTTGGCCGACGGCACCCTGAGGAGGCCCTCTCTGTGGGAGCGAACTGGTCGGTGGGAGGTATTTGGTAGCAGGAGGCGCTCTTGCAAGTAGCCAGGTCCTTTGCCATGGAGCGCTTTAAAGATGGTCACTAATATCTTGAAGCGCATCCGGTAAAGCCACAGGCAGCCAATGCAGTTCATGCAGGAGAGGTGTCACATGGGAGCGTCTAGATGCTCCCAAGATCCCCCGCATGGCCGCATTCTGAACTAACTGGAGCCTCCGGGTGCACCTCAAGGGAAGCCCCATGTAGAGAGCGTTACAATAGTCCAGGCGGGAAGTGACGAGGGCTTGAGTGACTGTGCGTAAAGCGTCACGATCCAGAAAGGGGCACAACTGGTGTATCAGGCGAACCTGATAGAAAACCCCGCTGGCCACGGCCGTCATATGGTCTTCTAGAGACAGCCGAGAGTCCAGGAGGATGCCCAGGTTGCGAGCCTTCTCTGTGGGGGCCAATAACTTGCCCCCAATAGCCAGAGATGGCACCAACTGGCTGTACCGTGACGCCGGAAGCCATAGCCACTCGGTCTTGGATGGGTTGAGTCGGAGCCTGTTTCTCCCCATCCAGACTCGCACGGCCTCCAGACACCGGGACATCACTTCCACAGCATCGTTGGGGTGGTCCGTAGTGCCTACCTCTTTTAAAACTGTTTGGATATCATATATCCAATATCAGCGCAATAGCAATAGCACTTATATACTGCTTTACAGTGCTTTACAGCCTTCTCTAAGTGGTTTACAGAGTCAGCATTTGGCCCCAACAATCTGGGTCCTCATTTTACCCACCTCCGAAGGATGGAAGGCTGAGTCATCCTTGAGTCTGGTGAGATTTGAACTGCCAAATTGCAGTCAGCAGGCAGTCAGCAGAATTAGCCTGCACTACTGTACTCTAACCATTGCGCCACCGAGGCTTATATAGTGATAGTTATCGATGGTTATTTGATACTTGTCATAAGAACCTCAGGATTTATATGTTAATGTTAATTAGCAGGCTTCAGTCATATTTCCGTAAAAGTGTTTATTAAGTCACACTTCTCTTTTTACCTATCTCAACCATATTGAATGAAAGTTTGCAGAATCATGAATGAAGCTGCCATATTTTCTGTTTTATCATTAAACCGTACATCAAGTTGAAATGGGAAGAGACATTTTAAGATCATATTTGTATATCCAGCTATTCCCAAGACAGTGTGTATCTATATTGGAAGGCAGGTAAACTGCTAGTAATAACTGTGAGTCTCCATCTGTTTAAGTCAAATGATGAGCATTAAACCAAACGATGAGAATCTTTTTTTTAATTCTTATTGCAATGCTGTACATGTTGCATTAAATTTTTTTTTTAAAAAAAAACTATTATGGCTTTTGTGTTAATATGACAATTTGTTTTAAGTTTTATTTCATCATTTTTCTTGAGCTTTCCAGTGGTTTTATAAGACAAAGAGTGCTAAAATGAGTGACTAAAAAATATAAGTGGCATGCCTACCATAGAGATTGGTCTTCCCCCCCTCCTCAAAAAACCATTTAGTATCATTAAATAAAGCATAAACAAGCAGTTAGAACAGAAAATAATAATTTCCAATGAAAATAAATATAATTTTCAAAGTGTTTATTATTTAAAATGTAAGACCAGCATGCCTTATTGTTAAATGTCGGATTTCTTTCAGGCCTCTTCTGTTCATTTTTGAAAAGAGAAAAATCTGAGAGTTGAGATGTCTTAGTATCTCACTTGCATTAAAACTCCAAAGAGTTTTAAAGTTATTCTCGATTCTACCGAAAATTTTCCAATCTGCTATATAGAATGATAACTTGAAATGTCTTGAGACTGATGGATATGAAAAATTATGTTTCTTTCAAATTAAGCTCAGATCTTACTCAATTTGTGGATATATGAAAACAGTCGTCTTTCAAGAATATGAAAATAGTGTGTCATTGCTTTCTTCCATTTTCCCCCCTTGACTTATCCTGTCTAATCTACAATCCTAGCCTCTTTTAGAGTTTTCTCATCTACAGTAAGTGTTAATGATCTTGCACTGCTTAGTTTTTTTAGATGAACTAAAAAAAGGTTAGGTTAGTGATAGTGATATCAGTCACCCAGAATCACTTGGTTGAGTTAGAAATTAATAAATCAATCAATCAGCTGAGACTAATACTTCAGGATTTTTATGGAAGTTAAAATTATGAATGAAGGCCAATAGATATATCTCAGATAATGTTGCAGGATCCAATCTGGATCGCTCATCGGATCAAAAGTTTAGCCTTCTGAGCTTTTGGACTTATCCTAGAACCCATCCTCAGACACATTCAGAGAAGTGGTCTAGAGGTGGAGCTCTTGCCTCACAAGCAAGAGGTTGTGAGTTCGATCCTAGATAGAGGCAGATGTAGGGTCTCCTGCTTGGACAGGGGGTTGGACTAGATGACCTGCAAGGTCCCTTCCAACTCTGTTAATCTGTTAATATCTGTTAATAAGTTCCCTGAAGATGGGCTCCAGCATGAGTCTGAAAGACTAAATTTCTGGTCCCTGTGACTAGGTTGGATTCAGATTTCAAAAGTTAATGTTTTTGGCAATTAAAATTTCTAACATTATAGAAGTATCCATAGTTCCAATGCACTCAAAAGAAATGTTGTGGTCCAATAATATTGTATTAGTTATTTTGAAAGAATTTCATTAGCATATAGCAAGTGACATGCTGGTGAAACATATTTGTCATTGTCCAAAAGACTGATTATCAGTATAGGCCTCCTATGACTTTATATGAATCTTAACATAGCCTGGTCTTGTCTGATGTAATTATTTGAAGGAAACAAGGAGACTGCTCTTATATAATAATCAGTTTATATGGCATTCTGTTTAAAAGCTCTGTTTAATCAGAGCTACTTAGTATTGATAAGCAATAAACTGTACCCACCCATATTTAACCAACAAAAATCAATAAAACTGTCTGCAATTTTTCCAGATGGTTTTACCAAATCTTATTTAGGGGCAGGAAGAAAATTGCATAAATAATTTTATGAATAAGTGATACAACAGGTTCCCTCCCCTCTCTTTTGGTGTGCATGTGTGTCTGTGTGTGTGTTTGTACTGAACAAAATGTCTAAATAAAATCATGCTGTCTCAAAAATGTCCTTGGTTATTTACCATGAGAGGGTTTCATCCCCTTAGTACAGGGGTGGGCAAACTTTGCAACTTTAAGTCTGAAGGACTCCTCTGAAGTCTGGGAGCTGAAGTCCTTCAGACTTAAAGTTGCAAAGTTTGCCCACCCCTGCCTTAGTAGATGTTGTATCCCAAAGTGGCGAGGTCACTCCATTTCATTCCCCTAACATAAACCAATTTTCATATGAAAAAGGCAGAATTTGGCCTTAAGACACTCAAAAAATTTACTTTCTCCCTCATTTGGCCCATAAAGATCAATTACTATTGATTTAATGTCATTAAATTCAATTTCCACTATTACAAATCTGTCATGGCCATCTAGTGAATGTAGTTCAGGTTTAAATTGGGGTTTTATAAAACCACTCAATTGTTTAACTCTGTGGTTATAAATTCCTCCCCTAGTCTTTTATTTATTAATTATTTCTCATCTTTTTTTTTCTTAATATGTCTTTCCTGAAGGCAAATTATGTCAACATTAAGTTTTCTCAAATAGTGAAACATTGGTACCTAAGATCAGTCTATGCATGTTAGTTATAGTTTTCCCAGAGATTAAGGAAATGTGTTGAAGTTCCAACTATAAGACACTAAAGGTGGTTGGAAAATTCTTTCCCCATTTTAGTTTTATATCAGAGGTCTGCAATGGGATGCCATAGAATGCAGGGCATCCATAACCTCTTTCTATGCTTCCACATGTAAACTGAGAATAAAAGGAATAAAAACATACTTTTAAACAATGATTGAAATCTTTCAAATACTCACAGGATGTTGATGTTCTTGATTTTTGAGTTGGCAATGCAAAAAAATTCATTGCTCTGCATGGCACTAGAGGAGAGCTTGAAGAATTTACTTGAACTGATCCTGATGATGACAGGTTGAGGGAGATACAATGCAATTACAAGGAAGGAGGATTGATAATCTTTGTCAGTCCCCACTTTCAACTCTAAATGCTCTGACATACAAGTAGTTTCAAGACTGTCTTCTACCTGAGGATACTTTTGTGATATGAAGGAGGCCAAGGACAGGAGATCCCCGCTCTCAGTTCTGTTTCTGATTCTTTGGACCGTTATCCTTATTTGGGGGTTGGAGGTGGGGGAATGTTAACAAAGGAGACTAGTTTCTAAGGGGACTTTAAGAGACTTTCTTAATATTCTTCTAGAAGATAAATAAGGACAGTATTCTTCCATAAGATATTGGCTAGTTAATTTTAATAATTAATTATTATTACAGTGTTATTTTTGGATTGAATAATAGTACTTTTGAGATATCATGCTTATTTTTTGCTTTTGCTTTTTTTTTTTAAAGGAAGGGTGTTTTCATTATTCTTTTTGTAGCATGAATGTTTTAATTTTAAATTTTAAACTACTAAGAATTTTAAATTACTACGTTGGCAGATTTAGCAGTATATAAATAAAATACTTTGGAATCAATATCTTATAGAGATGTATTCCTCCATCAATTTAAGTTAAACTGAGAGACAGAGAATGCTCTTGGATTATTTAGTAAATGTCATGGTTGGAGGTGGACTTGAACTTTGATCTCTTTAGTTGTAATACTCCATGTTTCTAGCCACTACTCAGGTTGCCTCTTTGACTGCTTACCCCCTGTCTCTGTCTCTGTCTCTCTCTCTTCCTCCATCCCTCTCTCCCTCCCTCTCTCCCTCCCCTCCTCTCTTTCTCTCCCTCTCCCTTATAACACAAGGTCTCTATCATATCTCTGTTTCATTTTCAATGCTTCAGTTTAAAATTATCATCCACATCTAAGTAACAACCACACATGTGCAAATATGTATCTTTGTTACATTTCATCAGTTTCTATCTGCACATATTCTCCTTCATTCCTCTGTTGAGACATTTCATAACTAGATAACACAATTTTCTTGTGTGTACAGCCTTTGAGTTCAGTGAGGTTTGCTAGTAGTTATCACTGATATATTCCCTATCCTTGGATGTAATTCTTCTTGGTTTTAAGCAGTTTGACCTTTTCGCTTTTTTCCCCCAAAAAGCAATGGAGCTCAAGTGTCTCTTTCTGAATGTGACATAAAGACCAATAATCCTATATCAGTTGGTAAAAGAAAAGGAAGGTTTTGCTTCTCTTACATTTTTGCTCACAATAGCAATCAGCTAAGAGCTGGGCATTCAATTTGGTTAATTGATGCTGTGGTGTCTCATGGGACTAGCAAAAGGAAAGAACGTAGTTAGCTTTTCAATGCCCTCTCTTTCTGTCTCTCTATCTCCCACCTTCCCCCTCCCTCCTGTCCAGTGGTGGAATTCAGCCAGTTCGCACCTATTTGGGAGAACCAGTTGTTGGAAGAAATCTAATTTTGTTTCCCCCCCCCCCACTTTATAGGGCTAATCCTGTATGTAAGGCAGAAAGGAAACATTCTGGAGTTGTTTCTAGCCTGATCTTTATTTCCCTGCTTAAAGAAACTACCTCTGTGGTTAACCCTTATTACATTGTAACAGCTAAGGTGAAGCGCCTATCGATGTGAGCGATGGTCATATGCCCACCCAGTCATATGACCATCAAGCCACGTCTACCCAGCTGGTCATTAGGGCAGAGAACTGGTTGTTAAATTATTTGAATCCTACCACTGCTCCTCCCTCCTTCCTCCCCCTCCCCTTTTCCCACTCTGTCCCTCCCACTCTTTCCCTCCCTCTTTGTGTGTGTGTGTGTGTGTGTGTGTGTGTTTCTGTTTCTCTCTCCCAGGGCTCAGATTTGATCTCTGACGCTACAGGCCTTACTTCTGACATTCCTCTTTAAAGTAGGTCATTTCTTGCAAATTATCTTCCTGTAATCCAAAGAGGAAGCTTGTCATGTAGTCAGATGATTGACTTTTTGTGGAAAAAATAGCAGCTTCTGTAAGTATAACAATACTGTACGCTACAGAGTATGTACCTACATAATGAGACCACCCTGAGTGCTCATGCAAACAGAAAGTCACAATCAAATTAATTGTTCAATAATGAATATTGAATTTAGTAATATTAATTATTTAAAATCCTGGTTGTTACATTTTAATCCCTAAAAAGCAAAGCATTGGGATACATTAGGTAACAGTTTACCAGAATGTAATCTTCCCATCATCAGCAATGGAGGGCCTATTGAAAATCCCTTCCCTTCTCAGAAATGAATCAGGAGAAAAGGATGTAGGTGATAGGTTGCCATTCAAGTCAAAGGTGCTTTTTTAAAAGGCAACTGGACTTTATTTTTTTATTTTTTGAAGAAGCTTCTTGGGTGAGAAGTGAAATGTCTTCAAGAAAAAAATAAAGTCCAGTTGCCTTTTGAAAAAGTATCTTTGGGACAACCATGATCTGAATGATTGAAAATCTCCCTAGATATTTAGCTCATAGGTCATGGAGGAGACAGCAGCCTTCTCTATAGTAGCCTCCACTCTGGAGTATTGCTATACTGCTTCATTGTGTTGAGAGGGATCAGCAAAGACTATTGGGAATCTAAGCCATCAGCATTCACACACAACGTGTGAAAATTGCTAAAGCAAGCTAGCACTAATATTAGCCATCAGTGATGCTGATAAATGATGGAGGTGGGTGACCACATACTGACAATGGCAATTATATTGCATGGAAATAGGCAATGGTAAACCATTCCTGTATTTTACCAAGAAAACCACATAGAGTGATTGGCAACGTTGGATGCTGAGTACCATACATTGGATCATGTTCGCTACCAGTTCGGAACCATATGTGTATGTGGGCACTTGCTTCACTCATGCACAGTGCTTCTGCGCATGCGCAGAGTGTCCGTGATGACTTTTGGGTGAGTAGGCGGAGCCTCCCGCTGCTACTGGTTTGCCTGAACTAGGGTGAATCGGCAGAATACCACCTCTGCATTGGATGGTATTCAACATGCTACTTTCATATAGCGATATTAAAATTTAGAAGCATCTGGTCACCAATGTTGGCATGCAAGGAAAGAAGAGGCAAAACCAAAATTACATTGAGAACATGGAATGTATCAAGCATGAACACGAGAAAGCTCAGTCCAGTGAAAGATGAAATGAACTGATTATACATTGATCTCTTAGGCATCAGCAAATTGAAATGGACGGGAAATAGACCTGAGGATCATAATATTTATTATTCAGGACATGAAAAATGAAGGAACAGCATGGCTTTCATAGACAAGAAGGCTATAGTAAAGAAAATATTTCTGTTTGTTCATTCAGTAACCGAATAATATTGATTAGCCTTTGTGAAAACCTTTATCCAAGCTTATGCTCCATACACTGACCCAAAAGAAGAGAAGGTTGACATATTTTGGGCCAGGTTCAATATGAAATTGACATAACATAAAAGAAAAATGCACTGCTTCTGTTTGGGGACCAGAATACCAAAGGTTGTAAATATTAAGGGGCGGGTGGGGAATGCAGTTTCCCAGACAATGTGGTCTGAGAAACAAAACTAAATGTTTTATATGCAGAGCTGTCTTTACACCATTTTGGGCCCCTGGGCATAGAAATAGTGTTGGGCCCTTGGGCAAAGAAAAAGTGCTGCCCCCCCCCCCGCAGGAATAAAAAATAAATGGTTGATAATATTAAAAATAATGTATTATTTATTTTATTGACACTATACTAATTTCAACAAAATTGTTGTTAAAACATGCTGTACAGCTGCAACTATAATCAACATTAAACATGAAAAACAGAGAAAAGAGATTTTATTTACATGTTTTATAGCATTACACATGATATTTACAAAAACAAAAAAATTTACACACAAAAACAGATATTTACATATGTTTTTTAAATAATAAGCACCATAACATATAACATCTATTATACAAGGTCAAACAAAGGTATTAAAATTCGTAATGGAAAAAAAAATACTTAGATTAGAAAAATTTCAGTACGGTACTTTATTATAACAAGCGTTTGCAACATTTCTTTTCAGAAAATTGTTTTATTATCGGCTTGAAGTCAATGGTCTTCAGGATGTCATTTTCTATGCTCATGAGTGAAAGCCAGTTCAAACGATGCTGTCCCGTTGTACTACGAAGCTGATTTTTTATAACTTTAAGTCTTGAAAAAGAACGTTCTCCTGTACAGTTGCTCACCATCATGCACATGAACACTCTGAGTGCAATTTCAATGTTCGGAAAAACAGATTTTAAATTGTCCGAAATTATTTTTCTGTACAGTGCAGGGAGAGTCTCGCAATTTTCATCAAGAGCCATGTAATGCTTGAGATGCTCACATTCATTTAAAAGGTCATTGCTATTGCTATTCCAGGCCCAAAATTTCCTTAACTTGCGATAAAGCTTTTCTTTGAAGGGAAAATAATTATAGGGATTAAACCTCAATCTACAGAATGTGGTAAATGACATTCCTGAACATTGGTCCAGGTTCAAGGTTGGAAGTAATTGATAAACTTAAAGGGCCCGTTCGCATATAAACACAAAATTATGAGATTTTTATAAAATAATACTAAATTTTATACGGGTTTTCCGAAACCCTACAACATATTCGCATGGGGACCCTATGATCGTGGGCCCCCGGGCAAATGCCCAACGGGCCTATGCGTTAAGACGGCATTGTTTATATGAGTGGTTTTCATTCAATTTATAAAACCATACAGGTGGTGGTGGATGGTAGTGGCTATGCAAATTTGTTTAATAAATAAAAGAAAATAAATAAAATAAAGCAGGACAAAATTTTATCAGTTTCTGCCTAGCCAGTGATTTATTCATTGTTATTCACATCTTAGTTTCCTCCCATCTACACTACTGCAGCAGATTCTACATGGGGCAGTTGTTAATTGCCATTGGGAATCTATAGGTTTATCGAAATGCAGCATGATGAGCAGTTATGCATATAGTCTTGTGACAACAATGCTATGTAAGCAGCATTAGTTGCCAATAGTATTTTACTAACCCATTTCTGGTGGATTCAAGGTGCTGGCTAACACAGAGTGGCTACCACTCAACTCTAACTATAAAACCTGGTTATATGAGGGACTGACATTATGTCTTGTAAGATCTGACAGAATGAGTATGCTTTAGGTCTCATTAATTAAGCAGTGTCATTTGATAGGAAGTAGGAACTGTCTTCTGAAATAGAATCACCCTATAGTTTGGTCTTTCTTTCTTTCTTTCTTTCTTTCTTTCTTTCTTTCTTTCTTTCTTTCTTTCTTTCTTTCTTTCTTTCTTTCTTTCTTTCTTTCTTTGTTTCTTCCCTTCCTCCCTCCCTCCCTCCCTCCCTCCCTTCTATGACTTCTCCCTAAACTCTAAAATAGATTAGGCATACTCAGGCATTTTGTTAGTTGGGTTATGCAATAATATTTCTGGTCCTTTGTTGTTCTTTTACTTTGGTTTAATTGTAGGCCACTCAGGGTGAACTTTAAACTGGATTAGTATGTAAACTGAAATAACAAACAAATATATCCTTAAAGAATACCTATCCCTAGCCCCCTGATAAATTTTCTTGCATCTTGACCACTGAAATCAGATTTACTCACATTTATGATTGGATAAAAATTTGAAAATTTTACTTTTCATAAATGACAACAAATAATGTTAAGTATTAAGCCAAAGAACCAAACTTTTTCATAACATAAAATAATATAACATAGTTAAATAGCTTCCAATTTCTATTGTACTTGGTTATTGTTCTTTCATTCTATAACAAAATGAAACCATGTAAAAAGATTGATGCATTATATCTCCATCACTAAATATAAGACATTATTATATATGTAAACAAGAAAAGATATAATATGCCATCACATTTGGCCAGATAACAACATCTATCGGTTGTGTTATCTTTATTTTTTGGCTTAACAAGCTTCCAAAGGGACACAATTTTACCACTCCCCTACATTTAGGTAGATCTAAACATGAATTACTACTTTTCTACAAGCCTTCAAGTCTTTCTTTACCCTTGGAGATCATGTACCAGGAGCATTGAGGTTCATCCTATCTTTCCTAACATTCTGATCACACTTTTCTCTCTTTTCTACATTGTGCTTCTAAAAGACATTTGTGAGTTAAAAACCAGATGAAGACAAGAAATGCAAAGCTCCGGGAGCTGAACTATTTGCTTCCTGTGAAGATGTGGCAGTTGATAAATGGATCCCACCAGCTTTTTTGCACAGATGTCATTGCTGCTTGAAGTTGATTTTTTTTTTTAAAGGACTACTTTTATGCCATAGCTAAGAGCATTCAAATGTTAATTACACAGGCATATGAGTGTGGTAATCTCATTGTCGTTTTCTCTTTCAGCAATGCAGTGTGCATCTCATCTCATCTCCCCCCCACTCTCTCATGAACACCTTTTTCTCAGCTTGTCCTCTGACAAAAAAAGGCAAATACAGCCACAAAGCAGGATAATAACTATAATTAGAAATTATTCTTCTGTCAAACAATAGGGGAAAAGTTTCAGCTCCTCAACTGAATTTCATTGCAGAATTAAAGGTGAGGAAATCACAAGCTAATAGAGCATTATACAATACGGTTCAGATTTACTCAGATATAAGCCCCACTGAGTTCAGCAGCACCTGGGAGAGGGTGATGGCAAGACATACTATACACACTTACATTAACAACAACCAGAGTGGTTTCATATGGAGAATATAAAAGCTATCTTAAAGGGAAAGGACTTGATACTTCTGTTCTTGATTTGAACAAAGGTAGCCTTTGACTACCTTAACATGCTCTAAAATCAGTCAGGATATTATCTTGTGAAAATGCAGTTGTGTCCAGCAGATAGAGTCGCTTTCTACCAAATTTGGCTAGTATGTATATATATTTACTAGCATGTACCTAAGTGTATACCAGTGGTGGGATATGACTAGTATACACTGGTATACCGTATGGGCATACCAGTGCCTGCTCGGAGCACTAGGTACCGTTTCGATACGGTGCTCCGGAGGGCCTGCCTGCTTGCCCGCCCTCCTTACCTGTATTTGAGCCAATCGGGGCTTCTGCACATGCACATGGAGCATACAGCACCTGTGTGATGCTCCGCTGAGCAGCTGGAGTGTCAAGGGGGGTAAGTATGCATGTGCATGCTGTGCACGTGCAATTGGTGGACGCCCGACCCCGTTGCACCATACCGGTTACAACAGGATCCGGAACCCACCACTGGTGTATACTCAGCTCAAAGTGCTGGTCCAGTTTTGGTGGTGCTATGATTAAAATGAGATATTTCAGGCTCATTCTACCAACTGCCAGCAGTTCGATTCTCACTGGCTCAAGGTTGACTCAGCCTTTCATCCTTCCAAGGTCGGTAAAATGTGGACCTTGATTGTTGAGGACAATATACTAACTCTGTAAATTGCTTAGAGAGGGCTGTTAAGCACTATGAAACAGTGTATAAGCCTGTTAAAATATTGTATATTTTAGACTCAGCCTTTTCTTTCTTAAATCTCAGATTTCCAACAGAATTTGCATGATTGAGTGGTCCAAGAAATACAGTATGAGAGCTTAAAACGTTTAATAGAAGCAATTAAAACATATTTGTTAGGATGTCTGTATATACTCTTCTTCAGTGGAAATCAATGATTTATAATAGTAAGCCCGCCGAAAAAAATATATCTACCATCCTATGCACTTGACCATCATGTGCATCTTGGTGCACAATATTTAAAGAAGAGATCTTTATCTTGCAGTGGTTTGATTCAAGATGATGATGATGATGATGATGATCATCATCATCATCATCACTCAGCAATAAAATCAAGTGAACTGAATAAAATACAGTACATTAATAATAGTTTACTGATGGAGAAAAAGAAGTAAATCACTATATAAAATAAAGTCTTTGCAGATCCTATATTGATCTTTCTAATTTGTTTATACAACTTACATGGTTGCCGATCTAAGCTACTTTTTCATAAAATTGATAGTATAATTTCTCTAATTTAAAATGTCTGAACATGTCAAATGCTGAGGTCATATTTTTTAATACCGTATGGTTCTTTGTCTGCAAAAACATTCAGTACAAGCAGGTACATGTTGAATATTAACAAGCTACTTGCAGATTTCAATAATCATGCTGTTTAATATGGCTGGGCTTGCAAAGGCAATTGGAGTAAATATTTCTTCATGCTGTGGCATGTTAATTGATTTTTAATTATTCTGCAGATATCTAAGCATTGGAGAGACTTAAAAGTCCTTCCAATGATGGGAGAATTTACTGTCTTGCAAATTAACTGTGAAGAGTGGCGATCTCTTTCAGCACCTCTTCCCTTAATGCGGGCCCTTATTTTCACTTGCTGGTCCTGGAAATGATTGTTATTGCACTGATGTTGTCTGCAAGCCTCTAACTGTCATTTATTTGTCTGTGTCTGTGTTAGCAAAAAGCCAGATGGAAACTGAATCTAAATGTTAGGAAAACGTGAACTTCTTTTAAAGAAACAAGGTAGTATTTCCATCCAGGCAGCATGCCATTTTTACTGCTTTCAAAATTTTGCCATTTGTTATGTATGTAAAAGAGGGTACAGTAGTTTTGGATTAGCTCCCATCCAACTGCCTTTGGACAACTACCTAAGCATGGCAAACCTGTGGCTGCCTGGATAGCATTCTTAAGTTTCCTGCTCAGAATGAATCAGTGGTTAACTTATAAATGTAAAGCAAAGTTTTGGGAGAATTTCCATAAACACAGGAAGCATTACTGATTAATATGCAGGTCTCGAGAGACTAGGAAATGCAATTTTATTGCAGCAAGTTCATGTTACCAAATTAATATAGTTTCTTTCTTCATTTTAATTTGTTATGGGACCATTCTAGCCTTTCTAACCACAGCCTCTTCCAATATGATCTTTTAAAGTCACAAAAATCCAATACATGACTTTATTTTTTGGTTTGCTATATGCTGATGGGATGCAGTGGTTCAGTGGCTAAGACACTGAGCTTGTCAATCAGAAAGGTCGGCAGTTTGGTGGTTCGAATCCCTAGCACCCGTTACTTGTCCCAGCTTCTGCCAACCTAGCAGTTCGAAAGCACGTAAAAAATGCAAGTAGAAAAATAGGTACCACCTTCGGTGGGAAAGTAACAGCATTCCGTGCACCTTCAACGTTTAGTCATGCTGGCCACATGATCTCAGAGAAGTCTTTGGACAGCACTAGCTCTTCAGCTTTGAAATGGAGATGAGCACCACCACTTAGAGTTTGGAATGACTGGCATATATGTGTCAGGGGAACCTTTACCTTTTTATGCTGATGGGGGAAAAGCAGAAGGTTCTCCTTCAGTCACTTGGACAATGACTGAACTAAAGTTTCTTACTAATTATCCATGTATTGTGGGAGCAAATGCACAACTTTGGGTAATTTTGAAATGTTATAACAGGGATGAAATAGCATTATCAAATGCCAGAGTTGTACGCTAGACCTGGAAGTTTTAGAAAAAATCCTGGAAGAAGATGCTAGCATTATTTCTTTATATGGTTCCGACCCAGGCGCCTGATGGACCCGGAGAGGTTCCGGATGGAGCTTGGGCCAATACCTGTGACCCTGTCCCGTGACTCAACTGAGGACATAGTGCTTGGAATAGTGCGGCCACGGGGGCCTTGGACCAGGTCGTGCCCTTGCGGCCCTCTCTTGGCATCGATCTACCTGGGCTCCTTGGTTCTCGGAGGAGCTGAGGGTAATGAAGCGCCGAAAGAGATGCCTAGAGAGCATTTCGAGGTCTTCTCGTTCCGAATCTGACCGAACACAGGTAAGGTTGCATTTGCGGACCTACCTTGGGGCGATAAGAGCGGCGAAATGTAATTATCTCTCCGCTCTTATCGCATCTGCAGATAACCGCCCTGCCGCCCTGTTTAGAGTGGCCCACTCCCTCCTTCAACAGAGGCCATGGGAAGCTCTTTTTCAGGGCCGGGCAGAGGAATTTGGATGTTATTTGCAGGATAAAATTGCTCAAATCCGTGACAAACTGTCTTCCGATGAGATTAGCCCAGGTGGATGGGTGGAGGCAGTTCTTGAGACCGTTTTCTGGGATGAGTTTGACTTTGTTTCTCCCAATGACATGGACAGGTTGCTGGGGCGGTTAAATGCCACCACATGTTTATTGGACCCGTGTCCCTCCTGGCTTGTACTGGCCTCCCGGGAGGTTACACGAGGCTGGCTCCTGGGAATAGTGAACGCTTCCTTGAGTGAGGGGTTCTTGCCAGCCTCCTTGAAAGAGGCAGTGGTGAGACCCCTCCTCAAGAAGCCTTCCCTGGACCCAGTAGAGCTGGCAAATTATCGTCTGGTCTCCAACCTTCATTTTCTAGCGAAGGTTGTGGAGAGTGTAATGGCACGACAGTTCCCCCAGCACCTGGAGGAAACTGCCTATCTAGACCCGCGCCAGTCCGGCTTCCGGCCTGGGCACAGCATGGAGACAGCATTGGTCGCGTTGGTGGATGATCTCTGGAGCGCTTGGGATAGAGGTCATTCCTCTATCCTGGTTCTATTAGATCTCTCTGCGGCTTTCGATACCATTGACCATGGTATCCTATTGCACTGGCTGGAATGGTTGGGGTTGAGAGGCACCGTTCTACGGTGGTTCTCCTCCTTCCTCTCCGACTGGTCGCAATTTGTGTTGGCAGGAGGGCAGAGGTCAACGTCGAGGCCCCTCACATGTGGGGTGCCTCAGGGGTCGGTCCTCTCGCCCCTCCTGTTTAACATCTACATGAAGCCGCTGGGCAAGATCATCCGTGGTTTTGGGGTAGAGTTCCATCAGTACGCTGATGATACCCAGCTGTACATCTCTATCCCTAACCACCCCAACGATGCCGTCAAAGTGATGTCCCAGTGTCTGGAGGTCATGCGTGTCTGGATGGGGAGGAACAAACTCCGACTCAATCCGTCCAAGACCGAGTGGCTGTGGTTCCCGGCATCACGATATAGTCAGCTGGTTCCATCTCTGACTATCAGGGGCAAGTCATTGGCCCCCGTGGATAGGGCTCGCAATCTGGGTGTCCTCCTGGATTCCCAGCTGTCATTGGATGACCATGTGGCAGCTGTGACCAGGGGGGCCTTTTATCAGGTGCACCTGATACGCCAGTTGCGCCCCTATCTAGATCGTGACATCTTACGCACGGTCACTCAAGCGCTCGTCACCTCCCACCAGGACTATTGCAATGCTCTCTACATGGGGCTTCTCTTGAGGTGCACCTGGAGGCTCCAGCTAGTCCAGAATGCAGCCGCACGGGTGATCCTGGGAGTATCTTGATACTCCCATGTAACACCTCTCCTGCATGAGCTGCACTGGCTGCCTGTGGCCTTCCGGGTGCGCTTCAAGGTGCTAGTAACCATCT
Organism: Rhabdophis nuchalis; assembly: GCA_039707465.1. Classification (NCBI taxonomy): domain Eukaryota; kingdom Metazoa; phylum Chordata; class Lepidosauria; order Squamata; family Natricidae; genus Rhabdophis; species Rhabdophis nuchalis. The sequence continues at coordinate 65,338,617 of CM077646.1, forward strand.
TCAAAGCGCTCCATGGCACGGGACCTGGCTACTTGCGGGACCGCCACCTACCTCCTACCTCCCTTAGACCTGTCCGCTCCCACAGAGTAGGCCTCCTCAGGGTGCCATCCGCCGGACAATGCCGACGGGTGGCCCCCAGGGGGAGAGCCTTCTCTGTGGTGGGGCTTGCCCTCTGGAACGACCTACCTCCCAACCTTAAGATCATCGTGGACCTACGCCTCTTCCGCCGGGCACTAAAGACATATCTATTTCAAGAGGCCGGCCTGGCTTAGTTTTAATGGACATAGTTTTAATTGATTGATTTTAACCCTTTTTCTATTCTAAATTTTAGCACAGACCTTTATTTAATTTATTTTTAACTGTTTTGTACTGTACTGTTTTATATTATATATTTCTGTGCACTGCCCTGAGTCCCCTTGGGGAGATAGAGCGGTATACAAATTTGAATAAACTTAAACTTAAACTTTATTATTGTCAAGAAAACTACATGAATGTCTTCATATGGTCACTAGGAGCTATGTTCTGTAAGAATGTAATGTTATCTTATTATAATGTTCACAAAACAATAATTATAAAGGTGTTTCTCATTACACATGATTACAGTGAAAATTATATTTTTGAATTACACATTGACTTTTAGCAGATCCTAGAATTATATTTGCAGCAGGTGGTTCAAGAGTGCTTTATTCATGATTCCTCACCCAAATGGATAAAAAAGATCCATTTCTTGAATTAATTTTAGTTTCTGAAGTATTTTAAGGCTGCTTTGCCTTTAGCACTCTGTTTCCATGGCACACCTGGCAGAAAGCCAAACACATAGTATGTGCAGGTGTTTTTTGGGCTGGAATTGTACATATTTACAGAGGAACTAGTGAAGTTGTGGGTTTTTTAAAGGAACCACTCAACTGCACGGTGCTACATGATTATAATCAAGGTTCATCCCAATTGCTTTTGTGCTTTGCCTGTGTGACATTTACAGATCATAACTTGTTCATCACCCAGAAGAATTCTGCTTTCTTATGCACCACTTGCTTCTTGCGACCTCTGTATCAGCTTCCTCTCCTTCTAATCCTTGATAACTGACTGGGAGGAAGGTTTTGGCCCACTTGGCTGGTCAACAATTACCCAGTGTTCCTCAATCTATGGAAGTCTTGGTTTGAATCCACTCATCTTAAATTTGCCAAGGTTGAAAAACACTAATCACTTGGAATCTTACAACTGTCAAGCATACATTGATAAATATTGTAATATCTCTTTTATTCTGGGCTTTTCTGTTCCTAAATATTTCAAATCTAACATTTTGACACAGGAAGCAAAAGGAGATGTATTTCCTACTTTTCAACAGGCAGAGATGAGAAAGATCCTTATTCTGCCTTCCTTAGACCATACATTATTTCACTCTGAAGTGACCACTTCCACACTTCACAGGTTCTCAGAAATGCATCATGAGGTGCAAATCTATCAGCCCTGACAGAGGCTTCTCCTCTGAAAATATTGCAGATGATGATTATAAAACCTCTTCTAGGAGAAGGAAAGAGACTTGACCAATCTGGTTTTAAATAGCAGCTAAAGTTTGGCTTCTTCAGTCATACACATGCAGGATAAGAACTGTTTTAGGACTAACTATTAATTGCTGTACTTTAATTTCTTTTCTATATTGGATTGGAAAGGGTGTTTTTATGAAGAAGTGATATTGCTTTGTTGTTCATTGTGAGATAGATAGATAGATAGATAGATAGATAGATAGATAGATAGATAGATAGATAGATAGATAGATAGATAGATAGATAGATAGATAGACAGACAGAGACAGACAGACAGACAGACAGACAGACAGATTCCTGTTTTGTCCCTCTGTCTCTGTTTCTCCTTCCCTCCCTCCCTCCCTCTGTGTGTGTGTGTGTGTGTGTGTGTGTGTGTGTGTCCCCATTAATCTGGGCTTCTTCAGCAGAAACAGTGTGGTGGTGGCAGTGATAATAATGATAAAATGTGGTTCCTAGCAAATGGTGTTATATTTGACCCCATCTAAAATAACAAATGAACTGCCAGCCTTCTGTTCCTGTCTTCTTTTTAATATGATTGGCGAGATCATTCTTTAGTGAAGGATGCAGGTGTTAAGAGTGAAACCTTAATGTTCATATAAAGCTTCCAGGAACATGGGTTGCAGATATTTGCTTGAATAAATCAACATCCATGCCCTTTTACATTGCCTGAAATTGGTTGTTAAAAAACAAATATTCATGGGACAGCCTAAAGCAGTGAAATATAGATGTGACAATATCAGCAGAGATTACTATGGGTTTTGTTAATCATATAACAAAAATTTCATGCAGCGCAAAACTCCCACAGTAAGCCTATGAGGGAAGATTACCATCCTTTAAATAAATTCCTACCCTGTGTATATATTTTTGGAGCTTTTCTTGTGATACAAAAGACTTCGGTAGAATTGACAGAAGAGTTGAGTGTATCTTATTTGGTACTGAATAATCTCTGATTTCAATAAACGGCCACCACAGTGACTCTCAGCAAACAAAGGAAAATAACTTTTTCTCATCTTAAGTCATACCATGGTGACTCAAGCTAAACAATAGCACATTTTTTTCTTTTCTTTTTTCTTTTGTTTGTTTGGGATTCTTTTCTTCCAGCTCAGATGTTAACCATCTGAGTAGACAGATATATCATTATAAGAAAACAGTGGAATGTAGGTACCCAAAAAATAATTTAGCTTTCAGACTGCATTTTCATGGAAAAAAATGCATTCTCTATCTGTTGAGTCTCAGAAGTACAGGTTACTCAAACTCTATGTATAAATATGCACAACATCCATGCAAACAGTCCACCGCCATCACGGGATTCTTTTTCAAGCTATACAACATTGCACAAAGCCTGGAAAGTGCAAAAGAAATTTGAATTAAAGAATTAAAGGCAATTACAAAGGAAGACAAAACAGCTAACCTCATTTTATACAAATGCTACTCAATATATATTTCCATAGATTTCTGTCTTATTATAACATCCTTACTTCTGCCCAATTCTCGCCATGGCCAACTCGCTACAGGACAACTCATTACCGCCAACTTACCATGGGACAACTTGCAGTGGGATAATTTAACAATTCTATTTAATTATTTTAAATAAATAAAAATTATTTTAATTTTTGCCATTCACATGTCATTTTGTCCCTCCCTTTGCATCCTTTCTTTAATGATTCTGTTCCACTATTTCTTTGATATTAGTGTAACTTGTGCCCCTATGATGCAATGGTCATGGCAAGTTGTCCTGCAGCGAGTTGGACATGACAATTTGGCCGTGGCTGAGCTGGCCATGGCAAATTGTCATAGACCTTCCATCTATCACCTTGCATTCTGTTCTCACCCTTTTTCTTTAGCATCTCCTCAACTTCATCCAGCCATAGCTTTTTTTTGGTCTTCAATTTGGTCTTCCTTTTTTTTTTTTGACTGACTCATTCTTCTTTTATATATTACTTTGCAATATGATCCTCATTGGTTGCTTCTATATAACTATACTTTTAAAAACATATTTCTCTCATTTTGGTCACCAACCTTTATATTGAGTCCAAATTCATACAATATCAGATTTCTCAAAGGTGTTTTTTCAAGAGGTAACTGGATTTTCTTGTTTTTCTTTAAAGATGTTTGGCAAAGAAAAACAAGATAGTCCAGTTGCCTGTTGAAAAAAAAAACCTTTGGAACAACCTTGACTTAGATGACTGAGAATATCCATAGACATTCAACATCATATTTTTCTATTATCCAGGAAAGTGTAGACTACAACTATCACCATGCTATGGATTACTAGTTTGTTATTCATCTACAACTACTTAAATTAGATTACCTCATGTTTTTGAGATACATTTTAACAATCTCCTTCATTATTTAGCATACACTTTTACTTCCTTGCAGGTATGAATCATTTCCATTCCAGCCAATCAACCCATCTTCATTTATATATGTTCCATTCTTATAATTTTGGCTTCTTTGGTTGGTAATTTTGAGACACATATCATATCTATTTTCCTTTCATTCATTTGATTCATATTCCTACCATTTATTCCTCTTACATTCCCAATCAGAACATTCCATATGTCATGGTCATCACCAGCTCAGGTTTTCAATATTGACATCTGCTACCCATCATTCTTTGGTTAATTGAAGCTTTCAGGTAACACATTTTAGTAGTATAAGGAAAGTGAAAAACTGTCTTTGCCATACCTGGGCATCCTACAGAATTTGATGATGGTAGCTAATTAATTGAATGTCTCTAGAGATTCTAAATTAGAACTGTTCAATCTGTGCAGGAAACCCAAAGGAGGCTGAACAGGGTGTTAACAATAAAACTAGGAAAATATTAACCTGTACCTTTCTTCTAGTGACTTGGCTGCATCTGGGAAACAGCACCATGCACTGCTTCAGTGCTAAGTTAATTGGACTGCCATGTGTATCACAATATTTTTCTTGTGCTAGATACAAATTCATAGCAGCATGTAATAGTATAGATAAAAAAAAATCTGGAAGTAAAATAATACCAACCAATCTTTTCATCTTTTAATCTTATATCAAACTTTCCCAGCTGGTGCCTTCCAGAAATGTGGAATGTTAGTCATATTGGCATTTGAGTTCAACACATATGGAGCTTACAGATTGCGGAGTGCAATCTTAAGCAAGCATTGTGCCCTTGCTACTCTGCTATACATTCTCCGCCACCTTTTTACAAATGGAAACAATATTAACATTTCCCTCCCCCTTTTGGTATGTTGTGATAAGTTAAAAATGCAAGCTCATATAGAAATCTATTTTTATTTCATTCATTTATATGTTGCCCCTTTCACCGATAAAGCAATTATTACCAGAAGAAATCTGAAGGTAGAAATCCTAAGTAATTTAAACTGAAGTGAATCGGCCAAATTTTAACATTTGTCCTCACACTCATGGATTGCATTCTATCAAGTTCATGCTTACTGAGGAAAAAAAAAAACACACCAGTAGCAGGTGTTTACTGACAAATCTTGCGGAAATGGCTTCTTTCAATGACAACTGTGTGTTATTTTTCCAGTTTCTGTACAGCCTTAAAACCTTTTTTTCCTTGTGTGTGTGTACACACACACACACACACAAGGAAAAAAGGTACACACACACACACACACATTTAATTAAAACTTTCAATAAATACTAATACAAATTAACACAGAGTCAGGAAGAAAAAAGGAAAGAAAATAAAAAGTTGAAGAAAACAAAAAGAAAAAAAGATATGAAGAAGTGTTTTTCTTCAGAGCAGTTCTAAATACAATTTTTAACCTCTCTCTCTAAAGTTACATCATGTTATTCTTCTTTTCCATCTAATCAAAACCATAATTCCCAAGTTCGTTTTCTTTCATTTTTTACACAAAAGGTTCAGAACAGGCTTCCAGTCATCAATAATGATAGGTAACTCCTTTCTCTTACAATCAAATATGTCAATTTAAAATCTGTCAACTTCACCAACCATTCCTCCATGGTGGGTAGGTACCACTGAGCATGTACAAAATGGAGAGACATACCTAATTGAGGTGTATCAAATTGGGAACACAACAGAAGCCCTGTCCCCTCAATGCTTGTACGAAATGGTGACCCATATGGAAAAGGCTGGAGTTTTGATTTTGCTGTTGCAACTGCCAATTATATTTTTTTTGACACTCTTCTCTCTTCTGATGTGGCTTATGACAGACATCTCTTCTGCAGAACATGGGGAACAAAGGACACATGTATGACATTATCATCATTCAAGTGCAATGACTTATGCATTTGCCTCAGACATTGTGGTACAACAATCTAATGACTGCATTGTGTGTCATCATTTAACATCATGCCACTAGTATCTACGTAGCAATTTGTAATTGATTACTAGACAACCTAGGGGCCATGGGTCATCCTTTCCTCAGTGTCTTCAACAATGGCAGACCTAGTGTACTGCCTTCACTGGAAAAAGGTGAGGTACATTTAGAGATGCATCTGCCTTGAAAATAGCCCATGTAGAACTGCATGGTACTGTCAAATATCAGCACAGGAAATGTTTCATGGCACTTTGTATTATGTCGTCAATTATTTATGTTTTATAATATTTGCTCAATTTCAATTCCATGGAAGTCATTGGTCACAGATTTTGGACACATTTTATAAGTTAGCTCGTTTGAGGTTTAATTGGTTGGAAAAATAACCCTATGATGCACTGTTTTCCCCCATTTAAAGATTATGGGAAGAAGACGTTTAGTAGTGGATAGATGGTTTCCTCTAGTTGGTTTGAAACAGATGTTAAATTGATTGCCTATATTTTCCCTGATCTTTTCTGGATCCCCTTTTAAAACATGTGCTTATATAAGTGATCCTCCCATCCTCTGGTAGTAAGCCAGACACAAGTGAAACACATATTTGTGTTTGGGGTTTAACAATCTCACATCTGAGTTTTTAAAGAACTCTTGGTTGAATATAGACAAACTTGAACATTGGGCACTGTCTAATAAAATGAAATTCAATTGTGAAAAAAGTAAGGTCCTACATATAGGCAAGAAAAACCAAATGCACAAGTACAGTATAGGTGGTACCTTGCTCAATAGTAGCAACTGTGAGAGGGATCTCGGAATCCTAGTGGACAACCATTTAAATATGAGCCAGCAGTGTGCAGCAGCTGCCAAAAAAGCCAACACAGTTCTAGGCTGCATCAACAGAGGGATAGAATCTAGATCGCGTGAAGTGTTAATGCCACTGTATAGTGCCTTGGTAAGGCCACACTTGGAATACTGCATACAGTTTTGGTCGCCACGATGTAGAAAAGACGTGGAGACTCTGGAAAGAGTGCAAAGAAGAGCAACCAAGATGATTAGAGGACTGGAGACTAAGACATATGAAGAACGGCTGCAGGAACTGGGTATGTCTAGTTTGATGAAGAGAAGGACCAGGGGAGACATGATAGCAGTGTTCCGATATCTCAGAGGGTGCCACAAAGAAGAGGGAGTCAAACTTTTCTCCAAGACACCTGGGGGCAGGACAAGGAGCAATGGGTGGAAACTAACCAAGGAGAGAAGCAACTTAGAACTAAGGAGAAATTTCCTAACAGTAAGAACAATTAACCTCTGGAACAGCTTGCCTCCAGCAGTTGTGAATGCCCCAACCCTGGAAGTCTTTAAAAAGATGTTAGACAGCCATTTGTCTGAAATGGTATAAGATTCCTGCCCATGCAGGGGGTTGGACTAGAAGACCTACAAGGTCCCTTCCAACTCTGCTATTGTATTGTATTGTATTGTATTGTATTGAATATCATCAGGAACCAGTGATTTGTTACAATTCTGCCTCTTGAGATGCCCTAACTTCTCTGGCTACTTCAACCTGCTTTCCTTGTTCGATTTCTTCCCTGAAAAAGTCAATGCAGGCTCTGATTATCTATCCAATATTTCTTGTACTAAAGATAGATGCAGCTAATTCATTCATTTTGTCTGCAATCCCATATCTTTCTTGAGAATCCCCTTTGCTTCTTTTTTTCAATAGCTGCACAATCTGTATTATTTATTTATTGTTATATGTACCTGAAGTTCATCTTTCTTATTTCTACTTTGCTTCATCTATTCCATCCTATTCTATTTACTTATTTTTTTTCCTACAATGAGTCTTTGCTTTGTCCATTAATTTCATGAAAAAAAGTCTTTGTCCTTTTTATGTCGTGGAGAGGGGAGGGGAACCTTCTTTCTGGCATGACTAAATGACAAAGGTGCACAGAATGCTGTTATCTTTCCACCAAAGATGGTCCCTATTTTTCTATTTGCATTTTTACATGCTTTCGAACTGCTAGCTTGACAGAAGCTGGGACAAGTAATGTGAGCTCACTCTGTTATGTGGCGCTAGGGATTCGAACTGCCGAACTGCTGACCTTCTGATTGACAAGCTCAGGACCTTAGCCACTGAGCCACTGCATCTCTCTTCCTTACATTGTGAAGCATCAATTATTGGTGAAACAGCCATTATAATTTAAATAGTCTGGAGGCACTATGAATCAATATGGCCCTCTAAATTTTTCCTTGCTTTCTTCCACTGTTTGGATTAGATACTTAATTTTATTGTCACCTCTGTTTTCCCTCAAAGGCGACTGCTGGCCTATGGCTGAAGCCCTTTGGAGCTATGGCCTAGCATAATAAACCAATTAGCACAATAATCACATACACTTACAATTCTTCTTTCCAGATGTTTAGGTCTATCCTTGAAATGTAGACTGAACAGTCTAAGGAAGCACTTTACTAAGAAAAAGCATGCTTTTGAATTGCTTGAGTGGAGCTGATAAGATGGACTCACTCATGTGGTCTCTTAATTAATGTATGCATTGCTGCCTTGGGCAATTACCCACCACATTGCTAGACTTCTTACATCACAATGATTGGAGGCAAAAATGGCACTGAGGGTGGCATCTCCATTTTTTTATTAGAGGAATTGATGGAAAACATCTGTGCCAAGCTTCTACTAGGCAAATGGGTTTATCCTGCAAGAGGGAAACATCAAGCCTATTAAGAATAACTCAGGTGCTTGTGAATGAACTCTATGGTTGACCTCTTCTAAAAACATTTTTTTAACCTTTTGATTTAATCTTCTTATGATTATCCTTGGTACTCATTCTGGTTCTTTTCTTTCATTTCAAGACACCTCCCATTCTCCAGGAAATAGCTAGAATGTCCCCATCTTCTTTTTCTATTCTAAATCTATTGTACTGATTTTCCACAATTTTTCTTCCCTTGGAAAAAAGATTTTATTTTACCCACTGTGTGTTGGTATATTATTACATTATTTCAGATGTCTGGTTGAACTGGTTCTTGCTATACTTACAGGGCTTCAGAGGATGATGTTCTCACCATCTCTCTGTTGTTCCATAGCCTCCCAACTCTCTCCCATTCCTGACTGGGGAGAAAAATAACATAGGAAGAATCCCTTCTCCTTCATCTGTTCCCTTGGGATTAAAATGTGGAAAGGAGAAATTGCTAGTGTGACAATTATGCAAAGAAACATTCCTTGGCCACCTAGTTAACCAAGACAAGGATACCCCCACCAGCTTTGCAATCCAAAAATCACTACAATCTTTGGTCTGCCAAAATATAAACAAACACAAATGGTCATTCTTTGTTGTTCAATAATATGGGGTTATGTTCAGGAATCCTTCCTTAATCTGTCAGAGATGAAACAATTTTCCAACCTTGTGTCTTTTAACACTACTAAATTGGAGAAAGCTAAAACTTGTTAAATTATGTAGGATCACATTGAATGAGGATCACATTGTTCCCTTGGATTTTCACTTGTCAATTATTTATCTGGGTAGAGGGTAGTCTAACGTGTAGATTTTGAAGGAATTTATTCCATTAAATTCATGTTTTCAGTGGGCTTTCTTCTGGGGAAGTCATTGCATTTAATTTACACGTGCCACTATTTCTACTTCATAGCCCTTCACAAGCAATTTAAAGACGTATATTTTTTCTCTCTCTCATATCCATTTCATATAAAAGTGAAGTAAAATTGCTTGACTTCCAATCCTTTCTTATAATCTTACTTCCCTTTATGCACATTTGTCTGGTCATATATGCCTCCATAAAGGGATGTGGTGGCTCAGTGGCTAAGACACTGAGCTTGTCAATCAGAAAGGTTGGCAGTTTGGCGGATCAAATCCCTAGTGCCGCATAATGGAGTGTGCTCCTGTTATTTGTACCAGCTTCTGCCAACCTAGCAGTTCGAAAGCACATAAAAATGCAAGTAGAAAATTAGGCACCACCTTTGGTGGGAAGGTAACAGCATTCCGCGCGCCTTCGGCATTTAGTCATGCTGGCCACATGACTACAGAGGTGTCTTTGGACAGTGCTGGCTCTTTGGCTTTGAAACAGAGATGAGTGAGTACCACCCCCTAGAGTCGGGAACAATTAGCACATATGTGCGAGGGGAACCTTTACCTTATTTGCCTCCATGTCTTTTTTTTAAAAAAAATAAGTAAGTTTTATGTGAGAGGGGGAGGGAGGGAGAGAGAAGGATATTGAGCCACCTTTTCAATAAAAATACCTATGATGACAACTGAAACCCAGAAGGTAGCATGAGGCAGGAACTTCTGGTCCTCAGTGTTCTAAGAAAATGATGGTTTTACTGCAGCTTTAAGTACATGGCAGCCGAGCCAGAAATAAACTGGCCCAGCTGTCAAACATTGCTGATGCCATCAGATTCTGAAGCTCCATAATTCTGGAGCTGGCATGCCTTCTTCTGTAGAAGTCCCCATACACAGTTAAAAACATTTACATATTAGCTCCTTGTTTATGTTTGTCTTCATTTCCTCAGCTTCTTTCCATGCTGTCATATTGAAGTGGCTTCTTGTATTCCATAAAGCACCAGGCACATCAGCTCCACTGATTCAGATTATCCCCTGTGTTTGTAAAGAAGTAGACCTAAGTGCAAGGAATGAATCAAAATTGTGCATATGTATGTATTTCATTTATATATAGTATTTGCTAAATCAAACTACTCATGCTAGTTTATTTACGTTTATTAAACCAACATTTAAAAACATCTGCTTAATCCAAAAGCAAAAACCAACAATCCTAACACACATTTTATGGCACCAAACCAATATTGGGGAAAGGCCCTGTGGAATTACTCCATCTTGGAGGATGTTTGAAGAGATGCAAGACACACTGTATGGCATCTCTGTCCTCCAATAGGACATCATTTTATAGAGAAGTGGCCACCACAGAATAAAACCTTTCCCTTTCTCCTCATGATTTTTCACAACTCAAATATCTTCTACCTTCCCAACCAAGATGAGCGAGCTGAAGAGGTAAATTATATCTGCAGGAGGTGGGCTCTGCAAGTAGCTAGTAGGCAGGGCATTTAAGCCTTAAAAAAAAAATCAACACATTGAAATGTACTTGGAAACCCCTGGAAGCTGGTGCAACGACCACAAGTTATAGCTGTAAATGCTCTTAACTCCCAGCATGCAAGCAATTGCCTTCTTCTAAGGAGTACAGATATAACCCCAAAGAAGGAAAGTGAAGGCAGCTACGTTAATATCAATTTATGAAAAAAGAGGAGGGGTGAAAGAGAAACTCAAGATTATCCCACCTTGATTCTCTTTGCTGTAAGAGGGTGAGATAGATGAACTCCGACAGGCTTTCAAGATTGTTATTTTACCAATACTGGAACCATAAACTAGACACCAGGGAATCCTTCTGGAATCTGTTTCCTAACCTAACCAATGTGAATGGTGGACACTTCTGCCCCAGTTGCATCTATTGTGTACAGATAGTCCTCAACTTTCAACCGCAATTGAGCCCAACTTTTTTTGTTGCTAAGTGAGACATTTGTTAAGTGAATTTTGGCTCACTTTATCACCTTTCTTAACACAGTGGTTAAGCGAACCACTATAGTTCTTAAATCCATAATGTGGTTGTTAAGTGAATCTGGCTTTCCCATTGACTTTGCTTATCTGAAAGTCACAGTCACTTCACCCAGGGGCATTGCAACAGTCATAAATATGAGTCAGTTACCAAGCATCTGAATTTTGATCACACAACATGGAGATGCTGCAAAGGCTGTTAGTGTGAAAAATGGCCATAGGTCAATGACGTTGTAGCTTCAAATCAGTGATAGGATTCAAAAATCTTTACTACTGATCATGTGAGCATGGCTTGGTGGGCGTGGCAGGGGAAGGATACTGTAAATCCTCCATTTCCTTCCCACTCCAGGGGAAGGTTACTGCAGAATCCCCATTCCCTCTTGATCAGCTGGGAGTCGGGAGGCAAAGAATAGATGTGGGCAGGGCCAGTCACAGGTGATATTAAGTGGTTCTCCAAACTACTCATAATTTCCGCTACTGGTTCTCCAGAACTGGTCAGAACCTGCAGAATACCACATCTGTTTCAAATGGTCATTGAATGAATGGTTGTAAGTCAAGGACTACCTGTAGTCTTCAAAGTAGCCTCGTACAGTACAGAGTACATGGAAGCTTCAGTCACTGTCCTTACTAAGAGCTTTTGCTCCAGTTAACACTGCAGACATCTCATTAGCCAAATCTATTGAAGGTCCCAGACCATAGACTTCATCTTACTTTCTAGTAGGAGCCAGGGGTGTTACAAAAGATAAAAAATGCTTGGAGGAATTGAATTTACTAAAAACTAAATTGATAGAAGAAGATATAGAATTGGTTAAAAAGAATATAAGATATTTAAATAGGGATTTCTTTGAATTTAGTAATAAAAACTCTAGGTTATTAGCAAGGATGGCAAAAAATAAAAGTGAAAAGAGAGAAATTGGCTCTCTGATAGATGAAAAAGGTACAAGATGTTATAAGAGACTGGAGAAATGTGAAGTAATTAGGAATTTTTTTCAAAAATTATATTCAAAGAAATCAATTGATTTGGAAAAATTGAAAAATCATCTTGAAAAATATGCTGTGAAAATAGATCAAACATATAAGGACTTGATGGAAGGAGATATAACACATGATGAGATTAATGAAATAATACAAGAGATAAAATTAGGGAAGACTCCAGGTGAAGATGGATTACCTGCTGAATTTTATAAAGACTTTAAAGAAATAATAATACCAAAATTGCAAAAATTATTTAATGGAATTTTACATGGTGGAGAAGTCCCGATGTCATGGAACAGAACGGTAATAACTATAATTCCTAAACCTGATAAAGATTTGGAGAGGATCGAGTCCTATCGACCCATTTCTTTAATTAACCAAGATGCAAAAATATTTACTGCCATTATAAGTAATAGGTTAAATAGATTTATAGACAAGTATATAAGCTATAATCAAGTAGGTTTTGTTAAAGGCAGATATATGAGTGATATAATTAGAAGAGTATTAAATATTATAGATGTAGCTGAGAGTAATGGTGCTATCTTAATTGGTTACAGTAGCTTGAGAATTGTATTCAGAGAAGCACATCAGTATGTGTTATAAAGGGTGATTAAAATTAATGTTAAAAAGCCAAACTCAAAATAAAGGGGTTAATTTCATTCTCAGTGTCCCCTCTACCCACTCACTCCCAAACACATTAGCAACCAAAGGGACTGAGAAATTACTTTGCAAATTTCCCTCAGCAGTTTTTAAACTAATAAATAACCGGTATGTAGTGTATATCTGGTTTTTTAAGAAAGCAGATGTCAGGCTAAATATGGTGATAAAGTCAGGCAAAAACCCACCCATTTATTTTATTTGCATAATCACTTAATTTCCAGGTTGACAAAAATGTGCATTTTTAAAAAAGAGAGTTACAGACAAGTTGCAAATTGCCAGTACTATATTGTTATTTCATAACAAGCATGCTTATCATATGACGGTGTTTGTGACTTTCAAACAGACAGGTTAATTCTTGATGATTAAAGAAAAGAAGTTGGATTCAAATGGAATAATAATGCAGAGTTTTGAAACAGAATCAAATCCATCTGGTGCTCATCAATATACAGTAGATAGATGATAGGCCGGACCTATAAGATAAATGAGGATGGGTAATTTTCCTCTCAGCATTTCATGGACTTATAAGGGTGGAAAGCTGTTTTCAATGGGGAAAATTAATTAATTAATTAATTCAAATTCTACAGTTTCTAAACTCAACCAAGTGACTTATTTCAAATATTTATTTTGAGCTGTAATAATAACTTCCAGTACTTTTGAGAGAGCTCTTATTTTGCTCAATAGGTCAAAAGATATTTACTGAAATATTTGACCTTGGAAATATTACCGACATACTTGATTTGTGTGTTTTCAAGTCAGTGTTGATTGTTAGTGATCACATAAATATATTTTCTCCATGAAGATCTGCCCTGTTATGGCGCAGTGGTTAGAATGCAATACTGCAGGATTAACTCACTGCTCACTGCCAGGAATTCAGCCTTCCATCCTTCCAAGGTTGGTAAAATGAGGTACCATATTGTTGGGGGCAATATGCTGACTCTGTAAACTGCCTAGAGAGGGCTATAAAGCACTGTGAAACAGTATATAAGTATAATTGTTATTGGTAAGTGCTATGGCTTATCTGGCCTTTCAGGATTTCTAGTGGTATGCCGATCACCAATGTAACTGAGCCCATCTAGTACATCAACATAATTGCACCATCATAGTAAATTGGTTAAAGGGCAGTATTCCGTTGTATAGTAATGGTTCTAGAATAGGGGTGTCATACTCACGATGACATGTGGTCATGTGACATATCACAACTTTTTTTTTTGTAAAAGGGGGTGGTCATGGCCAATGTGATGCATGAGGGCCATGGGCTGCAAGTTTGACACCCCTGTTCTAAAAGTATCAGGTAAAATAAACTAGCTACATCCACATATTTCTTCCTATTCAAGGTAACCTATAACAGTTCTGCAGCTGGGTCTCAGGAAAGCTGAGGAAGAGAGATGTGTTTTTCAATATTGACCAGAAAAAAGAAAGAAAGAATGAAAGACGGTAACAAAAGTGAAGTTGAGAAATGTTGAAATTGAAACCCCCTCCCATTTGTACACAGCTCCAAATGATAATATTTGCACACCTATTTGAAAAAGAAAAAGATAAATTTTATTTACTGTAGAGGGGTAAAGATTTTGCAGTTATGTTAGATTACGCTAAGAGCTTTTTGTGATGTTGCTCATTGTTGTTCCATCTATTAGAACAGCCCAGTAGGGGTTTTACTTTGTCGTGATGTAACATTGTTCCCATTGAGCCACTGTATTTATTTAATACTGTTTTTCCTCCCATTTGTAACCTGTTCTTCATAAATATTTCCAACAACAAATGAAAGCAACTTATACTAAGATACTGATTTCTTTTTTAAAAAATCAATAAAACAAGCAACCAAGGGAAGGGACAGATTGCCATTAGCATTTCCATAAAGGGATTAATAATAATAATAATTTAATTTATAACCCGCTCTCTCTCCCAGAAGGGACTCGAGTAAAAAGTAAATTAATTAAAATTCAGAGGACTCAATGAGTAGATCTTTGTCTTTCAGTAAATCAAATAAATGTGTATCACCTATGTTTAATGTAAACACCATCTAATCTAATTTTGTTATAGTGGGAAACAGACCGTATCGTTTAGACCGAATCATCACTTAACAACACTAGTAATGTTCAACCATAAGGAAAATGGTGTTATTGTGTATCTAAAAGTCCCCGGAGTTCAGTTTGTTTCTGTAAGAATCATCATGCTGTGTTTTGCATATATTCCATCCTTTTTTTCTTACCATTATTTTTTTTCCCCAGAATCGTAAGTCTTCTTTAAATTCCCTTTGTACTGCCAGTTGTAGAAAGATACAAATAACCAGCAGGGCTTGCTATTTACTCTATACTTCGAAGGGGAGAGGAAAAAGACTTTAGCTTTAGCTGATATTGTTCTCTGTATTGATTAAAACAGAAAATTGACATTGTTCTTTTTGAGGTTTGTGCAGAATCTGCAGAGGGTTTCCCCCCCCCCCCCCTCATTGTCATGATAGCTTGGAAATACATTTCTAAAAAGAGTTCCACCACTTTTTGATCAAATGTGACATCAGGCCCTAAGGACAAGCATTTTTTTTTTTAAATTACAATTGATAGGATCATAGCTGAGGAACCAATTTCAATATTTGTAGAGAACATTTGGCAGTATCCCCTGGTGACTCTGACTACCGTGACTCAGGATCTATGAATATTTGCAAATGTCATCATTCTAAAATGTCTCTGAGTTAAAGGAAGTTTGTTCATCTGGAAATGGCTAGATTCTAAACCTTCCTCTCACTCATGTGTTTCCACAGACAGAATCATTCTTAAATGACCTCAATCTTTATCTATGAATCAATTCACAGACACGTACAAATAACACAGGACAATAACTCACATTTTCCATGGAAAAACACACCTGCCATCAATTAATAAAACTTTTGATAAAAGAGTTGGAAGGAACACTGTAATCAGTACACCTTCCTTTCATTACTCCAGGAGGAGCAACATTACTCTTCTCCTAATGATAATTGGGCTGAAATTTTTGGAAAGGTGTTACACAAGGTGACATCAATCTACAGTGAAAATTTCAAGAGAGTTCAAATGATAACGTAACTCAGAGGCAATATTTTTACTTGATTAAGGCATTTGAGCTTTGTTTTTGTTTATCGTTAGATTATGTGCCTGTGGAATTATTGAACACTCATTCATTTAAATCAAAAGAAACAAAGAAATGCAATTGGCTTTCCAAAACAACCTTTGAATGAATTACAGGACTGTTCTGGCTACCACTTAAATCTATCCTTGGTGTGGCATCTATTTGAGATGCTAGTATGGTATAGACATTGTAGTATCAAATACCTACACTGAAATCTGATCGTGGATATCTATGGAGATTCTCAGTCATCCAGGTCATGATTGTCCCACAGCTGTTTTTTTTCCAGAGGCAACTGGACTTCCTTGTTTTTTCTCTGAAGACATTTTGCTTCTCATCCAAGAAGCTTCTTCAGCTCTGACTGGATGGTAGGGAATGGAAGAATATTCAAAACCTCAAATGTAAAATTAATCTGTCTTAGTCTTTCATTGAGAAGTTGGACTGTGCTTTCTGCAGGATATGTTATGCCCTGCATTCTTTCACTGTTGGACACAGAAACAGGCTGTTGGGGATAGGTCTGTGTTTTCTGATCTCAAACCAAAGTGCAAATGGTTCCTGTAGTTTGCAACATTTCTGGAAATCAAGTTATACTCCTGCACCATTTGAAGGATGTTCACACCCAAATGCATAGATAACTTGACCATAGATGTTTTTTTGGAATGACATTAAACCAGGTTTCTTACCAAGAATTGTGAGTGAACTCTCAGAATGTAAACATAGTAACAATATAGACCTACTGCAGATGTACAATATATGATTGGCTAGTTCTATCATCACCTACTGTGGAAGATCTGTCAAGAAGCATTCCAAATAGCATCCAAAAGTAAATCATAGTCCAAGGGAAAGTATTGCTCAAAGTTCCAATTTATTAAGAGAGCCATGTTGGCACATCTGGGAAAACCTGAATCTGAAAGCTTCCAAGTTTACCCACCCAGTTGAAAGTTCAAGATTTCCCACACCCATAAGTCTGTCACATGGTCCAACCTCCCACTGCCATGCTGGCAGTTCCACCCATCCAGTTCCAGTCAGGTGCAGAGGTGCAGAGACAAAGGATGACCTTGGCTTTCTAGAAAGAATTTTGTTATGGCTACATAGTATGTATTGCCTTACAATCCCCCCTCCCATTTCCCACAATAGAAAATGCATAACAGAGTAATAGAAAGTGTGGCAGGCCAAAGATCCAAAAGAAAAGATGGCTGCAGGCCTGACACAACTAGGATAGAGCCTTATTCTACCAATCTTTCCCAATGGCAGGAAGATAGGGCTGAGTGCAGATAGACCTTGATTTATGACTGCAATTGGAACCAGAACTTCTTTTCCTAAACAAGGCAGTTGTTAAATGAATTGCATAGAATTTTACTACTGGTTTTTTTTAAAGTTTTGTAAATTTTAACTTTGTATTCCATCAAGAGTCACATAAACAGGCAGTAGATAATCTGATTTTTAAGAGGTTGTCTATCTATCATTAATCTAGAAACCTTAACACCAATATTGCTATTCAAGGGTTTAAAATATCTTTATATTATTAAATTAAATTTATACCCCGCCCTTCTCCTTGCAAGGACCCAGGGCGGCGCACAAGCAATATTAAAAACCATACCAAATACAAAAATATTATTAAAAAACTATTAAATTCTATCCCGTGCTAAAACCCATTATAAAACCCTAAGAATTTAAAATTTATCCACATTTAAAAGTCAGAAAACGGGGGTTATGCTAGGCCGGCTTGTTGGAATAAATGAGTCTTGAGACGTTGGCGGAAGAGGCGGAGGTCCGAGGTGGTGCGTAGTTCGGGGGGTAGGTCGTTCCAGAGTGCTGGGCCTGTCTAACATGGTGTTGGTAAATAGGGCAGCAAGAAGTAAAGACCCCACCCTTGATGTATGATGATGTACTTTCCTTTCTGGTAGTTTTCAGTTGCTTTAGAGCACGTGTGTCAAATTGGTGGCCTGTGGGCCAGATGTCTCATGTGCAGGCTATGCCCACCCCAGCTCTGTGAATGGGAAAAACGTTGCAAAATATCACATGACAGCAACATGATGCTGGGAGTTTGACACCCCTGCGGGAGTTTACTAAGGCTAACATCTTAATTAGTAGAAAACCAAATGAATGCACATAATCATGAAGAGAATAGCTGTATTTTGTAACATAGTGTTCTTGAAAAAAATAGTGTTTTTTTATTTATTCAATATACAGCATAAGCAAAAGAGCTTAGGAAAAACTGTCAGATATTATGTGCTGAGAGGAGGAAAATAAGATTGAAAAGAGATGTGGCTGCCTCTAAAGAAGAGGCAGAAAATACTTGTCTGTACAGCCACAACCAATTAAATCAAATCCAGTACAGTTACTGCACGAGTGGCCTCCATTGTTCCTGCTTATGTATTAGCTGTACATGAATGCAGTTCATAATACCTGCTGGCACCAGATCTTTAGCGACTACTATTTAATTGGCATTCCAACAGAAAAGGGGGAGAAACACTCTATTAAAGTAATGATTTTCCTTCAAGTTGTTATTTTCTTTTTTTTAAATTCAGCTTAAATGCTCCTGTGTCAGAAATGAAAAGCGTGCATTTTCACAGGCACACTGTATTGTGTGTACATTGTGCGTGCAGCTTGCTTAACACAAATAACCTTGTTACTCAATACAGAGTGAATAAAGAGAAGAATGTGCCTGTGGCTTCCTCGTTTCCTCTGGAAACAATTGAAATCAGCATGGTAGGCAAGAGCCATACTGAGACCCCAAACTTTATTTCACATTTATTTTCCCAACTGTTCTAATTCAGTGAGATGCTAAGGTTCATAACACCATGAAAAGGAGTAGGGGTTTGACTCCATTGTTCAGTGGCATTTTGTTGTCTTTTTGCTTTAAAGGCTGAAAAGACATTTTTGGACGATGTTTGATTGCAAACAATAACTTTAGCCCATGATGAGCTCCCACTAGAGTTTGAAAGCTGCAGATAAATATTTGTGGGAAAATAAATCATGGGCAGGCAGAGATATTAATGTTTTGGATCATTCAGACTGCCCCAAATTGTATCAGATATAAGATATGATCAAAATTCATATACAATACAACCCAATAGCAGAGTTGGAAGGGACCTTGGAGGTCATCTAGTGCAACTCCCTGCCTCCCTGCCATTTCAGACAAATGGCTATCCAACATCTTCTTAAAGACTTGCAGTGTTGGGGCATTCACAACTTCTGGAGGCAAACTGTTCCACTAGTTAATTGTTCTAACTGTCAGGAAATTTCTCCTCAGTTCTAAGTTGCTTCTCTCCTTGATTAGTTTCCACCCATTGCTTCTTGTTCTGCCCTCAGGTGCCTTGGAGAATAGTTTGACTCCCTATTCTTTGTGGCAACCCCTGAGATATTGGAACACTGCTATCATGTCTCCCCTAGTGCTATCTCCCCTATGCTTGGCAACGGACTGAATTTTAGGACAGTTGCAGTGTCCTGGATCCCGTGATTCCCCTTTTGCATCCTTTTGTCAAAATGTTCACTTAACAACTGTGTTATTAACTTATCGACCGCAGTGATTCACTTAACAACTCTGGCAAGAAAGGTCATAAAATGGGGCAAAACTCGCTTGACAAATGTCTTATTAACAAGAAAAAAATTGGGCTCCATTGTAGTCATATGTCAAAGACTACCTTTACTTCCTTTCCCTTTTGATGAAAGCATCAGGTCCTACAAGATGCCTCTGACATGTAATCAATTCAAGAGTGAAAGTCCAGTATCATACTGAGTCTCTGATATTGAAGAACAGTATATTTTGCAGAACCACCTATGCTTGGTAAATCCATCATTCTTTATACAGTGATAAATTCAAAAATTGGGTATATAGTTGCCCAGAACATATAAATGAAAAAGCAGCATCACACCATCACAACACAACATCAACCCCTTTTGTATATGTTTTTTCTATGTATGATAGATGTCATTAGGCACAATCATAACAGTCGTGGGATTCAGCCGGTTCGGGCCGGTTCAAACAAACCAGTAGTTAAATTGCTGGATGGCCCCGCCCTGCCCGAACCAACACCTTTCAGTAGTCCCCACATGTCCCATTTTGGCTCTCAGGTAAGTGCAGGGAGGCCTACTAGGCCCAAAATAGGGCATGAGGGGGGGAAGCACATCCCTGCAGTCCATTTTTGCTCCGGGGGTGGTGGTGCATCCCCCTAGCCATGCCCACCCAGATGGTCATTAGGGCAGAGGACCAGTTGTTATATTATTTGAATCCCACCACTGATTTATAAGTAACTGGAACTTGCTACTTTGAAATGCTACTTCCACTATTTTACATCTTCCCACTCCATACTTCACAAAGGTCCCTCTGACAGTTTCTGTATATGAACTACAACCTAACTGGTAAATTGGAATGAATGACCAATACCGTTTGGAATAGTCATGGTTTAATGATATTGGATTGAATGAAACTGCGCTAAGCAATTTTCATGATATGCAATATGCTTCTGCTATTTTCTCATTTTCTTTTTTCTTATTTTTGCTTATTTTGTCTACCATGTGCTCTTGTGTCAGAATCAATAGAAATAAATAATCCCTTCACATTATTTAGCCTCTGAAAAGCGATAATATAAATCCCTGAATGCTTAGGTTTCTTATTCCTAGAACAATTCCAAATGAATGATCTATTATATGACTGTGGTCTATTTCTAGAGTGAAGTATTTTTATCTTATTTTATTCAATTTATATAGAGGGCTAAAGAATAGCTTTGCAGTTATTCATTAGGTTTTTGTTTTTAAGGATTAATAATATATTCTGCATTCTACAGTGCAGGGTTCTTTTGTTTGTTTTCAGCATGTTGGAAACACATGATAGGCAATGATTTCTTAAAAAGTACAATTTAACAATAACAGTATAGTTATTGTTTATCCATTAAATCATTTGCATGCCCTATTGCTGTGAACATCTGCATTACATAAGGTTGCTCTGTCTTTCTTTTCATGAATTTAATAATTTATTTTGGACTATCTCCGAGGCAGAGGGGGAAAATGTCTGTTATCCATGTATTCTAAATGTATGACTGTGCTTATTTGTGCTTGCAGAAAGAATGGGCTGCCTTATATGAGCTACATCTAACCTTTAATTTCAAAAGACCTTTGCAAGGTTCAGTTCATTTTTCTGGCAAACACCCTTGGTCTCCTACCTAACAGAAGCTTGCATGGGGGGGGGGAGAGAGAGGAAGGGAGGGAGGGAGGGAAGGAAGGAAGGAAGGAAGGAAGGAAGGAAGGAAGGAAGGAAGGAAGGAAGGAGAAAGAGAGGGGGAGAGAGAGAGAGGAGATGTTTGAAAGAGAAAGTAAGACAAAAGAGATTTTATAAGTGATTAAAAATGTGGATTCATAACTTTTGACTTTAATGATGTATGCAGGCCATTGTACAGATGAATCTGAAAAAAAGGTGATTCTAGAGAGAAAAAAATGTGGAACACAGTAACCTAACCACAGAGCATAGCACAATGTCTATATTATAAAATATAGTATTCAGAGTAATACAAAGTATTCTGGCACGGTGCGTATTTCTCATATGTACATGCCTTATAAAGTACCTTTTATCCCCAATTCTAACTGGTAATCTCTAATTATACCATGGCAATTAGTTACGGTATTAAAATATTCAGTAACAATATTTTTTTTCTTGATTAGTTATGGAGGTCTAGAGAGCTTCTGTAAAGTACCTTAACAATTCCATTAAAAAGTATGGAGTGTAATGTTCAAATAAGGTAATAAAAACAAGCAGAATGTTCTGGGTTAAAAAACTAAAAATGGATTTATTTATTTTAGTTATCCTCCTATTAATGTTTTCCTTTCAGACCTGAGATCAAACAATACATCTACTTTGGTTTGAGTGCTGAACAAATAAATGGAGAAAAACTATCAAAGAACCTTCAGTTACATTAATCAGAGGTCAGTCATGGTTGCTTATGACATCGATAATCTTAGCCACAGAAGAAAAGCTTGTACTTTGATTATTGTCCATTGCTTTAATGCCGTCTTTGGTTCTGAGAAGAGCAGAGGTGAAACAAAATAATTGGTAACAAAATTGGTAAATAAAGTAGGCCAGCACATTACAGTCGCAAACCACCTTGCCTGAAATAAATACATGCAAGAGTGAGGTGGTAGGTCAGTACATATATTTTATAATTCAGTTGCCTGCATCTATGTATTATATGAAAGCATTTGGGAAAAAGCTGAGGAGGCCTTCATCCTGAAGTGTGAATGTACATGAATGGAAGGGGGTAGAGTAGAAGAGAATTGATTAGAGTAGAACAGAATCAAGTAGACTATAATAAAGTAGAGTAGAGTAGGGTAGACTACAATAAAGTAGAGTAGAGAAGAGAAGAGAAGAGTAGAGTAGCGTAGCGTAGCATAGCATAGCAAAATTGAAAGGGACCTTAGAAATATTCTAGTCCAACCAGGAAACTCTATATCATTTCAGACAAATGGTTGTCCAATCTCTTCCTAAAAACTTCTTTAAAACTTCCAGTGTTGAAGCATTTACAACTTCTGGAGCCAAGTTGTTCCACTGATTAATTGTTCTAACTGCCAGGAAATGTCTTCTAAGTTCTGATGTGAATAATAGCTTGAGCAATTATTCTGAACTTCAAATAAAACATATTAGCATCTCCTTAGAACCTTCTGATAGCTTTCAGTTGACTGTGATCAACTGTATCTGGGTCCCAAAGGATTGTTTTACAGTACCTGGGGAACATTTCTACATTTTAGTTGACAGCTACAATGTTTATTGTCAACTGCTTTTTACAGCTTCAGATTTTCTTTTCAAAATATATACAAAAGAGATGGATCTTCCCCCTATACATATCCCTTTTGCTCAGCTCTTTTTGTGTTGACAAGCAAACTCTAGAACAAGTATGTCCAACCCACATCCCATAGGCTGTATTTGGCTCTTAACAGCTAGTATTATGGCCCCATAAAATCATAAACTTTTAATATTATTATGTGATGTATATGCATTAACTATATTATATATTTTTAAAAATGGTCCAAGACAATCCCCCTTCACTCAAAATGGCCCAGGCTAGCAAAAAGGCTGGACAATTGTTCTCTAGATTGGACAACCATTTGTCTGAAATGGTATAGAATTTCTTGCTTGAGCAGGGAATTGGACTAGAAGACCTTCAAGATCCCTTCCAACTCTGTTATTCTGTCGTTCTGTTATAATTAGAGCAGGTAGATTTATTTATTTTGGAAAACAGTAAAGAACTATTATCAAATGTGGAAAAATAGAACAAATAATTTACTGTTTCAATTGTTAGTAAAAAAAAGCTAGTGGGCAGGTTAAGGTCTATTGCAAAAGAATGCATATTTGTCTAAACAAATGTTACATATAAGAACATGTTTCTGTTTATTTTGAAATATGAGAGTGAGATTTGATATATTGAAAGAAACATAAAAATAAGTTGAATGAAGTAGGAATGGGACACTTACAAAGTGTGTGCTGTAAAACAAGAGAGCTAGGAATTATGGGAGCTGAACAAATGGGAACTGAATATATGAATATGACCAGTGTGTGTGTGGGGAGGGGGGAACCTTGAAATGGTTCTGTTAAGTGAAGAGAATGAATGAGGATGAAATTGCACAACAAACATGTGGAGGAAGAATGAATTGCTTAAAGGGAAAGGGAGAATTGATAGTCATGATTGGATCATAAAGCCCTCAAAAACAGAAAATTAAAGACGAAACAATGCATAGTTGTGGTGGAATTAATGAAAGAAGGATAAGGGGAGCTATAATAGATGATATTCATGAACACTAGGTGTTAGCTGTATATTATTTTCCTTTTTCTTTTTTCCTGTCTTGGCTAACTATTTATTACGCCTTTGCATAACACTCTTAACCCAAAAGAGAATAAAGCCATGGGCATGGATGGGTGGGTGGGTGGGTGGGTTGGGTGGAAGGAAGGGAGGGAGGGAGGGAAGGATGGCGGGAAAGGGTTAGCTAATTGTACTTCAGGTGGGCTGAGACTGCTTGTTCCAGACTGGTCATGCTCATATACAAGTACTCTTCATTTAGTGACCCCAATTGGGACCAGCAACTCAATCATTCAACAGTCATTAAAGGAAAATGAAACTATGTTTATGAGCTTACTTCAGTTTTATTTTGCTTTACAAATCTGCAAGAGTCATAAAGGCAAGAATTGGTCTTCATCAACACTGTAACTGTGAACGGTTGCTAAATGAGGTATTTGCTAAGTACTTGTACTTAGATCCAGAAAATGTACATGTAAAAACAATGACAGAATATGTGATGTTGCAGCTACAACAAAAGCACTCACATCTGGGCAGATATGACCAGGTAGCACATATGAGGACACAGTATGAAACACAGTGTTGAAGCAACTATCTGATACTGACCATCTCAAAACCTAAGACAACATAATTTCATTTCAGTTGAAGGACAGGAACATCCCAGATCCTAGGGTTGTGTGCACTGCTCGCTTAAAAAAAAAAGTTAATGATAGTAGTTGTGATAGTGCAATTAAAGCTATGGTTTTCTTTATGAGCATCCATATTCATATGCAATAGCAGATTAATTGTCCATTTTCTTTTTTTATTTCTTCCTTTCCTTTATTAATTATTTTCTCTTTTTTGTATCATGTCTTAAGTTTGTATTGACTTTTTAAACCAATTTCATTTAAAAAAAAAAGATGTTTTAAATTTGTATTTATTTAAGAAATTTATATGGCCATCCAATCACTTTCAGTGACCCCTGGCAGCTTACATAGATAAAAATCCAATATAAAAAAACAATAAAAATCAATAATCCTCCTCCACCACCGCCCCTTGGCATAAACAATCAGTCAATCAAATAAGTTGCTTGGTGGGCTCTATCTTCTCATTTTATCTTCACTATCACCCTGTAAAAAAGGTAAGACTGAAAGATTGTGATTGGTAACTATTAAGGTTAAATGACTTGGCATATTA
This sequence comes from Rhabdophis nuchalis, assembly GCA_039707465.1. Taxonomy (NCBI): domain Eukaryota; kingdom Metazoa; phylum Chordata; class Lepidosauria; order Squamata; family Natricidae; genus Rhabdophis; species Rhabdophis nuchalis. The sequence goes on from CM077646.1 coordinate 65,363,708, forward strand.
TTTCCACTCTAAATCCAAGAAAAATCACTACTCGTGTTAGACAAAAAACTATCTGGAGCATTAGGTTTATTTAAGGCGTTTCAAAAAATAAATAAATCCACAAAGGCTTAAACCAACAGCTGTTGTCTGATATTTTTAATCTGAGCCGCAGCATGAATCCCTGGCTTGCATTTCTAATATGGGAAGAGAATAGTCCTCTACACACACACACACACACACACACACACACACACATGAAAAATCAAAGGAAAAATAAAGCAAAACCCTCTGGCTCCAAATACATATGGATTTTTACTGGAATTTACAGTGACACAATCTCTACAGGAAACATCTCCCAATTTCATTTTATGTGCGCCAGCTGGAGTCTGAGAAGATTTTCTGTGGTGCCAATATATAACATGGTGTAAAAGTTTAAAGGAGAGTTCATAAGACTGAGTGGCTGTGGTTTCCGGCTGCCCGATGCAACCACCTTTCTCCAACGCTGGCCATAGGGGGCGAACATCTTGCCCCTGTGGATGGGGCGCGCAATTTGGGTGTCCTCCTGGATACCCGGCTGTCTATGGAAGAGCAAGTGACAGCCGTGGCCAGGAGGGCATTTTACCAGGTTCGCCTGGTTCGCCAATTGCCCCCCCTATTGGATCGGGACGCCCTTCGCACAGTCACTCATGCCCTCGTGACATCTCGACTGGACTATTGTAACTCTCTCTACATGGGGCTCCCCTTGAGGTGCACCCGGAGGCTTCAGTTAGTCCAGAATGCAGCCGCGCAAGCAATTATGGGAACCACCAGGTTCACCCACGTTACACCGCTCTTGCGCGAGCTGCACTGGCTACCTGTCGTCTTCCGGGTGCGCTTCAAGGTATTAATCATCATCTTTAAAGCGCTCCATGGCTCGGGACCTAGCTACCTGCGGGATCGGATCCTGCCTCATACATCCTCACGGCCGATTCGCTCCCACAGAGAGGGACTGCTCCGGGTGCCGTCCACTAGACTTTGTCAGCGGGCGACGCCCAGGGGAAGGGCTCTCTCTGTGGCGGGCCCGGCCCTCTGGAACGACCTTCCCCCCGATATTAGAACGACCACGGACCTCCGCTCCTTCCGCCTGAAATTGAAGACTCATCTTTTCCGCCTGGCCGGCCTAGGGTAGTCTCTCTCTCTATGGGTTTTTAAATGTATACTATATTTATTGTATGTTTTTAGTTAAGGGGATTTTAGCACAGGATTGATTGAGTTTAATTCGTTTTAATTTGTATGTATTTTGTATATTTTTCGGTTTTAATTTCCCTGTGCACCGCCCCGAGTCCCTGTGGGGAGAGGGTGCGGTCAATAAATGCAACTTATTATTATTATTATTATTATTATTATTATTATTATTATTATTATTATTATTATTATTATTATTATTATTATTATTATTATTATTATAAGGTTCTTGATGTGTGGGAAGTGTTAGATAGTTTTTTGGAGATTAGAAATGCTTATTTTTAGAACTTTGCCCATTCAAAGCAATCTTGTTAATGATAGCGATAAAATCCTGATATTACTAAAATACATATTTTACCTTTTACATACATATACATATGCATATGAGCATAACTTTAAATATTCTAAAAAGAAGATGTTTATCTTACATGTACCTTTTATGCACATACATAGGCATACAATGTACGTGACTAATTTATGTCTTTCATGCATTAAAACATCTTAATGCTAATACTGAATAAGAAACAGTCATCAATATGTTGAGAATTTTCTTGTACTTCTTTGATCCAGCAATTATCTAAAATAAATAGTGATGATACCCTCCATTTATCTTTAGAGAAGGGTTTAATGAATCGTTTAGAGTTCTACTAGATCCTGACCCTTAATGATAAAGCTTCTTTTTTTGGGGGGGGGGGGGGTTGTTCATTTTATTTATTATTTCCTTATAGCAATAGTGAGATTCGGGTTCTCTGCCTTAATGATTTCTTCCAACAGCAAGTTCACCAAACTACTCAGAAAGTTAATAACCAGTTCTCCCGTAGTGGCACGAACTGGCTAAATCCCACCACTGCCTTATACCCCATCTGCCTTTGCTCTACATCCTCAGATAGTATACAGTAAAAATCCCATGAAGCAGATTGGTCATAGAAAGGTCAAAATCAACCTGTGGGTTTCATTGTTGATTGTCTGGTGAGGATTTGAGTGTCAATCTACTGGGCTTGACCCTTTAACCATTTTAACTGTTATACTAGCAATAGCAATAGGACTTAGACTTATATAGCGCTTTTCAGCCCTCTCTAAGTGGTTTACAGAGTCAGCATATTGCTCTCAATGATCTGGATCCTCGTTTTACCTACCTCAGAAGGATGGAAGGCTGAGTCAACCTTGAGCCTGGTGGGATCTGAACTGCCAAATTGCAGGTAGCCAGCAATCAGCAGAAGTACCTTGCAGTCCTGCACTCTAACTACTGTGCCACCATTGCTCATACTATACCTATACTCTATCTATACAGGCTGTATCACAACAAAGAGCCCTCCCCTGATAGTCATCTGATAAAAATATTTTAATGAGTTGCTTCAGTTCTTTAAGTAAGCTTCTGTGCTTTTTTTTTTTTTAAACCTGCTCTGAATACAGTGCTTTATGTGTGGTTTTTATGTCTGCTGTTAAGATTGGACTGTTTTTTGAAAGACTGGAAGACTTAACATGGGCTTTTTGTAGAAAGAAAAAAAACCTTAATGATTTGGGGATTAAAGGGGATGAAGAGGCTAGTGAAAAGCTTAAGATAATATTTGCTGGGCAGAAAGAATGACAGAAGAATGCATAATTGTATGTATGTATGTATGTATGTATGTATGTATGTATGTATGTATGTATGTATGTATGTATGTATTAATTTCTCTCTTTTTTGTCCATTTCTTATTTTCTGTCTTTGCTGTTAGTGTTTTTGTATATTTTACTACACTGAAAAATATATAAATATATATGTTTTTAAAAAATGATTGTGGAATAGAAGATCTAATTCTTTTGTCCTACAATAAACTTCCCCAAGGAATATCAAAAACGGGTCTCACTCTCACTTCCTGTTTTGTATAATTCCCATCCTTTTGCTCCTCCTTCCTTAAATGTGCCATATTACAACAGGGCAATTTCTGGTACTGGAAACATTGGAAATATAATTTTCACAGAGCTGGCTGGTCCATGAAAAAATGCCCTGGTTGGGGTACAAGAAAAACCCTGAGTGCAAAAGAAGGGTGTGTGAAAGAATGTCCTAGCTGGTGCAATAGTAGTGCAAATTGTGACAGGTGTGGGGAGGAGGGCCAGGGAAAGGCCTGTCCACAACAGCAGGTACGCAATGATCAAAAAATGGTTACAAATTCAGGTGGACCCAAGTGGCCCTAAATTTTGTTCAGGTCCACTCACGGCGCTGCAATGGACAGAACTTTGAGAACCGGTCTTAAGTTCGAACTTCGAACAGGCACTGAATGAATGGATATTAAGCAAAAAAAACCAAAACAAACCCAACTGTACACTTCTCTATGTGCCTTTGTGTGTTTGTGTGTGTGTTCAGACAGGTAGACATAGTAAAGAGAAGAAAATAAACTTCATACAATAAATATTTTATGGTTGCCGTGCGGCCTTTTATTATTGGGATTTATCTATATTCTACAGCACACTGTGCTATATTTGCTTCATTACAAAAAACCCGAAAACAAGTGACTCTCCTATAATTAAAAGATATTAATAATATAGGCATAGATTAAATTAAACCATTGGATGATACCCAGGTATAAAAATAGTCAAGTAATGAATGCATCCAGGGCTAACATAAATATTTTTTTTATTAGTGGAATATTATAACTATTTATAAACTTAGGAGAAAGAGGTACATCATCGTGCTTGTCTACAACCAAAATGAACTGAGTTGCTGCTAGTCTATTCTGTCTGTGGGGGCAAACTTGCTGTGTGTGTGTGTGTGTGTGTGTGTGTGTATTTGTCAGGCTTGAAACATTACCCTAATGTTTGCTAATGTTTGTTCAAATTGCTTCAAAATTGCAATGGTTTGCCAGAAGAAAATTCAAACTTGATGAGGAATTGTGGATTTTATTGAAGTAGAACTCGATATGTTATATATTATTTCAACCATGAAAAATGTTAGGAGCTCAGAAAATATATGTTTCCATCTTCTTTTTGACCCAGGTTCACCAGAATACATAGATATAAGTAGCTACTAGGTAGTTAAGCTCCTACCAGTTAGCCAGTCAGTAGAAAGTTTCAGGAAAGGTTGCTTTACCTTCTTTCTCCTATGCTGTCTTCCTGCAGACATGAGAGAGGAGGGAGGGATTCAAAAAGCAAGGCAAGAAGCAATGGATGGAGATTAACCAAGAAAGGAAACAATTTAGAACTAAGGAGAAATTTCCTAATGGTGACAGTAATTAACCAATGGAACAGCTTTTCTTCAGAACTTGGAATTCCATCACTGGAGGCTTTCACAAATAGACTGGACAACCATTTGTCTGAAATGGTATAGGGTCTTCTGCTTGAGCAAGGGGTTGGACTAGAAGACCATCAACTCTATTATTCTATGTTTTATGTCCTTTTTGCCATGGGGATAGGCTAATTGGAAGGAATACAAGCGAAGATTATTGGTATTTGACTCTCTGCTTCTCGAGTCTCAAATAAAACACATCCTGTTGAATTAAGAGCAAATAAATTCCAATCATTGCATTAAGAAATGTTTCAAAATAAACATCTTCTACGTGTATATCTTGTCTGCTCCTAAATTCAACCTTGCAGATAGTTAGAAACATGTCTCGCCTCTCCCCTCTTCAGTATTTAAAGGTTTTAGCTGCCATTTGTCATGTTTTTATTATCTACCTGCCTGCCAAAAAGAAACAAAAATAAAGTATTGCACTTTCTGCCTGGTGGAATGAGAAGATTAGAGGGAAAGAAAAGAAAAGGAACAATGAAAGAAAATAACTGCTGCTTCCCAGGAGAGAATCCTGACCCTGGGAAACAAATAAATCCTTCCCTGCGTGGTTGCCAGCATTTACATTTTAAATGTAAAGTATATTTAGCAAAACAAAATAGTAATCATGAGTCATGTTCCTGTCCTTGCTCAGCAATACAATTCATCTTTTAAAACTTGAGGTGTTGAAAGGAGGAAAAAATGGAAGAGCTGCAGAAAAGAGGACAAACCGACAATTTCAACATGTCTTTTGTATCAGAAAGTATTGTAGATGGCTTCTGCAGAAATTGTGCACCTGCAGAAAATATATACATTCCTGAACTTAACCAGCCAACTAGAGTTGTTTATATTTTTTCACGGCATACCAAAGTCTCTCATAAACAACAGGGCCTAACATAATGCAGAGAGGAATGAAGAATGAACACTGCAACGGGAAGCAGGCTGACTAACTGCAAAAATTCTTTGTTTTTTAAATGTGCTCAAACACTTCAAAAACATCCCAACCAAACCAAAGCAAGCCATCACATTGCTCTTTAAGGCAGGGGTCCCCAACCCCTGATCCTCAGCCTGCAATTGGGCTGCGGCCCAATTGCAACTGAGCTGCAGAAGTGGGTGAGTTGCACATGCAAAATGTAGCTGCATTTGTGCAAGTGGCATATGCGTGCACGAAAGACCATCACCTCTCCCTCACCCCCATTGCTGTTGCCACCTCTTCCACCTGTATTCATCGAGCCGGAAAGGTTGAGGAATGTGGCTTTAGGGGATGGATGAGTGTATGGTGGGAATAATTGTACTGATAAGCTTGGATAAGTGAGTTAACTCTGGGTTGGCTTTATTTTGCCCTATTGATTTCAGTTTTCAGAATACCTTTGGGGACGCATATACAAAAGCATTCTGAAACCCAACCAAAAGCTTGCACTCCACTTACTTTTTGAAAACCAAAAATATGAAGACTGCTAGTTTGATTTAGTTTTGCTGGGGAGCACTATCTTTTTCCAGACTATGACCAAGTAGACAGTGGCAACCAGCTACAGAGATTAGCAATTGATCGATTTCCAGTGAGAATTTGAAATATTGTCCACTGCACTGAATGGCTATCTATCTAATGTCATCACCTCTGCCCGTGATGGCAAACCTATGGCATGTGTGCCACTGATGTCATGCATAGCCATTTGTTAGGGCACATGAGGCGTTGGCCTGTCAGCTCCAGTGCGCATGTGCACGCTCGCCAGCTGACTTCAGCCTTCTTTTAAGACCATTTTTCATCCTCCAGTGGCTTCCTTGAAACTTCTGGAGTGCGAAAAACTGGTCCTATGGGCAAACCTGAAGTTTCAGAACAGTCTTCCGGTTTGGCCACAGGGCCGTTTTGCGCCCTCCGGAGCCTTTAGGAGGCTTCCCTGAAAGCTCCAGAGGGCAAAAAACAGCCCTAGGAACAAACCGGAAGTCCATTCCTGTATTTCCGGTTTGCCCATAGGGCCAATTTTTCACTTCAGGGAAGCCTCTGGAGGGCCTCGGGGGCAGGGAGGCTGTTTTTGCCCTCCCCAGGCTCCTAGAAAGCCTCTGGAGCCTGGGGAAGGTGAAAAATGGGTTCATCATAGGCCAAAAATGGGGGGAAGGTGCACATGCACATGGTGGGTGTCACATGCATAGCATTATGGTGTGGGCATGCCCATGCATGACCTCCCCCTGCGCTCCCCCCGCTTTTGGCATGTGATGGGGAAAAGGTTATCCATCACTGGCGTATATACTAGCACACACATTAACCCCCTTCCACTCTGATTCTACTACTATGCAGGCATCATACTCTGCTTTTTCTGCTAGTTGTCAACCGAAACTGAAATTAAGCAAAAGGTAACATAGACTAGGCTGTGGAGTTCATCTCAGAGATAGGCAAACAGTTATATTTATAAATACCACCAGCTATTGTAGTAATCAAGGCACTAATCCATTAGGCAGTCCAATAGGGTAGGGTTTTCTTCTACAGTTCATTCTCCTCCCCTTTTTCCCAACCACCACCAGATCCAAAATGTCTCCTCTACATCTTGCATGCCTTAAAAACTTACTTTAAATGTTCACCCCAGATCACCTCTCATTCAGACTAAGCCTAAAAGCAGCAGGGATATGAGCAAACTCAAGCAGGAGAATTCCAGTGATAATGCTCCACACAATATAGAATCATTTGGTTTGATGCTGAAATGAAAACATTCAATCTGGATTTCGTTTCATCCACAAACTACTCAGAGTAGATGACTTGAGTCTGGAGTTACTGGAATTTAAGCTCGGCAGCATATCCCTAAGTATTTTTCTTCTTTTCTGCCATACATTCATACAAACTGCATCCTTTTATTGTCTGCTCTCTCTTCCATCCAGCAGCTCATTAAATGTTGCAATAAAATGACAGAAATGAGCATTATTGTGTGATGGCTAATTGAAATAGCCCATTCATCAAATTTGATGTTGCCCAAGTCTTTAATCTTTCCAACATTAAATTAATTCTATTCAATTATTAGGGCATAGCTGTGCCAGTTTCTTTCAAGTTTGCACAAAGATCTGTGCAGTGTGTATCTCTGTGTATACCCATGATATATTTTTCCTCAATTTTTACATTTTATATGCACTTCTCCTACCGTACATATTTTTATATTCATTTTTTGTAATGTATGCATTTTTGCAAGTGGTTTTATTTTAAATTTGAGAACTCTGCAGGTATAAATTTATAACTAAAATGGCTTTTTATATAGGTTTGGAAAGTGTAGATAAAACAAAATCTTGTCTATTCCTGCAATAGGTTAGCAGAGAGTCATTTCAAATTTTTAGCTAAGCCAGAATTAAAGATACTGTCAATGTTCAAGCTTATTCTTCAGAAGAAAGGTATTTATATCTTTTTTTTTTAACTTCAGATTTGCTGAAGTCAGCATTCATGGCTATCAGGATGTGGCTATCAGGATGTCTAGATTATCCCATTATATTATAGCCCCATCCATTATGAATCCAGAATGCCTACTACAGTGATGGCGAACCTATGGCACACGTGCCACAGGTGGCACGCGGGGCCATTTGGCAGGGCATGCCAGGCATTGCCGTGTCAGCTGGCCAGCGTGCATACGTGTGCTGCCAGTGGAGTTCAGCAATTTTAAAGCCATTTTTTCACCCTCCCCAGGCTTTATAGGAGCCTGGGGAGTAGGAAAACAGCCCTCCCCACGTCCTCCAGAGGACTAAAAATGATGCTATCAGCAAACTGGAAGTGACTTCCGGTTTGCTTGTAGCGTCGTTTTTAGTCCTCCGGAGGCTTCAGGGAAGCTCCTGAAGCCTCCGGAGGGTCTCCAGAGGGGTGGGGCGGGGCTGTTTTCACCCTCCCCAGGCTCATATAAAGCCTCTTGAGCATGGGGAGGGCGAGAAAACATGTAAAAAATGGGGGGGAAGGTCCTGTCATGCATGCATGCATGCTGGGGGGGGTCACATTGCATTATGGGTGCAGCATGCCGGCGCACGATCCCCCTTCACTCCCCCCTTATGGCACGCAAGTCTAAAAAGTTTCGCCATCACTGGCCTACTATATGAAAGTGATGGATCACCCTCTTCCTTCTAATATATTGTCATATAGATAGTCCTCATATAAGCAATCATAACTGGGACCAAAAACTTGGTCATTAAACTGTGATTATGACCTTACTTCAGATCTTCTTTGCTCAGGGGTTTAATCAACTAACCTTCACGACTAGTTGGCAAATGTGAACATGTGCGCAGAGTGTCAAAAATAAGATGTGATGCTATCCAGGTGGGTGGGCGGAGACGTCCGCCACCACCGCTACTAGTTCGCCCGAACTGGCAGCCAATGATAAGCAGAAGTAGCCTGCAGTATTGCACTCCAACCATTGCATCATCACAGCTCATATAGTTGTGCAGTTGTGTATTTTAGTTAACAAAACGTGAAAATTGTACAGGTAGTTCTCAATGTACGACCATAATTAAGCCCCAAATTTATATTGCTAAGTGAGAAATTTGTTAAGTCAGTTTTGCCCCATTTTATGACTTTACTTGCCACATTTGTCAAGTGGATCACTGCAGTAGTTAAGTTAGTAACACAGTTGTTAAGTGAATCTGGCTTCCCCCATTGACTTTGCTTGTCAGAAGGTTGCTAAAGATGATCACATGACTCTGGGACACTGCAAACATCATAAATATGAATATTATCTAGGTTTCACATAAGAGCAATTAGATGTTCTGAGATTTTACTCATTTTACTAATCACATTCCACAACTAGATATGAATCAAAGGACTTTCTATAATCAACAAAGTTGACTTTTTTATATTCTTTAAAATTATGGAAGCTTAAACTCTTCAGTTTAACCAGGTTTTTGGAAATATTGGAGACAATTATTGTTTTTCAAGAAACCAGAATAAAGACCTTAGAAGAAAATAAATCTCATGATCAATTCAGTACAAATCTACAAGCTATTTAAAATACATAGAGTCATAGACAATTCAGCAAAAATATTATTAAAATAATTAGTCTACTGTTGGATCCTGAACAGCAGAATTCTTTGTCACACTACTTAAAATAATATACATTATTTGTGTAATTTTCACATTGCTAGTTGATTTTAAATTTGAAATAATAGATGCTTAGAGATTAATACCAAGAATTAGTCACTCATGAAAATATATTCTTTAATAGTTAACTTTCTGAAACTAAGTACCAGAGAAAACTCTTTATGACCTTCAAAAGAAGCTACTTAATTGAAATACTAAATAAAAGAGTGGACATAAAATAGTGAGTTATCCTCATCTTTCTGTACAAGTTCCTTTACCAAAGGAAACGCTTCCGTTCAGAATGTACCCTAACAAGAAAATTAAACATCTTTATCTTATATCCAACCATCTTTTGTCTCTCTATCAGAAATAAGGTTTTAAAAATTACAAGCCCTTCTGCCACGGTGAATTTTTTATAACATCTATACTTACCTGATGAGTAACAACTTTGTTTTTAGCATATATATTTTTAAAATAATATCCATTATTATTTTCTTTAATTGATGCTTTTACTGCATGTTTTAATTTACATGGATGTCCTATGTTTTTAGTCGTGGGATCAGGAGGGGACGAATGGGAGAGTGGGACCGAAATACCAGTCCGTCCGTCCATCCGTCCGTCCCTCCCTCCCTCCCTCCCTCCCTCCAGTAGTTGGAGTGGGTGCTTTTATTTATTTTTTATTTATATGTAATTTTTTTCAATCTATATCAAAATTAGTGTTTTCTCTTTATCCATTTATCCATTAAGTAAGTTGCTTATACTGATATATGAGTCTCATGCTGGGAAACCTACCTTGAATAATATATTATATTTCATCTACAAAATGACATGATAAAGTAGCCAGTTGAAACATAAATGGGCTCAGATTTTTTTGTAACTGGAAAAGCTGCAGCCAGGTATTGATATGTTGCAAGAAACATACAATCTACCTTATAAGCAGATCTGTTTAAGGGGAAGGAACTGAATGGGCAAACTTATATTAGTGGATACTCCATAAAATATGTGAGCTAGCTAATATGCTTAACAGCCATCTTAAAGTTGATTTAAAGTATGAACACTGCAATAGTGAAAGGTATTTTATTTTATTTTAATAGTAAAGATAGTTACTGTAATTATTGCTCTGATTAATTTTTATCACCCTATTAAGAACACTTTTGAAATATTTCACAGATGTTTTTCCACCCAGTCAGTAGAACTTCAGAGGCCCCAGTTTCTGGCTGCTGCTTTTAAAAGTGCAACCAGTCTGTAATAAGCCCTCCTTCCCTCCCTCTTCTGGGAGGGGATGGTGGCCCTTTTGGAAATGGAGTCCAGCTGAGACTCCGGGCAGGCATGTATCCTCTCTTAGGGTTTTCAGGGTTGCCAATTCATAAGTGACCAGATGTGAGTTCCTTAGCATTAAATTGGGCTCTAAGAATAAGCTGGGATTGTTGCTGTTGTATTCCTTCAAGACTCATCTTTATCAACAGCTCTGGGGGTCTCAGGAACTAGTGAGAGGCTTAGGTGATTCTTAGGTGTGTGTCTGTGTATGAGTGTGTGTGTGTATTTGTGTGTGTGTGTGTTATACATGACTGTCCATTATTTTATACTCTTTTTTGTGTGCATGTGCTGCCCAGAGTCATAGGCAACTGTCAGTCTTCCTAGATAACCTGACAGGAAATAGGACTAATTAAACTAACTCTTACTTTATTATAACCCTTTATATTAACAGAATCTTGCAAATTTGAAAGTACTGTTTCAACTTTCCACCGTCACTTTTAACTGCTTGATTAATTAAGGTCGGTGCTACATTTCTCTCACTATTAAATCACTGGAGATTTCTGCCTCTTTTCTCTAATTACAGTATTTCTTCCAGAGGTGGTTTTCAACAGGTTCTGACCAGTTCTGGAGAACCAGTAGCGGAAATTTTGAGTACTTCGGTGAATCGGTAAATACCACCTATCCCTGCCCTCATCTATTCTCTGCTTCCTGAGTCCCTGCTCATTGGGAGGAAATGGGGATTTTGCAGTAACCTTCCCCTGGAATAGAGATTGTACAGTATCCTTCCCCTGCCATACCCACCAAGCCACACCCACCAAGCGATGCCATGCCCACCAAGCCACGCCCACAGAAGCAGTAGTAAAAAATAGAATCCCACCATTTATCTCTTCCTTTAATTCATAATGTCATCCACACATTCCATTACAACTTATAAAGTTCTGCAAACTTCCTTCCCTCCCTCCCTCCCTCCCTCCCTCCCCCTCTCCTTCTTTTTCTCTATATATGTGTGTGAGAAAGTTTGCAGGACTTTATATAAAATATCTCTGTGTGTGTATACACACACATATACACACACACATTGTGTGTGTGTGTGTGTGTGAGAGAGAGAGAGAGAGAGTGTGTGTGTGTGTGTGTGTGTGTGTGTGTGTGTGAGAGAGAGAGAGAGAGAGAGAGAGAGAGAGAGAGAGAGAGAGAGAGAGAGAGAGAGAGAGAGGGAGGGAGAGAGATATTTTAATTAATTCAAGTTTTTCAGTTACAAAGAAGCATATTAACATGTCAATTTTCCCAAACCTAAAAAGTGTTCTAAGCATATCTAAGCAACAAAGTAACAGTTATTTGGCATTTTTAAAATCCAGAACAAGCAATTCTCTTTTGTGCACTATATTAACATAAATAGCCTAATGCAAAGAAATAGTTGAGGGAACTACCAATACTTTAATTCTTTGGAATGCAATTCATTATTAATAAGTCTGAAGATCTGTTCTTACATTAACCTCAAAAAAGGGGGAGGGGACTCTTCAGAGCTAGTTCTGAAGCTGCAATAGGTGGTTAGTTTATTATTTGCTATATGCCAGAAACCTAACAACAAATGATATCAAGCATGTATAGCAGCAAAGGTTAAGCTGAATATACTTTGAAATGTATTATGGTGGTGCTGAGAATCAAGAGAGAAAGCTGGAAAGTTAGCAGCTCATTATTTAAAAACAATCAAAATAGCAACAAAAATATTGTTTGGATATTGTCTTATACTTTGTACACTTTCTTTTGTATTGGTATGTAGACCAACATCTTCCAGCCTGTTCATAGCAGCCCTCTGAAGTTATCTAAAGCAGGATGCAAGAATACACAAGAAGAGTAGAATTATGCTTTATTGAGATACTCTACCTTAGCAGAAGTCTGATCTGTTTTCATTTCTTATAACTCAATGAGTCTGGGAGAAGCTACATTTCTAATATTGCTTTCTTTTCCAAGGTCCTGCTCTGTTTTGTTAACAGCTTATGAAAAAGTTATGTCAAGACCAACATGCAGGGTTGTCCAAAGTTGACCTCTGTGTAGTTCTTCAGGTTTACTGGCAAAGTTTTGTTAAAACCTTTATTGATTTATTCTGTTGATTGCATTTTACTGTAGACATTATTCTAGTGCCTGTAGCCTTCTGAATTGGTAATGACTGGAGTGTTACTCTAACTTCACCTAGTCCTAGAGGCTCTTGTATATAGGCAATATCTTCAAAGATATTTTGGATGCTGATATACTTGCTGTAGAGAACTTTAGTATGTTCCTTTCATCTTGGTTTGAGTTTCTTTGAATCAATTATTTGTACATTGGCATCCATTCACTTGCCATTTTGAGGTTGGAAACTTTTTCAGAGTTTGGTACTCTTCAGGAAAAAAAAGTCTTTGTTTTTCCTTGACCATTTCCATCTTTGACAGCTTTATCGTATCACAATAAAGCTTTTCTTCTTCTTCTAAGATTCTTCTATAATTCTTCTATAATTCTTTGTTAATTTCCTTCCTGAGTTCTTTGTCTTTCTTGGTTTTGTCTTCCCATTTTTGGGGGAGGAAATTTCCATCATTTGTTTTGACATCCAGTTTCATAGTTCCTGTTTCGTGATGTTTGTGCATTCTACTTTAATATTTATCCATATCAACTTCTTTGATTTCAGTGCTGCTATGAAGTTCACCATTTCATAGCAATTCCTGATGTTCTCTTTTAGTAACGGTGGGTATAAAGTCAAGATCATAATTTGAAAACTGGTTGGCCTCATTATACTAGTTTACCTTAATTTAGATTATCTCTTCCAGTTAGCCCTTAGCCATGCTATTATATTATTTCCCCTTCTTGTATCAATCATATAATTATATCAAATGACTGTTCTAGATTGAATTTGGTTAGATAATAGAATGCATAAGTAATACTGGAAGTACTACTATTATTGTTAGTGGATAATAGAATCTTGAAATCTATGAGGGTTTTCCTCTGCCCCCTATTAACCAGACAGGATCAAGGTTGGGTTATAATGAGTTTCTTTCTCACCCCTTTTTTATTCCTGGGGTAAACTAACATTTACTTAGAAAGCTATTGCATTTCTTCTTCAAGGTTATTTCTATATTTTTCCACATGAGTGATACAATACCATACCAAAACTTATTGTGGTTTATGCTCTGGTTATACTATTAATTAGAAGAAATTTAACTTGTTGCTTCTGAGATTCATTACATCTGTAGATTGCTGCTTAACTACAGGGTTAAAATTTGTACAGATTCTTGATGTTAATGCCTTATTTTACTGCAACAGAGGGAGTCGGAAATCAATGTTGTTGTTGTTTCCCAACCTTGCTTACTTTTCCCCCTTTTCTCCCACTGGTTTCCTATTTACTTTTGTATTTTGTATCTTACAATATCTTATAACCTAAGAAAATGTTTAAAACTTGAAAAAAAAACTTGTACAGACTCTATAAAATACTTAGGTCTGTATCTTTCTCAAAATATATAATAATAAGTTGTATTAAGTGTCTAAATAAGTAGATGCAATTTCAATAAACATAGCTCAATGGTTAACATTTCCATTAAGTCTCTGGGGCAAGATTAATGCTATTAAAATGAATATTACATCAAGATTAATGTGTATTGTAAGAGGGATTCCAATCTTAATCCCTATTAGATACTTTAACAAACCAATATATTTAAGTGAATTACAGCAGACCAAAAACCATCAACTGTTCTTGGCCAAACTGAGATTAGTTCATGATACAGATTTTCAGTTGTATCACTGGCCTTTTATTTAATAGAGGTATTATTTTGCAGCAAGACTTAATTAGCATTTTGTTCTTATTACTTGAAAAGTAGTGTATATAATGCTAATGAAATGTTAGGAGGTTTTGGGGTCAAGTATATTAAACAGGATTGTTCACTTTCAGCCTGAGAAAATGCTAGGAATAGTTTGTCATTAATAGAGAAGAGGTTGTGTTTTATCCCAAATCACATGAAAAATTGACAATGTAAAATAACTGAAATTGAAAATAACAAGGGAATATTTAAAAAAATGGGATATTTGCAGAATTCATTTAACAATAAATAAACATACATACACGAAGTGAATAGTATGTTCCAGGTGATTTAGAAGCTTTTATGAATTCCTCTATGTAGGCCAAAGCAAGAAATCATCTTTATGCAAAGGCTCAAGTTGTGCTTATTAATGTTAGCTATAGTAATAGAATATTGTAAACATAACCCTGTTTTATTCCCACCCCACCCCCACCTTTATTAATATAAATTATGAAGGTGTCTGTCTGTCTGAGCTTTTCATACATGTGGCCTTTTTGTTTTGGATTTAAGCAATATTTTTTCATTTCTCTCTTTGATAGCATAACTGGCCTATTTCTGTCAATGTTTTCTTCCTTATTTTCAATAGCTCTTGAGGTACATCTAATTTTAAGATACATTGTTTGAAAAGAAATCAACAATAAAATTTTATAAAGAATTAAACATAAAATAAAAATTAGTTATATATCTGAATAGTGAACTCAAGAACTGAAATAGCCAATTTTGAGACTGTGGCTGTAGGTCCGTGATGGCGGACCTATGATACATGTGCTACAGGTAACACATGGAGCCCTCTCTGCAGGCACATGGGCAGTCACCAAGCTCAGTTCCACCGCACATGTGTACACACCTCTCAGTGGCCAGCTAATTTTTGGATCAGCCTCCAGAGCCCAGGAAAGTCTGTTTTCGCCCTCCCAGAGACTCGAGGGAAACCTCCGGAGCCTGGGGAGGGCAAAATCACCCCCCACCCCTCCTGCCAAGGTGCAGGAGGCCGAATAGGCCATGCACACCATGGCCACACAAACCCAGCAATTGGGCAGATAACCGGTTGCTAAAATGTGCAGAACCATGTGTGAAATACGGAGAGGGTGGGGCACATTGCATTATGGGTGTGGGCACATGCGCATGCACACTCTTACAATTTTGACAACTGTCTTTACAATACATTGCAATACACTTTGGAAAGAAATATAGTTTATGTCTTTCCATATAGTGATACATACTCCACATACCATCAATTATATTTTGCAATATTGTGGATGTAAGAAAGTTGAGTCATGAAAGGTCCAGAAAGATAGATCATTATATCATCAGTGTGTTACATTTCTATGCTCTAAGGTAACGCTGTCTAAAAATAATAATTTGTCATCATCCTCTTTCATAACATTTGAAGTAAAATGTTTGTTTCAGTATAACTTTTTTATGACTAAAAGTTTAAGTTTCCCAGAAGGCAGTTTATAATAGTTTTAGAGGAATTAATGCTGCTTGCATATAATATGAGAGTTATATAATCCATATTAAAATTCATATTGAAATCAAATGCATTTTAGTATGGTTTGGGGCAGAAAAAACATTTTTAGAATTACAAAACCCATTCTGATTTATGTTTTGGTTGAGGAGATGTGTTTTAAAAGAGCTTGTACTAGTACTTGAAAGGATCAGGTTCTTCAAATATCCCCAGTTCCTGCCATGCTTAATGGGGAAAAATACATGTTGAAACAGAAAGATTATGGTAGCAGAAAGTTGCCCATATGTAATCAGACACTCATATTAACACTAGTTTACCTACACTTGAAACAAAACAAACCAGAAACATATCACTATGAATTCATTTTACATACTCATTGGTCGCCTTAGATGACATGTGTTATATGTTTGTGACCCAAAATTTAGAACACCTTTTGGAATACGGGTAGTCCTCACCTTATGACCAAAATTGAGACCAAAATTTCTGTTTTTAAGTGAGACATTTTAAAGTGAGTTTTTCCTCATTTTATGCGAACCTTCTTTGCCTCAGTTGTTAAGTGAATCACTGCAGCTGATAAGTTAGTAACGCTGTTGTTAAGTGACTCTGGATTCCTCATTGACTTTGCTTGTCAGAAGGTTGCAAAAGGGGATCACATGATCTTTGGACACAGTAACCATCATAACTATTGCCAAGCAACTGAATTTTGATCACATGATCATGGAGATGCTGCAAAGGTTGTAACTGTAAAAAAAAAGATCATAAATCACTTTTTTTCAGTGTTGTCGTAACTCTGAACAGTTACTTAATGAATTGCTCTAAATTGAGGATTACCTGTACAGAATAACCAACCTAAATCTCAGTTTTTATGACCTGAAAGAAATCTTTCTTTTTCTTTTCTTTTATAATAAAGAACATAAAATAGCTTGCATGGCTTTAATTCAAAAGCTATTTCATGTGTGGATAAAGAAGAAAATATTAAATGTGCTATGCGAAACGAAGCCAATATTTCATGAATGAGAATAAGTAAGATATTTATATCATCAATAAAAAGAAGCTTTTGACTGTTAACATTATTGCTGGTTTGGCTATAACAGTGGTGGAAGCTGAAGTAAACATTTATCACGGTTCTAACTAGTCATTCTAATCCAAGTATAAAACACATTGTTGTAAAAACCCTCTTGCTTAGTTTCTATATTTTTGGAACATCATGGAGGCATCTGGCAAACGATCTCAAAGTTATTGAATCATGATTTCAGTTCAAAGACTCGAGAGACAAGAACATTTTTTTGTTAAAAAAATGTATTTAATTTTCCTTTGGCGATAGATAAGATAAACCTTTTGGCTGTTACAACTAATATCATGTGTTGTTGTTGTTTTAATTTGAAGGGAAGGATTGCATGTAGAAGAAAAAGTTACTATTTGGCTGAATTCCAAAAGGAGTACATTTTCATTTGTATAGCTCTGTTCTTCTCTTCCTCCTATTCCATATTCTCCTTGTCTCTTTTTATTCCTTGACGTGGTTTCTTACTTCTCTGTCTTGTAGAGGAACAAGAGAAGAAAATTGCACGTGATTTAACCATTGCCTCCTTATATGTGCCTGATTTCTAGTAAGATTGGCATAATGAGTTCTGGACATCAAAATATGCATTGCTGTCACCCAATGTACAGTTTTAGGGGACCTGATCACATTTCCTCTGTTAGTTTGTGGGTAAGAATGGACACAAGCCAGATTCAGCAACAGCAACTTTTATTCAGCTCATAATATACTCTGAAGCAAGCTGCTGGCTAGCGTGCTCCTTTTAAAGGAGCCTGTCAGCCATTGATTGACCAATCAGTTCAAAGTATTTTCCTGCTTGAATCGTGGATCAGAGTGAAGACTCTTACTCTGGATTTACATACTCAACATCCTCTTTACCAGTTAATTTGCCTTTTTGTAAATACCATATTTAGGATTGAATCGTCAAAATACACAATGATGCCTAAAACAGTTTATATTCCAGATTAATTAAAAAGGTAGTTTCCTTTTTCTATTTCTACCTGAACAGTACTTACTACTTTTCCTAAAGAAAACAACTGCAGTTACATAATAGCAACAGCACTTGGTCTTATATACAGCTTCATAGCGCCTTACAACATTTTCTAAGTAGTTTACCAGAGTCAGCATATTGTCCCCATCAATCTGGGTCCTTATTTTACCGACCCCAATCATTTATTGCTATTCATTATTTGGGATTTGGTTTTTTGTACCCATGACTTCCCCAAACTTTGATGAAGTTACATAGTCAGTGCTGTGCGATCCAAGTGCATTTCTCCAAGCGGCATAATCAAGCAGGTGCATACATTCTTTTGTTAACCTGAGAAGTAAGGAACACACACACATGTAGCGGTGCCCGCACGCACTCAGAGACGGAGTGGGATAAAACAAAAGCAGAATTCCATTTAGAGCTCAGTCATACAGATACCTGATACCGCCGAGCTTTGCAAAAGATTTATAATCCTGTAATGCATGAGTTGTGCTGACAGCTCAGTTATCACAGCTAGTCATTGCTCTTTCATGCTGCATGAAGTCCCATTAATAGCTGTCAACGGCTCATTGCCCAAACTGAAAGTTGCAATTTGACACTCCCATCCCTCTGCCACTCCCTCCGCCACCCCAATCCTTCTTCTCCTGTGAGCTTTATATGCCTCGGGTACAAAGGTCAGCATTCAGAATGTAAGGCTAGGATTTAGCTGCTGTGTCCATTGATTTATTATAATGGTTTCTCTGCATTGCTCTGAAGCTGCTACTGCTCCTGTTCTGTAAACCAAACAGCAGAAGCTAAAGGGATACAAACCATATGATTTATCAGGTCAACACACATATCATCTACTCATAAGGCAATGCCAGGAGAATAAAAACTGGACACATTCCAATAGAGAGAAATTCCCTCAGTATGAGCTCCAGCATGACTCCAAAGCCTTGAAAGACTAAACCTCTGGTCCTGGTGACCAACCCAGATTAGATCCTGCAGAATAAAAACTGGTGAAAATCAGTGATTTCGGTGATATAGTGTTAGACTTTAAAAATCTGTAAAGCTGACTTGTGAGTTGACAGTTGAAGATAATTTGCTAAAATTGTGATTTTTTTTAAAAACATAAACAGTTATTTCGTTCTGTTTATGCCTTAACATTATGGGAACAAAATGGGTTTCGATGGAATGACTCATAAGTTTTTCATTAACATAGTTTTGTCCCATATGCCTAAACTGAGCAATACACAGAAGCAACATTACCACATTTGCATTATGTTTTAGTGGGAAGAACTGAAGCAACACACAGAGGCCAAATATAGCTGAATTTATGAATCAACTAATATAGATCTCCAAATTTTATGAATTAGAGTGAGCCAGCTCAGTACCCTCAACACACATAACAATTTTATTATAACATTCAGTCTTGTTGTTTTAAGGAAGGGCACATGTCGGAAATACTGTACATAGAATTACTGTATGGATATACTGGGTTTCCACGAAAATATGACCTACCCAGAAAGTAAGTCCTAGCTTGATTTTTACATTTGTGCCCAATATAAGCCCTACCTCCAAAATAAGCCTTAGTTAACACCACGCCTACTCCAGATGCACAGGTAAAAGACTAGGGTAGGTATGGGAGGGTGGAGCTGCCCTACTACTTAGCTTTGGACAGTTGCAGCCAGGCTCACATATCCCAACACCATTTCTTCTACAGTCAGCAAGGCTTTCCTGAAGGCCTCTGCAGCCAATAACAGAGCTCTGGATCGATCTGAAGCTCTGTTATTGGCTGCAGAAGCCTTCAGGAAAGCCTTGCCAGCTGCAGAGGAAGTTTCTGAAGGCCTCTGACAGCAAAAAGGATGCACACAAATGAGGTGAGTCAGTGAACAACAACCCCCCCCCCCATCTTCAAAAATAAGGCCTGGTGCCTTTTTTGGTGGCAAAAAAAATTATAAGGCAGAGTTTTATTTTCAGAAAAACAGAGATACTACAGAAAATTTCTCCTTTCTCTCCCATCCAACTAAAACCCAGGATGATCCTATCAATCTCAACATTAGTATATAGATAATGTGAGGTATTATAGAGTTCATTTGGCGGATGCCTCTCTCTCTTTCTTCCTTGTGAAGTTTCTATTTGTGCCTTATTCCTACTTGCAGACTTAAAATATTCTTCTTGTATTCTACTTCTTTTTATTAAAAAGCAACATTTGCTTTCTCTGTCTTTTTAGGATTTGATACCTATTTTACATCCCGCACATTGGAAAACAACAGAAGAAATGTATGGTTTGCAGAATATTGGGAAGAAAACTTCAACTGCAAGTTAACAATTAGTGGGTCAAAAAAGGAAGACACGGATCGTAAATGCACTGGTAATTTCATTCACATTCTGCTTTTTAAATTTTTTTTTTACTTGACTTGCATGGGAATGTCTGCATGCCCGTGACAAGGAAACACATTTAGACTGAAAAGTGAGAAGATAAAGTGGGGGGGGGGGGGGGGGATCAAAAAAGTGAAAAATTAATTTAAAAAATAGAAATGAAAATGAAACAAAGGATATAATATGCAAGAACAGGAAGAATAATTAACTAAAATACATTTGTTTCCTTTATCTTGCAATAATTGATATTTTTAAAGGTTTTTTTTCCCCTCAAGAAAAGGGGGTATATTTTGAAATATTTATTTATACAATTGTCTTATGGACTCTCTATAGCTATGTGAACTAATGGTTCATCTTTTTAGCCTGAAACTGAAGCATCCTTCGTGCATCTTACTGTAATTATGGCAATGATCCTACAAACCAGGTGTGCAACTTTTCTTGATTAAAGGCCATTTCTGATATTTCAATGATATACCAGGGTGGATGAAACTAAGACCTCATCATTAAATTTGTTTCAATTCACTGAGATTTCAGTTCATTAAAGGTGTATCATTAAGTGAGCTGAGCTGGTTGGGAGCTTCCCAGAGTTTGATAGAATATAGGCAGCTGCATTGATATTTTAAATATAATGAATAAATGAAACCAATAAGCCTATTCTCCAAGCATGTATTTGAATATTTTCAACCAAGTCAAGAAATCAGAGGGTCTTTTGGAGTTGTGACCTAAGAAACTTACTGCCTTAGGTTGTTTTCTTTTTTAACAGAAAGTGCTTTGAAGGCACAGATCTATACAATAAATGAATGTCAGTATAAGTAAGTTGAGAGCAAATTAAAATGAGAGCAAACCTACCAGCATTAATGGTCCCTACCAGCATTAATGGTATTACCTAGTTTGGGTAATGAAATGTCTACAACAAAACAATCAAGCTTAAAGAGAAACAAAGATGATTAGGGGACTGGAGGCTAAAACATACGATGAATGGTTGCAGGAGCTTGGTATGTGTAGTTTAATGAAAAAGAAGGACTAGGGGAGACATTATAGCAGTGTTCCAATATCTCAGGGACTTTCACAAAGCAGAAGAAATCAAACTATTCTCCAAAGTACCTGAGGGTAGAACAAGAACCAATGGGTAGAAACTAATCAAGGAGAGAAGCAACTTAGAACTGAGGAGAAATTTCTGGACAATTAGAACAATTAATCAGTGGACCAAGTTGCCTCCAGAAGTTGTGAATGCCCCAACACTGGACATTTTAAAGAGGATGTTGGATAACCATTTGTCTGAAGTGGTGTAGGTTTCCTGCCTGAGCAGGGACTTAGACTAGAAGACTTCCAAAGTCCCTTCCAACTCTGTTATTCTGTTATCAAGCACTCATCATTTCAACTCCGAGCTACAAATATTTTCCTCTATCAGCAAATCTACACTTTTTGTTTTCAACAGTGAGAATGGGGTAAAGGTGTACAAAGAATAGTTATGAGTAACCTTTTCTTCTATGCATTTGTCTGATCTTCTGTTTGTAAGTATCTTGACTGGTGGCCATGACTTGTTTCTTTAGAGCAAGCAATGTCACAATTGAACTTCTCTTAGCTCAGCATACTCCATACTGGTGGATATCAAGTTGGAAAGGCTGTCATATGATAAATCAATTATTTAATAATATTTAGATTTCTTTTGTTGGCCTCATTGGTTTCTTCACAACAGGATCAATACCTCTCCCATTAATCTAATTTATGGAACTGGGACCTTCTGTGACAAGTATTAATTTTAGAGGCCAATCTAATTAATGGCAACATAATTAATGCAATACTTCTTAACCTATTGAGATCAGCCAGTAATACTGGGTTGTAACTTTTGCTTTTTTAAACATTGTTTTTTAGACAAAATGAAAGGGAAAGTAAAAATGATAGTCGAAGAATGAGATGGCAAAGGAGAGATCAGCTTCATCTTCATTGCATAAAGGGAGTGAGGGCTTTAAGACTTTACTCTATACTAAAAATGCCAGATGGGTACTTAAAGTGTATGAGTACTCAATTACTATAATGTTTAATTCAGCAGCACTTTCTGGAGGTAAAAAAAAATGCAGTCTAAATATGCAGATTTTTTTTACAAGATTATTCTTCCAAGGGCATAATCATTTCAATGTAGAAAACAAACAAAAAATTAATTGTTCAGAAATCTGGAAGACTTCAGGATTACAAAATCCAGCAGGAAATAAAAAAGGGTGAGAATCCTGTAAAGTTAAGGTAATTGCTGTATTTGTATAAAATAACTAGTGGGATGGCTTGTGATTATTCAAACTGGAAAAGCAGAATAAAAGTAGCTGCATGAAATTAAGGAAAGCAAGCAAAAAACGAAACAAAAAACTCAATTAAAGCTAAATTCTTTCTAGATGTCCTCACGATTGCTAAATAATTATTTAGTCTAGATAACTAGCTGGCAATGAGATCAACAGTATTTATATTATTATTTAGTAAACAACAATTACTGTTACTTTTAAAAAAAACATACCCTAAATATTTGCAATACCAGTAGTCTTGGGGTTATGATCACTTATTCAGCAATTGTTCAAAACCACAACAGTGGTGAATGGTGATTAAGTGATCAGGATCCCCATATATATCATGGATGAAATAAATACTCCTCTCCCTTTTTCTCTGCATCGAGTAGGACTACATCTATCACCTCGCCTGATGCATTACGGTAGTTTGCACAATGATATTGTATTGAAAGATGACAAATCTCTTCGTGAGGTTGGTATCTAGACATTTTTCAAGGATTGCTAACTCCCTTGTAAACATGGGGTACAGTTTCTTTTCTGGGATTTGGATTCCTGCAATCAAATTGATAATACAATCACACACTCAGTTGAGGGTGTATGCACACTTCTGCAAAGTGTGCATACTTTTCTGGCAGTGCTGATTTTTCCTTGTTCTGCAATGGAGTTGGGATGGGCAAGAGTCATCTTGCACTACTAGCAAGTGACTGTTGGAATGTAGATTAGGAGAGTGAAAGAGTTCTTTGCTTCCATCTAGTAACTGAGCAAGCAGAAGCTACTCTATTCCCAAGATTATGGGTAATTGTAAGAAGGCAGTTACATAAAATGATAAGTACTCTGTGTGATCATCCTGCCTTTTGTGATTGCCTGTCAATACTTTTAAGTCAATTGGGATTCTATGGCTTGCATAAACAACTTTGGTTTCTGTATGTTTCTAAATCTATGACATTAGTAATTGCTCCAGAGTCTACAGGAAGAGCAGAAAACTCCACCTTCTACCTGGAATCTGGTAACAATAACTGGGGTAATTAAATGTACTTGGCTGTGCTCGGCTGCCTCAAATGGTGGAAAGTCCCCCTCCTCATAGCTGAACTGGACATTTGTTGGTTTTATGTTTCTCTCTGAGTGCCAATGATCTCCTGGCTACCTTGTTTTGCATTGTTGTATTCCAAAGAGATCACTGGGAGGCATGACAGACTGTAAGTCCCTTTCCTCCTTCGCACTTCTTCCTTGCTTCAATCTTTCCGGACAGACATTGACATTATACAACATTGATTATACAACATTGATAAAGCCCTTCCAGGGTATTTGGTGTGCCTTTTCTCACCAAATTGTCTCTCAAGTCATTGGCCAGCCATTCTCTAAACTGATCAATTAGGGCTAAATCACTCCACCCTACACCTCCAACAAACAACTTAAAATGTTGTTATTCTTCTCTGTCTCTGGTTGCATAGGATCTTTATGAAACTTTGATAGTTGTCTAGCAGTGAATCATTTCCCTCAAGGAATATTATTGCCCACTTAGCAGCTACTTCTTTCCAGAGCCTCAGTACAAAGTCATTTTGGTACAATCAGTGGCAAATTCCACCAGTCTTCCAGTCATAAACATTTCATACCAAGTGACAAATGGAATTGATGGAGTTGATCTGGACTCCCTCCAAACTTCTCTAGAAGGCTTCCATGGGAAGATAAGTGCATCAGTTGAGCTGCTATCTGTTCCGAGGCCATGGAGTAAGACAAATTCTGTCCCAATTGCTGTGTTAGTTGTATCATGGCATTCTGTAAGTTGGCCATCTTGCACATCTAGTTGCTGTTGTGTTGATGCTGTAACAGTACAGCTGCCAGATGCTCAGTGGTTAGTGGGATTCCTTGAGGGTGGGAAGACTGTTCTTGAAATTCTTCTTTTTAGAAGAGAGTAGGAGGCAAGATTGATGTCAGCACTCGCAGACAAACCAGATGGGAAACAAGATTAGATGATGTAAATCTACATTATTATAAAACTACATTAACAGAATCTTGAAAGCCTGAAAACACAAAACTTCCTGCTGGAAGGTTCTTTCCATTTTTTTGTTCTGACTGTGAAGCTACTGGGGGCTTCTCTCTCTCTCTCTCTTTGCTTATTTCCTAGGCATCATCTTTTCCCCACTTTCCCCAAGGCCACTCCCACATTCCATTATACTTAATTTTGGAGAATTCATAAATATTAGAAGTTGGCATTTTGAGGCAAGTAGTGAAAAGAAGAAATAAAAAGTCTTTTTTGCATGGCCATTCTCCAAAAGATGGGTAGAGTGAGGACAACAATTAAAATAAATTATTAAATTAAATTAATTATGGATAATGCTATAATTACTCCACATGTGTTTAATCATTTTCCCTTTATGCCACATTAAAAATTAATCCAGTGGAAAATAGGAGACAGTCACAGGGTACAAACAGTTTTGGAACGGTACTTGCATTTTGGAGGCTTTAGAATATGAACTCTGATTTTAGAAGATAGATTACAGGAATACTGGTACATTTTTGAACTATGACCAAAAAAAAAGAAAACTATTCTGGATTAATCCTAATATATTTCAGAATATTTATTTGTTGTCACCAATCATTAATTTGCTATTTCATGGGCCTAGACATAGGATCCTTTCATACTGAATGATAAAATGAGAAAAGGTTGAAGAATTCCAATTTACCTATTATTAATCACTCTGATCAGTCCTGCTGCTCTTTGTGTCTCAGGCAGTAAACCAAGCAACTTTCCTATCAGGTATTTGTCACAAAGCAGAAATGTTGAAATGTTTCTGTTACAACAAGCCAAAGTGTAAAGCCAAGAATAATACAGGATTCCAAACACTTGAATATCTCAGTGTATACTGTTCTGTGGGAATCTGACAAGCCAATGAAATAATTCTACTAGTGGGCTTGAAATCAGCTATAACAATTAACCATCAGCCACATGGATAAAAACACAAGTGACCTTTCAAAATCATCCAAACATTTCTTGCTAGTCTTAAGAGTGATAGGAGGATCATGACTAGGAAACAACACAATGCATTTTCTTGAGATTTTATCAGTAAGTATGTCTAAGAATATTACCTTCCATTCAGAAAATTTTCACAGAACTTCAATTTTCATGGAATTCTATTTTAAGGAACTTTTCATAGAGTTGTTTTTTGACAAATTGAATGAAAGTGTGCAGTATTGTTTGTTTGTTTGTTATTTTAATCAGGACAACTTGAAACTCTGAACCAGGTGTAAATAGTCTTATATGTTTCATCTTCCTTAAGGTTTTCCTCCATTTTGACCCTTTGATGGATGTTGAAATCCTTCTAATTGTAAACTGCAATTTAAATTATTGTTTTGACAAAAAATGTGATTCATGCCCACATTTAATTAACAACTTTAATCAGCAAGATAAAATGAGAAATTAAAAGGAAATAAAGAAGAGCAATAAAGAAACATGAAAAATATTACCGAATGCTTATATTCTGTGTGGTTTAGGCTTAAACCATCTTTTTATTGTTATTCTTTTTTTTTTTTTACCAAATTCTGTTCCAGATGGAAATGAGCCTTTTAAATTTCCATCTTGCTAAGATATAGCAATAACACTTAGACTTATATGCTGCTTAAAATGCTTTACAGTTCTCTCTAAGTGATTTACACAGTCAGCATATGGCACCCAACAATCTGGGTCCTCATTTTGTCTACCTTGGAAGGATGGAAGGATGAGTCAACCTTGAGCCTGGTGAGATTCAAACTGACAAATTGCAGGTAGCTGGCAATCAGAAGTAGCCGCCTGCATTCTAACCACTGCACCACCATATAGGAAACAAATGGATCCAAAACAATCCAAAGTTTTTACTTGAGGCATACATTACCAGACTCCAATGATGATATCTCAAACTCCCCTGAGAATTCTATAACATTGGGAATGATGGCAGTTAAGAGAACAAAAGGACAAACAACAGTAAGACAGATGAAATCAGTTTCATTGATAATGGGTGCATAGTTGGGAGATGTCAAGTGCAAGACTTGGGAAACTGATCATCCTAGAAAAAAAATCTATGTGGTTGCTAATGGCCGACACAAATTTGATGGCATATAAAGTATCAATGTTGTATAAATCCAACCAGTTGTATTTTCCCCTAAACATTGACCAAACAAAACAGAGCTTCATTTTATGCAAGCCTTTGGGAAGAACACTAAATACCATTTTAAACAGTGGTTTAAAAAGAAAATATCATTGGTAAATCATTGGATTAAAAAGCAAAAGAACAAATGCTGATTTTAAAGTGAATGATAACTATTCTGTAAGAAAGAAAAGACAGGCTATAGGTTTGAAGTGGAATGTTTAAAGTCCATTCACTCCTAGTATGGCTATATTGCTTTTTACCAGACTAAACTCCAAAGGTATTTTGCTTTTGACAAGCTCATTTGAGAAGCTACCTATTTAAAATGCCTAAAATGTATTAGACCAGTGGTAGTCAACCTGGTCCCTACCACCCACTAGTGGGTGTTCCTGCTTTCATGGTGGGCAGTAGGGGTTTTGTCCAATACTGAAGCACTTTTCTTTTTTAAATTTAATTGACTTCCCTCCTTTATAAATCACCATTACTGTGGAACCAGTAGGCGGTTAGAAAATTTTACTACTAACAGAGATACAAAAGTGAGTGGTAGGTATAAAATGGTTGACTACCCCTGACTTAGACCATTCTTTTTCCCTTAGACTTCTCCTTTCTCTGATGGTGATTGTCTATATTATTTAAGGTGAATATTTCTACCGTGTTTTCCCAAAAATAAGACAGGGTCTTATTTTCTTTTGACCTCCGAAATAAGTGCTTGGCCTTATATTTGGGGAAGTCTTATTATTTTTGGGGTGCAGGAGGCAGTAAGCATGGTCACTTCATGGCTGCTGCTGTGTTGCAATGTTTTCAGGGATTGCTTATTTTCAGGGGAGGGCTTATTGTAGCGGATGCACTCAAAAGCTCGATTGGGCTTATTATTAGGGGAGGTCTTATTTTCAGGGAAACAGGGTAGCATTATGAGCTTTTATCTTTTCCTCTTTTAAAAAGGATATCAGTAAAAATTTAATGGTGTGCCTGTTTTGCTGCATACTGTGTTTTGCATTTATAGCTTCACCCATATTATCCTGACATCCACTTTGATGTATATCTCTGTGAGATTCTCCAACAACAACAATCTTATTGCTTTGGAGCTCAAAATGAAGCTCTACTATATCCATAGGTCAAATAAGTAAATCGCCCTATAAAGTCTATTCAAATGAGATTAAGTACAGTTTCAGGAGACCATTGAATTTATTTCTAGATAATCAGAAAATATACATGTTATATGCAACTTGGCATTACTGGCATATGAAATCTATGCATATACAATTATGACAAGTAAACTCTCTAGATAATAAATAATATACAAAGGATATAGATATTATTATGGATTTAGTTTTATTAGTCTGAATGTTCTTTTAGGGGCAATTTTAAATTAATGCCATAAAATCTCAGGAATGTTACAGCAAGAATTTATAAGCTATATTACATTGCTAGATCTTTTTTTATATGCCCTATAAGAGTAAAGTCTAGATCCTACAAACTTTGTTATTCTATGCTATGTACCACCATTCTTCCAGTATTATAAATATATACAAATAGGTATCTCAGCTGAAATAATGAATCAGATCTTCATATTGTTAAGCTCATAAAAATTAGCACAAGGAAAATTCTCAGTAAGAAACTTTTGAAAACATAGCCAAAACCACCAAAAGGTAATGTTCAATTGTTAAAATGATCAGTACAGGCTTGCTCTCCACTGCAGAAGCATTGTGTCAGGAACATATAACATCTCCTCTTTTAATCAACATTGATTAGATTGCATTTAGAAAACTGTGTTCGGTTCTGAGCACCAAACCTTAAAAAGAATTTCGAGAAAATAGAGTCGGTTGGGAGGAGATGAACAACTTGGATGATAAGTGGTATGGAAACCAAGAACAATGAAAAACACTTAAAGATGCTGGGGATGTTTTATTTCCAAATGAGAAAAACTAAAGAAAAAATAGAGCAATCTACAAATATCCCGAAGACTGCAATAATAGCAATAGCAATAGCCCTTAGACTTATATACCACTTCATAGTGCTTTACAGCCCTCTAAGCAGTTTACAGAGTCAACATATTTCCCCCAACAATCTGGGTCCTCACTTTACCCACCTCGGAAGGATGGAAGGTTGAGTCAACCTTGAGCTTGGTGAGATTCAATGTTCTGCGGTACTGCACTCTAACCACTGCACTGCTGTGACTCTTATAAGATGCAAGAGAAACCAAACCCTTTCTCAGTTGAAACCCCAAGAGCAGGCTGATGACCAAATGGTTAAAAGAAAGCTTCAACATAATGTTAAATGAAATTTAACCTGTGGGCTGTATATAACAACCTTGATTTTCCACATTGGACATTTTCAAACAGCGGGTGAGTGGCCACTGTCAGATAAATATATTTTACAATCAGCAATAGTTGGAATGAGTAATTTCCACTTCATGCATTCTTGAATTCCTGGAGGGTTACTCAAGAAAGAAATATGGGGACTATTAAAGGAACTCCTATCCTTTCAACATATTCTGGAGAACATCAATAGCATTCAAAGGCAGCCCTATCTGTAATGGCTTAAATATATATGATTTTCTCTTCAATGTAATCTAGTATAGATATATTCTATTATTATCATTATTGTGTTTTTAGAATTTTTATGTTTATTCTTACGTTGTCATGGATAGGTAGCTGATCATTTAAGGGCCTCTCTGTCTGCAATAAATGATCCCAAGGTTTCTAGCAATTAGTAAAGTCAAACTAAATACTTTTTTTAAGTAGACTATGAAACAACATTAAAAACATTGGCATGCATGTACTCTTTCCAATTATAAAAGCTTTTTGTCATCAAAACAAAGAATACTTGTGAAAAATAGCAGTCTTATTTAAGTTCTTTTCTCCAGCTCAATATACCTTCTGTCAAACCCTGGAAATGTACATACCATAAAACCGAACATAGTAACAGGGGATGAAGGAATTCTTGTTCTTGGAAGATAGGATTACAGTTACATTTTTATGGAATCAATGGATCCTCTCTCATGGGTGTAGAGGATTTAATGGACCCTCTCTTATATAGGACCCGGTGGCTCAGTGGCTAGGACGCTGAGCTTGTTGATCGAAAGGTTGACAGTTCAGAGGTTCGAATCCCCAGCGCTGCATAATGGAGTAAGCTCCCATTACTTGCCCCACCTTCTGTCAACCTAGCAGTTTGAAAGCATGTAAAAAATGCAAGTAGAAAAATACAGACCACCTTTGATGGGAAAGTAACAGTGTTCTGTGTGCCTTCGGGATTTAGTCATGCCCACCACATGACCATGGAGACGTCTTCGGACAGTGCTGGCTCTTTGGCTCTGAAATGGAGATGAGCACCCACCCTCTAGAGTTGGATTGACTAGCACATATGTGCGAGGGGAGCCTTTACCTTTACTTCTCATGGGTAGCCAATGCTGTCACAATGTTGAAACATGCCATCAAAACTATACAGTATTAATCTTTTGTACTTGCATCCTGTGGTGTATCAGTTATATGGTTTATCATTTGTCTTCTTGACAACTGCTTCCCCATCCCATGGATATCCGTTATGGATGCCTACAGCTCCTCTAGCTTCCAACAGTTCAGTTAATCCAAAGAAAGATATCATTTAAAAATTCTCTTCACATTTAGAGAAAGTCAGAAATTTCCCTTTAATTCAGGAACAAATGGATAACCAGAAAAACTACAAAGTGGCAGCAATAAGTGTAATGGAGAACCAAAAATAAATCCCTGGTATACAACAGGAAATAAGGCTCAAAATTCCTTTCAAAGGAATTTGAAAGAAATTCTAAAATTCTCTGACATTGAAATTTTGCACAGTTTTTGAAGTTCTGTGCAAACTAGAAGAGTGCTACAAAAATACAGTATTCTTCAGCCTTTTACTACCATACAAGTAGAGCAGGCATATATAAATTGAAAATTAATAAATTAATTCACTGCCTCTCCTGTGTACAAATGAGTTATTTTTATAAAATCCATTGGTTGTTTCTATTTTATTACAGACAAATGTTTTTTTGAGGCTCTGAATGAATCTATTAATTTTACAATGCCAGCAAATAAACTATGTTCAATGAACTGTACCCCCTTTGATCTGGCATGGATACAAAGGAAGTCCCAAGAGGTATAGCTGTTTCTTCTTACTACTCTCTATCTTAAACATTGTCTGGCTTGTATATAGTAGGATAGAATGAGGTGAGGTCAGGATTACATCATCCTAAGTGTCAACATGTAAAATGAAAGACAATTCCTAGAGCTTTTCCAATTATCTAAAATGTGCAATTGACTTGGAGGTGTAACTCAGTCAAAGGGGCAGACAATGAGCTCAATTTTTGGGCAGAAATTGTCAAAGGTAGCTGTTTGGCAGGAGGATAAACAATGCATATCGACCAACCTTCCATCCCCCAGACTGGAATGGAAAGAAATTTGTCAGGGAAACAAAATACTCTTAATATACCATTATACAAATAATCCATGCTGCATCTTCTTTTGACATCAGTTCATCTTTCGTGTTTGGTACTATATAACTGTAACCTATTAACTAACTAGGTAGTATGTCTTATGAATGATAAATGCCACCTGTATTTCATTCTAAACTGAACAGATCTTTGCACCTGACACAAAATAATGCTTTAGAGCAGTGGTTCCCAACCTTCTTTTGGCCATGCTTCACCTTAGCATCTTTAAAATCCTGATGCACCCTTACCCCTGTGACATATAATACTTACTTTACTCAAAAAGTGAATTCTACTCATGCAGAGGAAGCCTAAAATGACATTAACTTGGTTTAAACAAGGCTCAAAATGCCCCCATTAAAAATTAAATTGGCCCCCTGTGGAGCATGGACCGCACGTTGGGAACCACTGCTTTAGAGTCAATATTGTATTTGTAACTTTTTAAAATGTTGAAGTAAATCTTAACACTTCAAATGAGTTTGTTATGTTGATATAGGGATGGAAACATGCATATGCAAGCAAGGGCCTATTTGGTTTTGTTTGTTTGTTTGTTTGTTCTAAAGAAAACAGCCTGAGGCACACCTCACAGCACCTGCCTCTTCTTTACTGGTGTAGAACAGGGCTGTCAAACTCACGGCCTGTGGGCCGGATGCATCACATGCTGGCCACGCCCATGTGCCCAGTTTAGCAAAGGGGGAAAAAGTCACAATGCATTATGTGACACCACTATGACGCCACAAGTTTGATACCACTGGTGTTGAACAATTGGTGTAGGCCAGGGGTCAGCAATCTTAAACACTCAAAGAGCCACAAAGGTCCTAAACGGAAGCCCCCTATACAATTCTGGAGCCAACCAAAAGTCCAGTTTCCATAGAGTCTCCTCCTAGCACAGCATCCTTTTTCCTCTACCTGTCCTAACCGAAAGCCCTATCAATTGTGGAGCGGACTGGTGACAGGGAGCCACAGCAAGAGATGAAAGAGCCACATGTGGCTCCAGAGCCTTAGTTTGCTGACCCTTGGTGTAGGCCATTGACACTCATTTTAGCCAGATCCATAGATTCCTGTTCTTATCCCTAGACGATTTACTATAACAATATGCTGCTTATGCCAATTTTCTCCTAATTTCTCAACACTTCTTTGTAATACTTCCCTTTGATGTTGTTTGTCAATAGGAGTTGTAAATAAAGATCAGGAAGGTGGTTTTTTTTTAATGAATAATGATTTTTTTCCTTACAATTAACAATCTCTGAAGACAGAACTCTCTTACTTTAAGGATTGATTACTGGGAAAATAGAATACAGAACAATTTGCATGCATTGCAGTTTCCACATCAGCACCCTTTACTTCAAGATGACAGATCTTTTCTTCCATATCTCTAAACTCCCTCACTTCCTTTCTTTTTGCTGTTCCCCCCCCCCCCCCAAAAAAGCCTGGTCCATTCCAGTCACAAAAGATCCAATCACCCACTACTTCCTAGTAATCTTCCTTCATCTATGAATTTTTTTCATCCAAAGCAGCTCTACCACACTTAAAAGGGAAACTAATTGCATTCTTTTACATATAAATACTTCCATACAGATGCAATATAGAAGTGTGCAGATGTGTTCTCAGTTCTCTGCGAGCCAGACACATTACTAGTTTTGTTTGTTAAGTGAAAATAGCCAATGTTTTTAACTGTACAGTATATATTAATCTTATGGGTGAAACCCTTATTTGTTTGTCTATTTTAGTGCCTTTGACTCAGTGTCTGACAAGGGACTGGACAAGTCCCTACAGGTTTCTTGGCAAGTTTTAGAACTTTAGACAGTTGTCTTCCTAGAGTTAAGAGAGAATAATTGGCTCAAAGTCATTCAGTTGGCATTCAGTCCCTAAGATGGGACTAGAACTTATGGACTCCCAGTTTCTGACTCGCCTTAATTGACTAAACCAAATTAGTTCTCCTTATTTGTCTTATACATATGTTATGCTAAAGAACTTTTTCCTTCACAGTTTCCCTCCCCCATTTTACCAATAAATGAGAATTGCTACTTAATTTATCTAACATTGCTTGATCTGTAGGGAAATATCAGTATTAAAAATGTAAAGTAAATTCTGAATTTCTGAAAGACTTCACAGTTGGCTAACTGATTGAATTGTTTTTGTGCTAAACCAATCCCAAAAGGGCTCTGAATAACTTCCATATTCCCATACATTGAGAGTTCAAAATAATTCTTAAAAAGCTGCAACATAATGAATTATAGTTGCAATTATAACCACACAATATGCTGCCTTCACCTCTAGCAAACCACAGGGATGTATGAGATAAATCTCTATTATGATCCTAAAAATATGGATGTGACTATTCATTTCTATGTGCCTCAGGGTTCTGACATTACTGTTTATTTTTAGAAGGTTCTTTCATTAATTTTGGCCTTTGCTTATTGATATTTATCTTAAAGTGTTGACTTTTATTATTTATTGGAGAACAGGGTTAAGTCAGTTTCTGCATGTATGCTACTTTAAATGGTTTAGTTTGAAAGTGGATTGCTGAGGGTACCATAGGTGCTCTTTCAAGAGGCAAGTGGACTTTCTGGGTTTTTTTCCTTTTCCTTTTTTTCTTTGAAGATATTTCACTCCTCATCCAAGAAGCTTCTTCAGCTCTGACTGGATGGTGGGGAATGGAAGATTTATATTCCTTGCAGAAAATTGGTCATTCCCCACCATCCAGTCAAGGAATAAAAATCCTTCCATTTTAATCCCAAAAGCTTCTTCAGTCTGAGCTGAAAACTTCTTCAAAGAAAACAACTGTATAGACTTTTAGCTATTGCTGAGATATGTTTTTCCTAAAATAAGTAAATATATTAACCCTACTTCTAGTCAGAAGCTTTTTTTCTTTCTTTGGGTCAAGTAGAAAAATTTTACTATAGCCAATATATAGATAGCTAAAGAAAAGAAATTATTTTTAAAATCTCCCTATAAGCTTTTTCTAGTGTTCTAACATCTGAGCTGACATCTAAATTCTCACATTATTCAAAATGTCATTTTCTAAGGGTCAATATGCTAATGCACATTTTCCCATTCATTAACACCTTTTCAAACCAGTTATTTTAATTTATGGCTTATATGGAAATAACGCCCCTTGGGATCTTCATCTGAATCTTCATTTCTCCCTTTTTTTGCCCTTCATTATTTTTTCTAGGCTACTTTGCACAAATTTCATTGCCACCATTCTGAGTGAGGAGCAAACCGAGAAACTAACTTCTTCATTCAGAATGGACCAGTTGCTGCAGACACATCACATTAAGCTTCTGCATTCCTCTTTCAACTATATTAGACAGCTATGGAGCCAATAGAAGTCTGATGCATGTAATTGAAGAACTATAGGCAAGTAAGCCTATAATTCTTCTCTATTTTACAAATTCTGTAATGCAGAGGCTGAATGAGTTATTAATTTATCCAGGGAACCATCAGATAATATGACTTGGAAGGAATCATCTTAGTTATATAGTCCTCCTCAATTTAACCTCAGCAGGGTGAAGCCAGACCCTGTTGTAGACAGAGTCTTCCTCTATTTGTTAATTCTTAGTATTATGAATTCTTCCAGAAATTCAGCCTCAATCTCTTTACTTTCATTGCATTCATCCTTGTCCTTTTATCATTCTTCTCTTCTTTCACAGGGCAGATTTTATAGAATGCTATCATATCTTCCCTTCATAAAAAATCTGCAAGCTAAATGCAACAGATATTTATGTTTATTACCGTTTCCCTGAAAATAAGATGCCCCTAGATAATAAGCC
This sequence comes from Rhabdophis nuchalis, assembly GCA_039707465.1. Classification (NCBI taxonomy): domain Eukaryota; kingdom Metazoa; phylum Chordata; class Lepidosauria; order Squamata; family Natricidae; genus Rhabdophis; species Rhabdophis nuchalis. The sequence continues at coordinate 65,398,741 of CM077646.1, forward strand.
CAATCAGGCTTTTGAACACATGCGCTAAAATAAGCCATCCCCTGAAAATAAGCTCTCCCTGAAAATATTGCAACACAGCAGCAGCCATGAAGTGACCACACTCGCTGTCTCCTGCACCTCAAAAATAATAAGACCTCCCCAAAAATAAGGCCAAGTGCTTATTTTGGGGTCAAAAAAAATTAGACTTATTTTCAGGGACATACAGTAGACTTATTAATTTAAAAAATCTCCAAAGAGAAACAGCAATGCCAAAACCCTGAAGCAAATAAAAATGAATCTCTTAGACTAGACAGATCCAAATTCTTAGGACCATAATAGGGATTTTTCTTATGCAACCCTGTGGTTTGCCTCATTTGACAAATATGCTGATGTCCCCTTAAACACAACACAAGTTATGCTTTCATGCTTGAGGGCAAATTTTGTCTCATTATGTACACTGTGAGTGATAACTTTAAAGGCAGTGCTTGTGGTCATGTCATGACTGAACTTTTCTACTGACCTTAAAGAAAATATTTTAGATGCAGACTTTGAGTTAATTTGCATTCTAGGTTTGCCCATCAGAACATATCTTACCCACATACAAACTTACAAGTAAATATCTGTCCTCTTTTAACATACCTCAGGGAATGAAATACTTCTGTGAGGGCTTTGTGCATTTTATTGTGTTTTAAAATGCTTATTTATTACTTTTTTACACATCTGCATCTCTTTGCAGCTACCCTATGTAAAAATGCTTCATGGGAGCTGATTCCTCATGATACCTTCTCTCTTGACATTTAATTTAATATGAGAGGTTGGGAGGATTCAGAAAGAATGGGCCCTTGCACACATGCATCATGAGTTCTATATACTTCATTAAATCAATTAAATAATGAGTATGCAGGCATCTCAGCCATGGTGTCGTTGTGGTTAGAATGCAGTATTGCAGACTCACTCACTGCTCACTCCAGGAGTTTGATTATAACTGACTCAAGGTTGACTCAGCTTTCCATCTTTCCGAGGTCTGTAAAACAAGGACTCAGACTGTTGGGGGCAATATACTGACTCTCTTAATTGCTTAGAGAGGTTGTAAAGCACTATGAAGTGGTATATACATCTAAATGCTATTGCTATTACTATCTGATCTCCTTTGTAGCAGTAAAACATCTAAATACATTGTCATTTCTTAAGTATATAAAGTAAGCATTGCTTAATGTAATTGTTTAATCTATGGACATATCCTTGCTGTATCCTTAAGCTGATACTGTCCCATATTCATGCCATTAATAAATAAAGTAAATAATAATAATAATAATAATACAAAATTCTGCCAAGTTTTAAACCAAACTCTTTAGAAAACAATTGTTAGAGCTTTTGTCTATAATAGAATTCCTGACATTCTGGCGGAGCGGGGGAGGGGTTCATGGAATTAAAGTCCATACATCTTAAACTTGCAAAGATTAAGAAAACCTGCTCTAAGAGACCATGGTAGCCATTGACGCATTCACAAGGTCATTCCTGTTTCTGTGAAATAGAAAAAATGCTAGGATTAGTCAAATAAAATACACCAGTCAAAATGGACAAGAATATTTAAAATGACATAAAGAGGAAAATACTAGCTTAAAACTGCAGCAGGACTACTCATCCAGACCCCAGATATCACTTTTCAAATTTGGATTGTGGTGGAAGAGTACATAGGTTTATATCATTTTTTATTGTTATTTCATTTTGCACTCTTACTATCCTACTGTTACTTTATTGTATATTATGTATATTATGACCTGTGGTTACAACAATAATCTTACTTACATTTTTTTTATTGTCTAGCACAAATTTGCAGTGTCATGTTGCTGTCACATGACATATCGCAACATTTTTTCTCTTCGCAGAGCTGGGGTGGGCATAGCCAGTGTGTGACACATCCAGCTCATGGGCCACCAGTTTGACATCCCTGGTCTAGTATGAACTTACATGTGTTTTTACTTTACTGTGGTGATAATATTATTTTTAAAGAAATGGACTGTGATATGTGCTGGTTTAATAAAAGGCACTATCTTCCTGATTGCAGAAAGAGCTTCTTGATGAGCAATTAGCCTTTGTAGTCTCCAAGATATCACAAATTTATCATAGATACCCCAGGTGGTATTAGAAGTTGGAACTGTACAAAAATATCCCTTTAAGGTACAATATAGTAGATAGAAAGCAAAATTATTAGGAGGGAAAATATAATTTCCATGAATTACAAAAGAAAATCATGTAAATGAAGGTCAAGTAAAAAGATCAAAACATCTTTTTTCTTGATATGAAAAGCATTACTGGAAGAAGAAATGTTGGCAATTTCAATCATCTAATTCCCTGAGGAACTTGAAACTAACCTCACAAATAATCTTTTGTCCTTTGCAGGTTTATATTCAGACTTGCTTTCAGCAATGTTAATGGTTTGATTAATGCAAGGCAAATTGCTGATGGCCTTTGTGAATAACATTCAGAGAACTGTTGACAAAATATATGACAAATCTGCATGCGCTTACCCACCCAAGCCTTCATTAAAAAAAGATTCCTAAGAATATTCCTGAACCTAATCAGCATTTTAGTGACAAAGAAAGGGATGGATTGTTGATGTAGCAGAATTGGGTTGTTAGGACTGGATAGAATTGATAAGATTCCTTTTTAGATGGAATCTTGATTCTTGGAACTTCAGTTTGATTTTGATCGTTTGATACATTGAACCAAACCCAAGAAAAATCAGGAAGGACATCTAGGAATCATCATTACATGATGCAGAGATTTAACTTGCTAGCAATACATATGTCTAAATTGAACATAAGAAAATAATACCATGCAGCTGCTGAAAGAAAAAACTTAAGGGAGTCTCATTTACGAGAGGTAATAATTCTATTTAAAACTCTATACTAGTGAGATCACAACAAAATATTAGGTATTCAAAGGACTTTGACAAATTATATGTTTTCCAGAGAAAATGGATTATACATCCATCAGGCAACTGTAAAACTAGTTCAGTTATATTCAAAGTACTGAAGGAACTTGCTGATGGCCTAATCTTGCTCTGTGCAAGCTAATTTGGATTCACCGCAAGAAGTGTAGCAAGAGGTTTATACCGAAGAGTCTGATTCAGACGACAAGACAAACATAAACCTTTAGTTTTATTAAACACATTAAGTACAATTAATAATATGTGAGAAGGATCTTGCAATCCAAGTGGCAGCAGCCAAAAAACCCCAATGCAGTTAATAGGCTATATTAATAGAGGGTTACATTCAAGATCATGTGAAGTTCTAGTACTGCTTTACAAAATCTTAATCAGACCAAACTTGCAGTACTGTATCCAGTTCTGATTACCACAGTGTAAAAAATATGTTGAGACTCTGGAAAAAGTGTAGAGAAAAAGAAAAAGAATGATTAGGAGGCTGGAGTCTAAAACATATGAAGAATGGTTACAGGAATTTGATATATCTAATCTAATGAAAGGACTGGGTTGACATGGTAAAACTCTTCCAATATTTGAGAGGCTCTTACAAAAATGAGGGAGTGGGTGTCAAACTAATTTCCAAAACACCCAAAGGTGAGACAAAAAACAATGATTGGAAACTAACCAAGTAGATAAGCAACCTAAAACTATTCTATAATTTTTTTTGGAATGTTAAAAATTTTAGAATATTTGGGAATGAAGGAAAAATTTCCTAAAGATGAAAGCAATCAACCAATGGAATAGCCTGCCTTCAGAGGTTGTCTGTGCTCCATCTCTGGAGGTTTTCAAGAAGAGACTAAACAACCAGTTGTCTGAAATGGCATTGGGTCACCTACTCAAGCAGGGGGTTGGACTAGAAGACCTCCAAAGTTACTTCCAACTCTATTTCTATTTCTAACTTGCCATGTTCTGGAGAAGACAAAGAAGAGTGCTGCCCATCATCATTTGGAAAGAACAAGCAAAATAGGAGAGCCATTACATTTAATTTGACCTACTTTGAAGAGGAACTATTCCAATGTTGATCCAAAGAGTCAAAGGAATAAAGAAATATAGATACAGTATCTGCAAAAAGGACTATATTTTTAAAATGTATGTAAGTAGGCCCCGATTTACAACCTTTTATTTAATGGCCAAAATTAAGATGGTTCTGCAAAACGTCTAATCCTCATACCTATGACAGTCCTTGAACTTACAATGTCTCAGCATCACCATGGTCATGTGATCAAAATTTGGACTTGGCAACTGGCATGTATTTACAATGATTACAGCATTCCAGGGTTTATCACATTACAGATCGCATGGTCAGTATTTACAAGTTTCCCAGCTGGCTTCCATCAAGCAAAATCAATGGAGAAAGCCAAATTCATTAAATAGCTGCATGATTTGCTTAATAATCACAGCAAAAAATGTCATAATCAGTTCTGACTCACTTAATGACCAAATTTCTGGTCTCATTTGAGGTTGTAAATTGTCACATGTAATCCTATGATTTTTAAAGTATCTGATTCAATTGGGATTAGATTTTTTGAAGCCACTTGGCTCTACTCCGAGCTCATGTTCAAAATAAGATTCATTGACCATCATGAAAAAAATGCAGCGTAGCAAATATTTTGATGTAGAAATTATCTTTAAAATCCATAAAGTTCTCCCCCCTCTCCTTGGTTCATTTCCCCAATTTCTCCAATTTTAGCATTGGAGAACCACAGCACATGTCACATTTTTTTGCAGACATAGTGGCTGTCTTTCTGTAATGCTTAAATCATGCATGGATTCTCCAGAGATACCACAGTACAGTTCTTAAGTCATTTTACAGCAATTCCACTTCAATCTAGTTTGAGTCAACATTTAAACTTCAGGGAAACCTGATGCATATCCATAATGTAGTTCTCTCCGACTCATTGAGTTGAAAGCAAGTGATGTGGCACCATTGCTAAAACTATGTATCTGACCTATTCACTACAAGGAGAACAAGGGAATTCTAGGAAATTGAAAATATTTATTTCCTCTTAGATCTCACAGCTCCCTTTGCGGCCCAGGGGGTTTAGGATCTCAGGGCCTGGGTTTTTGGCTGATGCTATGTAACACCAGGTCTGTGGTCAATAAAGCCCCCCTCATTCACGATCTAGTTTTGGAGAGGGGTGCGAACCTGGTGGGTATTACAGAGACCTGGTTGGGCCAAGAGGGGGGGGGGTGCCCCTTGTTGAAATGTTCCCACCGGGTTACCGTGCATTTCATCAGCCAAGAGCCCAGGGTCGGGGTGGGGGGTGGTGGCGATTGTTATAAAGGAGAGTCTTGAGACCACTGAGCCTCAGATAGCCAGATGTGAGTCCCTCTGTGTGAAGTGGGGTCGTGAGAGGCAGTTGGGCCTGTTGATTACGTACCTGGCTCCCCGCTACATATCAACGGCCCTACCCGAGCTTCTCAACGTGATAGCCGAGGTGGCGGTTGGCATCCCTAGGCTGCTAGTCATGGGGGATTTCAATTTGCCATCGGTCGGTGAGACATCTGAGATAGCCCGGGAGTTCATGGCTTCCATGACAGCCATGGACCTGACCCAGTTAATTCATGACCCCACCCACATTGGAGGACACACTCTGGATCTAGCTTTTGTCTCTGGCCGGTGGTTGAGTGATCTTGGTTTAGGGGAAATAGTCATCGAACCCTTGTCATGGTCAGATCACTGCCTCCTTTGACTTGCCTTTCCAACCGCTGCACCCCACCGCAGGGAGGCGGAACTGGAATCGGTGAGATGGTTCCGCCCCAGGCGACTGATGGACCCTGAGAGGTTCCAGATGGAGCTTGGGCCGATACCTGAGATCCTGACCCACGACTCAACTGAAGACCTGGTAGCCGCCTGGAACAGTGTGGCCACAGGGGCTTCAGACCGTGTGGTGCCTTTGCGGCCTCTTACCCGGCGCCGAACTCTCTTGGCTCCTTGGTTTTCCGAGGAGCTGAGGGTGATGAAGCATTGGAAGAGATGCCTAGAGAGTGGCTGGAGGGCCACCCACTCTGAGTCTGACCGGACACTGGTAAGGTCTTATTTAAAGACCTACTTGGTGGTGATAAGAGCAGCAAAACGCAACTATTTCTCCGCTCATGTCACGTCTGCAGATAACCGCCCAGCCGCCCTGTTTAGGGTGACCCACTCCCTTCTCCATCTGGAAGTGCGGGATGTTCCCTTGCAGGGTCGAGCAGAAGATTTTGGGCGTTGTCTGCATGATAAAATCGATCAGATTTGGGACGGGTTGGCCTCCGACTTGATTAGTTCAGACGGGTTGACTGAGGCAGGTCCTGAGAATGTTACCTGGGAGGAGTTCGATCCTGTGACCCCTGAGGACATGGACAGGATATTGGGGCGGCTGAACGCCACCACATGTTTATTGGACCCGTGTCCCTCCTTGTTGGTACTGGCCTCCCGGGAGGTTACATGAGGCTGGCTCCAGGGAATTGTCAACGCTTCTCTGAGTGAGGGGCTTTTACCAGCTGCCTTGAAAGAAGCAGTGGTAAGCCCCCTTCTCAAGCCATCTCTGGACCCAGCATTGTTCTGGTTTACCTAATAGGGTTGATGTGATAATCTCCCATAATGTGTAATTGATGTTTGGGTGGTTTAGGGATGGGGATTTTTTGGTGGGTGGGGGGGTGTTTGGGGATTTTTATGGGTGTTGGGCCTGGTCTCTGGGTGTTACGTGAATTTCGTTGTATGTGTAAACAGTGTATACACGTACAATGACAATAAAGTAAAGTAAAGTAATGGTGCTTTAATGATCAGGCCACTTCAGGAGCCAATGATGTGGTTCACTGCAGCAGCTTTGCCTTATATATTTTTAAAAGCATTTCACAGTATATTTGTAAAATATAGAATCACATTCTCATCAAATTGATGCATATTCTCATTAACAGAAATATTTATCCAAAGGACATCCTCTGCTCCAATAAGACTAAGTCAAGTTGTACATCAAGAGTAGAAGAGTCAAGAGAAAACACTATTTTGAATTAAATAAAGACAAGTGAAAAGAATTAAAACATTATCTAGCGGAAATAAGTATTTCTCAATGAATTACACTTCTACAACTGCAATTATCTATGTTAAGAGTAAGAGAAATGTAAATAAAAATGAACTCTATGTAGCAAAAAATATTGAGTTTGCAAATAAAACAGGGAAGTGGATAGCATATAAATTAAGAAAAGAACATTATATTGAAATTACAAGGGAGAGGTATAGTGTTACCTCTCTCTTGCAGCCATACAAAAAGCATTGCATCAGCATTATACTAATTTATATAATGGAAGTAACATTTTCTGTAGATAATGACTGTAGATAAATGACTATCTAAATTTACAATTTACCTTGGATTACAGAGTAATGGAATGAGCTCCCATTACATGTCCCAATTTCTGCCAACCTAGCAGTTCGAAAGCGTGTAAAAATGCAAATAGAAAAAATAGGAGCCACCTGTGGTGGGAAGGTAACAGTGTACCGGGCACCTTCGGCATTTAGTCATGCCGGCCACATGACCACGGAGATGTCTTCAGACAGCACTGGCTCTTCAGCTTTGAAATGGAGATGAGCATCACCCCCTAGAGTCAGGAACGACTAGCACATATGTGCGAGTGTTGGGCCACAACACTCACAGATAGAGTATCGCTTTCTCTAAAGCAACACCTCAGATGGCCACTGAAAGTCTTGCAAACAAGAATAGTCTGGCAAAGTTTTACAAACAAGAATAGCCATTCTATCATCCCAATCCCGGGGTCAGAGTTGGTTCTGTATTCAGTCCACTTGCAAAATGTTTCCATGTGTAGAACATGTATTTCAGAAAAAGAAGCTCCCCAAAACAGTTTAAGAGTATAATATCCTTTGTCCCCTCCCCCCCCCCAAGTTTATTATTCTATGTTAGAATGTGATTTAATTATTAACCACGCAGCAATGCTTTTGGAGAACATGTACTATATTTAGCTCATTGTCCACGATGATGGATTGCATATTTTACAGATGAATGGAGAATGAGTGACTTTTTGTAAAGAAAAGTTGATGAAGTGAATATTTCTGGCCACAGAGGGACCCTGATTCTGATCTTCTGCAAATTATTTCACTGTAACAAATGGTGTTGATTTTCCTCATGAGATTCTCTATTTAGAAGTGCAGCCTAGGGGGGGGGGAAGTTCAGTGAGAATGGTCTACCAAAGCAGAGACGACCATTGTCAGTTCTGAAAAGCCATTTAACAGAAGAATCTGTGAACATGGAAAGGTTACAGTGCTTACTCAATTTAAAAAAATATATATAATTAGTTTTAGAACCAGCCCTTGTGGTGTCCAAGAAATGATTGTTATAATTTTCTCTGCAAAGAATGGAGAAATACGGACTGCCTTGCAAATGAATATTTCATTGGCATTCTGTACATCTCAAAGCTATTTTACTTTTCCTGAATTAAGAAAGGAAACACATAGACACAGAAATCATTTTGCATTTTGGTAGATCTTGATTTAGTTTTTTTGACTGAAGAGAATGCAAAGTGTAAAACTTTGGAATAATGTGTACTTTGCTAATTGGAAAAATGAATGAAAAAGAATGTTTATTTTCAGACAAATATTTTCTATTATGATGTTATTTTCTGTTGTCTGTCTGTCTGTCCGTCCATCCATCCATCCATCCATCCATCCATCCATCCATCTGTCCATCTACCCATCTTGCCAAAGGCAACTCTAAGCAGTTGCAGACAATGAATAACATACAGTATAAAACATTAAAACAATAAAGATCTTAAATTTAAACATTCTATTAAAGTAAAACTAAGCAGTATGTTGAGAAAAGCAAAGTTTGAACCGGGAGGAGGTATACATTTTACTTTATGTATTTATTTATTTGTTTAACAATGATCCCACAAAGAATTATCAGTTTGGATATTATTATGGATTTTTACCTTTATATTAGAAAAACTAAATTCAGTTTTTGAATATCGGACTCAAATGTTCATAAGCTCTTCATAAACATTAACTCCATGTAACTGATAGCTCCAGGGCAGATGGATTCCTTTCTTTATTTTTTTTATTTTTTTTTATTAAATCAATATGCTGCCCATGGTTTATACTAGATGAGAGAGAGAGAGAGATTTCCTGAAATGATCTAAGTCTCATTATGGATTTCATCCTAGACTTTTTTTAAGACTGTCCTTTTCAAATAACTACTATTTCTTCTCATTCACATCCATTATTTTTGATATAGACTTAATGCTTTTATATGATCTTCATCAAAGTCTCCCCTATCTGTGTCTGTATCCATAAATGTGTAGGACAGGAAAGGATCGGAAAGGACTCCCACTATGAACAGGAGGGCAGAGTGCAGTTTGTGATCGATGCTGTTTATGCCATGGCTCATGCCCTCCATCAGATGAACAAGGATCTGTGCAGCGATTATTCTGGAATCTGCCCAGAGATGGAGCATGCAGGGGGCAAGAAGCTTCTGAGATATATACGCAGTGTTAACTTCAATGGTGAGTTTGTGTTCTTATATTGCCCTCTTATTTCACCTTAATAATCCCAAATAACTGGTTAAACAATACTTTATTAATCTAATAATAATGATGGGATATAGTGCAAAATGTGTCGCTTGCTAAAGAGTTATTTTGCTCAGGTTTACTATGGGAATGAACTATTTTGTGGCTTTGTGGAATTTATTTTTGTCTAACAACTTTCTTATTATCATATGGCTAATTAAAAATGCAATAGAAAATATATTGGCTATGTATCCTGTTTTGTCTAGTGATTAAGGCACCGTGCCAGAAACCAGAAGACTGTGAGTTCTTGTCTCACTTTAAGTGTGAAAGTGGGCTGGGTGACTTTGGACCGGTCAATCTCTCTCAGCCCATTCCACCTCACAGGATACTTATTGTGGGGATATTAGGTTGAGGAAGGAGAATTAAGTAAGGTGGGATAAAAATTATTTATTTATATTCTGTTCTGTTCTGTTCTGTTCTGTTCTGTTCTTTTCCGTTCCATTCCACTCCACTCCACTCCCCACTCCACTTCATTTTATACCACTCCTATTATTAATTATATTATATATCCTCAGTTTTAAAACACCAAACGATATGGGACTCAACATTATTTTATTAGATTTGTGAATGGATATTATTATGTACAACCCATTGGTAATGATTGTACTTTCAAAACCATGTTGCTTGTTGTTCGTCTTCATTGTTGTGGTATTTTTATTGTCATAATATATAATTTACAGTCCTATATGTATAAAACTGATGTGGGTAGTCAATTCCTATGTGATAGGAATACACTTCAAAAGAATACAAACATCTAAAAATACTGAATCTCAAAATTAAGTTAATGTATGCAATAACTTCTTTCCCAAATGAAACAATTATTGGGTACTATAAAACATGTATTTAAATGAGATATTAATTCCACTTCATCCCAGCAATCTCACCAATTATTCTACATAAATTAAATGAAGTCATTTCTGAAATGTTATTTCTTACTGAATTTCAATGAAATCATTTCTGAAAAAAAAATATTTCTTATTGAAAATAATGCAATCTAAAATGTATTAAGGAGCCATGGTTGTGCAGTGGTTGGAATGTAGTATTGCAAGCTAATTCTGATGACTGCCAGGGGTTCGATTCTCATCGGCTCAAGGTTGACTCAGCCTTCCATCCTTCCAAGATTGGTAAAATGAGGACCCAGATTGTTGGGGGCAATATGCTGACTCTGTAAACCACTTAGAGAGAACTGTGCAGCAGTATATATGAATCTATAAATAATTAAATATAGAAATAAAATAGAATGGATTTCAGAAGCCCAATATAATTATATAAAAATTTATCTGAGTGTTATTGCTACAGAGGTTTTTGGAATTTTTAACACCTTTTTCTATTACTTAAGTAAAATTTGCAAACAAATAAACAACATGAAAAGAAAAAGAATATATGTAAACATACAAATGATGTTTATAAAATCTGTTTAAAAAGCAGAAGAAACAACAATAAATAACAAAACATTATTTAAAAAAAGCATTTTGACAGGTCCTCCTTTCTCCTCCTTCCCTTTTCCCCACCATACATGCTAATTGCTGTTTGAATATTTTTCTACTATACTTTCGAGGTTCTTAACATTTCTTTTTAGAGATGATGATGATGATTTTGACAATGATTGATGGTGTCTCTGCTATGAAGACACATCCACAACAAATTGTTAATAGTCTTCTTGACTTCCGAGCTGGGAGGTTGTATGGATGAGACAGTATTTCTACACTTGATAACAAACCTAAGGAAGCAAGTTTTTAATCTCAACATTTGTTAATTATGTAAAAGGGAGAAATTAAGGTCACAATTGTTGGTTTTTTGAATGTATTTAGTGTAACGTAATTTATTAACTTCTAGAAATAAATTAAGATCAAATAGTTCTAGAAGTAACTTTTAGTATGAATTTCAAAAGCTGCATCTATGTTTCTATTATTGGAAGGATATGACACCTTCTTTTCCCACAGTTTGTATCCAAGTCAGGAATATAAAACACTAGCTGATCAGTGGAGGTCAAATAAAATATATTTATTCAACCCAAGTTTGTCAAGTAACATCGAGTGGCTGTTGTGATGGACTACTCCTCTGGCTTCCTTCTGATAGAGTTTTAGTTTAAAGATGTAGTCAAGCTCTAACAATAGAATGGGATGCCTTAGCTTACTACAATAGTTCCTGCTCTCTTGGCATGAACATCTATCTCCTATGCAATCTTTCCTTTTTTCCTTCCTTCCTTTCATATTCTGTTAAAATGTGTCAATGTTTTAGTTAACCACAATGTCTATATAAATGGGAATTTTATATTATCTAAACATTGATCTTCTGCTAAATAACATATTATGTCTTTGTATGCATAGATTTTGCTACAGGATGCACTCATTTATTTATAATGGCAAGGAGTCAGCTTTTTCCATTTATAAAATGGTGATATTATTGCCCTTATTGTTTTTTTTAATCATTCTTTAATTTATTGCATATATATGTGGAAAATATTCTTGGAGAAAGAGATATCCAGGGAAGAAATAGTGAACTGAAGATGGCTCCTCAAAAAGTGGAGCTGGAGACGATAGTGGAATGATAATTTCCTCTCTAGACAAGAAGAGGATCTGAGATTGCCCATAAGGGCTCCAGACAGCTGCTCCTTGTGAGATGACTGAAAAGCAATGGTTTCTGGTAGATTTCAAGCTCTCAGAAATGAGGGAATAGCAATCTTGCTCAAACTGCGGGTGACACCTCTGAACAGAGAACATGTTTGCATACTCCCTTTCTAATGAATTTCCGAAATTGTTTGTTAAATGTTTTTCATTTATTAGGAACATTTAGATTGACAGCACCAGGTGAGTAATTTGGAATAAACAGAAAAGGGATGATTAAAATTTTGACATTAAAATGTTTCAAATGAACTAATGCTCCAGATAAATTTGAAATAAGATTTTGGAATAAATGATAAAGATACCTTCCTTTTATTTTTTAAAATAAAAATATAAGGTAAGACTAAAAATTGGACTAAAAACATAAGATAAGACCAAAAATTGGATACTAAAAGGAGCTAAAAATTTCAGGAGAAGAACACTCAAGCTCAATTTATAATTACTGAATTAAAAAATGCTTTAATATTAAATATTTAATATTGGATTGAATAATATTCAAATATTGGATTGAAGAATATTTTTGAAGAATGCACTCAGAAGTTAATTTTAATAATGTCTGCCTCTATAAATAGACCAGGTCAAAAAGACTTTATGAAAAAGGAACAATATTTGACAAAATTAGGAATGATTTGAAAATGGATTAAAGGACTGCAGGAATGACATGGAAAAAGATGTGACATTGGACATACAAAAGAAATTGGTTGATACCTTAATAATTAAAAAAAATATACAAGCAACAAAGAAGATGACTTGGATAATTTTCCCATACTAGATTTCCAAAATAGGCTTGTTAAAGTTTTGATGAATAGTGTGAGATGGAGCTAATTAAAAAATGAAAAGAAATCATGTTCAATTACAATACTACAATAAGAAGGAACTAAGGATTGTTAGGAGTAAAGCGAGCAACATAAAATTTCATCAAGGCTCAAATAGATATGTTATTATATTGGTTAAGTTTAACAGATTTTTTTTTACTGACATCAAAAGGGAAATAGCAATGTTTCAAGGATTTCATTATAGATAAGAGTTGAGGTATGGGACAAGGAGATAATTTGCTGCATTTTAAGAGAAAGTTATAAATTACTAAAATTGTTTATACTTGGAATGAATGTGGGAAGTCATTTCTTTATATATTTCTTTCTTTTTCTTTACTATATTCTTATTTTCTTTATCTTTTTCTTTATATTTTGCACCTTGTCCCTTTTTACTTTTTTAATTTTTATAATTTTGTTATTGGATAGCTTGAAACTGAAACAAATGAGGAAATTAATTATTGCTTGCCAGTCACGCAAATAAAAAAAAAGCAAGGTTTCATTTTTTTTATTTAAAAAAAGTTTTGCCTGGTTTCTCCTTTCTTTTGCTTCCCATCCTTTCTTAGGTAGTGCTGGCACTCCAGTGATATTTAATAAGAATGGTGATGCACCAGGACGTTACGACATCTTTCAATATCAAACCACAAATACCTCCACACCAGGCTACCATCTGATAGGCCAATGGACAGATGATCTACAGCTCAATGTATGTTCCCTTTATTTTCTTCTTGCATGGGTATTGCAGTAAGACGAATGCTATTTTTTTGCCAAACACATGTTGAATATGTCTCTATTATTTTGTATAAGTTTATCTTTGGATAATGAGATAATGTTCCCATTATATGCTTTGAACTTATGATGATTCTAAATGTCTAAATGTCTTGTGAAATGTTGCAATTTTTGGATTGGGAAGAATCCAAACTGGTTCCAGAAAGTAGATTTACGTAGTATAAGTTTACCAATAGGCTTATTTATAGAATAGAATTATTTATTGGCCAAGTATGATTAGACACAAGGAATTTGTCTCTGGTGTATAAGCTCTCAGTGTACATGCAACAATAGTAATAGATCATTATCATAGGCATTGTAAAATTATATTCATCATAAAACATTAGATACAACACTTAGTGATAGTCATGAATACCAAATAAGCAGTTAACATAAATTATACCAGGGTACTCAATATAATTGTCTGAATTTTCATTTTTCTATAGAATTAAATCAGAATGTTCCATTCAGTCAAAATGCAGTCTGTAGAATAGATTCTATTATATAATTTCCCCCTGCAAAGGATTCCTTGGCTGGTAACTCCCAAGTCTGTCTGTCAGTCTAGTAATATGAAAAGATTTACAATGGGCTTATGATTTTTCCAAGTGTGTTTGAAACCATGTGGTTGATATCTTATTTTGGAAGGTCCATTAATTGCCTGACATGATAGGAAACTTTGCTTGGACAGACACACAAACCGACACACACATGGGCACACACACATATCTCTTAATGAAATACACCTAATGCCCAGAGTTCATAGTGAAATTTTGTTGCAATTGTGTTAGCTGAAAAAAATATCTGAAATCTTCTGTTAACATAGACATCTCAGTTGTCATAATTTCCTCAGTATTATCTTATCCTAGACATAATATGCTAAATGTCGAAAAGTATGTTGAGTTAAGTGGGGGGGGGGGGGGGGAGGATTGGCTTAGTAAAACATTAGTCCTTCATATCCTACTTGTATTTCAAAAACAATAAAAAAGTGTCAGAGAGAAAAACGATGGTCTAACTCTAACACAAACTGAGATGGTGGAGGTGGTTTATATGTATTTTGATCAAAGTGTGTGTGTACACTCACATGATGTTTTACCAAGACTCTTGAAAATAAAGATAAATAAAAAGGTGTGTATGTGACTATAAGACTATATGGGCAAATGTCGCTGATATTCCAAAATATGAAGAAGTGGTATTTTTGTAAGCAGAAGCTGCCGAAATATGAACATTGGGAAACCCTGTGGAGGCAGTAACACACACATTTTCGAGGAAAAACCATTATAGATGTAGGCTGCTCTATAAACCTTTTCATGACTGGCTTGGCACTGAAGTCTGAGCTCCTGTGGATTTACATTTGATTAAATAAAATAAAAAACGTGGCTGTATTCTCTGGATATCATAAATGAACAGATGCCTGATTTGACATATATTGGCTGTTATTCAGCTTACAATATGTTGGGATTAAATATTACTCCTTTAGAATGATATGGAGAAAGCTGTCCTTTTTCATGATCTGCCGAAAAGAACACATGCCTGCTTTTGAATTTGTGATGATCATTTAACAGCCTTGCCTAGTATCCTATTTATCAGGGTAAGAATACTTCTGTCATTCCCTCTCCCTTCCAAACACTGGATTTCAATGACCAAAACCTGTCCAGCTGCTCATGCATTTGCAGGCCATGTCATGCTTTGCCAAAATGCCTAATAATGTAAATTGCATTAATTTAAGGGGAAAGCTTTTTAAAGCAGTGATATTATTGTCCACATGATTCTGGGAAAAAAAGTATTTGGATATAAATAAAGGTAATTCAAGGGGGAAAATAATGATGGTGAAATGTAAAAACAAAACTGCCTTCTGTAGTAATTTCTTTGTCTGTGAATGCAGTTTAAAAAATTGTCTTGGTAGAGATATGCAGAATTATTCCAGCCAATAAGTTGCTTTAGGTATCAGATTGAAATAGAGAGCTGTACATTATGTTGAGGCCTCCTGCTTCTTGATACCAAAACCCAAAGCCCAATATTTGTTTCTTTTTCTGACATACAGTAATCCCTCGTTTTTCGCGGCTAATCGGGACCGCACCGGTCCGCGAAAACCGGATATCCGCGAAGTAGGATTCGCTAGGAAACTTGAATTGGTGGACATGTTTAAAGCAACCACTAGGGGGTGCTTGCCTCCTACCAATGCATTTTTTATTTTTTCTGTATTTTTTACAAATCCGCGAAGGACTGAAGCCGCGAAAATCGAGGATGCGAAAAACGAGGGATTACTGTATTTGTTACCCCAGCTATAGTTGTAGGTCTCTAGGTAAAGTGTGGATACAGGGCAGGTAGCTGAAATGGATGAGTGTCATGCATGTTCAAAGAAATGGAAACCTTACTGCATTCCCAATATTTTTGAATTGATCATCTTCATAAGGCAATTCTTTCTAATGAAACAGCACAGCTGAAATGTTAAAGCAGCAGTGTACTCTAAAGTGTAAAGTGTACTCAAAAATATAATAATATTTTGTAATATTATTGTTAGAATAATAATTCAGTAATTTATTAAATTTGTATGCCTCTTGCTTCTCACAACAAGCAAATAAATTACAATAAAAAGATTTAAAAAGTAAAAATACAGATAAAAGATGGTAGACCCAATGAAGTGAGGAGTCTTAGCCCCTTCAAAGACCTGGGTGAGAAGTGGGAGGCATCCAGATCTCAAGAAGAACCCCATTCTAGATGACAGATTCTCCTTCAGAGAAGAGGCATTCCTGAGAGATGACATGATGACATGATTTAATCCAGGGATGGTTTCTGGTTGATGTTATTGCTGGTTCACTCATGTGTGCACTTCGTGCAATGTGCGTACATGCACAGTTCAATGGAAATTTTTCTGTGCATGCACAGAACTCAAAAACAAGATGGCGGCTGTGATGGTGGCTACCAGGAAACCAGTTTGGAGTTGTGTCCAAATTGGGTCACTGCGGGTTCTGTGACCCAGGCCAGCACACCACTATCGGTTTGGCCAAACCAGTAGGAACCCACCTCTGATTTAATCAAAGAAATCCAGAGTGTGCGAACTGAGCAAAATCAGATAGTCACATAAATGTCAGTTCCCAAGCTGTATGCTATCTAGAACTTTTTAGGTAACCAGCAACACCTTGAATCATACCTGGAAACAAAGATCAGATCTTGGTGAGAGAGTCTATATAGAAGAGACTTCTCAATGCAGACAATTTAGTGATGGAAAGAATTTTTTTTTGCCTGCTGCATGTTACTCTACATTGTGTGTAGTGTATATATATATTAAAAACATCTGCAGATGGTTCGCCTCTGATTTCTTTATTTTTACTTAATCTTCTAACTTTAAAATCCAATCTGTGGATAATTATTCACCATTTGTGACGACATATGACTCTCCTGTTTTATATTATACTTTTTGATTTAACATTTGTTTTGCATTTATTGAACTATAATAGTAGATGGAACAGTAGGAAAGATGTAGAAAACAAGAGCTTTTTCATGGGCTTCAGAAGGTAGAAAAAAGGAGGCAGATGTCAATACAGTGGTACCTAGGTTCACGAACTTAATTCGTGAACTGACTCTGGTCGCGAACCGAATTGGTCATGAACCGAGGCACAGTTTCCCATAGGGTTTTTGAAGCACAAAAAATATGAAACAAATTACAATACACATTAGTACAGTATAGTAATGTATAAAGACACTCACAGTGTACTTTTTTCTGTGTCTCCTTCTCTCCACAATCTTCCTACAGGAAGTCACAACCATGTGACAGCCAGGAAATAGCATTAAAATGGCCGTGGCTCCTGTTCGTGAACCGAAGCGGAGTTCGTGAACAGGAGCATATTTTGATGAACTTTTCTGTTCGTGAACCGAATTGTTCGTGAACAGAAGCGTTCGTGAACCGAGGTACCACTGTAGTTAATCAAATCAAAGTATGTAATGCAGTGGTGGGTTGCAGGCAGTACGTCCCGGTATGGGCGTACCGGAGCCTACCCAGAATACTGGAAACTGTTCAGGTACAGTGCTCCAGAGGACCCGCCCAAGCTCCTTACCTGTCCTTTAAGGCTTCTGGGCTTCCACACACGCGCATGGCACGTACAGTGCCTGTGCAACACTCCGCCGAGCAGCTGGAGTGTTGCGGAGGCTTGCGGAAGCGTCGCTGGCAGCTACAATGCATGCGTGCACTGCGTGCGTCCATATGGGCAATGTCGGGCTCGTTCCAACCGTACTGGTTGGGATGGGATCCAGAACCCACCACTTATGTAATGGTGACATTTGCATGATAAAGTCCAAAAATGGAAAAGCAATGAAGCAACTCTGTGTTTTAAAGGTTTGGTTGCAATTACTATAATATACTAATATGTTGGATAATGCAAAGACATTATGTGAGTTTCAGTCAATGTAGACACACTGACATGAAAGAGATTTCAATTAGTCATTTTATTACTAACTTTTTTATACTGACTTTAAGAGAGTCTCTATATACCTAACTTTGCAGTGATTTACAGTCTTGATCAAACAGTAGTTTAGTCAATGGAAATACCCTCCTTTATTTCCCTGAACTTTTTTTTAAAAATCCTCTTATTGATATTTCTTGCATGAGAGGATTTCCTAATATGAACATATTCTTGAATGCAATACAATACAATACAATACAATACAATACAATACAATACAATACAATACAATACAATACAATACCAGAGTTGCAAGGGACCTTGGGAGTCTTCTAGTCCAACCCCGTCTAGGCAGGAAACCTTATACCATTTCAGACAAATGGCTATCCAACATGTTGTTAAAGACTTCCAGTGTTGGGGCATTCACAACTTCTGGAGGCAATTTCTGTTCCACTGATTAATTGTTCTGTCAGGAAATTTCTCCTCAGTTCTAAGTTGCTTCTCTCTTTGATTAGTTTCCACCCATTGCTTCTTGTCCGGCCCTCAGGTGCTTTGGAGAATAGCTTGACTCCTTCTTCTTTGTGGCAACCCCTGAGATATTGGAACACTCTTATCATGTCACCTCTGATCCTTTTTTTCATTAAACTACACATATCCAGGTCCTGCAACTGTTCTTTATATATATTTTAAATTATATTATGTAGCAAAATATATACCAGGCCTTTATGAATCAAGATTGATTAAATCTAAGCTGGATGTTTATGATTCAGAGAGGACCTGATTTCACTAAAACTAGTTCAAGGGTGTGTATGTGTGTGAGGGATGTGTGTCTTTTAAGCTGTAATGGGGGAGGGGATTCCAAGCAAAAATAAATTACTTTGTTTTCCTAGAACGAGATGAAAAGAGAGATGATAAACATTTTAGAGAACATTAACACCTCCTCCACAATTTCGCACAATAAAAAAGTATTAATAAAGAACAAAAATAATAAAGAACATAGAAACAGAAGAGTAAAAAATAATGTAACTGTGTCTAAACCCTTCATAAAGTTATACACATTTCTCACCAGGTCAATTGCTTCCTGATGTCCCAGCCCACCCTCCCCACTTTCTCTGTCTCCACACACAATCACTCTTGTGATAGTATTAGATGAAGATACAAGATGTTGTTCATTAAAATGCTTATAAGATGTTGCCACCCCAATGCATAAAATATTCTACTGCAATTTTAAAATGCAAGTGTTTATTTTTATATTTTTTAATAAGACCTTTTCCATGTGTTCTCTTATTCTCTTATGTTTTGTATTCAGAAAAAAAAATCACTGATTCACCTCAGTGAGATAGCATAGGTGGGATTTTGGAAGTGAAAAGAAGCTGAATTTAGTTGTCATGGCTGGTTAGCAAGCAGAACCCCTCATGGTGAGCATCTGTTCACTGGCAAGTCAGAATTGGGGCTCATTGCAGGTACAAATCGAACCCACATTCAGAATGCTGAGAGCTGAGTCTGTGCTCTCAGTCCATCCATTAGTACAACTAACAGAAATGTAACACATTATTAGCATATGAGAGATCCAAGTTAGTTTGTGATTATCCACATCAAAGAAGCTGAGAGCTGAAAAAGTGATTAAAGCACAAAGAAATGTGCTTTGGGTTTTACCTCCCCAAAGGTGCTCTGATTGGCAGAAAGTTTAATGAGGAGATAAATCTTGTTGATCAGCTGCTCATGTCACTGTCAGAGGGCCCGTCAATCACTCAGCCCCTTCTCTTCTCCATAAAGTTGAAGCTGCTGCATAGCATCTCATCTGTAACAATCCCAGAAGCCATAAAAAAGCCATTGCATCAGTCAAATACTTGGCTATAAAATGCTTCAAAATCATCCAGTCTGATTCATTGCTTTAGAGCTGGTTCCTGCTTCCGTTAATGATTTTGCTTTGATCAGCTGGTACAGCTAAAGCTTCATCAAATTACTCTACAGCCCTACAACACCTATAGGCTGGATTGGTAGCCTTTTGTAAATATTACTAAGACTCTTTGAAGATTCATCACAGAAATGTGTTTCACACTGACTGTTATGGGAGTCCCAGTGAAAGATTTGGACTGACTTTGGAATAATTACATGCTGGATCTTTTACAACAGCAACAACAAAGAGTTTACAAATATTTTCTGATAAATTATGGGTCAGTTTGATAAGATAAACTTCTAATAGGAAAAGACAAATTAGTTAAATTCATGGAAAGCAACTCAATTTAAGTAGAGATATCTGTCAAAGACTAAAAGACTAGAAGTGACCCCAAATACAGTATGTTCCAATGGACATCATGTTGCGAGGCAAGATGCTGGAATGGCTGCTGAGGTTGGGATCAAGTTGACTGACCCCTTCCTCGTCTTATTTGCCAAATAAGAACTATAGGTAAAGAATGTCACTGTTGTACTATAATCTATGCAGCGGCCCCCAATCTTTCCAGCTTGGTGGTCCAGTGCCGGGGGAGAGGCAGTGGTTCTGTGTGAGTGGCAGGCATGCACATGAACACATTCAGCTCCATTTGCACAAGTGGAGGTGCGCACACATGTTCACTCCTGCTTGTGTAATCTAGTTTTGAACAGGCCATGGACCAGTAGTAGGCCGCAGCCCAGGGTTTGGGGACCTCTGATCTCAAGAGGCTCCAGTCTCAAGATGTTGCCAATTATCTTTTGGTGATGGATTCAAACTTACCTCAGACTAAGAGATGGGAGTTTGCTCTTGTTATTCATAGCTCCATGTCTCTATCTCTGTCTAAGCTTTCCTCACTTTTCTCTAGCATAGCATTGTTTCAAAATCTGAGCCTCCAAGCAGGAAAAATAATTGCCATGAGTTAAAGAGCAGAAGAGTCATTCAAAAGATCTCATACTCTTCATCTAAAGCCAAATCAAGCCATTATGGATTTGGAGTGTTATATTTATATTTATTTATATATTTATTAAATTTCTATCCCGCCCTATCTCCCCTAAAGGGACTCAGGGCAGCGCACAGGAACTTAAAATCCAACAATACAAATAGTACAAATTCTACAAAATTTAAAACTACTATTAAACAATTTAACCCGTGCTAAAAAGGAGACAGTTAATTTAAAACCCAGATCTAATAAAACATGGTTGTAGCAGCTATGCCAGGCCGGCCATATGGAAGAAATAGGTTTTTAAAGTCCGGCGGAAGAGGCGAAGGTCGGTGATAGTCTGGAGGTCTGGGGGGAGGTCATTCCAAAGGGCGGGACCTGCCACAGAGAAGGCTCTTCCCCTGGGCGTCGGCACCCGGCATTGTCCAGCGGACGGCACCCTAAGGAGGCCCTCCCTGTGGGAGCGGACAGGTCGAGTGGAGGTATGCGGTAGAAGGCGGTAGAAGGTGGTCCTGTAAGTAACCAGGCCCACTGCCATGTTCTTAACGCCATTATTGGGAGAGTGAGAAGGAATCAATGCTAAACGTTTCTACTGGCACGAACCCCATGTTGCATCAGTCTTGTTTCTTTTCTTTCATTTTCTGGAAAAGTCCCCCTTTTGCCTTTATTGGAAATGTTCAGAAGAGCTTCTTTGGTCACTTTTCCCAATTGCTTGAAATATATATTTTTCAATCATGAAATGTACTATTCACATGGAAATTCCTCTTGAGAAGCATGAAGGAATAGACATAGAGGGATCCAATACAATTTGAAGTCCCTTGAATATCTTTATCAGAATGAGAATGGTGTTAGTACTGTAAGATAATTTGAGGATAAATAGTGCAGATACGGGAACAGGAAATATGTAGATTAGACCACATGTATGAAATAACTGCAGGGAGAAGTCCTTGTCTCTAATTATCATCATCAAGAGGCACAGTTAATGAATGTTAACCTTTGACAGAGGTGACTGCACTCTAAAAATGATTCCAATTGAACCACTAAAACTATGCTGAAACTTTCCAGATGCAAGAATATTAGAAGAATAGAATAGAGCTGAAAAGGACCTTTGAGGTCTTCTAGTCCAGTCCCTGTTGGAGCAGGGACTGAACCTGTACCAGTGATGGCTCACCTTTTTGTCTTTGCATGCTGAAAGGGCACACACATACGTGACAGCATGTGCATGTGCGCCACACCCATAATGCAATGCACATGCAGAACCCCCCATGTACCCTATCCCCTGCTCATGTGCATGCAATACCCCCATGGTCCCTCCTTCCCTGTACATGTACAAGCTGCCCCCCACCTAACAGGCCTCCCTGAAGTCTCCTGGGACAAAAAAATGGAGTGCCGCCCCCTGCACTCTCCCTGCATGCACACATGACCCCTCCACCCCCTGTGCCTACACACACATCTCTTGCATGCACAGAAGAGTCAGTGGGAGGTGTGTGTGCATGCACAGTGGAGCTGAGCTGGGTGATGCTCATGTGCAGGGACAGAGGGCGGCATGTGTTACCTGTGGCACGTGCCATAGGTTCGCCATCACGGACCTCTACCATTTAGGGGAAGTGACTGTCTAGTCCCGTGATGGCAAACCTATGGCACGGGTGCCACAAGTGGCATGCGGAACCATATCTTAGGGCATGCGAGGCATTGCCCTGTCAGCTCCAGCGTGCATGTGTGTGCTGACTGGCTGAGTTAGGCCTTCTTTTGAGGCTGTTTTTTGCCCTCTGGAGGCTTCCCTGAAGCCTCTGGAGGTGGGGAGGAGAGTCAGTTTTCACCGTCCCCAGGCTCCTAGAAAGCCTCTGGAGCCTGGGGAGGGCGAAAAAAGTGCTCTAGAAGCAGGGGGTCACGCACATAGCATTATGGGTGTGGCACACCCATGCACAACCCCCCTGCACTCCCTCCAATTTTAGCACACGAGCCACAAAAGGTTAGTCATCACTAATCTAGTCTCTTCTTAAAAACTACAGTGGTGGAGTGCTCACAATTTCTGAAGGCAAGCTGTTTCATTGGTTAATTGTCCTCAGTCCATCATAGTCAGTTTATGTTATTAATATCTGTGTCAGCTGTATGTTGGCATTTGAAATGAAATATTTTTTAAAACCCTCACTTTTCCTTCTTTTTCTCTGCTTTGGATTGTCATTGTTTCTTAAATAAAATAAGCAAACAAAAATAATTTTGAGTGCAAAATTAGTATCCCACCTGCCCTATGCTACCTGAAGCTTATTTTTTTGCTAGTGAAAAGATTAACACTCAATACAATTCATTCGTTCATCATTTAGAGATTTCCTGTTTCCACAACTCCGTGATAACTTTGAGTAACTAACAATCAGAGAAATGAACCTATGAAAACAATATTCCAACTGAAGTAATCCAACTAACGCCAGGTTGCCCTTCAGCACCCTTGTGCTTCTGCAGCTCAATACAACATGTTTGAGATTTTCCATCACATCAGCAACTCTTAAGTTTGTCTAAGCGACCAACATCAACAATTTTCATTTGAAAGCTTTTAAGTCCCTCTTCCATTCCAAGTGTCCCAACCCAATGCATCTTACACAGAGTCACCAAACAAGTAAAAAAAGTTGTCTTGAGCAAATGAATCTTTTGAAGCAAAGGTGCAAAGATAAAAATAAGCTGAAGTGGAGGTAACTTATTCAGAGAATCCCATTAATTTAGGAAATATACATCTGTTTAAAAAGACAATGGGTGATTGTTGAAAAATGTTTTACAGCTTCAAAGAGCTAAGGATTTCACACTTGGAAGAATAGCTATTTATTGTTCGGTGTGGGTTTCTTGCCTAGATTAATGGAATTCTCCCAGAAGACTAAATAAGATTTAATGTAGTTCATTTATGTTTCATAAATGGAGAACAGAAAATGTATCTGTATAGCAGTGATGCACAGGCACGGAATATCCAAGGCCCTATGTCAATTTCCACCTGCCCAATATCCAAATGACTCACAAGGGTGAGCTGGCATTGTAATAACTTAGGCCAACAATAATATATGGGATTTAATTAAACAAGCCAAATTAATTCCAAGCAATAAGGATGATTTAATAACATGTGCATTCTGGAGACCAGTTATTCAAAACAGGACATGGCCTTCTTTAGGGGAATGGTTATCAGAGTAATTTAGCTTGCTGATAAATATATTGGTTTAATAGCATGTTTTCTAGATTGTTTCAAAAGGAAGCAAGTAGTAACGTCTTTTAAGAAATAAGGTCTTGACTGCTTTCTTGTTTAAGAAAATGATTAGGGCAAGGAGTAGACAATGCACAATCATATGCATTACTATGTTTAATAAGGATTGAACTCAATAACTATGCTTGGATTATAGCTTTGGCCTTAACTGTATTAAGGTAAAATATGATAATTATTTTGGGGGATTTTTTTCTAAACAATATAGATGAATTAGTCCAAGAAGTCCAATATTTTTATTTATTTATGAACAACTCCTAATATTCACAAGCCCTTATTTTGTAATGTATTCTTCATGTAAATTTTGGATTATCACTTCAATATAATAAAAATGAAAGTGTATGCATGATTATCCAAATATAAACCAATTTCAGCATTTTACTTCTGAGGTTGCAATCTAAAGTTAGTTGAATGTCTATGGAGATTCTCAGTCATCCAAGTCATGGTTGTCCCAAAGGTGCTTTTTTTCAAGAGGCAACTGGACTTTGTGGTTGAACCAGAAAGTCCAGTTGCCTCTTGAAAAAAGCATCTTTGGGATAAAGTCAGTTGACAAAGTCACATCTGTGCTATGCTTGTTATGGTTTATTTAACTTTACAAAACAAACTATGGTTCCCTAGTTTAGGTATTTGAGTCATATTATACTGTATTTCACATGAAGACTGGAGCATTTATGACAAACCTACCAGCTTTTAATATTATTTAATCATAAAACTAGATAGTTGAGTGCCTATCATTCTCCAGTGAAATGGACTGTATAGAAATTGAGTCATGGCAACTAGACAACTTGCTCAGACCCTTCCTGGATGACTGAGAATCTTCAATCACAACTTGTGGCTTCTGTGGAATGGGGATTTGGGGTCTGCCAAAGTATAGAAGAAGAAGAAAATCACCTAAATTGTTGCCTGAAAAAATGTGAGTGCTATTAGGTCTCATGGAACCTTTCTGGCTTTGTAGACTGACTGGGGGTGGACAGAGAGAGGGGATGGTTCTGTACGATCACCAGGCAAGTTTGTATATATGCAGCTCCATTTGTTTGGCATGCTCACCCAACACTCACACGAATGGAGTATGCATGCACTTGCCTGGTTCTGAAGGGCTGGTAGTGGACTGCATCCCAGGGATTGGAAAAGACTTATACCAGTTAAGGATGAAAGAAAAGAGATAGTAGTTAGAGACAGTAAAGCAGGAATCAGAAGGAATTAGAAATAGAAGACCTCCAAAGTCCCTTCCAATTCTGTTATTCTATTATTCTGAATTGGAATAGTTTATTTGGCCAAGTGTGATTAGACACACAAGGAAATTGTCTCTGGTGCAGAAGCTCTTGGTGAACACGCAAAAAATAAGAGTAATAATAATCGTAATAATGATATCAATAAAAGGAGATAGTAGAGAAGATGAGAAGGATACTGATAATAAAAGCATAACGCATGGGTAAATATACTTAGACATAACTGTATACTGAAAGCCTTCAAAATGTTAGAGTAATAGCAATTACTTTAAATTAAAGTTAGAAAACTGTGTGAAGTTTTAAAATAAATTCCTCCCTCCCTCCCTCCCTCCCTCCCTCCCTCCCTCCCTCCCTCCCTCTCTCCCTCTCTCTCTCTCTCTCTCTCTCTCTCTCTCTCTCTCTTATATTAGTACATTTCATAGATAAATAAGTGAATGGTTTTTTTTTTTACAATGGCCCTTCTCTCTTGCTGTTCCAAACCCAGCCTTAAGCATTTTACATCTCATGACAAGTTCCAGTTATTGTGTGTAATGATCTGCTGTCAGTTTCTTCCCACCCCAACCCCCTATTTGTGCTTGATCAGCCAGGCATGACTACAGCGACTCTTAATGTGGCAATGTAAAATATAATTAATGTTCAATAAACAAAATCTAATTTTTCATGTATCAGCTTATGGAAGTCAGCGGCGGATTAAGGATGGCTCAAGAAAATGTATTAATTTTGAGCTCCAGTTAAAGACTCAGAAAGTCAATGGCTGTAGATTTATTTGAATTTTGGGATGTCAAGGAATTCTGCCACAGGAAATGCAGGCATTCTAGTCTGTGAAATGCTGCCATAGTGTGAACACTAGTGTCCCTTGAAATGTGTCAGACTTCATGTTTCCAAGATAAAAAATAAATAATAATCTATATTCCCAGTGAAGACACACTGGTGAAAGAGATATTGGGGAAAATACAGTTACATAAATGTCTATAGAGATTTTCAGTCATCTAGGTCAGGGGAGTTCCAAAGGTGCCTTTTATTTATTTATTTATTTATTTATTTTATTTTATTACATTTATATCCCACCCTTCTCCGCGAAGGACCCAGGGCGGCGCACAGGAAATTTAAAAAACATACAAAAATAGAACATAAATAATTTAAAATATATATTAAATCCCAAACCTGTGCTAAAACCAATTATTAATTAAAACCCAATTTAAAACTTTTCTACAGTCCCCATGGGAGGTTAGGCTAGGCCGGCTTGATGAAAAAAGTATGTCTTTAGACATTGGCGGAAGAGGCGGAGGTCGGTGATGGTCCGGAGTTCAGGGGGTAGGTCGTTCCAAAGGGCAGGGCCCGCCACAGAGAAGGCTCTTCCCCTGGGTGTCGCCAGTCGGCATTGTCCGGCCGACGGCACCCTGAGAAGGCCCTCTCTGTGGGAGCGTATCGGTCTAAGGGATGTATGGGGCACGAGACGGTCTCGCATATAACTAGGCCCCGAGCCATGGAGCGCTTTAAAGATGGTCGTCAAGACCTTGAAGCGCACCCGAAAGACCACAGGAAGCCAATGCAGCTCGCGCAGGATTGGTGTTATATGGGAGCTTCTGGTAGCTCCCGTAATTACCCGCGCGGCTGCGTTTTGGACTAGCTGTAGCTTTCGAGTGCACCTCAAGGGAAGCCCCATGTAGAGAGCATTACAGTAGTCGAGACGGGACGTCACAAGAGCTTGAGTGACTGTGCGAAGGGCAGCCCGGTCCAGTAAGGGGCGCAATTGGCGCATCAGGCGTACCTGATGAAACGCCCCCCTGGCCACGGCTGCCACATGGTCCTCCAAGGACAGCCGGGAATCCAGGAGGACACCCAAATTGCGTGCCCTCTCCACGGGGGCCAATGTTTCGCCCCCAATGGCCAGAGTTGGAGTAATCTGGCTGAACCGGGGTGCCGGAAACCACAGCCACTCGGTCTTGGCAGGGTTGAGCTTGAGTTTGTTACCACCCATCCAGATCCGTACGGCCTCCAAACACCGGGACAGCACTTCGACGGCATCGTTGGGGTGGTCTGGGGTGGATATGTACAACTGAGTGTCATCAGCGTACAGATGGTACTCCACCCCAAAACCACGGATGATCTCACCCAGCGGCTTCATATATGTGTTGAAAAGGAGGGGCGAGAGGACCGACCCCTGAGGGACCCCACATAGGAGAGGCCTCGAGGTCGACCTCTGCCCTCCCGTCAACACATATTGCGACCGACCAGAGAGGTAAGATGAGAACCACCGCAGAACGGTGCCTCCCAGCCCCAACCCCCCCAGTCGGTGCAATAGGATACCATGGTCGATGGTATCGAAAGCCGCTGAGAGGTCTAACAGGACTAGGATAGAGGAATAACCTCTATCCCGCGCCCTCCAGAGATCATCAACCAACGCGACCAATGCCGTCTCGGTACTGTGACCGGGTCGGAAGCCGGACTGGCGCGGGTCTAGATAATCAACTTCCTCCAGGTGTCGCGGAAACTGTTGGGCTACCACACTCTCAACAACCTTCACCAGAAAGTGAAGGTTGGAGACCGGACGATAGTTCTCTAATAAAGCTGGGTCCAGGGACGGCTTCTTGAGGAGGGGCCTCACCACCGCCTCTTTCAAGACGGAAGGTAAGGACCCCTCACTCAAAGATGCGTTGACAATGCCCTGGAGCCAGCCTCGTGTTGTCTCCCAGGATGCCAGTACAAGCCAGGAGGGACACGGGTCCAATAAACATGTGGTCGCCCTAAGTTTCCTTGACAACCTGTCCATATCCTCGGTGGTAACAAAGTCAAACTCCTCCCAAGATGGAACCTCAAGACTAGTCTCGGACAGTCCCACAGGACCACCGTCGATGGAGGGTAGCTCATTCCGAATCCGAGTGATTTTCTCCTGCAGATAAATCCCAAATTCCTCTGCTCGCCCTTGTAGAGGGGCTTCCCGCGGCCTCTGGTGAAGGAGGGAGCGGGTCACCCCAAACAGGGCGGCAGGACAGTTATCTGCGGATGCAATTAGGGTGGCACAATACTCACGTTTGGCCACCTTTATCGCCACTAAGTAAGCCCTAATATGGGTTCTCACTAGTGTTCGGTCGGCTTCGGAGCGAGAGGATCTCCATCTGCTCTCTAGGCGTCTCTTGTGGCGTTTCATCCCCCGGAGCTCCTCAGTAAACCAAGGAGCCTGGGTGATTCGTCGCCGCAAGAGAGGCCGCAAGGGCGCGACTCGATCCAAGGCTCCCGCGGCTGCACTTAACCATGCGGCCACTAGGTCCTCAGTCGAGTCGCGGGGCAGGGTCACAGGAATTGGCCCAAGCTCCCTCTGGAACCTTTCCGGGTCCATTAGAAGCCTGGGGCGGAACCATATAGGAGTATCCGGTTCCGCCTCCCCGCGGTGAGGTGAAGCGATTGGAAAGTCCAGCCGGAGGAGAGCGTGATCTGTCCATGACAAGGGAGTGATGACTAAATCCCCTATTCCCAGATCACAACTCCACTGTCCCGAGACAAAGATCATATCCAGTGTGTTTCCCCCCTCGTGAGTGGGGCCTAAAACTACCTGGGTCAGGTCCATGGCCGTCATGGAGGCCATGAACTCCCGAGCTGCTCCAGAGGCTTCGCCCGCCGACGGCAAGTTAAAGTCCCCCATGACTACCAGTCTGGGGGTCTCAACTGCCGCCTCGGCTATCACCTCTAGGAGCTCGGGCAGGGCTGTTGTTGCATAGCGAGGAGCCAGGTATACAACTAACACGCCCAACTGCCTCCCTAGGCCCCATCTCACGCAGAGAGATTCACATCCGGTTGTCTGAGGGACTGTGGTCTCCTTCGGCTCAAGACCTTCCTTTACGATAATCGCCACTCCCCCACCCCTCCCTAGGGCCCTAGGCTGATGGAAGGCACGGTAACCTGGTGGGCACATGTCCACGAGGGGTAGACCCCCTTCGTGACCCAACCAGGTTTCCGTTATACCCACCAGGTCCGGGTCCCCCTCTGACACCAGGTCATGAATGAGGGGGGCTTTCTGAACCACGGACCTGGCGTTGCACAGCATCAGCCTAGGGCCCCGGGTCTGTGATTCCTGCCCACCTAGTCTGCGATGGGAGGACGGAGAGTTGGAGCGCGTGACCGCCTGTGTCCAGCGGCCACGGTCTTCCAACCGATGACACCTATTCCGCCTCCCACCGCCCCTGCCCCTCCCTAAGACCAGACCGATGGAAAACGCCTCCGTGGAAACGCCCCCCCCCTTCCCCTCCCTCCGTTACCCTTCTTCCGCCGGCCGGCCCACTTTTGAAGACGTAACTTGACTTTCTGGTGATTTTTTTTTTTTGAAGAAGTTTTGCTTCTCATCCAAGAAGCTTCTTCAGTTACAAGTTAAATAAACGACTTTCTGAGTGGTTTTTTTTTTTTTCCTTTTTCAAATGCTAAAAGCAAGATGGGAAACCGGCTTGGCCTAATCCCCACAATCAAGTTTATAGACTGAACCCTAAATTGTTTTAATTGGATTTTAATGGGTAAGAGTTTTAAGGATTTTAGCACAGGGTATTGTATTTAATTGTTTTTTTAGTATTTATTATTGTCGTTTTATATTTCTATTTTAATTTCCTGTGCACCGCATTTTAGAAGAATAAAATGTCCAGAGATATATGTTTCCAAAAATAACTGTAATCTTTTCATATGGTATAATTAAGGCATGTGAAACAGAAACATGTGTTAATAATCAGAACTGAAAATCGATGTAGATACTAAGAATCTTATGAAATATAAATGAAATTACTGGAAAACATGTATTAATGGCAACTAGTTATTAGCTAATTATATGATTCTGTTAATGAACTGGCTCTGGAAAGGAAATGGACAGGGAAATTGAAGCTTGAGTCCAACTGGAAAAGAAGAAAACTGTTCCAAGGGGAAGGGAGGGATTTGAATGCATCCAAATGCATTTAAGAACTCTTCAGCAGACATAGAGAAATTTGAATTTACTAGCAGCTTAGTGAATTCAGACCTTAAAAGTGTCTATCCTCAGTCTTGGTGAATGTCAACAAAATTAGATTTAAGAACAGAACAAAAAATTAGCATAAAAGAAGTGTTTAAGTAGCTAATAAAATAATTGAATGAGAAGTGAGGGATGTGCAAATCTGTCGAAATGAGTTGATGGCAATATAAGTCTCATTTATACATTCCCCTTAAGCTAGGCAATTTTACCAAACATGTAGGCATAGAGGATACTGAAAATATTGGAAAAAACATTTAAAATTGTAGTTCAAAAGTTTGAATGTGGAATATTGTAAAGCAGCAGACATAAATAGCTATTTCCAACAGAATTGTTCTCCTTATTTTCAAAACTACATATATTTCTTGGGATTAATCCCAAAGTTCTCTATTTTGTACCTGATGCACATGGCAGGGTTTTTTGTTTGCTTGTTTTTTGACCATACCTGTTATTTTCTTGTTCTTCTTTAGTAACAACTAATAGCTGTTGTGTAAATAAAAAGTCTCCCACATTCTTAACTGCAATATAGTGGTCAGGCATGGTGACCCATATGTCTTGATGATGGAATGATTTCTTATGCGGGAGGAATGTACTCATCCAACACTAGAACAAGGGGGCACTCCATGAAACTTTTGGAAGCTAGACCTCAAACAAATAAGAGGAAGTACTTTTTCACCCAGAGGATCACTGGTCTATGTAACTCCCTGCCAAAAGAAGTGGTGACAGCTGTCAGCCTCGACACCTTTAAGAAAGGATTAGACGAGTTCATGGAGAACAAGGGTATCCATGGCTATCATGATGGATGCCTAAGGACACCCTCCGGGTTGGAGAGATAGGCAGGATATTTCTCAATGCCATTTGCAGGGAATCATAAGCAGGTGAAGACATCTGCTTGGGAATACCCTGAAGCAAATGGTGAGCCACTGTGTGAGACAGAATGCTGGACCAGATGGGCTGCAGAATGCTGGACCAGATGGGCTGTGGCCTGTTCCAGCAAGGCTCTTCTTATGTTCTTATGTTCTTATCCATCAAGGATGCCAGCTTCCATTTTATCAGCTGTATTTCACAATAACAAGATTTGCCATGTCAGAAACATTAAGGAATAGTTCAAACCATGTATTATGCCCCATAAATTATAATTCTGAACTTACTATTTTGATTCCATTTTATTCATCCAAAAAAAGCCTTTTTAAGGCACATTTTAAGAGCAATGATATGATGATAAAATAGAAATTTAATATATGCATTTTTATTGTTAATATCTGTTGGAAAATTTTAATATTTTTTTCTGATTTCAGAAGGGATGATTGGGTGGGGAACAATTGTATAACTGGATTTCACCTTGGTATTTTTATTTGTTTGAAGTACCTGAAAGAGTCTACCATATATTAAATATATTGCACTTTCCTTCATTATTTCATTCTTAAAAAATTGCACTTTCCTTCATTATTTCATTCTTAAAACATCCTTGTTTTCACAATTTTCCTTACAAAGGTTCCATTTGTTTTTAAAAACTAAAATGCAGTTCTTAAAGTTTTTAGCAACTAATCAGTCCTAGATAGCTACTGAGAGCAAAGAAGAGAGTCCATGAAGAAATTCTAAACTCAAAATCCATAAAACCTAGTCACCTGGAAGTAAAGAAAATTTACTTTCCTGTTTTTCTCATTTCTAGGCTACAGCTACCCTCCTAGAATTAATAGGAAGATAAGTCCTGGGCAAGTTGCTTGAGCCCATCAGGTTTTCTGCAGTAGTTCTTCCTGAACAATAATGATGCAAAATAGCAGGCTCTTGAATGCGTAATACTGCAGCAGCCTGAGATTGAAGTGAATACTTTTCCTTACTTTTCTAGAACTTTGGGAGTTCTTTGTCTTGTTCTGTTTTTCTCTTTTCCCCCTTTTAATTACTGTGCAAGAACAAGGGTTATAGGAATGAAGCATAGGCACTGAAATGACATTAATTTAAGACGGTCCTTTCTCAAGTATGATTTATCTTAAATAATCTGGACTTGCTGAATTCATCATTTCAAAGGAGCACTTGGCAATCATCTTAAGCATGGGAGTGTCAAAAGGTGTAATAAGTTATATGTCCGCATTTCCTAGGAGTGATAGGTATCTGGTAGAGATTTTTTTGCTTAGTTTCACGAGACAAGTTGGATTAAATTGCATATTTCTATTAAAAAGAAGGTGACATAGCTTTCAAATCATGTGGGCAAGCAATTTCTCTGCTAGTGAATCACTGTCTTGCAGAAAAAAGTGGAAAGGAGAATAAAGTGTCAGTTGTGAAGGAGCTGGGCCAAGAGTGATCCCTATTGATAAAATGACTCAGTTGCATGAAGTTTCCCCACAAATGGATACCCCTAAGCAATAGTCAAATGTAGTGCTAAAGTTGACTCCATTTCAATGAATCTTGATGGAGATTAGCGGTAGAGACCCATTCATCCAGTGTAGAGATGGTATTATTCCTCAATAGTATCTCCAGAAATGGATACCTAACTTTTCTGTTCCTAGGCCAAGAACCTCAGTTACAGTGACCACCTCTTTCTCTTCCTCTTTTTTTCTTAGCCTCAAAGGGCTGCTGCAGTTGAAGGAAGAGACAAAAACAGATGCAATTGAAGATTTTGGCTCTTTTTCTGTGATTGGCCCCATATGGGCATGCGCTGAGTTCTTACTGTTTTTGTGGCTGCTACTGTGAAGATGAGCTTATTTTGGGAGCTGACATGGCCACATAGCAAGTTACTGAGTAGCCTGGCCTATATTTCTCCTCATATGCTTATTGAGAGGTGTTATGTGTCATGCTCATACTGTAGAGGTACAATTTGGGCTGAATGCAATATTTCATGATGGCGAAACTTTTCGGCACTGAGTGCCCAAATTGGAACGTGATCATGTGCCGGAGCAGCAGAAACCCGAAGACCAGGTGGCTGGCAAGCACTGGTCAGCTGGTCTTCCAGTGCTCTGGCATGCACAAAGGACAAGTGGCTGGCATGCATGTGAGCGCTGGAAACCAGAAGAGCAGCTGGCGACTGCAGGTGCCCACAGAGAAAGTTCTGAGTGCCACCTCTGGCACATGTGCTATAGGTTCACCATCACAGCAATAGAAAAATTAAATGAATTTTGTCTTTCCCACACATCCTAACCTTGGCTATACTAGTCACATCTGGGAAAAAGGCTATGTGATAGGGCCACCATGTTATATGTTTCCATGTGTAGTTAAAGTTAGATCTCTGCATCCCCCCACCCCATCTGCTGTCCAAATTCTGAAATGGAAAGTAATTGACATAAAAACATGTTTCATGTTCCTACATTAAAAAGATGGAAAACTTTGCTTAAGAACCTTTTTGTAATGACCAAATGCTGTCAGATTTTTAAACTACTATTTAATTGATCAATTCAAATGTCACACAAAAGAGTATGCACAGATGCTTGTCTCTTCTTGGTCAACAATATTTCTTGGCTTGTGTTCTAAAAAAAATTGCCTGCAATGGTAAACACTACATAATTCAGCACCACTTATTATGTCTTTTTGTTGGATTTATCTCTTTAGGGCAAGAGAAAAAGAATGCTGGAGGAGCAGAGGAATACATTAATCAATTAATTAACCCATGCTGTTACATGTATTTCATTGTCATAATCATACAGCTTTTCTGATCCTTCCATATTGGCAGGTATGCTGTTAGTCTGCAGCTTCTCATAAACAGTTGGATGATGTACTGCAGGAGTGTCAAACTCAATTTCATTGAGGGCCACATCAGGGTTGTGTTTGACCTCAGGGGGATGAGATGGGGATGGCCAGGGTGGGCATGGCCAGCTCGATGCCACTCATGTCAGGGGTGCCTGTGGTGGTCCAAGCGCTCTGCCAATGAAAGCAAGTTCCTGAGCTCTGTTTCCGGCTACGACAGCCTCCTGCAACCCTCCCGAGCTCTGTTTTCACTGGCAGAGGCACCCCTTCACTGTTTCCATGGTGGCCCCATAGGCCAGATCTAAGCACCCCAGAGGCCGGATCTGGCCCCGGGGCCTTGAGATTGACACCCCTGATTTACCGTAATTTATGGGGAAAAAGTTTTATCTATGTATAATTAGAATTATTGCTGAGGTCTAGATTTATTTATTATGTTTATTTATTTATTACATTCATATGCTGCCCAGTCACTATCTATGGCTATTCCAAGGGTTTGTTTCAACCTTGGGTTGGGCACTTGTAAAACTGATTGATCATAGATTTGTTTCTGAGATAGTTTTTAGCATCTATGCCACACATTCTTAAATAAAAACTGACTGGAAAGCAAATGAGCATGCAGTCACTTTGATGACTCACCAATACTGTAAAAAAGCAAGTAAGCAAACAAACACATGTTTAAAGGAAAACTGTTTGGTAACTTTTTATCATTTCTTTGTTTTTTGCTTATATGATATTTATTCATTTATTTCAAATGCACCCTAATTTTCAACGGGCTAACGTCTGACCCAGCTATCATAAAGTCTTTCTTTAAAACCTCAGATGAGCTTGGAGAACTTTCATTCTTCATTCAAGTCCAGTACATTTTCGCCTACCATGCTGTCAGAAAATTGCTTAGCCTGCTTTTTCTCAGAAAATGCTTATTATTTGAAATTTGCATTGATGGCACACAATAAAACTGTAGATTTATTCAACTGCCTTATTTTCTAAAGGCAGAGTGAGTGGAAAATTCAGTCAGGCTTTTTGGCATGCCTTCCTTGTGACTAGCTGCATTTGATGAGGTGCCTATCCTAAAATTATATTTAATGTTTCATCTGCATATGGAAAGGTCAAATGTGCTTCACATTGTGCTTTAAGATATTTGTGACTTAATCTCACTCCTCCAGTATTGAATGAAACGGGGTATATATATTCACTATATCTTGAGGAGATGGGCTGAAAACAAATAGGTGGTGTCATTCATTGAGCTATGGGTGGTGAGCAGTGGTGAAATTCATCTTTTTTACTACCGGTTATGTGGGTGTGCTTGGTGGACATGGCAGGGGAAGGACACTGCAAAATCCTCATTCCCATCCCACTCCAGAGAAAGGATACTGCAAAATCTCCATTCCCACCCCATTCTGGGCCAGCCAGAGGTAGCATTTGCCGGTTCTCTGAACTACTCAAATTTTCTGCTACCGGTTCTCCAGAATCTGTCAGAACCTGCTGGATTTCACCCCTGGTGGTGAGCCTGTGGTGAAAATTCAAGGCAATGATCAGAACATAATTAATTTGTCAGAGAGTTCTGATAACAATAGATATTAGATTAGGTATATTTATATTATTGCTTCAGAATAGAAGCAATTTAAACAGTAAGTAGAGATCTGCTCTTGGAAAATTCAGTCTGTTTTAAATGATTATAATCTCTATTTGCTAATTAATTATACATATATTTATAATTAAGAGAAATAGTGGGTTTTGATCTGGCTGACATGGGAAATGCCAAGATGAATTCTCAGGCCTTTGGATGCAGCTGTGTTGGTTATAATTCTGTGAAGGCAGCCAGCCTACTCCTGAATTGAATTGAAAACCCAACAACTTTGACCTGTCAAAGAGATAGCTGAATAATCTAGTATATAATAACTTCAAGGATGGCTTTCTGGTCTAAACAGAATCTCTGATATTAATTTAGTGTATTGTTCACTCATAAAAATCTGACTCTTGGGGGTCATGTTCACAGCTGGTGATTAGTTTTCTGACTGATGTTCATGTAGAATTGCTTCTTAGTGAAATATGTCACAGTTTTGTCCTATTCAGAACCAAAAAAAATTATAGCACAAGAGACATTGGATGATAAAAATACAGGAGGAGGAACAGGAGGTGGCAGTGGTGGTGGTGGTGGTGGAGGAGGAGGAGGAGGAGGAGGAGGAGGGGAAGGAGAAGAAGGAGAACAGGAAGGAGGAAGAAATAATTATTCTATGCCAGGCAAATGTACATAATAAGAAAATAAATCCCATTATTTTGGAATAAATTCCATTATTTTGGTTGATTGGCAATAGATCTGAAAGAGAGCGGGGAGAGACACCCAAAGCACAGATGAAAATAGCTTTTTTGGGCATATATTTTTTCCAACAAGAAGAAAAGAAGCTGAGCCACCAAAAGATGATAGCATTGGTCTACAAATGTAGTAAAATGTTAGAGTAAATGCTTTGCATGCTGAAAGTCCATGATTCTGCATACAGTTTTGGAATATTGCATACAGTTTTGGTCGCCACGATGTAGAAAAGACGTGGAGACTCTGGAAAGAGTGCAGAGAAGAGCAACCAAGATGATTAGAGGACTGGAGACTAAGACATATGAAGAACGGCTGCAGGAGCTGGGTATGTCTAGTTTGATGAAGAGAAGGACCAGGGGAGACATGATAGCAGTGTTCCGATATCTCAGAGGGTGCCACAAAGAAGAGGGAGTCAAACTTTTCTCCAAGGCACCTGGGGGCAGGACAAGAAGCAATGGGTGGAAACTAACCAAGGAGAGAAGCAACTTAGAATTAAGGAGAAATTTCCTGACAGTAAGAACAATTAACCTCTGGAACAGCTTGCCTCCAACAGTTGTGAATGCCCCAACCCTGGAAGTCTTTAAAAAGATGTTAGACAGCCATTTGTCTGAAATGGTATAAGGCTCCTGCCCATGCAGAGGGTTGGACTAGAAGACCTACAAGGTCCCTTCCAACTCTGCTATTCTATTCTATTCTATTCTATTCTATTCTATTCTATTCAACAAAAGAGTACAAAAGAATGAAGACCTGCTGCTCTTTTGGAATCAGCCATGGATGCAAGGTGTGGAGATAGGGGGACATTTGCCTCTTCTTTGATGCAAAATGAAAATAAAATTGTAGTGTTTGGAATCCTGAAGATGTGATAGTAGAAATGAAGCAATCTATGGTAGTTCTTAGGAAATAAAGTGGTTTCTAATCTGAACATATTACCTAGTTAATTGTGAACTACATGCACTGAATCTATTTTTTGTCATTATAAATTTTGTCTGGAATAGAATAACAGAGTTGGAAGGGACCTTGGCGGTCTTCTAGTCCAACCCCCTGCTTAGGCAGGAAACTCTACACCACTTCAGACAAATGGTTATCTAATGTCTTCTTAACGTCCAGTTTACATTTACATTGAAACCAATAAGTACAGAAACATTTGAGCATTATTTCCCATTATTTAAGTAATACATTTTGGGCTGAGTTACTGATTGATTCAGTAATCAAATTAGAATTGTTGTGGTTTATGTATTTCTGTGGCCCTTATGTTTTATAAATAAGATTTACATTATTTTTTAAAAATGTTCACCCAGTCAGTAGCAAGCAATAATATGAGACATAATAACTAAATATGAGATGTAGTGCCTGAATAGCATGAAAGAAAGAGGATAAAACCTTTGTATCTCTATACTGAGGGAGTGATGTGCAGGCTTAAGACATAGCAGTTGCATTAAAATTCAGCCGAAGGAGACCACTGTCCCCCAGACGACTGGGTGCGAGTCCCTCCTCGTGAAGTGGGGCCTAGGGAGGCAGATGGGCATGTTAGTTGTATACCTGGCTCCTCGCTATACAACAACAGCCCTGCCCGAGCTCCTAGAAGTGATAGCCGAGGTGGCGGTTGAGACCCCCAGACTTTTGGTCATGGGGGACTTCAACCTGCCGTCGGTAGGCGAAACCTCTGGTGTAGCTCGGGAGTTCATGGCTTCCATGACAGCCATGGACCTGACCCAGATAGTTTTAGGCCCTACTGATGAGGGTGGACACACCCTGGATTTAATCTTTGTCTCGGGACAGTGGAGCCATGATCTGGGAATAGGGGATTTAGCCATCACACCCCAGTCATGGACAGATCATGCTCTCCTTCGACTGGACTTTCCAATCGCCGCACCTCACCGCGGGGAGGCGGAGTTGACTACTCCTATATGGTTCCGCCCCAGGCTCCTGATGGACCCGGTAAGGTTCCAGAGGGAGCTTGGGCCAATACCTCTGGACTTGCCCCGTGACTCGACTGAGGACCTGGTGGCCGCATGATTAAGTGCGGCCACGGGGGCCTTGGACCGAGTCGCGCCCTTGCGGCCTCTCTTGCGGCGTCGAGTCACCCAGGCTCCTTGGTTTACTGAGGAGCTGAGGGAGATGAAATGCCACAAGAGACGCCTAGAGAGCAGATGGAGATCTTCTCGCTCCGAAGCCGACCGAACACTAGTGAGAATCCATATTAGGACTTACTTAGTGGCGATAAGAGTGGCCAAACGTGAGTATTGTGCCACCCTTATTGCATCCGCAGATAACCGCCCTGCCGCCCTGTTTGGGGTGACCCTATCCCTCCTTCACCAGAGGCCGTGGGAAGCCCCTCTGCAAGGGCGAGCAGAGGAATTTGGGATTTATCTGCAAGAGAAAATCACTCGGATTCGGAATGAGTTACCCTCCATCGAGAGTGGTCCAGCGAGATTGTCCGAGGTTGGTCTTGAGGCTCCATTCTGGGAGGAGTTTGACTTTGTCACTACCGAGGATATGGACAGGTTGTCAAAGAGACTTAAGGCCACCACATGTTTATTGGACCCGTGTCCCTCCTGGCTTGTACTGGCATCCTGGGAGACGACACGAGGCTGGCTCCAGGGCATTGTCAACGCATCTTTGAGTGAGGGGTCCCTGCCTGCCATCTTGAAAGAGGCGGTGGTAAGGCCCCTCCTCAAGAAGCCGTCCCTGGACCCAGCATTATTAGAGAACTTTCGTCCCGTCTCCAACCTTCACTTTCTAGCGAAGGTTGTTGAGAGTGTGGTGGCCCAACAGTTTCCACGACACCTGGAGGAAGTTGATTATCTAGACCCGCGCCAGTCCGGCTTCCGACCCGGTCACAGCACCGAGACGGCATTGGTCGCGTTGGTGGATGATCTCTGGAGGGCGCGGGATAGAGGATATTCCTCTATCCTAGTCCTGTTAGACCTCTCAGCGGCTTTTGGTACCATCGACCATGGTATCCTATTGCACCGATGATACTCAGTTGTACATCTCCACCCCAGACCACCCCAACGATGCCGTTGATGTGATGTCCCGGTGTTTGGAAGCCGTACGGATCTGGATGGCTGGTAACAAACTCAAGCTCAACCCGTCCAAGACTGAGTGGCTGTGGTTGCCGGCACCCCGGTTCAGCCAGATTACTCCAACTCTGGCCATTGGGGGTGAAACACCGGCCCCCGTGGAGAGGACGCGCAATTTGGGTGTCCTCCTGGATTCCCGGCTGTCCATGGAGGACCATGTGGCGGCCGTGGCCAGGGGGGCGTTTCATCAGGTACGCCTGATGCGCCAATTGCGCCCCTTACTGGACCGGGCTGCCCTTCGCACAGTCACTCAGGCCCTCGTGACATCCCGACTGGACTACTGCAATGCTCTCTACATGGGGCTTCCCTTGAGGTGCACTCGAAAGCTACAGTTAGTGCAGAACGCAGCCGCGCGGGTGATTACGGGAGCCCCTAGATGCTCCCACATAACACCGACCCTGCGCGAGCTGCACTGGCTTCCTGTGGTCTTTCGGGTGCGCTTCAAGGTCTTGACGACCATCTTCAAAGCGCTCCATGGCTCGGGACCTAGTTATATGCGAGATCGTCTTCTGCCCCATACATCCCTTAGACCGATACGCTCCCACAGAGAGGGCCTTCTCAGGGTGCCGTTGGCCGGACAATGCCGGCTGGCGACACCCAGGGGAAGGGCCTTCTCTGTGGCGGGCCCTACCCTGTGGAACGACCTACCCCCTGAACTCCGCACCATCACCGACCTCCGCCTCTTCCGCCAGTGTTTAAAAACACACTTATTCCATCAAGCCGGCCTTGCATAGCCTCTGCTGCGACTAATTTTAGATAGTTTTAATTGGGGGATTTTAATTGGTTTTAGCACAGGTTTCGTTATTTAATAGATTTTAAATTATATGTTTTGTATTATTTTGTATATTGTTTTTAAATTCCTGTGCGCCGCCCTGGGTCCTTTTTGGAGAAGGGCGGGATATAAATTGAATAAAATAAAATAAAATAAAAATAAAATAAATAAAAATAAAATGATTTGGAAAAAATAAGGGAGATAAAATGTTCTTCAGAATCATATTCAAAATAGATAAAACTGTTGTGACAGAAGACCACTGCTGAATTCATGGTCAGGTTTTAGTAATATAATCAATATTTCCTTTGCAATGTAATTGTGGTCTCTGAGGAGTTTTAAAAGCCATTTCTTCTCAATACAGAAACATTCTGACAGAAAACAACAGTAATAGTTCTAATATTGTGCCTAATTTCTATGATTCATGGACAATTTGTTTAAAAAGTTCTGGTATTCTACTCCTTTAAATTCCGATGAGAATCAGATATATATTTATGATTTCCAACAAAGTCATGCAAGAGAGCAGCATGAAATACATTGACTTTTGGTCGGAAGGACAGATGGATGGGGCCTGTAATGGGACTGGATTCGATCTCCCCATCCATAAGACTCTGGATTCTGACTTTACCCCCCACCCTGAAGAATATCCTTGCACTTACCCACTTTATTGGCTTTCGGACTTGTGTTTGTTGCCTTCCTGGACTTAGACTACCTCTGAGGTTTTTAACATGTACTCTAGGCGCGACCTCCTTGACCTGCGGGAGTCTCCCCTCTCGCAGGCCTGGCCCTCCTGTCTAACACGGGCCCACCTCGATGATGGATTGATTATTTCTAAGAGGTGGGCGAAGCGCAGGCTGAGGGGTTTTTTAGGGAGGTTTTTAATTAGGATTTTAGGGGGTTCCAGGGAGGAGGGGGGAGGGTACAAACAGTCAGAAAGAGAGGGCCAGGCCAGCAGGCGACGGAGGGAAGCGGAAGGATCCGTGAGGGGGGGGAAAACACGAGTCGTTCCGACGGAGGGCATTCCCATTCAGAAGGTCGTGGGGAGAGGCAGGTCAGAGGGGAGGCAAGTTCTATCCTCCCGGTTGGGGACACGTGGCCGTTGGTTACAAATGGTCAGGTGTCACAACCCCCGCAGGCTAGGTGGTCAGGGAATACAGAGCCAGGGCCTGAGGCTGATGTTTTGCAACGCCAGGTCCGTTGTCAACAAAGACCCCCTCATCCATGACCTTGTGTCAGAGGGGGAGCCGGACCTGGCAGGAATAGCGGAGACCTGGTTGGGCCACGAGGGTGGATTCCCCCTCGTTGAAATGTGCCCACCAGGCTACCGCGCTTTTCATCAGCCCCGGGCCCTAGGCAGGGGTGGTGGGGTAGCGGTCATTGTAAAGGAAGGTCTTGAGCCGAGAGAGACCATTGTGCCACAGACCACCGGTTGTGAGTCCCTCTGCGTGAAGTGGGGCCTAGGGAGGCAGTTGGGCTTGCTGGTTGTATACCTGGCTCCCCGCTATGTAGCAGCAGCCCTGCCCGAGCTCCTTGAGGTGATTGCTACGGTGGCAGTCGAGACCCCCAGACTTTTAGTCATGGGGGACTTTAATCTGCCATCGGTGGGCGAATCATCCGGGGTAGCTCGGGAGTTCATGGCTTCCATGACGGCCATGGACCTGACCCAAGTAATTCAAGGCCCCACCCACGAGGGTGGACATACACCGGATCTCATCTTTGTCTCTGGCCAATGGAAGAGTGATCTGGGTATAGGGGATATAATCATCACGCCCTTGTCATGGTCAGACCACTCACTTCTCCGGCTCAACTTTCCAACCGCTACTCCCCACCGCGGGGAGGCGGAACCAGAGTCACCGATCTGGTTCCGCCCCAGGTGCCTTATGGACCCTGATGGGTTCCAGACGGCGCCTGGGCCACTTCCTGTACCCCTGACCCGCGCCCCGATGGAGGACCTCGTGGCCGCATGGAATACTGTGGCCACGGGAGCCTTGGATCGGGTCGCGCCCTTGCGGCCTCTCTTGCGGCGGCGAACCACCCTGGCCCCTTGGTTTACCGAGGAGCTGAGGGTGATGAAACGCCGCAAGAGATGCCTAGAGAGAAGATGGAGGTCTTCTCGATCTGAATCTGACCGGACACAGGTAAGAGCCCATTTACAGACTTACATTGTGGCGCTGAGAGTGGCCAAACGCCATCATTGTGCTACTCTCATAGCATCCGCAGACAACCGCCTTGCCGCCCTGTTTAGGGTGACCCGCTCCCTCCTTCAACAGAGGGTGCGGGAAGCCCCGCTACAGGGTAGAGCAGAGGAATTTGTGATTTTTCTGCAGGAGAAAATCGCTCAGATACAGAATGAGCTAGCCCCCATTGATGGCCCAGTGGGATGCCGCGAGGCAGATCTTGTCTGGGAGGAGTTTGACTCCGTTTCTTCCGAGGATATGGACAGGTTACGTGGGCGACTGCGAGCCACCACATGTTTATTGGACCCGTGTCCCTCCTGGCTTGTACTGGCATCCTGGGAGGTGACACGAGGCTGGCTCCAAGAGGTTGTCAACGCATCCTTAAGTGAGGGTTCCTTGCCTGCTTCCCTAAAAGAGGCTATGGTGAGGCCCCTCCTTAAGAAGCCCTCTTTGGATCCAGCTCTTTTAACTAACTATCGTCCAGTCTCCAACCTTCCCTTTTTGGCGAAGGTTGTTGAGAGTGTGGTGGCACAACAGTTTCCCCGTCACCTGGAGGAAGTTGATTATCTAGACCCGCGCCAGTCCGGCTTCCGGCCCGGGCATAGCACCGAGACGACATTGGTCGCGTTGGTGGATGATCTCTGGAGGGCCAGAGATGGGGGTTGCTCCTCCATCCTGGTCCTATTAGACCTCTCGGCGGCTTTCGATACCATCGACCATGGTATCCTATTGCATCGGCTGGGGGGGTTGGGGGTGGGAGTCACCGTTTTACGGTGGTTCTCCTCCTACCTCTCTGGCCGATCGCAATTTGTGTTGGCAGGAGAGCAGAGGTCGACCTCGAGACCCCTCACTTGTGGGGTGCCTCAGGGGTCGGTCCTCTCGCCTCTCCTGTTCAACACATATATGAAGCCGCTGGGTGAGATCATCTGTGGTTTTGGGGTAGAGTACCATCTTTACGCTGATGACACTCAGCTGTATATATCTACCCCAAACCACCCCAACGATGCCGTAGCGGTGATGGGCCAGTGCCTGGAAGCCGTACGGATCTGGATGGGAAGTAACGGACTCAGACTCAACCCGACCAAGACCGAGTGGCTGTGGTTTCCGGCTGCCCGATTCAACCAGCTAACTCCATCGCTGGCCATAGGGGGCGAACATCTTGCCCCTGTGGATGGGGTGCGCAATTTGGGTGTCCTCCTGGATGCCCGGCTGTCCATGGAAGATCAAGTGACAGCCGTGGCCAGGAGGACGTTTTACCAGGTTCGCCTGGTTCGCCAATTGCGCCCCCTATTGGATCGGGACGCCCTTCGCACAGTCACTCATGCTCTCGTGACATCCCGACTGGACTATTGTAACTCTCTCTACATGGGGCTCCCCTTGAGGTGCACCCGGAGACTTCAGTTAGTCCAGATTGCAGCCGCGCGGGCAATTATGGGTGCTTCTAGATTCACCCACGTAACACCGCTCTTGCGCGAGCTGCACTGGCTACCTGTCGTCTCCAGGGGGCGCTTCAAGGTGTTAGTTGTCATCTTCAAAGCGCTCCATGGCTCGGGACCTAGCTACCTGCGGGATCGGATCCTGCCCCATACATCCTCACGGCCGATTCGCTCCCACAGAGAGGGACTTCTCCGGGTGCCGTCCACTAGACTTTGTCAGCGGGCGACGCCCAGGGGAAGGGCCTTCTCTGTGGCGGGCCCAGCCCTCTGGAACGACCTTCCCCCCGATATTAGAACTACCACGGACCTCCGCTCCTTCCGTCTGAAATTCAAAACACATCTTTTTCGCTTGGCCGGCCTAGGATAGTCTCTTCTGATTGTTTAGGGATTTTTAGTAAATATTTGGGAATTTTAGCGCAGGGTTTTCTGTTTAATATGCCTTTTAGTTAGTATTTATGTACGTTTATTGTTTTAAATTTTGTATTCTTTCTAACTGTTTTTAATTCCCTGTGCCCCGCCTCGAGTCCCTTCGGGGAGAGAGAGCGGGTTATAAATAAAATTCGATTCGATTCGATTCGATTTTAAAACACACTGAGAAAAATATGATCACTTAAAAAGCCTTCTCAAGTTGCTG
Organism: Rhabdophis nuchalis; assembly: GCA_039707465.1. Lineage (NCBI taxonomy): Eukaryota > Metazoa > Chordata > Lepidosauria > Squamata > Natricidae > Rhabdophis > Rhabdophis nuchalis. The sequence goes on from CM077646.1 coordinate 65,443,283, forward strand.
CCTCACATAATTGTTATTTTTTGCCCAATCTTCTGGCTAGATAAACCAGCCATGAAAAATATATAAAAAACATGATGATATTTGTCCATTGAGTTCAAAGAGGACCTTGATCTAATGGGCTGTGGGCTGTCCGTAGTGTGTCCACAGGTGGCTGGTAAGGCCTGTACGGTCACAGAATATTCTGCCACATGTTAGGCACACATCTGTGGGCATCATTGTTATAGTATTTGCAACTTTGGCTTTGCAGAGTGCTTGCTTTTCTTGTGCTGTGGTTGTTCTTCTGTCTTCAAATATCTGGCAGCCTTGGTGGATAGACGTGTGTGCCATGTTGATCAATGTTGTGCCAGGGTTTCCCAAGAGGTGGTGTCGATATCCAGGGACTTGAAGGAGGCTTTCAACATGCTTATTTTGCTCCTCGTGCGATTATTTTCCTTGAGACAGTTCACCATAGCAGAGCTATTTAGGGATGCAATGGACTGACTGTTGTGTTCTAGCTGTCATGAGCTGTGCCTGCGCAGCAGTTACCAGTTTTGGCGGGGTCATGCAGCCCGCGGATTGGCGGAGCTATCTGACAGCTCGCTATAAAAGCGAGCTGTCAGACGGCAGCTGCAGCTGTTGCCTGTCAGAGAGCTGAAGTTACTTGTGTTGCCGTTCGCTAGGAATAAACTTGTTAGCCCTTTATTCCTCTGCCTGAGCCTCAGTTATTCAGCACCCACACTGGTTCTGCGAACAGAACACTGGCGACGAAGGTGGGATCGCTGTGCTGAGGCCAGGGCCACGGTCAACAAAGCTGAAGTCACCACAGAGCTGGTCACGCCACGACGAGACGTCGTGATTCAGGCTATTAAGCATGGCAACAGCCCAGTTTCCTCCCTACTCTCCGAGCTCCGAGTCTTGGGAGTCGTATATCCTCCGATTCGAGTGTTTCTTAGTGGCCCACAACCTTGCTGAGGGAAATGAAGAACGGCGTTGCGCCCAATTCCTCTCAGTGTGCGGCTCGGAAGTTTTTGAGACCGTGCAGGCCCTCGCGGCCCCGCTAGCCATCAAAGCGGTACCATGGGAGCAGTTAATGGCGAAACTTAAAAGCCACTATGCGCCTTCGCCTCCGAAGATCACCCACAGGCACGCTTTCCACAAGCGGAATCAAGCTGAAGGCGAATCGGTACATCAGTACGTGACAGCTCTGAGGAAGGCAGCCCTACACTGCGATTTCAAGAATCTGGATGACTCTCTGCTAGACAGACTGGTGTGCGGCCAAGAGACCCAAAGTTACAGCGCCGACTACTAGCTAAACCTGATCTCACCTTTGAATCAGCCTTGGCTGAGGCGCGCGCCTCAGAACTTGCCAATCAAGCCACATTGGTGTTACCCAGGGGAGCTGAGGGATTCTCGGTGCACCGAGAAGAAGTGAGCACAGGATCCGAGTCCGGTGAGGAGAAGGAAGTTAACCGCCTTAAAGAGGCGAGGAAAAAAAAGAGCTGGCCAAAAGGCCGTAACGCGGGCAGACCTGTTTGCATGGGTTGCGGTAGCAGCCATCCTAGAGCTGAATGCAAATTTAAGCAGGCGTTCTGCCAGCGTTGCGGCCGAAGAGGGCACATTGCCAAGGTTTGCCGTGCTCCTCAGCCCTTGAGCGCTCTCACCGACCACTATGACAGTAGAAGGCGAACCAATAGAAAGGAACATTATGTGGATGATGACTATTCACAAGGATCCTCAGATCAAGTCCTGTCAGACGTACAATCTGTACGTACTTGCCATGCCCTCAAACAGAAGATAAACATGACTGTGAAAATTGAAGGACTGCCGTGCACCATGGAGGTCGACACCGGCTCGGCCACGTCCATTATATCTTGGAGCACCATCAAAAGACTGCTGCCCCAGCTGTCCAAGCGTAGTATTCCCGGCTGCAAGATGACATTGCGGGACTATCAGGGAAACCGCATTCCCGTCATAGGCTCACGACCAGTGGCCGTCCAGTTTAAGAAATTCAAGGGGCGGCTCCCTGTGACTGTGGTAGATGGAGCATTGCCTAGTCTCCTGGGGCTGGACTGGTTTGATGCCCTAGGCCTCCGAATAGAAGGCCTTCATCACCTTCAGGCTGCCGAATTCGACACACTTGTCAGTGAGTTTCCTGCTGTTTTCGACGGGCAGCTGGGCACCTATAAAGGCACGGCCGTGTCTTTCAACATCGACCCCCTGGTGCAGCCGGTCCGTTTAAAACCTCGCAGGGTGCCTCTCGCCCTGAAACCAAAGGTGGATGCCGAATTGGACCGTCTAATCACGCAAGGGGTCCTGGAGCCTGTGGACCACGCACGTTGGGAGACCCCAATTGTGGTGCCCGTGAAGCCGGACGGCAGTGTGAGGATCTGTGCCGATTACAAGTGTTCGTTGAACCGTGCCCTACCTGCAAATGCCTACCCGGTTCCAGTCATTCACCATCTGCTACACACTTTGGGCGAAGGCTCCATATTCGCCAAATTGGACTTGGCCCAAGCGTACCAGCAATTGCTGGTCGATGATGAAGCCGTGGAAGCCCAAACAATCATTACCCATCGGGGAGCATTCAAGTGCCGAAGACTACAATTCGGGGTCAGCATAGCCCCGGGTTTGTTCCAAAGTTTAATGGAACGGCTATTGCATGGACTAGAGGGCGTCGTCCCATATTTCGACGACGTCCTCATCTCAGCTAAATCCACCCCGGAATTAATGGCTCGCATCCGCGCAGTCCTAACCCATTTTGACTCCGCCGGACTCAAGGTGAAACGCGAGAAGTGCCAGATCGCCGTTCCTCAGGTCGAATTTCTCGGTTACTTGGTGGACGCTACTGGCCTGCATCCTACGAAGGAGAAGTCTAGGGCGATAGTGGACGCTCCTACACCTAAAACGAAGCAGGAATTTCAAGCCTTCCTAGGTCTCCTTAATTTCTATGCCTTATTCTTGCCTCATAAGGCTTCAGTAGCCGAGCCTTTGCACCGGCTGTTGGACAAATCGGCTGCCTGGCATTGGGGCCGTCGGGAAGACTCCGCCTTCAGGGCCGTCAAACAGTTACTAGTCTCCAACGCGGTCCTATCCCAATACAACGAGAACCTGCCTCTTGTCCTGGCCTGCGACGCGTCCCCCTACGGAGTGGGGGCGGTCCTCTGCCATCGGCTACCGAATGGGTCTGAAGTTCCCGTGGCTTACTTCTCAAGAACTCTCTCCTCTGCCGAAAGACTGTATGGGCAGATTGACAAAGAAGCGCTTGCAGTGGTGGCCGGCGTAAAGCGATTCCACCACTACCTTTATGGCTGCGAATTTCAAATCATCACAGATCACAAACCGCTGCTAGGCCTGCTAGCTGGGGACAAGCAAACGCCCCAAGTGTTGTCACCCAGGATGACAAGATGGACCGTTTTCCTTGCCGCCTACCAGTACATCCTTCTCCACTGCCCAGGGAAGCAAATTGCCCATGCGGACGCTCTCAGCCGCTGTCCCTTGCCAGAAGAGCTCGAAGATCCAGCCCCTGTGTCTGCAGTATTCCTGATCTCGGAGCTCGACCTGCCCATATCGGCCGCTGACATTGCCCGGCAATCGGCCAAAGATAAGGTAATTAGCCGGGTGTTAGATTGGGTTAAAAGGGGGTGGCCGAGGGATCCCTTACCGGCCGAGTACCAGCCTTTTAAGAATCGCCTGGCTGAACTCTCCGCTCAGAGCGGTTGCCTCCTATGGGGCCATAGGGTCGTTGTCCCTCCGCCTTTTCAGTCTGCGGTGTTAAAAACTCTTCACTGCAGCCACCCAGGCATCGTAAGGATGAAAGCCCTGGGGCGCAGTTACGTGTGGTGGCCTAAGCTCGACCAGGACATAGCTGACTGGGTGGCTTCGTGTCCCCAATGCCAGGAGTCCCGCCCCATGCCCCCCAAAGCGACCCCCAGGGAATGGGAAAGGCCTTCGGCTCCGTGGGCTCGCGTGCATATTGATTTCGCTGGCCCCTTCCAGGGCCAGGTTTTTTTAGTAGTGGTAGACGCATATTCCAAATGGCTGGAAGTTATTAAAATGACTTCCACCACTTCCGATGCTGTCATACGGGCACTAAGGCATTTATTCGCCACTCATGGGTTACCCGATGTACTCGTTTCAGATAACGGGCCCCAGTTGACTTCCGCTGCCTTTGAGGGATTTCTAGCTTCGTTGGGCATCCGACACGCCCTCATTGCCCCATACCATGCCGCCTCAAATGGATTGGCCGAACGCATGGTGCGCTCGGCCAAGGAGGCGCTAGCTAAAATGGGACCCGTTAGTTGGCCGGACCGCATTGATACATTCCTCCTTGCCCATCACTCTACCCCATGTCCTACCACCAACAGGAGTCCTGCCGAACTCCTCATGGGAAGGAGGCTCCGGACGTGCCTAGATAGGTTACACCCCTCCTACTCGCAAGACAAACCCCTCGACTCCTCTGGAGCAGCCCGTAGTTTTCGCCCCGGGGAACGAGTGTATGTTAGAAATTACGATGGTCATCCCCTCTGGTTGCCGGGCACCGTCATTTACCAGACTGGACCCTGCTCTTACAGGGTGACTGTTGCCGACGGGTGCGTCTGGCGCCGGCATTGCGACCAGCTACGAACGAGACGTGGGCGGTCACCGTCCGTGCCGGGGGCACAGGAGCGCAACCCAGCTCCCAGACGAAGAAGCAGCAGCGAGAGCGGCAGGGGAGACAGAGAAGAAAATCGCCCAGAACCGGCGGCCGGCACCTTACCTGCAAACGCAGATCCAATCGGCCCGCATCCAGGAACAGGGGCACAGGCCGGAGCAGGGAGCGGAGTTTTGCCACCAGCCGCGGACGCCGGGCCTGAGTTACGGCGCTCCAGAAGAGTCAGGCGCCGGCCGGTGTACCTCCAAGATTACGCATGCGCAAAAGTGGTGGGAAGGAGTATTGTGTTCTAGCTGTCATGAGCTGCGCCTGCGCAGCAGTTACCAGTTTTGGCGGGGTCATGCAGCCCGCGGATTGGCGGAGCTATCTGACAGCTCGCTATAAAAGCGAGCTGTCAGACGGCAGCCGCAGCTGTTGCCTGTCAGAGAGCTGAAGTTACTTGTGTTGCCGTTCGCTAGGAATAAACTTGTTAGCCCTTTATTCCTCTGCCTGAGCCTCAGTTATTCAGCACCCACACTGGTTCTGCGAACAGAACACTGACCATTAAAATATATAAACTATATAATGGCCATGAAAAATATATTAAAACACAATAACACATACAACTGCTAGATCAGACCATGGCCCATATAGTCCAATAGCAGCCAATTAGCTGCAAAAGAAAGCCCACTGGTCTCTTAGCAGATGAATTTCAGAGGCAGTCACACTGCTATCAAGGCTAATAGCCATTGATCTCTATGACATCCATGAATTGGTCCTGCCCCTTTTTGAAGCCAGCCAAGCAGCTGGTATGTTATATTGTAATCTGTATAGTATGCAGTAAGTTAAAACAAAACATATTTTCTTTAACCCTAATTCTTCTAGGATTAAATTTCAATGGGTGGCCTTTGTATTTGATCAAACGTTCATCCACTTTTGTTATTGATATTAGGCATTTTGTTAAACGAAAACATCATAATTTAAATAAAAAAAGATTTTCCCTCTATCAAGGCCCATAATTAAATATTATTTTCCTTTAACATTTTGCAGCTTTTCCCCCTTCTATGCATCTCAAATTTATGTTAATTACTTGATAATATTTTTAACAGAATAACAGAGTTGGAAGGGATCTTGGAGGTCTTCTAGTCCAACCCCCTGCTCAAGCAGGAGATCCTATACCATTTCAGACAAGTGATTGTCCAATCACTTCTTAAAAGTCTCCAGCAATAGAACATTCATGACTTCTGGAAGCAAGTTGTTCCACTGATTAATTGTTCCAACTGTCAGGAAATTTCTTCTTAGTTCTTCTTAGTTCTTAGTTTCTTCTCTCCTTGATTAGTTTCCATTCATTACTTCTTGTTCTGACTTCAGGTGTTTAAGAATAGGAGAATTGGTTCATCCCCTCTTCTTTGTGGCAGCCCCTTAGATATTGGAACATGACACCCTAGCCCTTTTTTTCACTAAACTAGACATACCCAGTTCCTGCAACCGTTCTTCTTATGGCAACCATTCTTTTAATCAACTTTCAATAAAAACAATGGGGAAAAAATCTTAAAAATTTCAAGGACTACTCAGACACTCATGTGCACCATATAATTTACAACAAAGCAAGCAAAAAAAAAAAGCCCACCACGATCTGATAAAAAATGTTGTGTCTTTGTTTTCAATCATAATCTTTTTGCAATCTTTTTCAATCACAATCTGTAGCAAGGTGTAAAAATGTGAGGGAAAAGCTGCATTGCAATATAATTTCCACCCATTGCTATTTACAAGACATGGCCAAGAAGGATATCACTTCTCATGACAATAGATGATCACGGGATGGCAAATGATCTGTCATATGCATTTTCAGAAAGGTTAGGATTGTCCTGCAGCTCTGAGCTGCCAAAATATTAAGGCAGGGATGGAGCTGATTTTTTTTACTGTAATCAGTGTTTCCTGAATTCTCAACATCTTCAACCCTCCTTTCAAGCAGGAAAATTCTTCTGGGGAGAAAGCTGGTCTTCTGTCATGCTTTCTTGATTGCCAAGTTCAACTACATAGCTCTTTCTTAGGAACCTCATTCATGTTCCAGACAAAGCATGAAAAACATCAGAAGCAGTCTTGCCTGGAAGAAGGCACTCTACACACTGGTTTACACTGTATTCTTATTCCCTGCAGACCAGAATTTAAGATTGGGAAAAAGGATCTAATCTTTTTTTATTCATCATAGCAATTTTTGATATACTGATGTGGTTTGCATTCACAAACCCTCATTGACATATTCTTAATGTCATGATCAGTTTGGAGCCTAGGATTTAAAAAATAATAATTACATTATTTAATGCCTAAGCTTGAGAAACAAAGTCATGAAAATATTCTTGTCTATCAAACTTAATATATCAAAGGTCTCGGAGCTACTGTTTTAGTACCTGGAAAAAAATGGCAAGATTGCAATAAATATAAGGACAATCCTCAATGGACATTCCTATTATTTCTATTTAACTCAGATTAAGGTAAAGGTAAAGGTTCCCCTCGCACATATCTGCTAGTTGTTTCTGATTCTAGGGGGTGCTGCTCATCTCTGTTTCAAAGCCAAAGAGCCAGCGCTATCCAAAGACATCTCCGTGGTCATGTGGCCAGCATGACTAAACATCAAAGGCATATGGAATGCTGTTACCTTCCCACCAAAGGCGGTTCCTATTTTTCTACTTGCATTTTTACATGCTTTTGAACTGCTAGGTTGCCAGAAGCTGGGACAAATAATGGGAGCTCACTCTGTTATGCGGCACTAGGGATTCGAACTGCCAAACTGCCAACCTTCTGATCAACAAGTTCAGCATTTTAGCCACTGAACCACCGCCTCCCATTGAACTCAGATTAGCTGCTAATAAACAACTAAAGAGAACAACTGGAGCTGCATAGGGAGGAATGTTAGTTTCGGACATTGTGTGTTAATTAACATGTAATACATTTTGTACTGATTTTTATCTCAATATTATCTTCACAAAGCTTTATAGGAATTATTTTATTATTTATTAAATTTCTATACCGCCCTTCTCCCTTCTGGGACTCAGGGCGGTGTACATTTTTCACATTTACGACCTTTGAAGCATTCCCCATGATCGTGTGATAAAAATTCAGATGCTTGGCAACTGGTCCACACTTATGACCATTGCTTTGTCCCAAGGTCACATGATCACCTTTTGCAAACTTCTGGCAAGCAAAGTCAGCGGGGAAAACAGATTCACTTACCGGGTTACTAACTTACCAGTCCAGTGATTCACTTAATAACTGTGGCAGTTAAGGTCGTAAAATGGGGCATTAACAAATGCTAGTATGTTAGAAATTTAGGGCTCAGTTGTGGTTGTAGGTTGAGGACCACCTGTATATGATGATCCTTAGAGCTTCTACATGAAAACATCACACATTCGTGCTCTAGAGGTGACATGGATTTTCATTACCTAATCGTAAAAAGCAAATTCTAGACTGTCAGAAGAACACGTGTCATGCACTTTTTTCATCCTGGACTGGACCTAAGGAGAGATTGGACAACCATTTGTCTGAAACGTTGTAGGGGTTTGGACTATTTCCTGCCTGAGCAGGGGATTGGACTAGAAGACCTCCAAGATCCCTTTCAACTCAGCTATTCTGCTCTGCTCTGCTCTGCCCTGCCCTACTCTGCTCTATTCTGAATGATGGTTGCAATTGTTGATTGCAGCCTTTCTCAAACTTTGTTTCCCTTAGAACCCTTTCCCACGTTTAAAAGTTCCCCAAGGAGTTATTGTTTGTATGGGTTATATTTATCGATATTTACTGTATTAAAAATTAAAATTGATGCATTCACTGCTGCTACCACTTCTCATGTTTATTTGATGAGATTGTTAATATTGTATTACTTTTCAACATAGGTTGGCAAAAAAAAATTTTTTAATTTTGAGGACCCTGGAGTGGGTCTTGGGTCCCTAGGAGCACACTTCAAGAAACGTTTGTCTGCTGCAATTATCTTTACCTGGGCTGCCTTGGAAGACCATTCAGAGACTGCAAATGATGCAGATTGCAGCAGCCTGGTTATTGGAAGTCAAGAGCTGCCAATCTCACATAACAGACCCCAGGATTGTCAGTGTCAAACAACAAGCCACCCTGACTATGTTCAATACAAAGGAAATGGCTTTTATTTTCATGGATATGTTAAACAGTGAAAGGGTGAGAAGAATCTGTTAATTTCTTCTGTGCGGTCCTGTTTCTACATGCTAATTTATTCTGACCTCCTGCTTGCATGTATCCAAGATATATAAAATGACATGACTGTTGCCAGCTTTTTTGATATTTTGCAGGTCATCTAATATTACATGAGATTGTAAATAAAATGGTGCCACTCACATGTCAGGTTCTTTTTCTTCTCCATACTCTCTAGTTCAGGGGTGTCAAACTCAATTTCAGTGAGGGTGTTAGCAACTCTGGGTTCAGAATCAGTGTTACAACTCTGGTCCCGTAACCAGTGTTAGGAAATAAATGCAGAATAGTGTAATACACCGGACAGTAAAGAGATATGTTGCTGTAACCACACACAAACTCTAAAACAGTGATAGTAAGAAAATAAATAGTCTTTACTTTGTAGCAACTAAAATACTTCTTCTGACCAGTGATACTAACTTCTCAAAACAATAACAGTCCTTCACCAAACACAGAGTTATCTTACAGTGATGCAAAACAAATACTTGTTCAGTATTCAGCTTCAGCTCCTCAGCGGCAAACAGTAAACACAGGAATCAAAGAGAATATCCACCTGTGGCAGAAATGTGCAGTCACATTCTTTAGTAGATGGAACCCAAAATATGCCTCTTGTGCCAGGCCTAAAAATAGCAGTATTAATAAGGCAGACACAATAAATAAGATAGCAGTATTCCAGTATTTGAGGATTTTCCACGAAGAAGAGAGAGTCAACTTATTTTCCAAAGCACCAGAAGGCAAAACAAGAAATGATGGATGGAAAGGAATTAAGGAGAGAAGCAACCTAGAACCAAGGAAAAACTGCCTAACAGTAAGATCAATTAACCAGTGGAATACTTGTCTTCAGAAGTTGTGGGTGCTTCATCACTGGAGGTTTTTAAGAAGAGACTGGACATCCACTTTTGTGAAATTGTATAAAGTCTCCTGCTTGAGCAGATGGCTGGACTAGAAGACCTCAAAGGTCCTTTTCCACCTCTATTCTATTCAAAATACCTAGCATATAGTGCAAGAATCTTTAAAAAATAACTTCCAGAGATATCTCTCTAACTGTTTTTCAACTGTTGCCTTGGAATTTGATGTAAAACTTCAATTCACTAGGTTTCATTTGCCCACAGTGAATAATATCTTGTTCTTCTAAAACTCATACACGGCCAATTTATGTAGAAAAGAACAAAGCAATTTTTGTTCTAGTCATTGTCTCTGTTAGTACAGCCAGACTGTATTATAATGTGACTTAGAAAAAAAAGTCTGCACGTACAAAGACAAATAAATCCTTATTCTGAAACAGAATGTTCAGTCCATTGTGACTTCCGAGGGAATTTGGATGTCTATCAATCATCTTTTCAATGTCACTCAATGTAAATCTGCAGCCTTGGTAAATGGACCTCAATGGAGCTCATTATTTAACGTATAGTAAGGCACTTCAGGAAAAGAAAGATTAAAAATTTGGATCAGTTTCCACTCTGCCTGGGACTAGTACAGGCAGCAGCTATTCTAATTGGAGATCTTTGTTTAAAAATAAAATCAAAATCCTTGACAGGCTTGCTTGAAATAACCATGTTGAAATAGTATGTTTAATATAGATGGGGACATTCAGCCATGTTGCTGTCATTCACATCTTTCCAGTGTGTGTGTGGGGACGGGACACAATGGGGGTCAGGATTCCTAAAATCAATGTGAACCTAGATCACTATACATGCATACATCAAAACGTGCTTCCAATTTTAATTATGTATTAAACAAATTTATGTAGCCACCCACTTCACACATAGGTGACTCGAGGCTGTTTAGAAAAGGGATGGGGAGTAGACACATCAGTGTTGTAAAACAAATAATTCAGCATTTGAAAAGAAATTATAAAGGCCTCTTTCAAGAAAGCTTTAAGAGCCATGATTATGTAGGCTTCCCTGTTTATTAAACTATGGCCACACTTCAAGCAAATTCTACAAAATGGACTTTTTATGTTCTAAAAGATTATGCTGGCTATCCAAGGGTTTGCTCTTTGGTCACAAGGGAAAAATACTATAATAATGCAAGGAATGCTATGCTAATAGGAGAAAATGCATTGTTCCAATTATGTGGGTTTCCATGAAACTATTTTCTTGCTATTTCCCTACAGTAATAACCTTTATTTCCTTTAGTATTTGCTTCTTCATGGAGTTTTTATTTCTATTTCTTACTCCCTCAGCAACAGTTCTCATTTTCTTCCTGGCTGCTACCATCTCTTTTTTACTCCAATATATTCATGTTCATTTCTCTTTGCTAATCAACTCACCAATCCACTAGGCCTACTTGATAGTCACTTCCGGATAAGCAGTCTCATTTATTCTGTGTTCTTTTATTCTTAGATGGATGAAATGCAGTGGGGCAAAGGAGTGAAGAAAACCCCTTCTTCAGTCTGCAGTCTTCCCTGTAAACCAGGAGAACGAAAAAGGATTATGAAAGGGATGAGCTGCTGCTGGCAGTGTGAACTGTGTGATGGTTACCAGTACCAGTTTGACGAAGTGAGCTGCAAGCTGTGCTCCTACAGTCAACGACCAAATGAGAATCGCACAGGATGTAGCCCTATCCCTATTGTAAAGTTGGAGTGGCATTCACCCTGGGCGGTCATCCCAGTCTTTCTGGCCATGCTTGGAATTATTGCCACCATATTCGTCATGGCAACCTTTATTCGGTACAATGATACTCCAATTGTGAGGGCCTCTGGAAGGGAACTTAGCTATGTTTTATTGACAGGAATATTTCTGTGCTACATCATCACTTTCTTGATGATTGCCAAGCCAGATGTTGCCGTGTGTTCTTTCCGGCGTCTCTTCCTGGGATTGGGAATGTGCATAAGCTACGCTGCTCTGTTGACTAAAACAAACCGTATCTATCGCATATTTGAACAGGGCAAAAAATCAGTGACAGCACCCAGGCTTATTAGCCCAACATCACAATTAGCAATCACATCAAGTTTGATATCAGTACAACTTCTTGGAGTTTTCATTTGGTTTGCTGTTGATCCACCAAACAGCATTATAGATTATGATGAACATAAATCTATGGAACCAGATCAAGCCAGAGGCGTACTCAAATGTGACATTACGGATCTACAAATAATATGCTCTTTGGGGTATAGCATTCTGCTAATGGTTACATGCACTGTTTATGCCATCAAGACTCGGGGTGTCCCAGAGAATTTTAATGAAGCCAAACCCATTGGATTCACTATGTACACTACATGTATAGTATGGCTTGCCTTCATTCCAATATTTTTTTGCACTTCCCAAGCAGCTGAAAAGGTAGGTGAAAATCAAGTAATTTATAAAACCATTACATTTTAAAATACGAAGGAGTGTTGAAACCACTTTCTGGATATGGGGAAAAAGGATTGGTAAGTGCTTCAGCTATACATAAAGTTGCTGATGTTGTTTTTCCTGTAGTTAGGTAAAGGTTATGAAGATGGTGATTGATAAAGTGGTAAATAAATCACAAGAATCACTTAATCCATTAATTCAATGGTTGTAACTGTTTCAGGCACAACTGGAAAGTAGTAATCGTTTCAGTATAAAATGCAGTGTGTAGCTTAATCAGCTTTTTTATTCTTAATGTCTGTCAAAAAATATCTTGCTCGGGCCCATTGTTTTTCAGTTCAGACAAAGTGAGAGCAGAAGATGGTTTCTTCCTATGGTATCCATTCCTCAACTACAGCATGAAGTAAATATTAATGGCCATTCTTGAAATTGTACATATTGAATCAAACTTATTAATATGAACCAAGTATACCTAAGAATAACTATCAACATCCAGCCACCTCTTCGTTGAAAAAATATTGTGTTGCATTTATGGATTTAATAAAAAGAAGAAGGTTCATTTATAATTTCAGGTTATACTAATGGCATTCTAAGGCTGTTATATATTCTTGGGATTTTACTCAGATAAAAACAGTAATAATACTTGGATTCAGAGAAAAAGTATAGCCAAGCATAGTATTTTTTTTTTACTTCAACTATGGCAATTTCAAACAACTATTTGCATTAGGATGGTATTAAATGAATTAATAAATGGTTAACAATAAATAAATGTCCAGGTAATCAAAATATATGGAGAACCAGATAGGCAGAGACCAAACAGAACCATGACCAACCATATGTCTTTGTTGAATGCAATTGTTTTAAAAGTTTTTCTCTGCAAAATTTGCATATGATATATCTGAATATGGGTTTGTGTTATTCTTCTCACTCCTTATCTTGTGATGAATTTGAAGCAATAAAACCAATGATGTATTAAGGTAGTTTATATTCCCAAATCTGAAACTAAGAATTGGGAATGATTTAACTCCCACTAGATGTTATATGTTCATTGTAATACATTCTATGAGTATCTGCAAGTACAACACTAAAATGTAGAAGGAAATGTCATCTTCTAAGTACAGCCATAAATATGGAGGGTACCATTCACCTTATACTATACATATATATGTGAAGGCTTTCTCCCTATGATTTACATTCAGAGATGTGTGTGTGTGTCTGTATGTGTGTGTTTATGTGTGTGTACACACATATATATGTGTATACACAAGTATGTTTTGTGTAATAATAATAATAATAATAATTTTAATTTCTATCCCGCTCTCTCTCCCCAAGGGGACTCGAGGCGGGGCACAGGCAATTAAAAATACAAATAGACCACAAACAAATACAAAATACAAAGTTAAAAATAAATTAAATAAATCCTGCGCTAAAACCCATAACTAAACTAAAAATTACCCCTAAAAAACCCTGACCTAAAAAGAGACTACCCAAGGCCGGCCAGACGAAAAAAGTGCGTCTTTAATTTTAAGCGGAAGGAGCGGAGGTCCGTGGTTGTCCTGATATCGGGGGGAAGGTCATTCCAGAGGGCTGGGCCCGCCACAGAGAAGGCCCTTCCCCTGGGCGTCGCCCGCTGACAAAGTCTAGTGGACGGCACCCGGAGAAGTCCCTCTCTGTGGGAGCGAATCGGCCGTGAGGATGTATGGGGCAGGATCCGATCCCGCAGGTAGCTAGGTCCCGAGCCATGGAGCGCTTTGAAGATGGTAACTAACACCTTGAAGCGCACCCGGAAGACGACAGGTAGCCAGTGCAGCTCGCGCAACAGCGGTGTTACATGGGCAAACCTAGAGGTGCCCATAATTGCTCGCGCGGCTGCATTCTGGACCAACTGAAGCCTCCGGGTACACCTCAAGGGGAGCCCCATGTAGAGAGAGTTGCAATAATCCAGTCGGGATGTCACGAGAGCATGAGTGACTGTGCGAAGGGCGTCCCGATCCAATAGGGGGCGCAACTGGCGTACCAGGCGAACCTGGTAAAACGCCCTCCTGGCCACGGCTGTCACTTGATCTTCCATGGACAGCCGGGTATCCAGGAGGACACCCAAGTTGCGCGCCCCATCCACAGGGGCAAGATGTTCGCCCCCTATGGCCAGCGTTGGAGAGAGCTGGTTGAATCGGGCAGCCGGAAACCACAGCCACTCGGTCTTGGTCGGGTTGAGCCTAAGTCCGTTACTTCCCATCCAGATCCGCACGGCTTCCAGGCACTGGCACATCACCGCTACGGCATCGTTGGGGTGGTTTGGGGTAGATATGTACAGCTGGGTGTCATCAGCGTACAGGTGGTACTCTACCCCAAAACCACGGATGATCTCGCCCAGCGGCTTCATGTATGCGTTAAACAGGAGAGGCGAGAGGACCGACCCCTGAGGCACCCCGCATGTGAGGGGTCTCGGGGTCGACCTCTGCTCTCCTGCCCGCACAAATTGCGATCGGCCAGAGAGGTAGGAGGAGAACCACCGTAAAACGGTGCCTCCCACCCCCAACCCCCCCAGCCGATGCAATAGGATACCATGGTCGATGGTATCGAAAGCCGCCGAGAGGTCTAATAGGACCAGGATGGAGGAACATCCCCCATCTCTGGCCCTCCAGAGATCATCTACCAACGCGACCAATGCCGTCTCGGTGCTATGCCCGGGCCGAAAGCCGGACTGGCGCGGATCTAGATAGTCAACTTCCTCCAGGTGACGGGGAAACTGTTGTGCCACCACACTCTCAACAACCTTCGCCAAGAAGGGAAGGTTGGAGACTGGACGGTAGTTGTTCAAAAGAGCTGGGTCCAAAGAGGGCTTCTTGAGGAGGGGCCTCACCATGGCCTCTTTTAGGGAGGCAGGCAAGGAACCCTCACTCAAGGATGCGTTGACAACCTCTTGGAGCCAGCCTCGTGTCACCTCCCAGGATGCCAGTACAAGCCAGGAGGGGCACGGATCCAATAAACATGTGGTGGCTCGCAGTCGCCCACGTAGCCTGTCCATATCCTCGGAAGTAACGGAGTCAAACTCCTCCCAAACAAGATCTCCCCCGTGGCATCCCACTGGGCCATGAATGGGGGTTAGCTCACTCTGTATCTGGGCGGTTTTCTCCTGCAGAAAAATCACAAATTCCTCTGCTCTACCCTGTAGCGGGGCTTCCCGCTCCCTCTGTTGAAGGAGGGAGCGGGTCACCCTAAACAGGGCGGCAGGGCGGTTTTCTGCGGATGCTATGAGAGTGGCACAATGATGACGTTTGGCCACCCTCAGCGCCACAATGTAAGTCCGTAAATGGGCTCTTACCTGTGTCCGGTCAGATTCAGAGCGGCTAGCCCTCCATCTTCTCTCTAGGCATCTCTTGCGGCGTTTCATCACCCGCAGCTCCTCAGTGAACCAAGGAGCCAGGGTGGTTCGCCGCCGCAAGAGAGGCCGCAAGGGCGCGACCCGATCTAAGGCTCCCACGGCCGCACTATTCCATGCGGCCGTGAGGTCCTCCATCGGGGCGCGGGTCAGGGATACAGGAAATGGCCCAAGCGCTGTCTGGAACCCATCCGGGTCCATCAAGCGCCTGGGGCGGTACCAGATTGGTGACTCTGGTTCCGCCTCCCCGCGGAGGGGAGCAGCGGTCGGAAAGTCGAGCCGGAGAAGTGAGTGGTCTGACCATGACAAGGGTGTGATGACTATATCCCCTGTACCCAGATCACTTTTCCATTGGCCCGAGACGAAGATGAGGTCCGGCGTATGTCCACCCTCGTGGGTGGGGCCCTGAATTACTTGGGTCAGGTCCATGGCCGTCATGGAAGCCATGAACTCCCGAGCTACCACGGATGATTCGCCCAACGATGGCAGGTTAAAGTCCCCCATGACTATAAGTCTGGGGGTCTCCACTGCCACCGTAGCGATCACCTCCAGGAGCTCGGGCAGGGCTGCTGCTACATAGCGGGGAGCCAGGTATACAACCAGCAAGCCCAACTGCCTCCCTAGGCCCCACTTCACGCAGAGGGACTCACAGCCGGAAGTCTGAGGCACAATGGTCTCTCTCGGCTCAAGGCCTTCCTTAATAATGACCGCTACCCCACCACCCCTGCCTAGGGCCCGCGGCTGATGAAATGCGCGGTAGCCTGGTGGGCACATTTCAACGAGGGGATGTCCTCCCTCGTGGCCCAACCAGGTCTCCGCAATTCCTACCAGGTCCGGCTCCCCCTCTGACACAAGGTCACTAATGAGGGGGGCTTTGTTGACAACGGACCTGGCGTTGCAAAACATCAGCCGCAGACCCTGGCTCTGTATTCCCTGGCCACCTAGCCTGCGGGGGTTGTGGCACCCAACCGTTTGTAACCAACGGCTACGTGCCTCCAACCGGGAGGAAGGAACTTGTCTCCCCTCGGTCCTGCCCCTCCCCACGACCCTCTGGATGGAGAAGCCCTCCACCGGAATGACTTGTGTTTCCCCCCTCTTAACGGAACCATCCGCCTCCCTCCGTCGTCTGCTGGCTCGGCCCGTTCCCTTCTGGCTAGTCTCAACCTGTCTAAACCCTCCCTCCTCCCTGGTACCCCCTAAAACAGACAACAGCTTTTTTACTAAAAAAACCCTACACCTGCGCTTTCGCCACTTCTCCTGACTTACTAGTCCCTCATCAAAGTGTGCCCTTGATAACACAGCGGGCCATACCTGCGAGAGGGGGGACTCTCGCAGTAACAATAGGTCTGCTTTAGAGTACATCTAATAAAATGGGTCAAGCTGTTAATCTAGGGCTACAATTGGCTACGATGATGTTAAAAACTGTGAAAACAGATGTTATAAATACATAATAAAGATGTTAAAATGAATATTAAAATAGATGTTAAATAGATATTAAAAATAGATATTAAATAGATGTTAAATAGTATTTAAATAGCTGTTAAATACATTAAATACAATAAATACACTAAAATTCGTTGTTCACAGTATGCAAGGGAGAAATATATAGTCCGGCTCAGCACTTGTTCACAAAATCGAGGGTGGTAGGAATAGTTCATCTAAGTGGGTAAGTCTGAGGCCTAGGCCTGATCTTCCACTCCAACTCCAACCATGGCCTGGCCACCTCACCCAATCCGTCCAGTTCTCCAACAAGCCAGGTTTCAGCCTAGTTGTTCCTCGGCCTCCCAGTCCAAACACTCTTCGGCCTTCTGGTCGTCTGGTCGCCAGGCCTGGTCGCCAGGCCCAACTCCTCAGCCTCCCGACCCAGCCCGGCCCGGCTCCAGAACGGCACTCCCGGCCCAAACTCCTCACCTCCTGGCCCGGCGCGGAACGGTGATTTTCGGCCCTCCGAGGCCCCATCTATCTGGGGCGGCGATTTTCGCCCCCCCCCAAGTGTGTATATATATATACACAAAACATATATACATACACATATACATACGTGTTGTGGCCCAGCCGGCTCCGGATGAGCTGCTTATGGATTCCTCTAATGTGGAGTCCTATGAGTCGCTCGGCTCTAGAGGAGGAAACCCAGTTTGTCCCAGATGTCAGGCTAAGGATTGAGAGGAGGCAATTAGCAGAACGACGCCATCGGTGATAATCAGTATCAGCTGCCTAACTGCCTGGCCCTTCCCTAGAGGCTTTAAAAGAAATCCTCTGTGAAGAATAAGTTTGCAGGAAACAACAGAGAAGCTACAGAGTCAGAAATTGTGTCGTGTAATCTTTCAGTCTAGTTCAGGTTAATTCAGGCAAGCTGCCAAGCAGCAGTCAGTTTAGCCATTTGTCTTGTGAAGGAGGGAGTCAGAACACATATGTATACACACACACACACACACGTGTGTGTGTGTGTGTACACAAGTATATGTATGCTGGCATACATATTCTGGATTTTCCCGAGATCTTGTCGAAACGTTGCAACAACTTTTCTATGCCTTATACACGGGAAAATCCCCGAAGCCAGCTATGCCAGCATACCTACACCCGTGAAAATCTACAAAAACAAGTATATGTATGTATATATACAAAATATATACAGTATACACACATACAGTATGTATGTATGTGTCTCTCTGTGTGTATGTGTATTTCTATACCTACCCACCCATCCATCCATCCAGAGGTGGCATTCAGCCAGTTCTAACAGGTTCTGGAGAACTGGTAGCAGACGTTTTGAGTAGTTTGGAGAACCGGCAAATGCCACCTCCAGCTTGCCCTGCCCCCAATCTATTCGCTGCCTCCTGATCAGCTGGTCTTTTGCTGCCCTGTATAGGAGAATGGAGCTGGAAAGCAGGTTGGTGGGGTGGGGTGTGGAGGGAATAGGGATTTTGCAGTATCCTTCCCCTGAAATGGAGTGGAAATTGAGATTTTGCAGTATCCTTCCCCTGCCATGCCCACCAAGCCACGCCCACCAAACCATACCACACCCATCAAACCATGCCCACAAAACCAGTAGTAAAAATTTTGAATCCCACCAGTGAGTGTCTGTCTGTCTGTCTGTCTGTCTGTCTGTCTGTCTGTCTGTCTATCTATCTATCTATCTATCTATCTATCTATCTATCTATCTATCTATCTATCTATCTATCTATCTATCTATCTAGAGTCTATCAATGATTCACTACTAATATTAAATAACAAAATGCAGGTAATTAAAATCATATTGTTTCCTACATTTCCTAATTTAAATTAAATAGAATTGAAGTCTGTTCATTGAGAACCATGAAACCATTCAAAACCCCACCAATATCTATTGGGGCCAAAATTAAGAAATGAGATAGCCTCCTTTAAATAAGTATGGTGAACCTCATCCAATACCACTTAATCTATTGTGCCTTATATTTCCTAGAGGTCTTCCAAATTACTTCTGGAGGTCATTCCAATACTCTGGAGCATGTTTTAAAAGAAAAAAGCTATTCTCCTAATGATTTCTATTCTTGACAAGCAGCATTAAATACAACTCCATGTCTGTTACTGTGCATTTAGATAATTACTACCTTGCTTAATGTCCCTAGTTAATGTTAATCTTCTTCTTCTCTTCTTTTATATAAGATTAACTTGCTAATTTTGTTTCTCTGTCAGCCTCCAGATCCAATTAGAAATGTTGGGGAGGGTATCTACTGTGCAATGAGTTTGTTCTATCTCAGCAAGAGAAAATTGTACAACTGCCTTGCACAGCATTGGTATTGTTCATTTTGTGCACAGAATTATAAAGTATCTTTGGATAGCTAACCAAAATCTATTTTGCAGTCAGTTCATTGAATATTCTCTTACCCAGCAGCTCTAATTCTATGGATTGTAGAGCATCTGTAGAAAGGTACCAACAGAAGCAAAGCGTATGTTGTTCAAATTAACCCATGTCACGGGGACACAAATGACCCTCTTCTTAAATGCACTGACCTTTCCTGCTTCAAAAGCAATATAATTATCTCTTAATCTGCACTTCTGCAGTTTATTTGAGTGCATATCTTTTTTACTTCAAACTGCATCTTCTGGTCACGCTTCAATAACACTATCAATTATTGTAAGGAAAAAATATCTTTTACCCCAAGATGTTGTTTAAAAAGAATTGTAGTTCTTTTCCTTTCCTTTTCTCTCTTTTCTCTTTGCTTCTCTTCTCTCTCTTTCCTTCCCTTTCTTTTCCTTTCTTCTTTTCTTTTTTTTTCTTTTTTGATAGGTAAAAACAATATTCAAATAGGTTTTTTTCTAAAAAAATAAGTCTGGCCAGCTTTTAATGCATTATTATTAAAGGTTGTATTTTTTTCATATGCTTCATGGAAAAACAAAAACAATCTAAACAAGAATATTTGGAAAATAAAATAAAGCAGCTATGTGTGCGATGAAATCTACACCAGATCTTCATAAATCTTTTCTGTTTCCTAAATTAG
This sequence comes from Rhabdophis nuchalis, assembly GCA_039707465.1. NCBI lineage: Eukaryota > Metazoa > Chordata > Lepidosauria > Squamata > Natricidae > Rhabdophis > Rhabdophis nuchalis. The sequence continues at coordinate 65,463,263 of CM077646.1, forward strand.
AACTTAATCCTTACTATCTGTATGATATTGAATATTCATTGAATTGCATAAAACAAAGATATTAAGAACAGGGGGAAAGAATGATAAATTATTTGCCCTTAAAATTAAACAATAACAATGAAGAATATTATTAATCTTAATGATAGTTAGAACAAAGTATAAAATAATTCCAAATACAGATTATTTTTCTGTCAAATATATCTGTATAATGTTGAGTCAAAGGTTACTTGGGAAGAAATTAATTTTTTTTAAACAATGTAGCTCCTTTGAAGATTGTACATGGCTAAGCCTTTTATCTAACTGTATCTTTGTCACTTTGGGGTAGAATAGATACTATTTATGAAAAGAGAAAAAGCTGTCAGTACGATCACTACCCTATTAATTGGCATGAAGCATACAAAGAAATTTTGAATTCTATACTATTGGAAGTTTATAATGGTTCATTTTTGAGTCACATTTTTGTAACTTGAATGAGGCTTCTAAAACAATGGCTTTGAAGGCTGTTGATTGCTTTGGCCAATTTTCTTGTTAATAGTTGATTCCAAAATTTTGACAACAACCTTAGTATGTGGACCATGGCCAAAATGGCCTTTTAATTGTCCATTCTGTGCTATTTAATTTAATAAAAATGCAACAAGCTTCAGACAATATTAAATTATTGCTGGATTTGGCAGGGTGGTTTTGTTGAACTTATAGAACTTAACTGTTTGTTTATTTATAATACAAGACCAAGTCACATAATTTTAAAAATAAACCATCAATACAGGCATAAGTAAATACATACTTTCTGCATTTGTTTGTATGTTTGTGTGTGTGTATGAATCCATAGAGAATTACCAATTCATTGAAGACAGCAGATGTGGAAACTTTCAGACAACGTTATTGTAACTGGAATTATTCATTCACTTTCAAGACGTTTTGTGGAACTTGCCAGGATTGTCCTTTATGTTCTGTTATACTTAATTTGATCTTGAAACCACTGACACCTCTTATCAGAAAACAATAGGATCTTTGGGGCCCAAAGCAATTGAACACAAATAATTCTTATTGTTATTAAATGTTGTGGTGGTATACTATGTCTTATTGACAATGATGATTGCTCTATACCTACACTTAAATATAGCATAGCAGCTTTAATTCAATTTAATTAATTTTAAAATAATTTACAATGTTGGTTACAGTAATAAAAACAAGTACAAACTAAACTAAGAGAAAAAAACAGAAATAGAAAGAAGTAGTAAAGATTTGCTATCAACAAAAATTTGTAAAAGGTTACCAGAGCTTTATAAAAACACATCTATTTTTTTTAACTTTGGTCAAACAAACCAACTTTATATTCCTTCCTTTTTCTTCTAATAATCTTGAACTTAATCTTGAAAAACTGAAGTGAGATCAGAGCAAAAACATCTGAACAAATTGTTCAGATGTTCTTGCTCTGATCTCACTTCAGTTTTTCCCATCCCAAAAGCTAATTTCAATGACTTAGTAAACCTCCTTTGCAAATCTAATAAAGAGTCATTATCCAGGTCATTCCCTTAGTTTATCATTTGTATTTCCCATTTAACTTTCAAGGTTTTAACTAGCTTCTTTTGTATGTCCATTAGATAATGCTTATCCAAGTGATTATTTTGCTTATTTCTACTTTATTTATATTAAATGATACTCTGGATGGAAACACAGTGTGATTGTGTCTAGATGGTGTTTGTGTCTACTTATGAAGTGGTTCATAAGGATATATATATTATATTCCATGCTTTTTTATTTTTCACTATTTCTGTTTCTAGTATTTCTATGTCATTTAATTTTGTTTCACTTCTTTATCCTGTAAATCTTACAACATATTCATTCACATCATTTGGACATAGTCTAGCCATAGAAACAGATATCATTGTTGACATTGTAGCATCTACTATTTGTTCCCATTATTCAAAAAGATTTCTGGAGCATTTCAAATGTCATAACATTTTATTTTACTTTGTAAATTCTAGTACTAACCAAAAACAAAGGTCAGACTTGCTTGCTTGCTTGTTTGTTTATTTATTTATTGGAATCTTTAGGCTCCTCTGGTGTCCAGTTCTGAATTCATAAAAGTCATGATAAAGCATAATTCTAATGTTTTAGATCAGCTAAATGCCAATCACAATGGCATTATAATGAAGTAAAATATATTTGATTTCATTTTTTTGGCCAAGATGAAATTTCTCAATTTCTGCCAGCAATGAAATTAGTTTCGGGCAAATCCAAATCTGCAATATTTTTGTAAATAATTAATCAGTATTTTTAGGATAAAACTTGGAGTAAAAAAAGTTGAATGTCATTTATTAATATTATCATAGTTAAAAATTGTAAAGAATTTTAAGATGAGATTGTTTCTCATATTTGCTGTATACTGCAAATAATGTTTTAAAACAATTGGCTATCAGTTTCATCACATTTAAGCTGAAAAAATTAAAAACAATTATGTAGTTTTAAGCATATGATATGAATTGTAAGGTAGTAAATATGATTTCAAGAATAATATGGTTTAAAAATATGGGCATGATTTTGAATTACATAGTCCAAATTTAGTTTTTATCATCACATGAACAACTAAGGATTCATTGGGGGAGGGGGGAAGGAGGAGGAGGAGGAAAGATACAAATGAAAAATGATACTCTGGATAGAAACACAGTGCTATTGTGGCTAGATGGTGTTTGTTCAGTGTCTACTTATGATGTGGTTCATAAGGATAAGTATGGTTCATTGTTATTCTTTAATAACATTCATTTATTAATAAGCACCAGCCAATGATTTAAGGAGAAGTAAACATTAATCATATCTCATAGATTGAAATATAATGGTAGCTATTCTGTAGCAAGTGCTGCAACACAATATTTTAATAACAATCTCAACTATTCAGAGATACTATTATATGTTCTGTTGTCAGGACAACTGACATTCCTTGTGTGCCATTTGCTTCCCAGCTAAGCACCATAGTGCATCACAGCTTGTTAACTCACCTGTCTAGAAAAATGATGCTATACAAACAAAATGCTCATGATAATGTCACCAATATAATTGGTCTTGACTATAAAGCTATTTTAAATTCTCCCCATATTTGTGAATGTGTCGTTCAGAAGCAAAATCAACTTCCAACAAGTGTTAGACCAATTATAGAAACTATAGGCTGATGCAGAATCAATACCAAATGGCACTTGAAAAGAGTACAAATGGCCCCTGTAAGGTCAAACAGACCAAAATGAAATCAATAAACCAAATTGAAACAAAATATTAGAATTGCAAAATGAGAAAGGGAGTAAAGTAAGTGAATTCACCAAGCCCTGCAACAAATTATTCAGGTGATTAACACAAAATTATTGAAATTATTTTCTGGAATCTTCTTTTCTTGGAAATTTCATTTTTATTTATTTCTATTGTTTGGAGGCTTCTGGAATATGTACGTATATTTGTCATGAAATATGAAAAGTAGTAGAAGACTGAAGGTGATTTTATGCAGAAAAATGTATCTTGTCAGGCACACATTTTATATATTCTACAGGCAGGTACTAATAACAATCCTAGGTAGGTGGGCTGTATTTCTCAGTTAATATCATGTGTACATACACGTACATACAAAAACACACAAAGACACAAACATATTTCTGAAGAGGCATAGATTAATAGTTAGCTATCTTGATAAGTAAATGAATAAATCTGGAACAGATCTCAGTTGCAGCAGGAAAATTAATAATATACAGAAACATTGGTACATCCTCACGGCCGATTCGCTCCCACAGAGAGGGACTTCTCCGGGTGCCGTCCACTAGACTTTGTCAGCGGGCAACGCCCAGGGGAAGGGCTCTCTCTGTGGCGGGCCCGGCCCTCTGGAACGACCTTCCCCCCGATATCAGAACGACCACGGACCTCCGCTCCTTCCGCCTGAAATTGAAGACTCATCTTTTCCGCCTGGCCGGCCTAGGGTAGTCTCTCTCTCTATGGGTTTTTAAATGTACATATATATTTAGTGGGAATTTTTAGTTAAGGGATTTTAGCACAGGAATAAGTTTAATTTGTTTTAAATTTGTATGTACTTTGTATATTTATTGCTTTTATTTTCCCTGTGCACCGCCCAGAGTCCCTGTGGGGAGAGGGAGCGGTCAATAAATTCAACATTATTATTATTATTATTATTATTATTATTATTATTATTATTATTATTATTATTATTATTATTATATTAACTATACAGTAAAATATTTAAGGATGCGGTTTAGATACTTTTGCAACAAAAAATGCCTAGCTCTTTTTTTTCTTTTCTTTTTCTTCCTACTTTTGTGAGATTGTCTAGTACTAAATCTCTTTATAGTGGCCTTAACATTTGACCAATCTACATTGAAACATTGGTCTTTCCAAGACAGATTTTTTAAAACTTTCCAATATATAAAATAGTATGTGTCGAAATATATTCAAATAAACACAAGGTATAACAATAGCACTTACAGTTTTTTACGGCACTCTCTAAAAAGTTAACAGAGTCCGCCTCTTTCCCCCAACAATCTGGGTCCTGGGTCATTTTACCCACCTTGGAAGGATGGAAGGCTGAGTCTTGACCCTGGTGAAGTTTGAACTCCAAATTGGAGTCAGCCAGCAGTCAGCAGAAGCAGTCTGTGGTACTGCACTCTAACCACGTCGCCACCATGGCTCCAAAGTATCATGGAAACTGCTACTAAACTTCTGCCAATAATGTTTTGTTCTACGGATTTTTTTCCAGGGAAGATTAATTCACTGAAAATCTGGTTCAGAATCTGAAAAGAGGCTGGTACTCTTTCAGATCAATCTTCCTATCTTTATCCGTTTGACACTGTCTGGGAATTACCTTAAGTGTGACCTTAAATCTCTTATCAAATACCATGGGACTTATGTCTTGATATATGATACCCTGGTGGAAACAGACCAGAACACAGAATGTGCTTCTAGACCATATTGTAATTTCACAATAGCCAGAGAGAAAGCCTGGAGAGATTGAGAATTACTTAGAAAACCATTGGAATGGGTTTCCTAGGATTTTCTTCTTTAATCTTCTGCAGCTGTTAGACAAATGTATCTTTGCAAGTTACTTCTGAAGATGTTTTCTGAATGTCAACAATGAAAAAGAACTGTCTTAGGATAAAATCATATCAAGATGCATGCTTCAATACTCTGTAAAAGGAGGTTTTTGGGGTAGATTTCTCCTGTTTAAAAGCTGATGTAATCATGACCTTTATCATGATTGGATCATATACTGTATACCTCCTATTATGTAGGAAAAACCAAAACTGAAATAAATGTTTATTAAGTGCAATGTCAACCTATGGGATATTAAGAAAATTTTGTCCGCCTTATGAAACGCTATTTTGATGACTCTTTGTCTTTTCAATTAAAGCAGGAATTCATAATTAAGGGAATGGAGAAAGTAATATCATCATCACGTATTCACCAAGGAGGGTGCACATACATTCATGTCATCCCTTTTTATAGGGCTTTTTTGTTGGAATGCCATATTACTGGTAATTAATTTATAAAAAGCACGGAAAAATATATGGTGAAATACCTAATGTGTATTTTATTGTGCTATTTATATTTATTTTTAAGTATGAAGAAATTGTGAAAAATATCAGAATATGTCAATATATAGACAAACAAGCAAATACATCTGCAAGCAGGGTGCTGTAGCAAAATAATAATAATAATAATAAAAGGATTTGGTAATTTAAAAAATGGGCATCTTGAAAGAAACAGTTTGGGTAGAAATAATGCATACTGTCAGGTGCAAAGGAGCAGGCTCATCTGTTAAATTGCAGCAAAGGAGATTTATTCAAGCCTATAGAAAGAATCTAGCCAATTAAAATTCAACATTCAATTGTTGCCAGATAAGAGCCAACAGAATTCAGCAGAAGTTGGACCATTTGTGGAAACAAAACAACCCTAAGCTAATGATGCACTTAACTCCACCTCCCCAGTTCTGCCTGCTATTCTACATCTGCAAGATCATAGTTTGCTATCTATGTGCTACAAAGAGTAGCAAGATTTGAGAACTGAGCATTGACTAATGTATGACTACTGAGTCTTATTTCCCTTCTAAGCTTTCTTTGTATGCAATCAATGAGAAATTATTAGAGCAGACCATGATTCTGCCATGTGCATACAAATTCTTCTTTGGCACATTAAATAAGTTCATAAACTTTCATGGATCGTTGTCAGGTTTTTCAACTCCTTAATAACTAATTGAAGAAGCTGTCATATAGCTAACTATGAAGTCTATTAAGCATCTTCTGGTTTATAGACTACTAAACTCTCATTGTCACATGAACAGTATTATTCATATCTTATCATTTACATTATAAATGAGTATAGCAATAGCACTTAGACATATACCACTTTACAGTGCTTAACAGCCCCTCTAAGCAGTTTACAGAGTCAGCCTATGGCCTCCAACAATCTGGGTCCTCATTTTACTCACCTCGGAAGGATGGAAGGCTGAGTCAACCTTGAACCTGATGGGATTTGAACTGCCAAATTGCAGGCTGCTGACAGTCAGCAGAAGTAGCCTGCAGTACTGCACTCTAACCACTGCACCACCAAGTCTCATCATTTTTTGGTATAATTTTATGGAAATATAATTTTATGGAAAGATGTAAATGTGAAACATTTGTCCCTAAACAAAACTTTGCTTTTATGATTGTATTCTGGATCTTTGACTCTGCCATCTTTTCCTTTGGAAAATGGGAAATGCTTAAGTCCATTACTTGCTAAATCCACTTTGTGTCATTGCATGTATGTGTGGGTGCATTTCCAGGGAGCCTTTTCTTTCAAATAAATACTGGGATCAGGATGGCCCCGTTCAATTTAGGAGCATATTATTTTACCGTCAAATGTACACATTTTAAGGCACTGAGAAGAAATATAAATGGGGTAGTTTCTGTTTGCATAAAGTACCATTTAAATAAAGCCACATTAGCAAGTGAGCACTCTGCCTACTGAACGTTTTTTAAAACAAAAGGATTATCTTCCTTTTCCTGCCATGTACAAGCATTGCTTGATTAACAAGGCTAATGTGTATTTCACCAGGAAAGTGCTGTACACCTCTGAGAAACTGCATAAAGAGCAGTTGCTATAGCAACAATATATTCAAGAATGTGCCTGTCGAAAGGGTACCATGAAACCATTTGTCAATGTATACATTGTGGAACTAAAAACATAGCTCTTAGCACTCCTACTTATGACACTCCATTCTACCGAATCTTGAGTTATGCAACTCATTTCCATAACTATGATAAAAGGAAACATGTAAATCATCTGTAATTTTTAATCTTTTTTCTTCTTGTCATCTTATCAAGTTAGTGATGACTTCTAGTGACTGCCTGGACAAGTCCTTGCAGGTTTCTAACCAAGACTTCAGAAGTGGTTTGACATTCTTTCCTTCTTAGGGTTAAGAATGAACAACTGGTCCAAGGCTTGTACCAGCTGGCTTTGTGGCTAAGGCAAAACTCCTTTTTCTACGTTGATGCCTTAACTCTTATTTGGTTATTTGTTCAAATTTCTATTTGCTTTCCTGTCCTGTACTGCCCTTTTTTTGGGTGGGGGGGCATATGGCTGACAGTGAAAAGACTGCTTGGCTGCCTGTGGCTATCACTCTCTTCTTTAGATCAAAATCAGTGATACAGCTAGTATACATAATTATTTTTCCCTTCCATATGTCAATAAATTAAATACATGACATTATTGTTTTCCTTACTGTAGATATTTGTCTACAATTTGTTTGAATAAAATGGCATTCTTGATTCTTCAAAATGAAAAACATTAAAACTTTACAATACAATACAATAGCAGAGTTGGAAGGGACCTTGGAGGTCATCGAGTGCAACGCCCTGCCTAGGCAGGAAGCCCTATACCATTTCAGACAAATGGCTATCCAACATCTTCTTGAAGACTTGCAGTGTTGGGGCATTCACAACTTCTGGAGGCAAGCTGTTCCACTGGTTAATTGTCCTAACTGTCAGGAAATTTCTCCTCAGTTCTAAGTTGCTTCTCTCCTTGATTAGTTTCCACCCATTGCTTCTTGTTCTGCCCTCAAGTGCTTTGGAGAATAGTTTGACTCCCTCTTCTTTGTGGCAACCCCTGAGATATCGGAAGGCTGCTACTTTGTTAATCTATCTTTTTTTTTAAAAAAAAACACCTTTAGATTAAGATGTTAGTTTGACAATCTGATTTCAGTTACCTATTGTATAGGAAACCGGGGGAGGGGGGATTCTGTGTTGGCATCGACACATTTCCCCTTATGTCCATGATGGCGAACCTATGGCACAGGTGCCACAGGTGGCACGCAAAGCCATTTCTGAGGGCACGCGAGGCGTTACCCTGTCAGCTCCAGCACACATGAGTGTGCTGGCCAGCTGATTTTCTGCCTTGATTTTCAGCCATTGTTTGCTCTCCTGAAGCCTCCAGAGGGAGAAAATGATCCAATGGACATTCCTAAACTTCCAGTTTGTGTGTTGGGCCTTTTTTCGCCCTCCCCAGGATCCTAGAAAGCTTCTGGAGCCTAGGGAGGGCAAAAAATGGACCTTCCGGGCCCACCGGAAGTCAGAAGACGGGCTGTTTCCGGCCTCTGGGGGAGGCCATTTTTGCCCTCCCCAGGCTCCCAAAAAGCCGTGTGTACATGCGCTAGACAGCAGGGGGTGTCACACATGTATTCTCAGGGGGCACGGCATGGGAGGCATTAAATTATGGGGGTGGGCACACGAGCGTGCACAATAGCGCGAGCGTGTTTGCTTTTGGCACCCGAGGCAAAAAAGGTTCGCCATCACTGCCTTATGTGATCTTCAGTTTCAGAGCAACATTAATCTGCTGAAGTCAAGCAAGGGAGATAATTTCAACATTTTTCATGCTTTGATCATTGAGATTTAGAATGACAATATAATATTTATTTTTTTATCATAGTTGAGCCTATCATCCATAGTGAAGTTCTGAGACATTCATGAAATTTTCTTGATTCAACAATTCATATGTACAATATTTAGTTGTAATTCAACAACAGAAAATTTCCAAGCATTAATTTTAAAACTTTCTTAGAAAAGAATCCAATAGTTAGTGGATGTGGTTCTATCTATATCTATCTATATTGTTTATATCTGCATATCTATCTATATGTGTGTGTGGGTGGGGAGGTGAATTCTGTGAATATTTTTTTTATAGAAATACATCTTAATAAATATATTAATAATTATTTAAATAGTTCTTAGCTGTATATTCACATTTATGTTTAATGTGAGATAAGCAATAAGATAAATTTCAATATACAAATGAAAATAATCCTTCAAATAATTATTTCCAGGTACTTAAAAAAACCAGATACCTTCAGGGATAATAGAAAATAATAGAAAATGTTGAAGCAAATATTTGTTGGAGCAAATATAAAAGCTAAACCTTGAAACCATGCAAAGTAGCTTTGCTAAAAAAAGAACTTTGCTTCTTCCAATGAACAAACAAAACAATGTTTTCAGAGCAATTTTCTAGTGTTAATCAATATTGTTGTAGACCTATTCTAACAAAATAGAGGTAAAAATGTAGTTTGCTTTTCGTTTTCATTCCAGAGTGAGTAATGCTTTGAATAGTATTTATTCAACATGCCCTGAAATTCTGAAATCGTAAAACATTCTGTGACTTACAGAAACAACAGAATAAGCATTTATTTAAAAGAACATGCAAGAACACTGATCAGAAGTTCAGAAAAATACAACAGCAAATATTTAAATAGAATTGGAAACATACCTTCACAACGGAAATCATCAATTTTATCAGCTTTTCAAACAAAGTTAGGATAATTTAAGGAAGAGACCATGGTATTTTGGAGCAATTTTTATAGCAATTAAATATATGAGTCTATTTACTAATGAGTATGCAATGTCAACATTGCTGCACAGGAAATTTTTCGTTAATAATTTAACGTATGAAAAAAGTCAATGGAAGAACTCTCAGTTTTTTAAAAATAATAACCATTTATTATTCATGTTGCAGATTAATTTTTGCTATCTCATCAAGGAATGAATTAGGAATAGATGCTTTAACTATGAATGTGATCCACAAGTTCACAGAAAGAATGACAACGATCCCAAAGGTTTTTTTTTTTTTAAATGTGGTACCAAAGAAAGAAAGATTCTTTAATACATCATTCAGGCAAACTACTGAAGGCTTAAATTTTATATATGCAGAAATGTTTCTCATGCTGAATTAAGATTACTATTTCTTTCTCCCCAAACATACTTTATCTTAAACAACTATTTAATGAAAGATGTAATGGCACACTTTATGCAGGATACAACTCTTCAGTCCTGTTATTTTGGGGATATTAAGTACCGGTATTTAAGGTTTTTGGTTTTTTTTACTACATTGGGTAGCATATTTGAGTAAGCCCTATGATTTAGAAACTCATATCCCTTTTTATTTACTACTAGTTGATAACCCGGCGTTGCCAGGGTATTTATTTACAAGGGAAAAATGTCCAGACAAAACTTCTACTGTACTGTAATTTCTAATGTTGGATTTTCTCCTTACCAAAGAGAACCCCCCTGTGGAGTACTGTGAAGCTGTTACCATGGCAACTCCACATTAGAAGCCATTTTATGGCAATACAGTAGAAGCCATTTTAATGCACAACAGGCTGTATCATAACAGAACACCCCCCAAGGTGTTAGGGGTGTCTTATCCCCACAGTATTTGTTTGCAGAGAGTAAGTTATCTGTGTACTAAGGTTGGTTGAAATTTTTCAAGGTGTTCCAGTGTTATGCTGGAACACACACGCACACACACGCACACACACACCAAAATGGTTAAATATTGGAAATAAATTGACAAGATATCTGTGTAGCACATAGTCAATATCTGCAGAAGGTTGAAGAAGCACATCACAGATATGGCGAAGTTACTTGGGAGTAACATAGTAAGGTAATTATTTTTATATCATATTTAAATAAAAATGCTTACATAAATGCACTTTTATTTAAAATGTTTGCCAACACTTTAGGATGTTTGCCAACACTTCAGGATTAGATCTTAATATTCTTTTATTTTTTTAAAAAAGATTTGTAACTGTTATGGGCGCTACAGTTCTTTTTTTTTTTTAAAAATCATATTGCCTAAAATACCTTTTATTTTATTTTAAGCACCTAGCTTTGTTTGTATTTGAAAGCTAAGCAAAATTTAGTATGTGGACCAGAGATGACCAGAAAATTTCAGGAATGAAAGATAAACTGGGAAGTTCTCAAAGAGATAGCAAGGGCAAACCATTTATACAATGACAATCCACTTTGGATAGTACTCAGTATCACTCTGGGGTGACTGTACAAATTTAAATCATAAATGAAATAAATAAACAGTAATTCCAAGAAAACCACATGGATATGTCTCTCTAGATTCCCTGGATCAAGCCCAACTTGAAGGATTAATTTTCAAAAATTTCATAGTACCTGATAAAGACCCTTTATTTTAAGCTTTTAACTGATTAGATAGCTGCAATAACATTTTTTATGGTTTTGGATAGCTGTTTCTTTTTAGTAAATACATTTCTTCCCCATGGTAAGAATTTCCCTTGAGTTAATAACAAATAAAGTCATGGATAAAAGAGCCAGTTTGTTGCAGTGGTAAGGTTCCCCTGCACATGAATGCTAGTTGTTTTCACCATTAGGAGGCAGTTCTCTCCTCCATTTCTAAGCCAAAGAGCTAGCTGTCCAAAGACATCTCTGTGGTCATGTGGCCGGCATGACTAAATGCCAAAGGCGCACGGAATGCTGTTACCTTCCCACCAAAGTGGTCCCTATTTTTCTACATGCATTTTTTACGTGCTTTCGAACTGCTAGGTTGGCAGAAGCTGTGACAAGTAACGGGAGCTTACTCCATTACATGGTGCTAGGGATTTGAACCACTGAACTGCCAACCTTCTGATCAACAAGCTCAACAAGTTAGCCACTGAGCCACCATGGTTAAGGTATAAGGCTAATACTGGAACACCATGAGTTGTAGTCCCACCCTAGGCAGAAATCCAGCTGGTGACATTGGGCCAGTCATTCTTTATCAGCACCAGGAAGAAGGTGACTAGGACGTATTATTTCTGAAAATGTTTCTTACAAAAAGTATCCAGGCAATCATCATAAATCAACGAACTCAAAGGCACTATAAACAAACAAGCAAACTCTTGTCTATGTAAGGATTTGTTTCTCGAACATATATCTTCTTTTTTTCTTCCTCCTGCTTTAGCTTACAAATGATTATGTAGGACAGGGGTCTGCAAAGTTGGCTCTTTTAAGACTGGCGGACTTCAACTCCCAGAGTTCCCCAGCCAGCTATGCTGGCTGGGGAACTCTGGGAGTTGAAGTCCACCAGTCTTAAAAGAGCCAACTTTGCAGACCCCTGATGTAGGATGTTAAAAGATAGCAGTGAAAAGGAAAGGTATATAAATGATATATTATATATTCAAATGTCTCAGAATCTGTGGTTAAAATTTAAGCTAATTTTAATGATTAACTCTTGCCTCGGAGGTCATAAATCAATAGATCATGTTCCTTGAAAGTTTGGTGTTAATTTTTCCTATCACACTTGTTGCCCTGAAAATTTCCGTAAAATATAAAAACACCCATAGGATTTGTTGTCAGTTGAGAATTGTGCATCTACTTTGAAATCTTGAACAGGAAGAGCTCAAGGCCATAATCCTGCTCTTTATAAATAATTTAGAGAGCTGGATATTAATTTTCAATGACAAATATGCCACCAGCCATTTGGATGGCATAAAAAGTATATGTATGGTGCTGTAACATGTATTTCTAATAGGAATATGCAGATGAATGCTGAGGCATTACTAATAATAATGTCAATATGGAATGTTCAGTATCTTCACAATGAAGCAATAATATAAAAACTTAATTTTATACAAAACTGTTTAATAATGCTGATATATTCAAAAAATCTTTTTTTTTTTTAAGTGACACTTCTAGAGATAGGTCTGCAGTCAGTGGGGAATTCTTTGAAGCCAGAAAATTTTGACACATCATGATATTTCATGCAGAAAGTAATTTTTTTTTCTTTGCCTTCACTTTGGTGGAATTATTCTGATTTGTTTCTGTATATAAAGAAATGAAAACTCAAGTATATAATGTGCATTAAACATGAAGTTAAATTTACAACCCCTTTGGTTTAGCAGGAAGGCAAATGAAAAGATGATGAATTTGTTACACAGGCAGAGAGAGATGATCAGTGCATGTAACACATATAATATCATATTCTATTTGTGTTATTGACCCAAATAAAAAAGAAGAAAAGTAGAATGGAATGACACAAAGCATAAATATCACTTATCATTTATGGAACATTTAACGGATAAGAGATCAAATTGACACAGGTTCATTTTTCATGGCCCAATTTGTTTAAGATTTGAATAGTGAGATGGGCGGTGTATAATTTAAATATATATAAAAAATATTGCTTCTAAATATCTATCAGACCACACCCCAGGCATGACAATAATTTTGGACTCTCCAGAACAGGGGTCCCCAACCTCTGGGCCGTGGTCCACTACTGGGTCATGGTCTATTTGCAACCAGGCCATCGCATGCACAACCTGACTCACATGAACTGTGAGTGTCAGTGCTTGCAGCCCCACTCACAGAGAGCCGCAGGAGCCAGCGCACGAAGCCCCACTTGCCCCTTGACAAAACCATCCTCTCTTTCCCCCTCTGTGCACACCATGGCACCAATCGGAAAAGGTTGGGGAATGCTGCTCCAGAACACTCAATTGCATATACTTAAAAAGAAGAAGGAGGCGGAGGCGGAGGCGAAGAAGAAGAAGAAGAAGAAGAAGAAGAAGAAGAAGAAGAAGAAGAAGAAGAAGAAGAAGAAGAAGAAGAAGAAGAAGAAGAAGAAGAAGAAGAAGAAGAAGCTGCTTAGACTAGATCATGTCCATGAAGATCTGGCTACCACAGAACACAGGAATGTGTATGTACTACATGGTTTCTGGCCTTTACATCTCCCATTTCTAGTCAGTAAATATTTGGTTGCTCTTTCTTCAATGTTAGGAATTGGAGACTCTGTCCCATGTTTATGATTCTGCCAACTTCAGCCCCAACATTACCAAACTGCACTTAAATTTGGGGATTTAGTAAATAAAAGAAGAACCAATGGGATAATTAACACAGAATCTCAGAGCCAAACTCCAAGGCACTACATTTGGGGAATAGCAATAAGCCTGATTGGAGCATCTGAATGACTAGCAAACAGATCAAAATTGCAGTCTCTGGCATTGTTTCTTATTGCTTTAAAAACATATTACAACATGAGGCAGCCAACTAGATATACACAACATTATAGATGCTTATTTTATTCTGTTCACATATCTTTTTGAGCAATAACAGAATATGGCCAAAGTAAGCTCTATTTCTATTTTCACAAAGTGGATAGTACTATGATTTAACTAATTTTAAAGCACAAAACTTCATAGACAGTTTTCAATTCAGAGTGAACAAACAGATCCCCAATATAAAAGTAATGACGGGGCTGCTGGAAATTACAGAAGAGTGAGGAGATCTGAGGAGAAAAGATGAAACTGAAAAAGAGTACCCCAAGAACATTGTTAATTCTAGGAAAAAATAGCTATTGCATCATTGTGTAAATAACTTAATTATGAATAGAGATCACTGTTTTACTATATACAGTTTAATAGAAAGGTTAACTGGGGCTTGATAAAGCCTCTAACCAGTTTCTTTGTACAGATATAGAAGACACATAGGACAGTGGTGGGTTCCTACCAGTTTGGACTGCTTCAACTGAACCAGTAGTAGTTTGGCGACCTGGGTTGCTGAACCGGCAGCAGCCCAAGCCTGTCATGTCCCCGAACTATAGGCACCGCCATCTTGTTTTTTTGCTTCTGAGCATGCACAAAGCAATTTTTATTGCTCTGTGCATGGAGTGAACTGGCAGTTGTGACTGTACCCATGAGTGAACTGGCAGTTGTGACTGCTGGAGCCCATCCCTAACATAGGACATATGATTACTGTGGAGTCCATGGTGCCATCTGAACTTGCTTGTTGCTTGCAAATGTTTCATTACCCAACTAAAAGTAACATCATCAGAGCTAATGAGTGTGATGTTTGCTTCCTGATTATATATAGTAGTTTGTCCTGGCAGTGATTGTGGATATGGCTTTCTCCTTGATAGTTCTTCAGAAAAAAAAAACTTTCCAACAAAGGAAACTTTGTATAGATGCCTATACAAATCTTAAAACAAATTGTATACCCATGTAACTTTATCAAAAAAGTGCTTGATCCTTCGACCCACTGTAGGATAACCAACACAAACTATGAAAAAGCATCAAAAACATTTAAGAAACAACCAACAGACTATTACAAGCATACAGAATCACCATACCATACAAACCAATTAAAGCCATCCAAAAGATCTTAAGTAAATACACATAATAGTCCAAGAAATAACAAGAGTGTACAATATACAGTGTAGGGACTATAAGAGCCACTATGTACGACAGACAGGCAGAAGACTAGCAGGGTACAACCATGAATACCAACTAGCAGTCAGAAGACATTATGAAAATTTCTTCATGGACAGATTCACATGGCATATTCAACCATAGTTTCAATTGTAAGCATCCTGGAGCAACCTAAATCCAAAAATGCTAGGGAATTCTTGGAAGCTTGGCATTCAAACAAATCAGCCACCAACAGCCATAGAAATAAAGCATATTTATAAAAGAGACAACAAAAAGCTAGAAGAAAATAATACCAGAGCTTGTCCTCATCAGAAATTACCATCCAGATAAGCAGGAATTAACATCAGACAAACAATCGAACAGAAAATAATACCCTAATCAACTACCAAGGAGAAAACAATCAACACCCCAACATTGACAGGGCAAGCTACTGTATATAAACAGAAAACAAACCCCACACTCACTAGCAGTTAATGTTGTTATCTAGCTGAAATATCTGCTAGCAAACAACCAAGCTCAGAGAGCATTAAAAATTTCACAGTTCAACCCTGACTTTCATATACTATCTTCTATTGGAACCTATATTTATTTATTTTGGTCAGCTTAAAATTCTGCTTCTTTATTTTGCTTTAAGTATCGCATCTTCAATACTGCAGTAGTTAGAAGCTACAGTCTGCCTCATCTATTTTTGGTTCTTTTTTTCATGACAATACTAGAATGGAATGGAATCTTGGGATTTGTATCTATTGGCACCAGGTTTTTGTGATGCATATTTATCAGGCTCCAGCTAAATTATTTTGCAAAGCATTAAATGTACCAGGCTTACACTCAGCTTCTCTCTCCCTCCCTCTCTTTCCCTCCCTTAAATTTAGAACTCATAAAGCCTGCAAGCACAGTTTGAATATCCCTCGTGTGACATTGCATAATCATACAACTGCTAGTTAAAATAACCACAGCTTAATAGAAAATAATTGCCATTCCATTTTCTATGTTTTGAGCAACAGGAAAATAACTGTTTCTTCTTTGATGTTTCTTTTTTATTTTCAAAACGTGATTATAAATAATTCAAAGGAAATATTACCCACTCACTCTCATGCAAAATTTTATTTGTAATATATAGAGAGATTAGGCCCATGTGAGGCAGCCATGTTTTGCCTCAATCAGGCATGGAGGTGAGGTGATTTGCCACAATGAGGAATTTCACTGTGCTTCTGGGGCTTCATCTGGCAGTATTTAGTTCCAGTAGCTAAAAGCATGTGCTTAGCCCTCACAAACGAGGCACTGCAAAGCAAAACCACCGCTTCCTTTCTAGGGGAAGGAAGGCCAGATTGAAAAGTGTCTTCTATGAATATTCATCAAAGTGAAGTACTTCAGAACTGCATTTCCACATTTTTAATGTTTATCCCTGTTAGCTTGATTCATTATGCTGTTAATCAAAATCTCCCAATAACCAAAACAGGAAATCAGCAACAAAGACATACTCACACACAGACACACACATATAGGTAGTCCTTATTCAGTGACCACCATCGGGACCATCAAATCAGTTGTTAAGAGAAGCAGTTGCAACACAGTTTATGATTATACTTCAGCTTTCTTTTCCTTTATAGACCTTCAAAAATTGTTAATGTAAGGGTTGGTCATAAAGTTATTTTACATCATTATGAACTGTTATTGTATGAAGTAATAATTACATGAGAACTACCTGTATGTACTGTATATGTACACACATGTACAGATATGTATGTATATACTTTATTTTCGTTTTGTATTTATGAACCACCCATCTCCCTCAAAGAGAGACTCTTGGTGGTGTACCATAAAATCTCAAAGTACAAAAACAGTATATAAAAATTAAAACGTTAGAATTAAAATTTAAAAAAAAATTAGAGGGAGTCAAGAATAATTAAACCCTGTTAAAAAATCAGTTGAGAAGATGAAAGGAAGGTTCTCTGGGCACCAAGAAGGCCCACATGCTGCTTGCTCCTTTGGGCTCCTCATGCGTGGTTCCAGAGCCATGTTTTAACTCCTTTTCAGAAGATGAGTTTTCCTCATCTCTGGAGGCAGAATATTCCTCAGTGATTTTTAAATCCATACCTAACAGTTAGATTCGTGCCAGTGGATCATCAAATTCTGAAACTGCCATAGCATGTTGTTTCATTTACCAAGTTCCACAATCAAGTCTCAGATATCAAGTGGAGCCAGGATAGTGATGATTTTTGAAAGGAAAATAAATGCATTTATCTAGAGCTTGGGACAATTCTCTGAGCAAAAAAGACAGTGATGATTGATCCTATCTACAAATCCATAAGCCTATGTTAAATAGCAATTAGTTTGTGTATAGACTTTTCCCCAGAGAAAAGGCATTTGTTTTTGATTGATTGATTACATGCCATCAACTCACTGTCAACTCTTAGAGATCATGTGGATAGGTATTCTCCATGATGATCTGTCCCAAACCTGGTCCTTCAGTTCCTTCAGTTGTGCACTCAGAACTAGTATCTACCTTGCCAATGGTCATCCTCTGGTTCTCTTTTTTCTACCTTTCCAAGCATTAGAGGCTTCTCTAGAGAGTTATGGTTTCACATAAGTCCAAAGTGGGATTATTTGAGCCTTATCAGTTTAATGAAAAGAAGGACTAGGGGCAGTGGTGGGTTGCAGGCAGTACACCCTGGTACGGGTATACCGGCGGCTGCCCGGAGCACCAGGTATCATTCCGGTATGGTGCTCCAGAGGTCCTACCCGCCTGCTCGTGCTCCTTACCTGTCTTTAAACTCTTTGGCACTTCTGCGCACACACACGGCACATACAATGCCTGTGCAATGCTCCGCCGAGCTGCTGGAGCATCACGGAGGTGTTGCTGGCGTGTAAGACATATGCACATGCTGCGCATGTGTGCGCATGTGCTGCACACATCCATGTGGATGACACCAGGCCCCATTGCAACTGTACCAGTTGATACAGGATCCGGAACCCACCACTGACTAGGGGTGACATGATAGCAGTGTTCCAATATCTCAGAGGTTGGATAACAATTTGCATGAAGTGGTGTAGGGTTCCCTGCCTAAGTAGGGGGTTGAACTAGAAGACCTCCAAGGTCCCTTCCAACTCTATTATTTTATTCTATTCTATCATTTGTGCCCTCAGTACCCTGGATTCAAAATCCATTGCTTTGATCAAATTTGAATCGATACTTCTGAAATTATCATATTTAAATCAAGAACCTTCTGATGCTTAGTGATACAAACATTTGGGGAAGGTGGGGAAGGAAGATGTAACATTTCATCTTAAAATAGCCATATTGGGAAAAATACTAGAATGGAGATAAGGCTGACAGCACTGACTTCTAAGCAGATTGAGGGGGTTTTCTAGAGATTGCTTTGACTCTACTTGAGCCAAAGAACTTGAAGCAATTAATACAAGGTTCAATCCAAATTTAGGAACAAGGATGAGACAAGAGGTTTGTGGAAGCTCTATTAGGCTATTAGGCTTGATTAGAAGCTAAATGTCGTATCAACTCTCCATTTTCTGAAATTTCTGTACATTTTTTTTAAAAAAAAGTATTTGATTTTAATGCTTATCTCACCTTTCCCCTGTAATCTCATTTGGTGGAAGCACCAGTTTTACCCCGAGTGAGCTTAGAGATAAGATAGGCCAGCCTGCTTAGAACTTGGATAGGTCACTCTAATGCAGGGGTGTCCAAACTTGGGAACTTTAAGACTTGTGGACTTCAACTCCCAGAATTCCCCAGCCAGCATTCGCTGGCTGGGGAATTCTGGGAGTTGAAGTCCACAAGTCTTAAAGTTCCCAAGTTTGGACACCCCTGCTCTAATGCCACAGCTCTAAGCTAGTCAGGAAAATTGAAAACAACTGAAAGGAAAAAAAAATGGCAAATCACTTCAGCACCGTGGCCAAGAAAACAATATGAATATATTCATGCAGTCACTGGAATTAAGCTCAGCTTGAGGGAATGTTATTTTTACACCTGCGCTGATGAGAGCTCAAGTTAGAAGATATGAGACCAGTACTTCAGCACCGGCTTTCCTTATTTGTAGGCTGCTTTTCTGAAATGTTTCCATGTGTAAGGACAAGTAGATATGTCTCCAATTTCCATGTCATAACTAATGGGTTGGGGGAGGGAAGGGAGAGGAAGAATAATAATTTATTCTGCAAAAAAGAAAAAAAAAGGGGGGGGGATTTTCGTTCTACAAAACATGCTGATTTTTTTTCTGAAATATTCAGAACAATCTGGGTGCAGTCTATCATTTTCATAACTGCTGAAACAAAAAGGGAATAGAATACAGAGTATTTGGTAAGAATCTCTATTTAAAAAAAATACTAGATTTTTTTTTTTTGCGAACAGACAGGGTTGATCTCATCTAGAACTAGCATTGCAGACTTCCTCCAGTTTTGCTAAAAGTTCTTAATCTATCACTCGTGGATCTATTTCTCTGAAATTTGGCATGTTTTATTTTCTGTGTCTATTTAATACTATTGGTTGAAATTTGCAGGATATTCAGACTTTCTTGGCAGCTTCCAACTCTCTGGAATATCCTTCCACAGTAATCGGACAGGCCCCATCCTCCTTGCTTCTGGAAGGCCTTGAGGAGCTGGTTCCCCTCATAAACACTGAGGCAGTATGAGGCTGGAACACTGATGCGTAGGGCAGTTGGAACAAATAATCAATGGAATAACTTGCCTCCAGAAGCTGTGAATGCTCCAACACTGGAAGTTTTTAAGAAGATGTTGGATAACCATTTGTCTGAAGTGGTGTAGGGTTTTCTGCCTAGGCAGGGGGTTGGACTACAAGACCTCCAAGGTCCCTTCCAACTCTATTATTCTGTTCTGTTCAGTTCTGTTCCCAAGGGTGCTATGAGGTGTTTTTTTTTATTTGAAAAAGTTTTATTGGGTTTTACAAATTTTATAAAAATAGGATAAGGGAATATAAGGAATTACAAAGACATTTTGAGAACCTTTATATCGGAGGTGTCAGCCCCCTCCGAGGCTTCATACAAAAAAAAATAGATAATACAATAAATTTTTCATTTTTTCTACAAAGTGGAAAGAGATACAAATATTTCATTTTAAAATCTATGCAATCAATCATTTATAAACATCCAAATAAGAGTTGTACTATACAGAAAAAAGTCACTTGTGAGATCTAAGTCTTTTGGCAATTGTATCTTCCTCTCCCTGACCTCCAGTGGGCGGAGCCGTGGCCCCCTCAGTTCCCCCATTTTCGTCCTCCAGGATTGGGGAGTGTTTTTTTAAGAAAGGCTTCCGCCTCTGCAATTGTTTTAATTCTTACTCTTCCCCTTCACAGAACACCAACATTCCCTCGGGCATCACCCACTTGAACCACACTCCCTTTTTGAATAATCTTTTTGATAAGAAGGAATATTTCCTCCTTATCTCTCTAATCTTTTTCAGGATCTGTTTCAAGATGGCAATCTCATTCTGTTGATAAATTAAAGGACCATCTCTCTGTGCTCTCAGGATCCCCTCCCTTGTTGACCTTCTTACAAATTTAATATGTATCTCTCTGGGTACTTCATTTATCCTGGCATATGCTGAGTTAATTCTATAAATCAGATCGATGTCCCCCCAAATATCTTCTATACTCTTTTTTATATAATCTGCTAATATCGTACACATTAAATCTTTCAAATCCTCAGTGCTTGATTCAGGAATGTTCTGAAATCTTAAAAAGTAAGACATCCTTTCAAAATCCATCCTAGACATATGACCAGCCAAATCTACTATTTCATTGTGAGAATTTTTTAGCTCTTCCCTTATCTCAGCCATCCCCCCCTCCAGTCCATCAATTCTTTGTTTATTTTCCGTTAGTGCTTTCTGTGTCTCCAAAAGTTCTAATTTTGAACTGACATTATCTTTCCGGATTTCTTTAATTTCTTTCATAATGTTTTGAAGAATTTCCTCTATTGTTGATAACTGTGTAGCTTCCACCTCTGTTTCTTTGAATAACATTGAAGTAATCTTAGGTTGATGTGGCTGCTTTTTTGAAGCCATAATGAAAGTTTTAAGTCCTTGTCACTAATATGGCGTCTGTTGGAGAGGCAGTCCGTGAGGTAAGGAGAGAGCAAAAGCCAATGTCCAAATTCAAAGTTCAGTTTGGTTATAATCCAGAGAGAAAACAATTTCTTAAAGGCAAACAGATGAAAAAAAAACAAAGAAGGCACATCAGGGAAAGGTCCAATTAATCAATTACATTCATCCATTAATAAAAAGAGAAGAACAGTCCCGAACACAAGGGAGTGTCAGCAATTTTCCAAGACAAGTATGTCTCCTGAGAACAAAGGAACGCCATCTTCCCCCGCCCCTCTGGAAGCCGCCGAGAGCTAGTGAAAATCATTTCAGTTGTTACCAGACTTCGATACAAAGTATCCAGAGATTGTAAAGGAAAGACTTTCACTATGGTTTAAAAAAATCGGATGTTGATTCCTCCGCCTCCCCAAGCCTGGGGAACATTTCTAAACGCCGCTTTTTTTTCCTTTCCGAGGGTTTTTTTTACAAACTCCCCCCTCCTTCTTTCAAACTGAAAGTTGAGAGCATTAAAGCAAAATCACTCACGATCCACTTTGCAGCCAGGAGCCTCGGTGCTGCCTTCAGCCCCGGCGTTTCAGTCCTTCTTTAAACGAGATAGCTGTTCCGGCTCTCCATCGGCGAAGAGGACGAAAGGGAACTCCCCCCCCGCGACTCGTTCTCCTGCGCCTAGGTCGAAGCGGGGGCCACTCCCCAACTGCCATCGGGGTGGGGGGATTCCCTGCAAGCCACCCGTACAGCGGGGACTCTTTACAAGAGCCCCTTGCCCCCAGGGGGGCCACAGAAGCAACCAAGCGGCGGACGAGTACAAGACTCGACCGTCGCCTCCGGCCAACCGGAAGGAAGTCCGAGGTGTTTTTTTTAATTGTGACCTTTTTGTTATTATTTTTTTGTTGTTATTATCAGCCACCAAGGGTTGTAGTTACAAAAGCTCAACCCGACCAAGACCGAGTGGCTGTGGTTTCCGGCTGCCTGATTCAACCAGCTCTCTCCAACGCTGGCCATAGGGGGCGAACATCTTGCCCCTGTGGATGGGGCGTGCAATTTGGGTGTCCTCCTGGATACCCGGCTGTCTATGGAAGAGCAAGTGACAGCCGTGGCAAAGAGGGCGTTTTACCAGGTTCGCCTGGTTCGCCAATTGCGCCCCCTATTGGATCGGGACGCCCTTCGCACAGTCACTCATGCCCTCGTGACATCCCGACTGGACTATTGTAACTCTCTCTACATGGGGCTCCCCTTGAGGTGCACCCGGAGGCTTCAGTTAGTTCAGAATGCAGCCGCGCGAGCAATTATGGGAACCACTAGGTTTACCCACATTACACCGCTCTTGCGCGAGCTGCACTGGCTGCCTGTCGTCTTCCGGGTGCGCTTCAAGGTGTTAGTTATCATCTTTAAAGCGCTCCATGGCTCGGGACCTAGCTATCTGCGGGATCGGATCCTGCATCACACATCCTCAGGGCCGATTCGCTCCCACAGAGAGGGACTTCTCCGGGTGCCGTCCACTAGACTTTGTCAGTGGGTGACGCCCAGGGGAAGGGCTCTCTCTGTGGCGGGCCCGGCCCTCTGGAACGACCTTCCCCCGATATTAGAACGACCACGGACCTCCGCTCCTTCCGCTTGAAATTGAAGACTCATCTTTTCCGCCTGGCCGGCCTAGGGTAGTCTCTCTCTCTATGGGTTTTTAAATGTATATATATATTTAGTGGGAATTTTTAGTTAAGGGATTTTAGCACAGGAATAAGTTTAATTTTGTTTTAAATTTGTATGTATTTGTATATTTATTGCTTTTATTCTCCCTGTGCACCGCCCCGAGTCCCTGTGGGGAGAGGGAGCGGTCAATAAATTCAACATTATTATCAACATTATTATAAAATGTACAGCTAAGTAATACTTTAAAATAAATCCAATAGAGAGAATAGCCATGCTTATTATGTTAATTTCCAGTGATAATCAAGGAGAAACATAGAGCTTTGGAAGCTGAAGTGAGATTTGGATTTCAGATCTGATTTTCCTTGGATCCTGAGAAGGGAGGGAGTGGTGAATAAATTTTTTTAAAAAAAAACACCTATGTGCTGAAAAGACTTTTGGATTCTCTGCAAGTAAAAGGGAAGGGGGTAATTATAAGGACAATAAATGTCTTTATTTTTCCTCCTAAATGAAGACAATATATCAGGTATCTAGTGGCTTTGCCTGGAAATCCCTAAAAGAAAACTAACATTACATGCTAGAGAAGGTGGATTTTATCTTTTTTTTTTCTCAATGAACCTTTCTCAGAAGAGACTTTTTATAATTTAATCTGTAGGAAGTTAGCATTCACCCCTCTCCTAGAAAAATGAAATATTTTAGGAAATATTAAAAGGGAAGAATATTTCCCCTAAAGGGGGAGGCAGAAACTCAGTCTCACACCTTTGTCAATGAGCCATTGAGGCTTGAGCCAGTCTATTCTACATAACAAAGATCTATCTCCTTCAGGCAGAGCCATAGTAGGAATTGACAAAAGCCCTATTCTTTACATCATCGCCCAGCAAGAGTCAACCAAGCTTGGAACTCAGGACAGCCTACAGAGTTGCCCCTGCATGGCTCCATGGGAGTCTGATAACCAATCAGAATACAAGCTCAAATTCAAAAGCCAGAGAGGGCATAAAACCGAGGCACTCTCAGCATCTCTTCTCTTTTTTTCTTTGCCCAAGATCTTAAAGCATATGAGCCTATCCACCATTAAAACCATCTTTCCAAGCAGCCACCATGTTTCCAGTGTCTTTTCCCCACTTGGAACTGAACCCAGATGGACATTTCTTCCAATAGATCCTTTATCAATAGGGCTGTTGCATAATGTACTGTTTGCATCTGCTGCTTCTTTTTTCTTTTAAGGTCTGATTCACACTCGGTTAAATGCAAACCCAAGAATGATGTTTCTCTTTTCATTTTTTCCCATTCTAGTGAAAACGTATTTGTAGTATTTTGATCACTAGTCAGGGCATGCAGCTGCATTATCTTTCTCAGCCCCTGTGATGATAATTGAGCTATTGAAACCAAAGAAAGATATGATACATACTTGAAAGTATTTTGGCTCCTTTAAAAAAAAGTTTAAATTAGTGAGCTAGGTGTGACTATAATTTTGTAACAGCCAGGATTAATTTTTTATTCTGAGGCCATTTTATGCTTAGAATGATCAGCCACACTGCTTTGTATCTCCTATCTTTTCCTCTTATGTGTCACACACACACACACACACACACACACACACACACACACACACACAGACAGGGTAAAAAACAGTTTACAGAAGAAAATATATCAGTACAGGAGAAAGAAAACAGTAATACCAAGAAAATTTGATTGTTCGAACCATTGTTGTTATGGTGATTAATGAAAGAAATATTATTTACTTCTCAGCTTTAGGTAGTTAAAATGGGATTCTTTACCAGAGAAAACACATAAAAAAGTAAAAGAAAGTAGCAATGATGAATAGCAAACATTCAGGAAGAAACATGACATTTTGATAAACCTTGACTTTGTTTAAAAATCTGGTTTATACCAGAAATGCAGACCTGGATTGTTTTTTCCCATGGATATTGATGAAATTATTTGTTGCCACAAAAGTGCTTTTCCAGGAGGCAACTGGACTTTCTTGTTTTTCTGTTGAAAATGTTTCACTTCTCGTTCAAGAAGCTTCTTCAGCTCTGACAGGAGAGTGTGGGGAATAGAAAGATTTATATTCCTTGCAGACAGCTGGTCACTTGCATCCTTTTAGAGCGTTATTGAAGCCTTTGGAAGTTTATCTGTGCCCCAGGGTGGTGCTCCTGGTTCCTGTAGTCTGCAATTTTTTTCTCTGGAAATCCATTGCTGCTCCCACAACATTCAAAGGGTGTTCATCCCAAATTGTATAGCTAAAAGTCTGTAGAGATTTTCAGACATCCAGGTCATGGTTGTCCCAAAGGTGCTTTGTCAGGAGGCAACTGCACTTTCTTGTTTTTCATTTGAAAATGTTTCACTTCTCATCCAAAAAGCTTCTTCAGCTCTGACAAAGCACCTTTGGGACAACCATGACCTGTATGACTGAGAATCTCTAGAGACTCTTTGTTGCCAGTTTTCTTGATTTTGGACAATGCAAACTTCTTTCAATTAACCTGTGCTTCATTTGCAAGCACCTAACTGATACATGTTCTTATGAATATGATTTTCAATTCAACAATGAAATGTGCTTATTTTCTTTTTGTACTCCACAACAATACTGTTGTTGGGAAATATTTGAATAACATGAGAATTTCCTGGTTCATTCTCAAAGTTTTTATATAAGTAGAAAGCATTCCGTTTGGAGAATAGTTTAAAAAATTAGGAGGTATATAGAGGTATAACCTATAGCGTAAACTGACTTCTGAATAATAAGAATCATTAGTTAATAATAGCTAATTATAAACCAAGATTTCAAAACTCTTTAAAATTGTCAGCTTTTTTGCAGGACCATCTTCAGTGATGATCACTGTTTCAAAATGGTAGATGCAACGATAGTGAAAGTCTCATCTAGTTTAATGGTGTTTCACATGCAATTTCCACAGGTAAAAAAGGTCAGAGCTTTGATCACTGAATTTCAACCACAATTTTGAAACCAGAAATTATACCTGCTAAGATAATTATGGTTACCTCCTTGCTGTATATAGGGAAAGAACATATTTTATTTCTGTTTCTTCTTAAGCCCATATTTGTTAACTATAAGTCTATTGTCCTCTTTTGGGGGGGACATCTATGGCTTCTAGAAATGTTGGGGTTGATTACCAGGTTATGGATTAATTCAGTTTGTCAGATAAAATGATGTAGATGTCACCTTGGAAGGACTAGAAACTCCTGTGTGAAATACGCCTCAGAGTTTTTCATTCTGTTATTATTGATTATACATGAAACTAAATGGAATCCATTTAGGAAAAAAAATGGAACAGAATATTTGTTGTAAAAAATGTAGAAAATAAGCTCTATTTACACTTTTTCCAGATATTAGAAAATGTTATAACTTAGAAATTTGGCTACCCCTTTTGGTTTTAACCAGCTGGTCAAGGACTTTAGTAAAAATTTACCTACCTAATTTTAAGATTACATTTTTATTCATTTCATTTAAGAAGTAAAAGTGATACAGTCAATAATCTCACAATATTTCTTCAGAGAAAAGCTTTTCTTTCCCAGAAAAGCTCACTTGGTCATAATACTGAGGTCTCTTTGCCAGTCAAAATTCTTACCTTCTTTGCCTTTATTATTATGTTTTAAAATATGAACATCTATATTTAATCCTTGAGTTTTCTCTTGGAAATGATTGAACTACATTTTTTTGTCTCAAGGTTTTGTTCATTTCTCTAAGATGTTGACTTTAAGGATTATTTGTTTTTTGTTTTTTTAATAGTAAGATACCATTTAAAAAATATATTGAAATGTGTGGTATGAAAGATTTTGTTTAAAAATACATAATCTGTCATTTAGATTAAACAGTCCTTGGGAAATACATAAGAGCATAAAATGTCAAGTTAGTAATATTGTTTTGAATTAATGTTAAACAAAGAATGAATGTCCCAGGCTTCACCAAGCTTCCCTTTGATATATCTTATAACATCATACAGCAGACTCTAAAATATAAAGAACAAGCATAAAAACTAAATAATCACACTGATCTCCGACTTGTCAGAAATAGAGAGAACTTCTTAGAAAAATAACTAAATTGATTATCTTCGCATAAAGACACAATTGAGGCTAAGAAGCCATCTTAATGTTAAGAAGTCAACAAGGGATTCTGTTTCATCTAAACAGATCTGCTTTTATTTTGTTGTTGTTTTTTGTGTGCCATGTCCCAGTTTTAGAAGAATCTCAAATTAGTATGCCATAAAACCAATTAAACCTATAACTGATGACGATAAAACTCTATATTAAGACACATTTTAAAAATCCAATAAAACAGTAACATAATAGTTTGTTTCATGGGTTCTTTTTTTAAAACCCAACCCAACCGGAGTAACTAAAACTCAAGAAACATAAAAGTCCTGGACTCTGGAAAGGCGGTTTCTTTTTATTTCTGTACAGATTTGTGGAGGTGTTTTATGTCATAAAATGAAATGAAATACCTTGAAAATAAAAATGCAGATGGAGAGGCAACTGGGCTCAGACATGCACATGCATGCACTAAGAGAGAGAGAGAGTGTGCACAATCCCAAGAATGGAGACTTTTAAATAATATATTGCTAGCATTAGCCTACCTGATAGGACTGTGGCAGATTGACGTGAATGGATCAAATGTTTTGCTACACACGTACTTGTTAAATCAATATGATTCATTAGCTCCCTTCAGTCATGGAAAATGAAAACTGATAATGACTAGGGATAAGGATGAGGAGGCCTGGCCCTTTAAAAATTCATTCTTTGCAATCAATGATGCATTAGCCTCAACTCCTTTGGCAGATGCACCACATTGTCAATAGAGGCTGGGTAGAAGAGAATGCAGAAACTAGCATGTGGGGTTTTACGGAACACATTTAATCTGATTCAAAAGTGAGCAAGGAAGATTCATTTGGAAGAAAGCAAGAGCCTAGGCTGCATGTCAAATCAAAGGGGGATAATATTGCTGTTCAGTACTCAAGGTATAAAGTAGGTGAGCAAACATTGCTCAGCCATACTACCCTGTTCCTTCTACCTGTTTTATTAAAGGTTGGCTAAAATAGATATGTTAGAATTTTGTAAAGTGTTCTTCTTTAAAAATAAAACTTAGCAGAATTTGCAATTTTTCTCAGACAGAATTTGCATTAAATAATGTCATAAAAACATCACCAGCTGTTTTATCCCTACAAATAAAGAGTGAAATTTGTAACTCCCGATTGGGTGGTTGCTCTTCAGGTTTGGAAGTTTGGAAGTTTGAGATATTTTTTTCACTCATTACAGCATTCATGAGACAAATATGGGAGACCAGAGACAGAGACAGAAACAGGTAGACACACATACACATACAGAGATGAAATAATAACTCTAAAATAGTTTTCAATAAGTTTATAGTAATTGTATGACTATCCTATAACAATCTATGCAGGCTATAACTATCATAGGAGACTGTAGCTGTAAACAATATATCTTGAAATCCATAATGTAGAAAAATAAAGCATACTCTTAAAAGGCTAAATGTAATATCTGGAGTTGAGACTAATAGATCCTTTCCATAAAGTAGGAATTGCAATATGCCTATAGGCTAATTTTTAAAAATATTCTGTTGTTTTGGCTACAAGAAGGTTAATATAGAGATTAAAGGGGCATGTCAGGCTCCAAAAACTAAAACTCATTGTGATTCCTCCAAGCATCAATTTAGAGAAGTATTTATGAGTATATCTCACAAGATTGTAACTGCAATGAAATCAAATATGGGTCTATAATCAATTAATACAATGCATAATTCAGAGTCTATTCAGGATTAATATTTTTCAGCAGATATTGAAGTATTTAGGAACATGGTAGCTAAGTGGCTAAGGCACTGAGCTTGTTGATCAGAAAGGTTGGTAGTTCGGCAGTTCAAATCCCTAGTGCCACATAATGGAGTGATCTCCTGTTACTTGTCCCAGCTTCTGCCAACTTAGCAGTTTGAAAGCATGTAAAAATGCAAGTAGAAAAATAGGAACCACCTTTGATGGGAAGGTAACAGTGTTCTGTGTGTTTAGTCATGCCGGCCACATGACCACAGAGATGTCTTCAGACAGTGCTGGTTCTTCGGCTTTGAAATGGAGATAAGCATCGCCCCCTAGAGTTGGGAATGACTAGCACATATGTGCAAGGGGAACCTTTACCTTTACCCTTATTGCAGTATTGGCATCACAATGGAGCCAATGCTGCAATATCTGCCAGAAAGCAGTGAAAGCTGAGCATGGTGGCTGGAAAGACCCAAGCACCATGCAACAGGGTGGATTTCCATCTTCACCCCAGCTCCTACCAACCTAGCATTTGGAAAGCATGCAAATGTTAGGAGTTAAATATATAGGAAGGTAACAGCACTCCATGGCCTTGAAATGGATATGCATGCTGTCCCCTATAGTCGGCAATAACTAGTGGAGTAAAACTCACGGAGACTCATTTACCTTTTTTATTGCAGTACTAGCCGATCCCGGCCACGAGTTGCTGTGGCCCAGTCTGGTTAAATGGCCAACCAATCTGTGTGCAGGTCTACACCTGCACACACAAACACCTACACACAACCACCGTAAAAACCCCAACCTACCTACCTACTGTATTTCTCCCTCTCTCCCTCTACCTACCTACCTACTGTATTTCTCCCTCTCCCTCTCTATCCCTCTACTTACCTATCTACTGTATTTCTCCCTCTCTCCCTCTACCTACCTACCTACTGTATTTCTCCCTCTCCCTCTCTATCCCTCTACTTACCTATCTACTGTATTTCTCCCTCTCTCTATCCCTTTACCTACCTACCTACTGTATTTCTCCTTCTCTCTATCCCTCTATCTACCTACTGTATTTCTCCCTCTTTCTCTCTCTCTATCCCCCTACCTACCTACCTACTGTATTTCTCCCTCTTTCTCCCTCTCTCTATCCCCCTACCTACCTACCTACCTACCTACCTACCTACCTACTATATTTCTCCCTCTTTCTCTCTTTCTATACCTCTACCTACCTACCTACCTACCTACCTACCTACCTACCTACCTACCTACCAATGGACAGAGTATTTTATGTCATAAAGGATGACATAATACCTGTGGCCCAGTGCTCTCTCTGTATCCATCTACCTACCATTTTTTACAATTTTTTTACATTTCTGTTGTGTTTACCTGGCACAGGTGTAACATCTACACAATCTATATATATATATCATTGGTGTCGTACTTGAAAGGAACATTGTGTGAAAATTTGGAAGCTATCAGTGCAGTGCTTTCCGAGATTAGTGGTTTTGAACAAACTCTTGTTACATTTTTTTTTATATAGATAAGGTCATTGTCAAGAATGCAGTGTTTAACTGTAAAGCCAGCTTCATCATCTGCCCATATACTGTATACTCTAAATCATGGGTGTCAAACTCGATTGCATCACATGACACATCACAACATTTTTTGCCTTTGTAGAGCCGGTGTGGGCATGGCCTGCATGTGATGCATCCAGCCTGTGGGCCACCAGTTTGACACCCCTGCTCTAACATTAATCCAATGGCCAATTTGCTATGGAGATGAATTTGCCTAGATCTTATTTATTATGCTTAAAAGGCTGATGGATACTAGTTAGGAAGCAGTTCACACCTACCCTTTTGATAAATGGGCACCAGGACAGCTACACATCAGTTCATTAGCCTTTCTGCAATATAATCAGTATAGCATCCACAGTCCTTTTCAAGTCCCTCTGCAAACGCCGTCCAAAATCCCTGAACATTGTTGAGCCTCCAGAAAGGACAATATTCTTATACAGTGGACGTCTAACATCAATAGGACAGTTCTGAATAACTTCATCTACTACTTCTGAGATGGGCTGTATGAAGTCTGGATTAGCAAACTCTGGATGAAAGAAGATTTCTGGCCCTAAGAATCTTTCATAACCAATGGTAAATTCTTTCTTTGAGATAGCATTGATTCCAGTATATTGTTTAATCCACTTGGTACCATCTACATCATATTTATTAAATTCTTTCACTAAATCTGGACAGACATAACTAAAACGTTCCTTGACTGCTTTAGCAGTTTCCAATGATTGCTCTGGAGGGATTCCTACTTCTCGTTCTCTTAGCAGTTGCTGAATAAAGTAAGTTATATCTCGTCCGGCTATTGGAATATGTTTGATACAGCTACCAATTACATAACCTTCAGCCACAGGAATGACATGAGTGACACCATCCCCGCTATCTATAACCGTTCCAGTCAGTGTCCGTTCTCCTACTTGCCTTGATGTCCAAGATGCAGCTAAAGCAAGGACAGCCTGAACAGCAATGTAAAGCCCAGGAACATTGAAGGATTCAAACATGATTTCAGCAGTATATTCCCTGTTTTCTGGAGTATTTAGAGGAGGTTCAGTCAAAAGAAAATAATGGTCTTCAGGTTCTGCCCTTAAATATTTAAAGATAACTTGTTCCATAAATCTTTCCATCAAGTCCCAATCTTCAACATAGGTGAACAGGGAAGCAAATACAGGGGTCCAACATTTTATATACACTGCATAAGTCTTCAGTAATAAAATCTCCTTTTAGCTTCCAGATTTTCTAGTGCTTCTAGATTACTCTATCTAGAAAAATAGGTTCCCCCGCCCTTTGAAAAAAAACCTAAAACTTATCTTGGTAAATCAACTACTCTACATTTTAATACAGCCATATAGTCTCTCAAATACCTCCAGATCTATTTTTTAAAAATATATTAAAATATGTTTGAAATATGATACCGATAGTAGGAAAAAGTTCCACTCAAAATAAACACATTTCTTAAACCTTGCAGGGGTCCTCAATCCCCGATCCACGGACCGTTATGGGACCATGATCCATTGGAAACCGGACCACACAAGTGTCAGGCAAATGCACAAAGCTCCATTTGTGCATGCACTGTTTTAGGTTATGTGCACAAAACCATTTCCTTCCTCCCCCCCCCCCCCCATCACTGTCACCATCCACTGCTGCTGCTACTACTGCTCTTCAGAGCTGGAAAGGTTAGGGACCACTGCCTTAAACCACTGAAATATGCTAGACTTCTTTAGAAAGATATGGAGCCTACAGTAATTATTCCAGATAATAAATCCACTATTATACATTTATGCTATGTAATCCTCTGCAGAAGTGAAACCTTTTGATTTAATTAGATTTATTTCAGGTAAGTTTAAGTCTTCTAATGCCCACACTTTAGTGTCCCTGCTCACTGTAGGAGACTTGCAAGTCCTCCTATGAAATAAGCGATCATTAATAAATGTTTAATACCTTTCCACTGCCCAAAGTGATTTTTAAAACAGCTAGCTGTTCATTACTTGCTCTTGTACTTGAAAAGATATTGATACCTTCAAATTTAGGTCTATTTGCTGATTTTTATTTATACAGTAAGAGTAAACAATTATTATGTGAAACAACATCATCCTGTTAATGTCAGTAAAAATAACCTATCTCTGATACTTGGTCCAAAAAAACTTGTTACCGCAAAAGATGATTAGAATAGTTTCATGTCTCTGTAAAAAAATCAACCCAGTTATGTGCACACATGATATTGGTAATAATTTTATTATTTTCATTGTTTTGCTGGATACTTTATTTTTGCTGAAGGCTCCCCCACACCTTTCTGTTAAACAGCACATACTTTCAGGGTTCATGATATGTAGGGCTGGGCCAGCAAATGGATTGAAAGAGTGCATGACCTTTTCTTGACATGCTTTTCATGCTTTTCTTGACATGCTTTTCATCTTTTCTTAACCTGTACATTTCACAGTACTTTGAAATTAGGCCCAAGACAACATGGAATTACCTTAAGGATGCTGAGAAGTAATATGATTGCAAGCAATGAAATTCACCTCTAGATGTACAATAGTTTTAAGTCTGCAAAGCAATGGTTTCTTTGAGAATGTCTCATAATATTTACAGGATCTATAGGGGTTATGCTTTAAAATAGACAGGTCATTGTACACTAAATTTCCTAACCTTGTAATCAGTATTGGTTTTGACCTGTCAATAGAAGGCTTTGCAGCAATATATTTCCACGGACTTTACTACCAGACACTGGGCCGTAGAGTAAGATGCACCACAAGCCAAGCAAAGGTCATTAGACAGTTTCGAAGAAGGACTCAGAATTGAAGAGGAAACAGTAGGCTATGCAGATAATGGATTTGAAAGGCAAAAAGTTTATCACTAGGCACTATGTTGGCACTGGCACTATCTGCCATTCTTTAAAAAATGGTGGCTGCTTTCTACTCACACGTCTAGTATTATACAATGAGGACTGCTTAAGTATACCAACACACATCAGAGTTTAAGAGATCCTTTTGAGTTAAATAAGAGTAGGCTAGAACAAAACAACAACAACAGAGATTCCATGTCCTTAGTGTCTTGCATAAAAACAGAGTGGAACAACAACTGATAATCTCCTTTTACTGGTCCACAATAGAAAGCATCCTCACTTATTGCATCATGGTATGGCATGCCGGTTTGACAGCCATGAATAGAAAAACATTACAGAAGGTGGTGAGCATACCACAAAACATCATGGGCTGTCCCCTGACACCACTCGAGATCACCAGAAGAGAGTGAAAAATCCTCAGGGATGACCCTGGACAGCACTTTTTTTACCCTCCTACCATCGGGAAGGAGATATAGAAGCATAGCCAGCTGTACAAACAGGCCGAAGAACAGTTTTTATCTGTGGGCTGTCAGACTCTTGAATGAAAAATAATATCATAACTACGTAGTACGATGGTCTTGCAGGATCGGCACAACGTGTAACATGTTCACACTGTTGGAATAGGACTGGGTATTGGTTAATATGACTTATTGTGTGAGGGACTTTTTGTCTTCACTGTGAGTTGTATTGTGTTGGGGGAGAAGTGCACTGAGGGAGCACCACCAATCTTATTGTGCATATGTTGTGCACTGACAATAATAATACCCATTGTCATCAGGGCACTTGGCACCATGGGCAAGAATTTTACAAGATACATCAACAAATTGCAGCTTCCTGCAATAACACCAGCGGAAGTGCAAAAAACTGCACTACTTGAAACATCTTACATTCTAAGAAGATACTTGGTTGATACCTAGGATACTGGCAGCAAACTGTATCAACCATTAGCACCAGTCGATAGTATGCATTTTTGAATGTTCAATTGACTGAGTTTCATGTTTAATGAATATATAATATAATAATATTACTTACCGTTTTACCATTTTTCAAAAGAGTAAACCTTGTGAGTAGAATTTCAGTATCTGAAATACTGAGAAGTCATTAAATTAAATCAGACCTCAGATGAAACCCATCTGAGGACTTGTGCTGTGAAAATATGCAAAGCAATTTTCTTGCACATATGGAATCTGATAGGTGATTTCAGAACTTTCAGTTCTAATTCTTTGAAAAGTCATCCACCTGGCAATAAACCCTCTTGCTTCTAGGCCAGATTGCCACAAATGATGTAGTACCAACTCTGCACGTACTAAATATACATATAGAACTGGCTTTATTTAATAAAATAATGTAGTTTGATGCACGTGTAAACGATATATCTAAAATACTGTGGCGAATAAACACATAGGATGCAGAATCAAATAGGCATGTCACACTGCTATGGGCAAGTCAATAACTGTAGAAATGGTTTTTCATTTCAATCCCACTTAAGATGAAAAAGTCAAGTTCAGTTAAATCAATAGAACTTCCTTCTAAGAATATTTGACTAACATCAGGCTGAAATGTCAACTGAAGCTATTATGATTTCCTATTTATTATTGATAGCTTTTAAAATATAAGATTACCCAACTGGTTGCAATCATTTAGTTTATTTAACTAGTAAAATATATCTTGAGTGTGTCAGCAACACTGCAAATATTTCCAAACCGGGGTCAGCACTTTAGATAAGACTAAGACTAAGAAATCAAAGTCAGGCAAGCTAATGATATATTTTTATTCCATTATAGTAACATAATTTTGAAGGTATGAATGTGCTTCCTACTCCCTCCCTTTATCTTTGTGAAAATAGAGAAGGTCTATTCTCTAATCTCTTCTCTGAGATATATTCTCAAATTACAGTTCTCAGACTAAGATTTCTTTTATCTGATCATTGTCTTGAAAGTGGCTCTTTCTCCTGTTCCTGAAGGTTATTCCTTCTTCCTATTACATCTGACCATAGTATGTTGCCTTCTAAGTTGGTTCCAGATTACAGACCCACATTTGTACAGAATAGAATTCATTTACTTGAAATTAGATTGGCTGCGGTTAGACTTCTGGCTCATTCGGTAAAGTGTACCAAAACTCACTAGTACTTTCCTTCCAATAAGCAAAGAATGCTGCTTATAGCAATAGGATAACTCAGATTGTCACCTGGTCCAAACTTTATCTGTCTTTATAATGTTCAAACTCTAGTTGACTAAATATCAATATCTATGGGCCCATCTGCTGAGGACCATATAACATGAAAAATTGCATCAGGTAATACAAGAGGACTAAATTGAAAATAGCATGAATTAATACATAAAATTAATTACAGATATACAGTATGTTGTATATTTATGAAGAGTAGCACTTTGATGTAATGATTAAGGTATGAAGCTTAACCACTCCAAACCAGGAGACCAGTTGAATGATGTTGGATCAGTGACCTCCTCTCAGTCCTAGGAAGAAGGAAGTGGTAAGTCACATCTGAAATCTTACCAAGACACTCACCAGGAATCAACACTGATTGAAAAGGAGAGAGAGGGCGAAGGAGGAAGAGGGAGAGAGAGAGAAAGAAGGAGAGGGGGGAATTATTGTAGCCACTTTTAAATCAGGCTGGTTTGCCTTTTAGACTAGTTAATGAATATATACTGAGAAGCAATTAATTATGACCAAAAGGACTAAAATGTATATATGAAAATGTGAATTATTGCCGTTTGGGTTGTCTTGGTGCACAGGAAAATCAGAATCTGTACGTTGGTGACAAATGTTATGCTCAAATGAATTGTGATAATGGGAGAACTGTGTATGATGGGGGGAAAGTGTGCAACATTCTGACTAAATGCAATCCAGGAGAAAAATATTCTGTTTGATGGAATGAATAGACAGGTTTAAACAACGGGCAATTCAGAGATTCAAATAATAAATGAGTAGTTGCTAAGAAAAAGGACTATTTGTTTTGAAAATAGGTAGTTGAATTTGTTTTCATGTACATGTGGCAAAGAAACAAATGTAAATTTAAAAAAAAACATAATTTACTAGAGTTAGAGAATGGATACTGAATGA
Source organism: Rhabdophis nuchalis (assembly GCA_039707465.1). Taxonomy (NCBI): domain Eukaryota; kingdom Metazoa; phylum Chordata; class Lepidosauria; order Squamata; family Natricidae; genus Rhabdophis; species Rhabdophis nuchalis. Next base: position 65,499,734 of record CM077646.1, read on the forward strand.
AATGAGAGTAATATATGGTGGAAATAATGCATATAGGAGACTAAATGAAAATCTTGGGAATAGGTTAGTATTGTGTGACAGAGATTAAGGCAAGAATGTGCAGTATCTTCTTCATGGAGCAAATATATTTATGGAAAACTATATAAGAAACTTTGTTGATGTTACAGATGTGTTAATGTGGAATATAAATATGTGTATTTTTTATGCAGATGGTATTCGTTGTTGACTGAGAACACAAATGGTTTTTAAAGAATGTTAAATAGTTTATATGAGAGTCTGGAATTAATGTGCCCAAGACCAGAATAGCTGTGTTGACAGGGAAAATAAAATTATAAGTTATATGTTAAAAGTAAAAAAAAAAAATCACAGCGAGTAGAGGAGTGTGTATACCACAGTAGAAAATTTACTAAGGGTAAGAAAAGGAATGGAATTTTTTTTAAGATTTACAAATGCCAGTCAAAAAATAATAGGTGGTATGTAGTTTGTTGTAGGGAATAAATGTTTATTGGAAAAATAACTGGCTGGGTATAAGGGCATGTTTCTGTCCGCTTTGCTTTATGGAAATGAGTTCAGCATGTGAGAAGAAACATAAAATTAAATTGGATGCAGTGGGAATGCACTACGTAAGTGTTTGTGTCTTAAAACATGAAGGGAGAGGGTCAGGGTGAATTGTTTTTTGAATGAATGAAGACTGGTACAAAATGGATACTTTTGTACCATTTTTAGTATAAAAGTCAGTCTTCATGTGAAAAACATACTTTGGGAACTTGGGATGCATTTCCTTATAAAATGAAATAAAATGTAAAAAGGCCTTCTTCAAATTAAGGAGATTTTTAATGACTTACATGGACACATCCAAGCAGTTTTTGAGACATGATGTGAAAGACACCTCCTTCTCGCATTTTTTGATATCTCCAGTTGAACTTTAAGTTCCCTTATTCTCCAGCCAACTGCCAACTAGGCCCAACTCTAGCTTCCAAACTCAAAGTCAGTCAGGTGCTGCCAACTACTGAGACAAAGAAAAATACATAAACCGTTTGTTTTGTTGTGGGACATTCGGGGTTAAGGATTGGGCCTATTCTATTTTCTTGCTCAACTTTCCAAATCTCCTCAAATGGTGCTCCAGATTTTGGAGAAGAAGCACCATTTCGAGGAGAGGAGAGGTAAAAGGAAGGCAAAGATCAATTGTGTGAGCAAAACTTCCACTCAGATTATTTCATTTTATTCTCCCTGTCCATAATTCAGTGTCTTTTTCTTGATTGTATCTTCTGTGCTTCACTACAACACTCTAATTTTTTTTCAACACATTCTTCATCACATGAAAATGCATCCCCTCCCCCAATTCTTATCAAAATCATAAAAAGTTTCAAGAAGGACTCACCAGCGTGCTCTGTCACAGTTAACCATTGTTTTTTTTTTTGCCTGAGGAAACTTTCCTATGTTTCTGATACTACAGGTTCAAGGGACAAGCTGCTTTCACTCATTGTTGCAATAAGTGACACTATAAAGTTATCAACTGATTTCTACACATTGACACTCTTGCCTGCTATGTGCCAAATGTAATTCATACAATGCAATATTTCCAAAATGTGTGCACGCGCACACACACACACACTTCCTGGCCCTCTCTGTATTTTGTCAGGGTATGAAACAATGCAGGCAATATTACTCTTTTCTGACAGCTTGAAATAGTTGCAGGTATTTGGTTTATTCCCAGACTTTTCATTGCCATGCCAACAGTGTTTGTGAATTTCTGAGTTGCTGTCGATTGTCAAGCTAAGCTGTCAGTTGTGACTTGCCATTTGACCAAACACACCTGCACTACACATGCCCTGTTGTGAGCTGTTATCGTATTTGTCGATACTGATGAAATGTAATGAGGGGAAAGAAAGAGCAAGTGAAACAGGGAATCCCAGAAGCAAACTTATCTCCATATCTGTCATGGATTTGGATAATATTTCTAATTCCTTCCTTGCCCAGTGCTTTCACACAGGCATTGCAGCCTTCTTGCAATTGAAGGAGCCTAGCAAGTCAGAGCTGCACCTCCAAAAGAACATATAGCTTGAATTGCAAACATAGGCCAAGGTTTCCAAAGAGCATGATTATGCTCTTCCAGATCCAGTTGAAAGTTGATGGAGAACAATGGTAATTCTGAAGAGATATTACATTTTTAGTACAAATATCAACTGAGACACATTTGCTTGCCTCCCTCTAAAGTTCATAAAGATAATTTATGCACATCTGACATTTGTTAATCCAGGGTGGCAAGATGATATCTCAAGGTTATGTATACTGGTATACAGTAGTTAGTGTCCAGCTGATGCCTGACAGATGCTACCTTCAAAACATAATAGCATCATGCGGTATGAATAAAACTTTATGAAAGAGTAAATACTTTGTATGGGTAGTTTATATGAATAACATTTGCCTTTCAGATTGGAATGAGCTCCCTCCCCCCAATCATCTTTGGAGGGATGGGTTTCAACGATGCAGGGCAGAAATAACTCAATAATTTAAGGAGAAATCCACTTATTATTGCTCAGATAGAATTAGTTTACCTTATCTTACTTTATATTACCAGGGAATGGAACTGATAGACATTGAAGTTCCATTTCTTTCTTCTTTTTTTCTGCCAGATATATTGAACCAAGCTCTACTGTAAATACTGATCCTGCTTATTCTCTTAGATCAGATGATTTTTAGTTATTCAAGGATTTATTCAGAATTTAATGCTGGGTTTTGCCAAGTGTATATACATTTAGTTTAAATAATTCTTTTCTAAGTCTCATGAATCAAAGTTACCTTTGAAGATTGCTGTGCACAGAAGTCTGTGTGTGCATTTGTGTTTTGTGCACATTTATATGTGCACTTGAAGAAGAAAAATTTCTTTCATTTGAACTCTAATCTCTTACCAAGGGTAGCATGAACGAAGCGCAAGTAGCAAAGAAACACGATTTATAGCAGTAATTCAAATTTGATATTGAATACCACAAAATGCCAAGATTATGTGTCAGTCACTTTAATGGCATATTTGCAGACATGAAAAATGAAACAAAGGGTTCCCTGTTCATTTGCTTGAAGAAACAGAAAAAGCACACCAAATCCTAGTAGGCTTAACATTCAAAGACTCCAAAATACATAGTTTGGTATATTCACCTTCATACATCCTCATATATAGAAGCCGTGGTAGTGCAGTGGTTAGAATGCAGTACTACAGGCTACTTCTGCTACCTGCTGCCTGCTAGTAGTTCAGCAGTTTGATTCCCACCGGGTCAAGGTTGACTCAGCCTGCCATCCTTCTGAGATTGGGTAAAATGAGAACCCAGATTGGGGCAATAGGCTGATTCTGTGAACTGCTTAGAGACGGCTGTAAAACACTGTGAAGCAATATATACGTCTAAGTGCTATTGCAATCCTTCAATTATGTGCCGGAAACTCAAGCAGCTGTATTGTAGTTCATAAATTGTTCCATTCCCTCTCTCCAAAGATAGGGCAAATGGAATATCACAATCTAATCCAGCACCAAACACACATATAAAGGCTTACACTGCAACACTGTCTGCCATGTCTAGTTCTGATTTTGATCCCTTCCCCAGAAATTCAGCTGATTGCCTGCTTGCTCAACATAAAGAATAGCTTTGCCTTGTTGTATTCTCCTCGGTGAAACTAACCTTTGAACCTCTTCAGTAGAGGCACATCTTGTCCATCAGGAGCATTACTCCATCTGGAATTACCTAGTCTTCCCGCAGGGCTGCATAACATTTTTTATTTTTCTTTGAGCTACACTTAGCTTTTGAATGTCACATTAGAAGCTAAACTTCTAAAATGCAGGTGACTCTAGGAGACCTTTGGATGTTTAGATTTAATTTAAGAATAGAAGAATAGATAAGAATAATTATCTTAATATTTCATCCCATTAATTAATTACAGTTTCTTTGAAAACTTCCCCCTTGCCTTTTTCTTGTGTCACATGAGGTATTACAGTTGAATGGGATCTTTGGGGTGATTTTAACAGTTTAACGGTTTGTTAAATTTATATACCGCCCTTCTCCCTTGCGGGAGAATATTACGGTAAATATTTTCCACCAAAGTACCACACCTTTGGGAAACTGCTGCTTTTCTTGGAACCCCAGGCTATACATTTCCATCCTAATATAATAAAGACAGGAATAAAATCTATGTGTGGAAGGTAACCAATTATTACGGTAAATATTCTTGGAGAAATATTTAACTCCATTTTACAATAATGAGTAACCAGAATCTTGTAGGAACTGAAAGACAAACCAATTTATTACATAACTTATATGACTATTGTTTAAAGTCTTTTACTTCAAACAGAAAAGCAAGAACGGGAAGACTGCTAGTGATCCCAGGGTTCATGAAGCTTCTTATGCTCCTCTGCTTTTCCATATTACCTTTGAACGAGCTGAGTCAAACATTCCCTGAATTGATGGCACAAATCAGATCAGCAATACCACCTTGATTTTGATCTGTTTTTCTATTAAAAAATCCTTCGCCACCTCCTCCCACCCTCCAACACTGAAATGACAAAGGAGAAAATTGACACGCTTCAGACTGAAGCAAAGCTACTTGCCTTATTGAACTAGTGCGCTACAGGTAGACTTCAACCTATGACCACAACAGAAATCTAAATTTCTATTGCTAAGTGAGAGATGTGTTAAGTGAGTTTTGCCCCATTTACTGACTTTCCTTACCCCAGTTGGTAAGCGGATCAGTGCAATTGTTAAGTTAGTAACACGATTTTAAGTGAATCTGGCTTCACTATTGATTTTGTATGTCAGAGGGTCATAAAAGGTGATCAAAAAAATTTCAGGACACTGCAACTGTCACAAATATGTGCCAGTTGTCAAGCAGTTGAATTTTGATCACATAACCATGGGGATGCTGCAATGATCATAAGGGTCAAAAACAGTCATGTCACATTTTTCAATGCCATTGAAACTTCAAATGGATTCAACATTGAGTCAAGATGACTCAATGCAGACCATTTCAAAGCAGACCATTTTGTGCACGTCTATTGATGTCACAGATTGGTCCATGCAGTTTTCAAGTGGACAATATGAATGCTGTTTGCATCGTCTGCAATCTATCTATCTGTTGCTCTGTCTATCTCAGGTCAGTTAGATGTTGCTATGCAGACTGTCAAAGTTTCATACCCTGAAAGGGCAACATTAGTTTTAACTGTTTTAACTTTCTAAATTCTGTTATTTTAGAAAGAAAATATTAAGGCAATATACTATATTAAAGCACAAAATAATATGTGAAGCCATTTGGATAAAACTAGAGACATAGCTTTGCTTTGTGCTTCAGAGATCCAAGTATCACTATGTAACATAAGGGTGGGGGGTTATCTGTGTGTTGTTGCATGTGATAGTGGGGGCTATTTGACTAATGGGGAGGTAAACCAGTTTGGAGGAATACAAAGGCTTCTCTGACTATTGATGCTATAAGTATTTAATTTCAGATAGTTGTTGTTGTTTTTTACAAACTCTCCTATTTGGATTTACAGTCTTTTTTTCCCCTCTTAAGATTTTTTTAGACTATTGACATAAAAACATCTCTATCAAGGTCATGTGTCTGCATTATGCTTTGAGGCAAGGACTTTAGGATGGTAACACATGGACAAGTAGCATGCTTATTTGAAAATTAGTCCTAGAGGACCTGTTTACATGATTAATGGCCTTATCTCCCCTTGAGTTTGCCCTCTGCAGGTAGTATTTTTTTCCTATTGTGACCCCAATATTCTCTTTGGTATCTGTTGTTTACTGTTTATATATCTAATGTTTCCTGCTGCAACTGCTCTGGACGTATTGAAATTTCATGAAGCACATAACTGCACAACTATAACATGCAAGTTTGCTATTGCTCAAGACTTAAAAGCAAGAGGTTTAATTTGGGAAGTGTTTGTGCCAAGCCTTCTGATCAGCAGGCACTGATCAGAATTATGATACTTCTTGCTGTTCTTTGCATCATCAGTTTATTACTGTTGCCTGCCAGGCTTATATAGTACGCTTAGTGTAAGGTTTTTGCTGAATTGAAGAGCAATATTTGCACCAAATCGTACCTCACAGTTGTCCTATTAGTCATATTCTCTTAAATTCCACTGTTGAAAATCCCACCACAAATTACATTGAGCACTGGCTTTATTAGCTTCAACCTTTAAAAGCACACTAATATTTAACAGTTATTGTGACATTTCTTATAAGAGAGAAGAAACGTGGTTTTAAAGGCAAATATTGATGTTAATTTTGACACTGTTATATTCCTCCGAGAGAGCAACAAGACACTTACCTTAACATAGTTTTTAAAAGTATGTCCAATGTCTTCTGAAAGCTTTCAAATTCCTGCTTGGAGGCATGTTGCTGTTTTAAGAAAAAATATAGGGCATTTTTCTTTTAACCTCATGACAATATTTCATTAATCATGTGAATCAGAAATCTATTGAACATATAAAGGGCTAGACATAGAGTAAAGGCTGAAGGAACAGATAATGGCTACATCCCTATGCCCATCGACCTCTTACTTTCCCAGTCTCTTTGTGCTCAGTAAAGAGATCTGGAGAGGAGCTATATTTGTCTAAACCAATTTGAGCTTAGCTCACCTTAGAGGTCATGCCTGCATGAGCATCAGAGTCAGGAAAAGATGAGGCAGAGAAAACCCAAAAATGAAGTGGGGGCTGGGGGATAAGCATGGTCTGAATAGGAAGGGATGGATCAATGGTTGCAGAAGCTGATGGATGGAGAAATGAATACACAAACAGGGAGATTTTATATTTCTTGTAAAAACACTAAAATCAGAGGAAGAAAGAAGAGTTTATCAAGCTTTTTGACCACAACTTGCTAGCATCTTTACTGCAGACATGATTGAAGCAATACCCAACAGTTGCTGGGAATTATGAATCAGAAGACATGAAATACATGTATACTCTCAAAGGTTTAAATTTGTGGCATCTAAATAATTGTTTTCTGCTTACATAGTGGCCATTTTTGGCCGCTTAACCTTTACAAGATTAGATTATTAAAGCAATCTGCAGATTTCCGTGTGCTTTATTTCCATTCTCACTTAAGAGTCATCTTTGGACCTTCAAGGTCACTGTTATGGCTTGACAGTATCCTACGGACACCTACTGTATGCACCAGAATCTGAAATCAGATTAACAGAGTTGGAAGAGACCTTGCAGGCCATCTAGTCCAACCCTCTGCCCAAGCAGGAGACCCTACATTGAACTCACAACCTCCTGATTGGGAGGCGAGAGCTCACCTCTAGGCCACAGCAGCAAATCTGGCATCCTTGTTCTTTCCATCAATCCAGGGAACTACGCTGGTGGCACAAAGCAAAACAGAAACATCCAAAGGGGTCCAGAGAGTAGTAAGGAAGATGACCTTGATGGAAGAATCCAGAATATCCAGATGATGTTTGGAAGCGGTTTGAGTAGACACACCTCCCTAATCCAGTGATGCATAGGAAGTAGAGGGGGGAGGTGCAACACAATCAGATATGCAAGATCCTGCTATTACAGCCAATTTCAATAAAAAGTAGTTTTACCCTTTAAAAAAAAGAGTCAACTTTTAAAAAAGTGTCAGACAAAAGAGGAAAAAAAACAGGCCCAAATCAGTTTGTACATGTCATAACAATTCTACAAGGTTTGGTTTTTTTTATCAAGCATGGCCTAGATTGATAGAATTCAGGGTCACTGAATCATATGCACATTTTGCGCCCTAGAGTCAGACATGACCAGACAGGGGAAACCTTTACCTTTTACCTTTCTGTTGGATTGCAGACTGGCATGGCAAAAAAATCCCAATCACAGATAGCAATATAATTAGTTAATGGAAATAATAAAATACTGATTCATTTATAAAGATCATCTGTTCCTTGTCAGACTGTCAGAAGTAGACAAACAGGTGTTTACCACATTTGCCCTAAGCAAATGACTCCCTGTTAAAATACTTTATGAAGAGTCTTATGACAGATACTTTGCCAGAATGAGAAATTATACATATTCATGAAAAAGGGATTTTCAGTTTTACTATTTTGTTTTTGAATGTTGCCCGAATTCATCACCTGCTTAGGTCTATTTGACAGCTAATTAATTTTTCTCTGCCATAAATGTATCCAAGAGTTCCGCATTGCTCAATGAAATTTATTCAACATGACAATTAATACGTTGCAAGTTGAAGTCTGTAATTGATAAAAGTAAATTCCATGTCACAAGAGTCTACAGATTACAAGCTCTCTTCTTAGTAGGACTAGCCCAGGAAGAGGAGGGCATCCTCTGATCTTACGAATTATTACTTCAGGCAGTTTTCATATGAGCACAAAGGAACCTTCCACAAGGCTTCTTTTCAGATAGAGATCAGATCTTCTTTTCCCTATTCCAGAGAAGGATAAAGAAATTCAATCAAGAGTAATAATGGCTTACACTATTAAAAATAACATTTTAGAGATGTGGTGATGGTGGTGTATGTCACGTGAAAGATAAAAGCACAGATTTGAATGAGGAACTCTCTGTGCAGATTTCTATGGAATAATTATCTGTAGTCTTCAGATAAGTGCTTGAGATGAAGATAATTACTCATATTGCCTTCCTAATTCCTTGCCTTTCCTTTCTTAATTCAATTCACCGAATGCAGCTCAGCTCCGTGTACTAATTATGTATTAAGCTATCCCCATTCTTCACTGTTCTGTAAGGCAGAACAGGTCATTGCTACTGTTTCCAAGAAGCTGGTATCTTTCCAGGTTGATTAATTTTTCCCACGTTACCCTGGCAGGTAACTTATATTGAGCTATAAAAAGGTAGTACATTTCAGAGATGTCTCAAACTCTTTGCTTATTTTGCATCAAATTAGATTCTGGGTTCTATGTAGTCAGATTTGATATTCATTTCATCTTTGAGTTACCATTATGCAGCTTAGCTCAGCAGAATTTCTCCAACTACATCCTTCAATCCTCCTGTTTTCACAATGTACTTCTGCTCTATTTTTGCATCAAAATGGGTTAGCTCGGCCATAGGAGAAAAATGATGTCTATATGACACCTACGGTTGGGTACATCTGTTCTTGAAATAGTTGCAGTAGTTTCTGGAAAAGAAAAGAAAAAAGGAAGAAAAGTAAAGTAAAGAGCTGAATGTCCCAAAGGTGCTATTTTTTTCAAGAGGCAACTGGACTTTCTGGTTTTTCTTTGAAGGCGCTTCGCTTCCTCAGCTCTGACTGGATGGTGGAGAATGGAAGGATTTATATTCTTTGCACTTTTAGCAGGTTGTTAAAGTCACCTGGAGGTTTATCTGTGTCATCAGGGTCACCCGAGTGGTGCAAATGGGTGTGGAGCCGCCTTGGAAATGTTCCAAGGGCTGTGTTGTAGATTGGAGATAGATGATGTTGTATCCCCTCCCCCTCTGTTGAGAGAGGACTGTTCAATTTTGACATAGATGGCCTCTTTAACCCCTCTTTCAAACCACTGCATGGCACAACATAGAAGAACAAACACATCAGGACTAGATTCAGCATCCATCTGCATTTAAAAGACAAAGGCCACTCTTTTGAAGACAACAAAGCCCACATTTTGGACAAAGAGCACCGCTGATTTGAAAGAGGGGTTAAAGAAGCCACATATGTCAATATTGCACAGCCCTCTCTCAACAGAGGGAGAGGGATAAGAACATAAGAACATAAGAATAGCCTTGCTGGAACAGGCCACAGCCCATCCAGTCCAGCATTCTGTCTCACACAGTGGCTCCCCATTTGCTTCAGGGTCTTCCCAAGCAGATCTCTTCACCTGCTTATGATTCCCTGCAAATAGCATTGAAAGATATCCTGCCTATCTCTCCAACCCGGAGGGTGTCCTTAGTCATCCATAATGATAGCCATGGATACCCTTGTTCTCCATGAACTCGTCTAATCCTTTCTTAAAGGTGTCGAGGCTGACAGATATGACATCATCTATCTCCAGTCTACAACACAGTCCTTTCAACAGTTTCAAGAAGGCTCCACACTCATTTGCACCATTCAGGTGACCCTGATGACACAGATAAAGCTCCAGGTGACCTTAACAACCCATTAAAAATTCAAATGACCAACTGTCTGTAAGGAGTATAAATCCTTCCATTTCCCACCATTCAGTCAGAGCTGAAGAAGCTTCTTGGATGAGAAGTGAAACGTCTCCAAAGAAAAACCAGAAGGTCCAGTTGTTTCTTGAAAAAGCACTTTTGGGACAACCATGACTTGGATGACTTAGAATGTCCATAAATATAAAAAGCTGAATATGATAACTATAAGACTGTGTGTTTTTGTTTATTGTTTTTCAAAATCTTTAACCTCTCAGGGCTGCGGACTCCATATTTTTACACTAAAAAAAACAATCAGTGGGAACTCTCATCCTGTCTTAGTGTAATTCAAAGCTTTCAAATAATTCTTTCAAGACTGAAAAATAAAGGTGGATATAACTGACATCAGTGGAACTGAGAAGTGTGACTTTTATGAAATGCCATTGTTAATAGATCTTCAGATACAATATCCATATACAAGATCAGAGTTTGAAATATTTTTATGGTCTACACTTCATTAGTCTGTGTTTGTCCAAATCTTATATTTTCTTCATCATGAATTTTCTTCATTCTTCGTCTTATTAATACAATTTCAGTCCAAGGCTTCTTTGCTCAATAGTAAATTAGTACACTCAGCAGTGGACCCACAGCCTTACCAAGTATTAAACAGTAAGTGTGGTGAAAATAGCTTGCTGTCATTTTCTTTTACCTAAAAGAGAAGATTGCTTTTCTTTAATTACACAGTATTGAATTGAAAATCAGGTGTTGCAACATGCTTCCTTGACATTCCCATGGAAACCTATAGAGGCTATTTGCATGCCTTGTTATTCTGTATAGTAATAGCTTCAATCATCATAACTACTGTCATTTGTTTATCAAATGTCCCCTAGGGAACCATCATTAGTCATTGGTAAAACTCACTGAACTTCATTGCAGGCTAGCAATCAACTTAGCATAACTCTGTAACTCAATTGCCATTTTAAAGTACAGCAACTACAAACCTCAGTAGGCTATTATTGATGTCAGTCGACTTTAAAAAATTTAAAAAGTCATACATAGAAATCATGAGTAATATATTATTTGAAATATATAATTCAAATATCATGATTATTAATCACTGATCTCTTTCCCCCTATTCACCTCTTTGTGAATACATTTATTTATTTATTTATTTATTTATTTATTTATTTATTTATTTATTTATTTATTTATTTATTTATTTATTTATTTACTTTTTATACCGCCCTTCTCCCTTCCGGGACTCAGGGCGGTGTACAGGCAACAATAAAAGTCAGTGGTATAAAATATAAAATACATAAAATACATTTAAAAATATATTAAATGGTTGGCATGCACTAAAACCTTAATAAAACCCTACTAAAAACCATTTAAAAACTACGCCAGGCCGGCCGCACGAAATAGATAGGTCTCCAAGGCCTGAAAGAAAAGACGCAGGTCCGTGATTGTGCGTAGGTCAGAGGGTAGGTCATTCCAAAGGGCAGGAGCCGCCACAGAGAAGGCTCTCCCACTAGGGGTCGCCAGCCAACATTGCTGGCTGACGGCACCCTGAGGAGGCCCTCTCTGTGGGAGCGAACTGGTCGGTGGGAGATATTTGGTAATAGGAGGTGGTCTTGCAGATAACCAGGTCCCTTGCCATGGAGTTCTTTAAAGGTGGTTACAAGTACCTTGAAGCGCACCCAGAAAGCCACAGGCAGTCAGTGCAGCTCACACAGGAGAGGTGTCACATGGGAGCATCTAGGAGCTCCCAGGATCCCCCGCGCGGCCACATTCTGAACTAACTGGAGCCTCCGGGTGCACTTCAAGGGAAGCCCCATGTAGAGAGCGTTGCAGTAGTCCAGGCGGGAGATGACGAGGGCTTGAGTGACCATGCGTAAAATCTCATGATCCAGAACGGCGCGCAACTGGCGTATCAGGCAAACCTGATAAAAAGCTCCCCTGGCCACGGCTGTGGTATGATCTTCTAGAGACAGCCAAGAGTCCAGGAGGACGCCCAAGTTGCGAGCCCTCTCTGTGGGGGCCAATGACTTGCCCCCAATAGCCAGAGCTGGCACCAACTGGCTATATCGTGATGCCGGGAGCCACAGCCACTCGGTCTTGGACAGGTTGAGTCGGAGCCTGTTTCTCCCCATCCAGACTCGCACGGCCTCCAGACACCGGGACATCACTTCCACGGCATCGTTGGGATGGTCCGGGGTAGAGATGTACAGCTGAGTATCGTCAGCATACTGGTGGAATTCTACCCCGAAACCACGGATGATCTCACCCAACAGCTTCACATAAATGTTGAACAGAAGAGGCGAGAGGACCGACCCCTGTGGTACCCCACAAGTGAGGCACCTTGACGTCGACCTCTGCCCTCCTGCCAACACAAATTGCGACTGGTAGGAGAGGAAGGAGGAGAACCACCATAAAACGGTGCCCCCCACCCCCAGCCCCTCCAGCCGGCACAACATGATACCATGGTCGATGGTATCGAAAGCCACTGAGAGGTCTAACAGGACCAGGATAGAGGAACAGCCCCTATCCCGAGCCCTCCAGAGATCATCCAAAAACGCGACCAATGCCGTCTCTGTGCTGTGCCCAGGCCGGAAGCCGGACTGGCACGGGTCCAGATAGACAGTTTCCTCCAGGTGCTGAGGAAGTTGTCGCGCCACCACACTCTCAACAACCTTTGCAAGAAAATGAAGGTTGGAGACTGGACGATAGTTGGCCAACACAGCTGGGTCCAGTGAGGGCTTCTTGAGGAGGGGCCTCACCACTGCCTCTTTCAAGGCGGCCGGCAGAAACCTCTCACTCAAAGAAGCATTGACAATTCCCTGGAGCCAGCCTCGTGTAACCTCCTGGGAGGCCAGTACCAACCAGGAGGGACACGAGTCCAATAAACATGTGGTGGCACCCCAGCATCCTGTCCACGTCCTCAGGAGTCACAGGATCAAACTCTTCCCAGATAACAGACTCAAGACCTGCCTCCATCAGCCCAATTGGAGGCCAACCCGTCCCGTATTTGATCGATTTTATCATGCAGATAACACCCAAATTCCTCCGCACGACTCTGCAAGGGAGCATCCCGCGCCCTCTGGTGAAGAAGGGAGCGGGTCACCCTAAACAGGGCGGCAGGGCGGTTATCTGCAGATGCAATAAGAGCGGAGAAATAATTACGTTTCGCCGCTTTTATCGCCACTAGGTAGGTCTTCAAATGCAACCTTACCAGTGTCCGGTCAGACTCGGAGCGGGTGGCCCTCCAACCACTCTCCAGGCATCTCTTCCGATGCTTCATCACCCTTAGCTCCTCAGAGAACCAGGGAGCCAAGGTGATTCGGCGCTGGGTGAGAGGCCGCAAAGGCACGACCCGGTCCAGGGCCCCCGTGGCCGCCCTATTCCAACTAGGTCCTCAGTCGAGTCACAGGTCATGCTGTCAGGTATTGGCCCAAGCCCCATCTGGAACCTCTCAGGGTCCATCAGGCGCCTGGGGCGGAACCATCTCACCACTTCCGGTTCTGCCTCCAAGTGGTGGGATGTAGCGGTTGGAAAGCCCAGCCGAAGGAGAGAGTGATCTGACCATGACAGGGGTTCAACAGCTATTTCCCCTAAACCAAGATCACTCAACCACTGGTTGGAGGCAAAAACTAGGTCCAGCGTATGTCACCCACTATGGGTGGGGTCATGAATTAATTGGGTCAGGTCCATGGCCATCATGGAGGCCATGAACTCCCGTGCCATCTCGGATGCCTCGCCTATCGATGGTAAGTTGAAATCCCCCATGACTAACAGCCTGGGGGTGTCAACCGCCATCTCGGCTATCACATTGAGAAGCTCAGGTAGGTCTGCTGATATGTAGCGGGGAGCCAGGTACACTATCAGCAAGCCCAACTGCCTCCCATGACCCCACTTCACACATAGAGACTCACAGCCGGCTTTCTGCGGCACAATGGTCTCCCTCGGGTCCAGACCTTCCTTTATAGCAACCGCCGCCACCTCCCGACCCTGGGCTCACGGCTGGTGAAATGCACGGTAACCCAGTGGGCACATTTCAACGAGGGGCACCCCCCCTCTTGGTCCAACCAGGTCTCCGTGATACCCGTCATATCAAAAGTAATATTCTTGGAATGCAAGAATATTACTTTTGATTATTAAAATGCTTGAGCGTTGGTTACCTAAACTATTGAGTTTTATCTGATATAATTGGACCTTCAGAACTTTTTAGAAAGGCACATTTGCTTCTCTTCATCAGATGTTGAGGGCTAGAATAACATCTACCAGTTGGCCATCTCAGTTTGGAAATGCTTCTGAAATCTATTTTTGCACCTAGTGGTCTATATTGCCTTTAGATTGCATAGTTCTACCTTTCTACCATAACTGATTTACCTTGTATTCTTGATTATCCAAAGAATGGTTATGAGAGGGGGGGGAGGAAAAATTAAATACGTAAGTAAAATGGAAAAAGTCATAGTTTTGGTGACAGTTAGATATAGCAAAAGGAGTTTTAACTTTTCAGAATTAAATGTTATAGATGTGCATTTAAAAAGACAATCAATGTGCATAAAATGGTGTTGTTGCACTCTCTATTAGTTTATACTTAAGGAGAGTATTCCCCTACATCCTACCTCTTGTACCCTCAGATATCTCATTTTTAAAAAAAATAAAAATAAATTGTGCACAAAATGTTTGTATTATCTAGTTAGTCCCAGATTTTTTTTTCTAAAAAAAGAAATATCCTAAAAAACAAAACACAACTTTTTTTCCCTCTAGTTCAGTATTTTTAATGCAAGGTTATGTAGGTAGACGCCCAGGGGAAGGGCCTTCTCTGTGATGGGCCCGAACCTCTGGAATGACCTTCCCCTGACATTAGAACGACCACGGACCTCCGCTCCTTCCACCAGAAACTCAAAATTCACCTGTTTCATCTAGCCGGCCTGGCCTAATTCCATGCCTCCCGCCTCAGTTTGTAATTTTAAATTATTTTATTTGGTTTTAAGGTTAAGTTTTTAATTTTTATAAATTTGTACAGGGGATTATTTAATTCGATTGTAGTTTATATGTATTGTTGATTGTAATAATTATTATTTTTTAATTTTTACCTGTACACCGCCCCGAGTCCCCTCAGGGAGAGGGGGCAATCTAGAAATCAAATATATAATAATAATAATAACAATAACAATAACAACAACAACAACAACAACAACAACAATAATAATAATAATAATAATAATAACAACAATAACAATAACAATAACAATAACAATAACAATAATAATAATAATAGATGATCTGTAGAACCGCTTCCAGATGTATGGCTCCTAGTGGTACTCAACCAAAATATATTGAGAAGTACAGTAATGGTGGCATTTTGGGAAAACTGGCAAAGAGGAAATGGACACCTCCATTGGACATCTCTTCCCCTTACATTGATATAATTCTATATTTCTATATAAGAACTACACAGTGAAATATATTTGAGTATTTAGCACACTATATCAGTTAACCTCAAGCAGCTACTATGTTTATCTGGTCTGTTCATTCTTGGCATGAAACATCTTGGTAGGGTGATATGATCTCTGTTTTTGGCTATAACTCTCTGAGATAAAGATGACTACAGTATAGAGATTCTCAGTCATCCAAGTCATGGCTGTCCCAAAGGTGCTTTTTCAAGAGGCAACTGGACCTTCTTTGTTTCTCCTTGAAGATGTTTTGCTTCTCATCTAAGAATGTCAGAACTGAAGAAACCTCTTGGATGAGAAGCAAAACATCTTCAAAGAAAAACAAAAGAAGTCCAGTTGCCTCTTGAAAAAGCGCCTTTGATATAAACTAGATACTTCTTGCCCCTAGCATAGCCTTTATCTGGGCACAGGTAGATGAACACTGTCAAGAATGAGATGAGATGATGAGATGAGATGAGATGAGATGAGCAGATGGACTTGTTTATGGGATATGCCCGTCCTCCTTGTCCTTGGCAAAAATCATCAGTCATGTACAGGTGGATTCATTATTGACTGTGATCTATATAAACCAGTCATAAATCCCTATAAAACAAATATCAGAGCAGAACTAACCTGCACACCTGCTGGCTTTGAAAAGGGGTCCATCACTGATTGGTTTTTTGTTTTGGATGGGAGATATTAGTAAAATGTAATTGCTTCTTTAGGTTTAGTGATGTATTTTTGTAAGTTGTATTTTATTGTTTTGTCTTGGAGTAAAGCCTTGATTATCCATACTGGACAGCTTATTGCCTCTGAATAAAAATAAATAAATAGCTGCAGCCAAATAGCATAGGAAGCTTTTATAATGTTTATTTGTGAATGGGTTTTCTTCCCCTATCCCCCATTATGGCAAGAATTGTAAAAGTGGTTGAAAACCATAAAAGACCAGCAAATGAAAGAAAACTTCTGAAGGCCTATAAATCAAACCTTTTAATGGATCATGAGGTTTTGCTCCAGGGGTGGGTTTCAAAATTTTTGGAACAGGTTCTGTGGGTGTGGCCTGCTTTGTGGGAGTGACTTGCTGGCCATGTGACTGGGTAGGAGTGGCTTGCCAGCCATGTGACCGGGTGGGAGTGGCCAACTTGGAAAATGTGAAACTCACTTAACAATGGTCTTGGTTGACAACTAAACTTTTGGGCTCAATTGTGGTCATACGTTCTTTCTTTCTTTCTCTTTCTTTCTTTCCTTCTCTCTCTCTTTCCCTCTTTCTCTCTCTCTTTCTTTCTTTCTCTCTTTCCCTCTTTCTCTCTTTCTTTCTTTCTCTTTCTTTCTTTCTTTCTCTCTTTCCCTCTTTTTCCTTCTCTTTCTTTCTTTCTCGCTTTCTCTTTTTCTTTCTCTCTTTTTCTCTCTCTTTCCTTTCTGGGGTTTGCGCAGCTTAGCGTGCTCTTGTTCCGCTGCCCCTAGCCGGCAGGCTTTAAAGGCCGAGCGCTGTCCACTCCAGCCAGCCTCCTCTCGCGACGCCCCCGACCTCGCCAGGCCCTGGCTCCTCCATGTGGCTCGTTCCCGCCGCTCGCTGCCGTCACAGCCCCCGACCTTGCCGGTAAGCCATGCACTCGTCCCATGGAGGCCCTGGCTTGCCTGGCGAGGTTGGGGGCGTCGCGAGAGGAGGCCGGCTGGAGTGGACATGGTTCGAGGCGCTGCGCCGGGCGCCGAACGCCGCAGCGTCAGCGTTCGGCGCCCGGCACAGCGCCCCAGAGCGTGTCCACTCCAGCCGGCCTCCTCTCGCGACGCCCCCGACCTCGCCAGGCCCTGGCTCCTCCATGCGGCTCGTTCCCGCCGCTCGCTGCCGTCACAGCCCCCGACCTCGCCGGTAAGCCATGCGCTCATCCCATGGAGGCCCTGGCTTGCCTGGCGAGGTCGGGGGCGTCGCAAGAGGAGGCCGGCTGGAGTGGACATGGTTCGAGCCGCTGCGCCGGGCGCCGAACGCTGCAGCATCAGCGTTCGGCACCCGGCACAGCGCCCCGGAGCGTGTCCACTCCAGCCGGCCTCCTCTTGCGACGCCCCCGACCTCGCCAGGCCCTGGCTCCTCCATGCGGCTCATTCCCACCGCTCACTGCCGTCACAGCCCCCGTCCTCGCCGCTCCATGCCACTCACCGCCGCTGCTCCAACCCGATGGCTTCGCACACCGCGCCGAAGCCCCCCCCTCCCCGGCAGCTTCAAAACTAAAGGGCCCAGGCTGGGCCTTGAAACTTTCCCTGTTGGCACGGCTGGGGGGGTGGGGGCGCGGGGGCCTTCACGCAACTAGAGCGCCTTCCGCCCCCCCCAACCGCGCCAACAATGGAAGACCTTCAAGGCCCGGCCCCCGCTCTTTACTTTTGAAGCACGCCTTTTGCACGCGGCTAGTGGCGGCGGGAGAGGCGCCCGCCACCGCTAGTCGGGTGCGAAGCCTGCTTTTGGCTTCCACAAGGAAGGAGGCTTCAAAGCTAGCCTCCTGCTCCCCCCCCTATACAAAGTTGCTTACCTGGGGAAGGGGAGCAGCTTGCTGGAAGTCAGATGCTCAAAGAAAGGAGGGCCGCGCGATTAGGAACAGATTCTTTTGAATGGAGTAAGTCTCTGTGGAGAAAAACTCTTTTCAAAAGAGAAGTGTTGCCGTTGGCGCAACACTTTTAAATAGGTCCAGCCTGATCACTGATTGGCTGCTACATTTTTAAATGTAATCAAGCCAATCAGTGAGCGTCGGGCTGGACTGGAGCTAGGGCTGGGTGTTACTTCCGGGTCCACGGTCCAACAGGATCGGCCAGGATCTGTAAATTTTACCATCAGGCTCGCGCGATCCTTGCCGATCCCCCAGGAACCCACCCCTGTTTTGCTCAGTCACTTGTTGTGTCCCTTGGATGACTCCTCCAACTCTTCCTTGGAGGCCGGCTCAAGGGAGAATGAGCTCACTCCTGGCACATCAGGAATGGAGTTAATTAATGACCCTGAATGGCGAGCAGAAAGAGAATTACAGGCTTCGGCTGGGGACAGCTTGCAGGACAAAGAAAAGGAGGGGAAGGAGCTGCCTTCCATGGAGGATCTCAGAGAAGGCAGGGCAGAGAAATGGAGATCTGCCAGATTGCTTGGGGGAAGGCCCCACCCTTCTTTATGGACTGCATCGAGAAGCTATTTAGCACAACAGGCAAAGGGAGGTGTTGCTGGGAACACAATATTCAAGTTGTGGCCTTGTGTTTGTTCATGTTTTCTGCGACTCTGAACTTCTATAACCAGTAAGCTAAAATGGATGTGCTTTCGAGTTTTGCCTGGGGGCTTTATGTACGTTTATTGGACTTAGTTGTTTGAGCAGCTTGCTTTTTTTTTTTTTTTTACTAATTGGCCATTGCCTGGGGTATTAATCTGGCTTGTGACTGGCTTTGTTTGGAACAGTTCTAAAGCTGGGTGAAGAGGACTGTTGGGGAACACCAATAAAACTCTCCATAAACCAGACTGCCATGTATGTGTGAGTGAGTGGGGCAGCACAATTCTGCCTTGGTCTTCTTCATTAAGATTACTGCAAAGTTTCCTATATGGGGTTGCCCTAGAACAGGGGTCCCCAACCTTTGCAACTTTAAGTCTGAAGGACTTCAGTTCCCAGCTTTGCTGGCTGGAGAATTCTGGGAGCTGAAGTCCTTCAGACTTAAAGTTGCAAAGGTTGGGGACCCCTGCAGGTACTCAGAAACTGTAACTGCTGCAGAATGCAACAGTGCAGGTAGTTAAGAGTGCTCATTTACCACCTCTCTTTTGAAAGCTGTGCTGCACTTTTGAAAATATAAGCCAGGGAATTCCAGAACAAAAGCAGTTACAAAAGCCTTAAAAATAGTGTAATTAAGGGAAAAATTAAAACACCCATAAAGAAAAAGAGAGACAGAGGGAGAAAGGGAGAGGAAAAGGGGCACAAGAGAGATATTATTTATATATTCCTACAGAGTTTGCTTTATCTATATTTAATATATGCTTCCTAAAGTAATTTATAAAGATGGAAGTATAGATAAAATATCCCTACTTACTAAAGATAAGAAGAAGAACTATGACAGCATAGATGAAAAATGGAGCCTGGAAAATGGAATTAATTCCATTAATTCTGAAATCCCTCTATTGAATATAGAGTTCTCCATGCGCCTCTTATTCAGATGCAGACCTATATTTAAAGCTCTCTCTATATAATAAACTATGCAGTCTAAGAGTTAATATTAATAGCTCAACAAACAAACTAGAGTTGGAGAGATGAAAAGAATGGAAATATGATCTTGATGAATATAAATCACTGGGACCTGATGGATTACATCCCAGAATTCTGAAGGAACTGGCAGATGCTATCTCAAAACCATTACACCATATCTTTAAAAAAAATCCTGGAGCACCGGGGAATTACCAGAGGATTGGAAGAGAGATGACGTGGTTTCCATCTTCAAAAAAACCAAACCAAAACCAAACCAAAACAAAACAAAACAGGAAACTACAGACCAATTAGTCTAACATCAATACCCGGAAATATACTGGAGAAAATAATAATAATAATAATAATAATAATTTTTAAAAACAGTTCTGTGAACATCGAGAAACAAATAAAGCTATAACTAGAAGCCAGCTTGGGTTTGTTAAAACAGATCATGCTAAACCAATTAATTAATTCATTCTTTCAAAAGTAATCAAATTAGTAGATAAGCAAAATGCTGTGGACATAGAATACTTAGACTTCAGCAAGGCATTTGACAAAGTAGATCACAATCTATTTTTTGGTAAAATGTGGGACATACAGCATCACCACCAGATGGATTTGTAACTGGCTCACGAACTATATTCAACAAGTAGTCCTTAATGATACTATATTTACATGGAGAGAATTAAGCAGTGGGTACCACAAGGTTCGGTCATAAGCCCAGTACTCTTCAATATCTTCATAAAGATTTAGATGAGGGAATAGAAGGGGAACTCATCAAATTTGCAGATGACACTAAGCTGGCAGGAATAGTCATCACCCCAGAAGACAAGCTCAGGATTCCAAAAAGATCTTGACAGATTTGAACAATGGGCCCTGTCCAATAACATGAAATGTAAGTTTTTATACCTAGGCAGGAAAAATCAAAGCTACAAGTACAGATTAAGCAAAACCTGGCTCAAAAACAATAACTATGAGAGGGACCTTGGAGTCCTAGTGAACGATCACTTAAACATGAGCCAGCAGTGTGCAGCAGCAGCAGACAAAAAAGTTAATACAATCCTTAGTTGTATAAACAAAAGCATAGAATTAAAATCAAGTGAAGTATTATTACCACTTTATAAATCCTCGGTAAAACCACACCTGGAATACTGCATCCAGTTTTGGTCACCACATTATAAAAAAAAATGTTGAGACTTTGGAAAAACTGCAAAGAGCAATTAAGATGATTAAAAGCCTGGAGACAAAAACATATAAAGAACGGTTGCAGGAATTAGGTATGGCTAGTCTAGAGAAAAGAAGGACTAGGGGTGACATGATAGCAGTTTCCAATATTTGAGGAGTTGCCACAAAAAAGTGGCAGTCAACCTATTTTCCAAAGCACCAGAAAGCAAGACAAGAAAAAAATGGATAAAACTAATCGAGGACTGACGCAACCTGAGATTAAGGAGAAACTTCCTAACAGTGAGAACAATTAACCAGTGGAACAGCTTGCCTCCAGAAATAGCGTGTGCTCTATCCCTGGATGTTTTTTAAGAAAAGAATGGACAGGTACATGTCTGAAATGATACAGAGCAGCGATGGCGAACCTTTTTTGGCTCATGTGCCATAAGCAGGGGGAGCGCAGGGGGGTCATGCGTGGGTGTGCCACACCCATAATGCACCCAGCACGCATGCGTGCATGACAGGTGCGACACCCCATTTTTTACATGTTTTTTTTTGCCCTCCCCAGGCTCCAGAGGCTTTATAGGAAACTGGGGAGGGAGAAAACAGCCTTCTCTGCCCCCCCCACCCCCAAGGCCCTCCGGAGGCTTCAGGAGCTTCCCTGAAGCTTCCGGAACACAAAAAACTGGCCCTACTGGAAACTTGGAAATTTGGGAATAGAGTTCCGGTTTGCTCTTAAGGCCAGTTTAAACCCTCCAGGGCCTTCAGGTGCCTTCTGGAAGCTTCCCTGAACGCTCCAGAAGACTAAAAATGGCCCAACAAACAAACCAGAAGTGACTTCTGGTTTGCTCGTAGGGCCGGTTTAAGCCCTCCAGATCCTTCAGGGGCTTTCCAGAGGCTTCCCTGACAAATGGCATGCCATAAGTTTGCCATCCCGGATATAGAGTCTCCTGATTGAGCAGAGGATTGGACTAGAAGACCTCCTAGGTCCCTTCCAATTCTATTCTGATTGATTGATTGAAGACACATTATGGCAATTTCAGAAATTGTATTTGGTTGTTCAGTCATTAAGCCAACCTTCCTCAACCAGGGGCTGTATCCTAATGAACTTTATTTTATTTCTGCTTGATCAGTACTCCTTTATGGCAATAAATTTTGTAAGAATTAGGTTTTTAAAAGCAGGATACCTGAGGCTTAATAATAAGCAAATAAATTTAAAAAATCAATGTTTTAGTAGAGCCCATAAATAGGCAGCTGTTTCTGTTGTTAACTTCTATCGAAATACCTTAATTGATGGAAATCATTAAGAACAAAACGCAAGCATTCCTTTATGTTTACAAAGTGTTAGTACAAAAAGTCAGTTGTTCTTTAACGGAGACAATTGTAAAATGTGACCTTGGAATAGTATTTACAGCTCTAAAATCCCTTCTGCATAGAAATGTTTATGTTGAAACAGTGCCAGTATCTGAATAGGCTATGACATACCAGAGACATCCTCGGTGTTTGTATGTGTGAAGAAAAAAATCAATAAAAATTCAATGTTCAGTTCAACGGAACTGGCAGGGATGAGGATAGGCTCCTGGGGCAGATTCTAATAGTCTCCCCCTAATTCTGGAGGTTTAAGATAAGAAGCTGCCACATTCTCCACAAAGCAGTTCTCTACAACAGGGGTCCCCAACCTTTGCAACTTTAAGTCTGAAGGACTTCAGCTCCCAGACTTCTCCAGCCAGCAAAGCTGGCTGGAGAAGTCTGGGAGCTGAAGTCCTTCAGACTTAAAGTTGCAAAGGTTGGGGACCCCTGCTCTACAACCCCCAGCCCGCTACCAGACCACATATTTTCAGAAATTGGGCTGCACACGCAGCGGGCAAGCACGCATGCATGAAGCTCCATTCACATGAGCGGACAGCACTTGTGCTCATGTGGGATGCTCCCTTCATGGGAGCAGTGAGTGCATGTTTCTTCCACTCGCACAAATGGAGCTGTGCACATGTGGGCATGCCTGCCACAGAAACACACACACGCCGACAGGTCACCAAGATGAAAAGGTCGGGGACTGCTGCTCTACAGCAATTAATTGCCTATTTCGGGTAGTCTTAAAGTTCTCAACTTTCTTTCCCTCATTATGTCCCGAATGACTTGAGCCCTGGGTGTGTGAAGGCAGAACTTCCTGATTCTAAGGCATTGTATAGTAGGGGAAGAACATTGAATTAGAGGTAAGGAAACTATTCCACTACTAACCTGACTGGATGAGCTTCAACAATTTTTTTTTAATTCTTCATTGTCTCAGAGATTGTTAGAGTTAGGATTATCTCTGAGTAAAGCTCCATCCCTAGTGTTGATATGGAAAAATATGTACAATTTTGACCTGCCCTCAATTGCTAATCTATACTGTAGCAATTTCTATAGTATTCTGAAAATGATCTCATTCTCAAAAATCCAATCTGGTATCTTTCCCATCTTCTATGCACCTCGATTTTGCCAAACATGGGTATTTTCGTATAATTTTGTTTACCCTGACAGGGAATAGAATGATTGGTATGCAGATAGTGTTTCAGTTTTATTTTTATAATAGGGTCTTTTCCATCTTTTATTTTGAGTAACAAAAGAGTGCCATCCACATATCCCAAATTTTTGGCATTCTCATTTGACTCCATAGTTTCCAGTCACGTCTTCCTTATAATATGGTTTTTAATAGACCCAAACTTTCATTATCCATTTTTCCTTTCAATTGAAACCTACTTGCATTGCTCTCCAGTTCAGCTTTAAGAGAATTCCTTATCTTTTTCCATAAATCCCGGGGTATTTTATTACCTAAGATAAGCATATCAACTCCATTTCTTATAGAACTGATATATTTTGACTGCATGTGATTTATTTATTGATTAATAGAAGTCATATGACCACCTATCTCAGATAGTGATCCTAGCCAGCTCAAACGAATCAATAAAACCAAAGGTAAAAACAAAACTAAGCTTTTCATGAGGCCAATTGTGAACCAGACCAAATCTTGCTGACATACAACAATCTGCATGTAGAAGTCTCCTGACTGATTACACCGAACCTTTTCATTTTGTATCCTATGATTTTATTGCAATGTTTTACTTCTAAAGATGCTGAGTTTCTGAGTACCGGTAGATGGTTTGTTATTTAAACCACATGCTGGCAATGAACAAAGAAGTCTCTTAAAAGTCCATCAATGTGTACTTGACATTATTGTTTTTATTTAATCCAAATCTTTTTTTAATGTTAGGTTGCTCCCTTTCTTCAACTTTTATTTATTTATTTCTTGAATTTATATTGCTGCCTATTCGCCCATGGCAGCTTACAGAATATTTTACACTGCAATGGTAATTAGAAAGATTATGTTTTTGTTAGCCATTTCATTTCCCAGCTTTTGCAATTAGCCATTGAATTCCTCACTGCTTTTGCAGGATTTTGTCTGTTATAGAACAATACCTTGTGTAACATTCGATGTTCATTGGACAACCATTAATTCGGATATGATCCTGCCATTTATTTAGTTACAAATTAACACATTTATAACAATGTCTCTTTGAGTATCATTGCCACTCCATTCCTTCCTATGATCTCATGTACTAAATATCATACAATGATCTGATATAAAGTAGACCATTCCAATCTACCTACATTCACAAATTCCTGAAGCAGCCTAAAGAATTTATTGTACTTCATCTCTGGAGTGACCATTTCAAGTTTTTTTTAGTTCGTACCAAACAGGGACTTCCCATAGTCTCTGTTCCAACATTGGATGTCTTAGTCAAGCAAAGGACCCTTTTTAAAATCTGGTCCTATTAGTAATTCCTTTGAGGCTTTGGCCTCACTGTGTCATCATTTTCAAACCTATTCATGAATTTCAAGGTTGTTCTCATACTACAATCATTCTCCTGGATTGAGCGATCTTTTCATCTGTCATCCCAAAGTTTAAAAATTACAGTCATATTTCCTTATAATTTTCTTGGCATGTACTACTTTCTCTATTGACTCTTCTTTAATATTAATTTCCATCTCAGGCACTGAAATCATCTTAAAATGAGTATGGAGGCTATTTTCATCTTACTATAGCTGTTCTAGAGAAGCGGGGGAGTAAAATTACAAGCTTACAGTTTATGGGAATTTATTCTTTATGTCTTTTTAGCCTTCTCTTCAAATTTCAAGGACAGCTATGTCAGAGTTTCATCTCCATTTATATTTGGAACATGCAAGAATGAATTAACATACTTCTATAAACTAGATGAAAGAATAAACGAGGGACAAATTTTAATCTGCAATTAAAGCATTCGTTGATTAAACTATTAAATAATTTGATGAAGCTTGCAAAATATCATAAAGCCCCTGTGATCTGTAACATGATTTACTAATTTTTCATCCTTAGTTCTATATGCTTGTACAGGTAGGTGACCCATTCAGGCACTTAATTCTTAGCATACAAGAAGATTTAGAATAGGATTTATTTAACTTGATGGAAGCTAAAATCATGCTTTAGTGCTTGGCTGGTTTGGTCCTTTAGAATGTTCATTCTCTTTTAGAAATGAAAGGAAAAGAATGAATGGCATGAAAAGAGCTGGAATTTATTCTTGACTCACATTTCTATATCAGGGAAGAATTATATTGCATGTGGTTTTGACATTTTTTTTAAAAAAATACTGTTTTTTCCATGTGCTACTTCAATCTTCCCATAGCCATTTTGTAAAGCACTATTCTATCACAAGCTCTCCAATTTTGGGGCCATCTAGTAGCAGTCACTGACCTACTTTATGACCATTGTCACATTGATAGAATGAGTTCCGATTTCCCTTCAGCTATGCATAAAATAAGAATAAAACTAATCTTGATGGATATGACAAGAGTCCCATTTAGTCTATCTCTTGAGTTATGCCATGACCAACTAAATGCATTTGAGAAGTTTGCTAGCCTGATGTCAGCCCAACATGATTAGATTCTTCTTTACAGGAAGGCTATGTTAATAGAATCTTGCAAGTCTGAAAATACAAATTTCCCACCACTACTTTTAACTTTTTACTGCTTGATCTGTTAAGATGAATACTTCCTAAGTTTCTTTCTTTGACCGTTAAATCATGGGGGCTCTTGTGTCTTCCCCTTGTGCCCCCAAATCATTCACACATTCTATTACATCTGGACTAGAAGACAAAAGCTTCTTCCCACTTTAAAACATGCCACCTATCATTCAGGGAGTGCTAAATACTCCTCTGTAGTAGTAACTATTGATAGTTTCATCTTCCATGAAGCAACCCAGTTCTTTTATTCATTTGGATTCTCACTGCCTCATTTAAGGGACTACATTAGGTAGCCAATTTTATAGTTTAACCAGGGATGGGATTTTACCGGTTTGGACCAGTTTGGCTGAACTGGTAGCTACAACAATCACCCCCAGTAAAGTGCTGGGCCGACCCTGCACTTTACCTATCTAAATGCTCCTGATTACTTTGTTTGAACCCTTTCCAATTCAATAATTCCTTCTTAAGATATGGTGGTGGGAAATGTATATAATATTTCATGCCAATAGATAAGGCCAGGATGATCATTGTTATTTGATATTTCATTTTTGGGGAGTGAGAGAGATTAGTAAATTCAGTTTTAAAATATTATCTGGGGTAACTTAGTTTAGTGTTTATTCTAATATGGGTTTATCATCTCTAAGTAGGGTGACTCAGGCTTCTAATTTTCTTACTTTATGACACTGAAATGTGAAAGTATGGTTACAAGGAGATCCATAATAAGAGATCTTTAAGGTGTGTCTGGCAAAGAATTGTAGGTTGTCTGCCTTGCTTTCCTTAATTTTTCAAGAATTAAGACTCATTATTTTGGCTGCAGTCAAAATAATGCATTGGACAGACTCAATGTGCAGAAGAGGTGTTATTGAGAGTAGGGGGCTCGAGTTTTGAAATCCTGGAACATCCTTTTGGAAAAAACAAATCTTGACAAAAAGATACTCTGTCTGTTAAGTGAATCCACTGTTGGCTTGGAAACTGTATTTAAAGAGTTATTGATCAATGCTTTCTCATCAAATTTGGGGATGTATTGAGTTAATTCCATCAGATTTGGTCCTAAACCTGCAAATCTGAAATATTTACTGTAATAACCTGGACAAAAAGATGAATGGTGCTGATGAGATTGTAGATGGCTCAAAGTCGAGTGGGAAAATGAAAGATAAAAACAAATCTAAAAATCGCTTTAGCAAATTTGGACTGAAAATAAAAGGATGAAACAAACATAACATTATTCATTTAAGTTAAAGAAATCAAATACATTGATGCAGAATACTCATATATGGTTTCGCAAATGATGTAAAAAGACTCTTTTCATGTTGTTTAATATTAGTTTCTCTCAAATTGCTTACATTGCTTAACATGATATCCTGCAGAAAATCATGTATATATTAAATTAAAAACAGGCAAGAAATTACTGCAAACAAATGTCAAACCAGGGATTAACTGTTGTAAAAAGGCAAATTGTGTGCTTAGAAACTTAAAATAGGTGGATACCATGTCTGTTAAGTGAATCCACGTTGGCTTGGAAACTGTATTTAAAGAGTTATTTGATCAATGCTTTCTCATCAATTTTGGGGAGGTATTGAGCTAATTAAAGAGGCCTTAAAGAGGCCATGGTGAGGCCCCTCCTTAAGAAGCCCTCTTTGGATCCAGCTCTATTAACCAACTATCGTCCAGTCTCCAACCTTCCCTTTTTGGCGAAGGTTGTTGAGAGTGTGGTGGCATAACAGTTTCCCCGTCACCTGGAGAAAGTTGATTATCTAGACCCGCGCTAGTCCGACTTTCGGCCCGGGCATAGCACCGAGACGTCATTGGTCGCGTTGGTCGATGATCTCTGGAGGGCCAGAGATGGGGGTTGTTCCTCCATCCTGGTCCTATTAGACCTCTCGGCGGCTTTTGATACCATCGACCATGGTATCCTATTGCATCGGCTGGGGGGGTTGGGGGTGGGAGGCACCGTTTTACGGTGGTTCTCCTCCTACCTCTCTGGCCGATTGCAATTTGTGTTGACAGGAGAGCAGAGGTCGATCTCGAGACCCCTCACATGTGGGGTGCCTCAGGGGTCGGTCCTCTCGCCTCTCCTGTTTAACACATATATGAAGCCGCTGGGTGAGATCATCCGTGGTTTTGGGGTAGAGTATCACCTCTACGCTGATGATACTCAGCTGTATATATCTACCCCAAACCACCCCAACGATGCCGTAGGGGTGATGTGCCAGTGCCTGGAAGCCGTACGGATCTGGATGGGAAGAAACGGACTCAAGCTCAACCCGACCAAGACCGAGTGGCTGTGGTTTCCGGCTGCCCGATTCAACCAGCTGACTCCATCGCTGGCCATTGGGGGCGAACATCTTGTCCCAGTGGATGGGGCGCGCAACTTCGGTGTCCTCCTGGATGCCCGGCTGTCCATGGAAGATCAAGTGACAGCCGTGACCAGGAGGGCGTTTTACCAGGTTCGCCTGGTTCGCCAGTTGTGCCCCCTATTGGATCGGGATGCCCTTCGCACAGTCACTCATGCTCTCGTGACATCCCGACTGGACTATTGTAACTCTCTCTACATGGGGCTCCCCTTGAGGTGCACCCGGAGACTTCATCTAGTCCAGAATGCAGCCGCGTGAGCAATTATGGGAACCTCAAGGTTTACCCACGTAACACTGCTCTTGCGCGAGCTGCACTGGCTGCCTGTTGTCTTCCGGGTGCGCTTCAAGGTTCTAGTTATCATCTTTAAAGCGCTCCATGGCTCGGGACCTAGCTATTTGCGGGATCGGATCCTGCCTCATATATCCACACGGCCGATTCGCTCCCACAGAGAGGGACTTCTCCGGGTGCCGTCCACTAGACTTTGTCAGCGGGCGACGCCCAGGGGAAGGGCTCTCTCTGTGGCGGGCCCAGCCCTCTGGAACGACCTTCCCCCTGACATTAGAACAACCACGGACCTCCGCTCCTTCCGTCTAAAACTAAAAACATATCTTTTCTGCTTGGCCGGCCTAGGGTAGTCTTTCTATCTATGGTTTTTTTTAGTAAACTTAGCTGGGGATTTTAGTGAATTTTAACTGGGAATTTTAGCACAGGGATAATGTTTAATTTGCTTTTAATTATGTGTGTATATTTATTGTTTTTTACCTTCCCTGTGCACTGCTCCGAGTCCCCTCAGGGAGAGGGAGGGCCTCCTTAGGGTGCCGTCCGCCGGACAATGCCGGCTGGTGACTCCCAGGGGAAGAGCCTTCTCTGTGGCAGGCCCTGTCCTCTGGAACGACCTGCCCCTAGACCTCCGTACAATCTCAGACCTTCGCCTCTTCCGTCGGGCACTAAAAACGTACTTCTTTCATATGGCTGGCCTGGCATAGCTGGTATAGCTATTTTATTATTTTAGTTGGGTTTTAATTAATGTTCTTAGCACGGGCCAAATTTTATTTAATTCTCGTTTTAACCATTGTGACTGTTTGTATTTATTTGTATTTTATATTTTATGTTTTATAGTTCCTGAGTCCCATCTTGGGAGATAGGGCGGTATAGAAATCGAATAAATGAAATGAAATGGCTCAAAATTGAGTGGGATAGTGACAGATAAAAACAAATCTAAAAATTGCTTTAGCAAATTTGGACTGAAAATAAAAGGATGAAACAAACATATCATTATTCATTTAAGTTAAAGAAATCAAATACATTGGTGCAGAATACACATGTATGGTTTGGCAAAAGATGTAAAAAGACTCTTGGAAGTTAATGTGACATAGCTGCTAAAAACGGAAAAGCAATTTTAGATTGCATCAATCATAGCATAATTTCCAAATTATGAAAAGTAATAGGTGCACTAAATTCTGCAGCACTCACTATAGAAACAGTGTTCATCTGGGGCATTACAGTTTAAGAAAAATTCAGAGAGACTAGAATAGATTCAGAGAATGAGGATGATCAGAGGACAAGAAACTAAATTATACAGTGAGAAATAGAAAATTGAGAAAGTTTAAACTTGGCAATAGATTCCTGAAAGGAATATGTTAGGGCCTTTAAAACGTGAAGGGATGCTATGTAGAGCAAAAATGTTATTGTCCTCACCCACTCCTTGTTTTTCAGTGGTGTCCTTTCCTATTCTGTCTCCTAGGTCTATGTACAAACCACCACCCTTACAATATCTATGAACTTAAGTGCTTCAGTGGCTCTGGGGATGCTTTACATGCCGAAAGTTTACATCATCATCTTCCATCCTGAACTAAACGTCCAAAAGCGGAAACGTAGCTTCAAAGCAATAGTGACAGCAGCCACCATGTCGTCACGACTATCACACAAAACTAGCGACAGGCCCAACGGGGAAGCAAAAACAGAACTTTGTGAAAATGTAGATCCAAACAGTAAGTAATTTGAAACCTATTGCTTTTTTTTTTTTGCCAGAGTGTTGTAGAGCCTGTGTTGAGAGGAACCTTATCTTCGAGAACTCATCCCTACTTTGTTCTTATCCCGAAGATTATACAGAAGTCTATCTGAAGCTGTTCTATTCCCATGAGATGCTGCTTTTATAATGTTAATCTTTTGCCCAGAGCTTTTTGATTCTCCCTGCTGAGAATAACTCCCTGGGTTGCTTTACAATACCACAGGCAATTCTTCTAGATATCTCTCCTTTCCTTTTAGGGGGTAGCCTTTTGAGCATGAGTGTGTTCTTTGATAATTGATCGTAGACAAAATACTCATTCAGGTCACCTATTTCTGATGCTGTTAAATAGAGAGGCAAGAAATAGGCGGGGCTGTCCTTTTTGCCTATTTTATGTACCTTACTCATACCAAAAAGTATATGCAATATATGCCTTTAATCATGGCATCATTACGACCACTGGCCATATTCTTTTGAGGGTGACAGGAATTGAAGTCCAACAATGCAAAGATCTCAGGTTTTCACTGCAGCTTTAAAGGAAATGTCTTAAAATGCTACCAGTAGCAGCAGCAGCAACCGCAACAACAACAACGATAACAACAACAAAGCAATATTGGAGTTATCTGCGTTAAATGTGAAGGAAAAACTAAACTTTAAAAAAGGCTTGTGCTAATTAATATCCTAAGTCAGTTGCTGTTTCATGTTCCAATATGAAACGGTGGTAGATGTCCTTCAACTGCAGAGAACACAAAACAACCATGCCTAGTTAAAATAGGATGGTAGTGGTTGTAATGTTTATTTGGATGGTGGTGCTTTGATTCCATGTGTACACTGTTCAGATGTTTAGGAGTTTGAAGCATTTACCATGCAAATATCATTGTTAAGCTCCAATTCCCCATTAGGAGTATTATTCATCAGGAGCAGCGCTTCAGGGTTTTGCTGGTTTCTAAATAGTTCCCAAGGTTATTGTTACAATTTATTTTTGATAGATACACCCCAAAAAAGACATTTTAAATGTGATTTTAATATGACTCTTAATGGTAATTTTAGCACGGGTTCTAAATTTAATATATCTTTTAATTTATTTTTTCTATTGTATTTATTGTTGTGTTTTTATTGATTTCCTGTGCACTGCCCTGAGTCCCGTCAGGGAGATACGGCGGTATACAAATATAATAAACTTAAACTTAAACATTTTGCTCAAATAATGAGTGTCATGGTTTTCCAATAACACCCCCCCCCAAAAAAATCCCTGATTATCTTAATACCAACAAAACATTGTTTGCTAATTCATTTCCATAACATAAAAGGACTATTACAGTTAGATCTCTCTAACTGTAATAATCTATATTTCATATTACCAAATATAGATTTGATAGATCTATATTTGGTAATAGGTATATTTATTTCAATAATTCAATTAAAAGACAGGTGATAGATTAACCATTTTAAATGACAGTTCTAATCATAGGCAGAGGATTCTGGTTAACTTGAACACAATACATAAAGGAAAATTAGATGCAAAATATGTAAAGAACAAAGGGATTTTAGTACATGATTGTCCTCATTTGAAAAGTTCTCTGAGTGGCTTTCTCAAATTTATCAACAACTGGCAAAATGCCATAAAGTAGCTTCTAGTTCTCCGAATACCAATAGCATTTAGAGTTATATACCGCCCCATTGTACTCTGGGCAGTTTGCAAATGTAAGCATTATTTGCATATTGTCCCCAACAATCAGGTCCTGATTTTATTGAGCTTGGAAGGATGGACGGCTGAGTCAACCTTGAACCCTGTCAGGATCAAACTCTAGACTGTGGGCAGAATTTGCCTGCAATACTGCACTTAATCACTATACCACCAGAGCTGCTTAACAGAACAACTTTAAACGTTGTGTGGATATTATGCCTTTGAGATGTGGTTAGTTGAGCCTCCGCTTGGGCTGTCTTCAGGCCTTAGAAGATCAAGAAGCCATAGTAACAGTGATTTTAAAAGAAATGATCAAACATGAGACAACAGTGTGACCTCATGTTTAGACACAAATGCCACCAGTTACTTAAAGTTCTTTAATTTTTGACTTCCTAAATATTGTTGTTGAGTCAAAACACCTTTACAATCCTGAGAAACTTATATTTGATGGGAGGAAAATTAAAATTAAAATTGGCCATTAAACCAATTAGATTAGTTTGGGGTATGGTCAGCAGACTTGTAATTTCCCATGTATGGTCTTCTCCCCTTTGTGAAGATTCTTTGTGAACCAAGAGCTAATCTAGCTTATTCTAACCTGAGACACTCTGAATGAGTTGGGAATAGCATTTCCAGAAATGCTGCTCATCCGCCACAAGGGCTGTGGATCATGGAAGTTGCTCAAGAGTGTCAGGTTGGTGAAAGCTGGGCGGATGTCCTGATCGAGTAGTTAAATCAGAAAACTGTTTGAGTGTTGAAAAAATTGAGTCAACAACATCAGCTTGTTGCAGCTTCTGAGAATGTCCTGCGATGCAGAGTACCAAGGACAATTTCTGGCATAACCCCAAGTCATTTCAACACCTCCTAAGCAGTGACTGAGTACTCTTATCCTTAATTTAGATACTAACTGTTCTGCGAGATCCATGTTTGGTATTCGGTATAGGATTTGCTGTCAGATGTTCTGTGGGATGATAGTGCTTAACAATGTGTTCCTTCTTCTTTTTTAAATTATACAAGCATGTTATTTTCCCTAAATGAATGCTACAGATTTGTGTACCTCCAAACACCAAGATATTTCTTGTTCCAAAAGTTTTTTTTAACAAAAGTTAGCTATTGACTTTCTCTCCTTTTTCCTTAATGAAAGGTTTTGGGGGGAAAATCATTGCTGTTGTATGCAGACTATTGCCCCATTGCATTCAGAAAAAGGCTATCACAGCATGCGTTAATGAATCATAGGCTGCAGATGAAGCATCATTAATAGGGCATCTGACATTTCAATCAAATATATGCAAGATCATCAGTTTTTTTATTACTCCGTCTTCAGACATTTTTCCTGCTCATGGTCTCAGCACTTGTTTATTCTAGCAGTCATTGTTTTTTAAACTACAATATTGTTATCTCAGTTATTTCCCATTAAACTGGCAATAAACAGAAGGAGAAGATAAATATACGTATGGTGGGAGAGGCAAATTCAGGAACTTTCATTGAGTGAAGAAAGAGAAATTATTTTCTCGTGCTATTTGTAGTTACAAATTGGATTATCAGATGGTCAAAGGGCTTTCTCCGCTCTCCTTTGTTCAGTTTAAAAGTGAGACAGTGGCTTATCGGAGTGCTTACAGGCCATTTATTCTGTGCTTTATAAAAGAATGGCCCTAGGAAGGTGATACAGTACCAGCCATCTTTTTTCTCATCCACACAATATCCTAATAATGATGGTATGTCATCATGGAGTATATCTTCCAGGCCATTATTGGCTCCATTTTCTGAAATGTACAGCATTGGTATTGCCAGAAAGGGCCAATGGGTTCACTTTTAAATTGGCTGGTAGCAGAGAAAAGACCCAGTATTTCAGTCCATCTTGTAGGGGTTTTTGTAAATGCTCCAATCTTTATAGTACCTTTTCTGAACTTTGAGTAAGTTTGTTCTCTATGGTGCACCCAGGGTGATACTTAAGGAGCTATTGGTGAAGGTACTCTCCTAAACATTTACAACAGTGGTAAACTAAATAAAATGTTATGCTCAATGTTTTACAATGGAGAATGAATTACAATGGAGAGTGATTGTTATCTTCACCTTATACTATGAGAGTTTTCCTATGTGGCAGCAGTGGGATACTTTCAGCCATTGCTGGATATTGGCAATATCTTACCATCTTATATGACCATGATTGGTAGACAAGGAAAATGAAACTTATACTCCAATATTGTTTCATGGACTATAGGTTTCTCTGTTTTGATTATCAGGTATGAATTGAACTTTTGTATTTCTACACAATAATGTAGGTCTGGAGTTCCTAGTGGGGTGTTCATAAGCACTCATTTCCCAGGGGACACCCCCTCTCCCACTTGTACCTATCAAACAAATGTTTGCTTGAATTTTTAAATGGAAAATATATGCATTTTTAAATATTTTAAAGAGGAAGCCGGTATATCACAAAGCAAAATGTTAGGCTGCAGAATCATCTTTATTTGCTTACATTTTACACATAAGGAATAAGTGATCTTGCAAAATAAAATGGGTCTGCAGTCTACTCTTCTTCTTACCTGGTTAGAAAAAAGAAGGTGACATGGATGCTGTTGAGGGTATTTTGTGAGTTAGGTAAAGAGCCAATGTGTGAGACCTCCGTGAAATGATCTAAGACTTCCAATTGGACCTTTTTTTTTACTTCTCCCCACAAAAATGGGGATCCCTAGTATGGGATTTTGAAGGATCTTTGAAAAGCCTTAAAAGTCAGCTGTCCAATGCCTGCCTACCTACTAATCATAATCACAATTTGCATCTGATGCATGTATGCTTTTTTCATTGAAAAGCTTTGCTTTGCTCTTATATGTTTGACTGTAAGTCTGTCTGCTTTTGTTGTATTTTAATTCCTTCCTTTTTCAGGATCTTCAGCATCTTAAAAATGAAGGCGAAACTTGTACATATGGTTTCTTTCCCACGAAGTAATTTATTCTTGTCATAGTTTCATAGGCTAAATCACACAGGATTTAACAAAATCTCTGATTGTGCTTTTATTTGAATAAATGGAATGTTGGTTCTCCTAGTCATGACCACAATACTGGTGCCAATAGTGCATCTCAGTCAAATTGTTATTATTTTAATTTAGTGATCTGTTTGTTATGCTTAATATACCACCATAAAATTGAAAGATTTGTAGTTGTCAGGGATAATTACTTTTAAAAATTCATTTTTAGATAGTTGTGCGATGAATGAATAGTCCGATGACATTGGATACAGAAAGTTTGAGACTTTCCCCCCAGTTTATTTAATGAAGTTACTGTACTTTAATGAATATGTAAAGCCCATTATACTCCACCCTCCTCTCTCCTTTTTCATTTCCTGAATAGATCTGCAAAAAACCCACATATTTGTGTTTCAGGTATTTAGGCTTCCAGGATCTACCAAAAAAAAAGCTTCAAAGTTTCTTGTGGCCTGTAAGCAATGGGATGTTAGTATTATTTTCCATATCAAGCATTTTCTTTTTGTAATATGTATTTATTAAATTAAATACTTCATTGTTAAAAAGGTAAAGGTTTCCCTGTCAGTTGTGTCTGACAATAGGGCACAGTGCTCATCTCCATTTCTTGGCTGAGGGTGCCAGAGTTATCCAAAGACAATTTTCATGGGCATGTGGCCAGCATGGCTGCATGCCAAAGACTGAACTGAAATTGTCCAAGGCAATTGAATATAGTCTCTTCATCACCCCCCCCCCTCTCAAACAGACATTAATCACTCTCTGTAGCCAGCCATATGTATACTTTGGAGCCAGATTGAGAAACTGATCTGGTTTACAGATGATAGAAATCATGCTCCTAATAATATTTAGAAGATAAAATGATAGATAGCTTTCTAGCTAATTTGATTGATTCTAAGGCTATCACGAATAAATAAATGTCTCAAACTTCTGTATTCGTTTAATGGTCAAGACATGAAGACGTGTTGTTGATATCTACCTCATATTTTTCAATAATGGAAAATGGAAGATATGAGCTTACTGGTAGTCGTACTTCAGATGTATCCAGCTAAACCTTTTAAAAAGCTAGCCATGCTATTCATCATATTTTGAATGTAATAAAGTAAAGTGTTCATCAAGGAACTTCTGACATACTGCTGATGTCAGAGATTGGAACTGAAGAAGGGACAGAAATTCAGAAATAGAAGCAGCTTTCAGGAGCTCTGTAACCTCAATGGGCTACATGGAGTAAAGGAAGAAGACTAGTAGTAAGTTGCCTCTGTAGTCAGAAAGGAGGTGTGTTTGAAAAAAGCATGGTGGAGAAAAGAGGAAGACAGAGGAAGATATTTCTCTTGCCCTCTTTCCTTCTCTTTCTCTCACAGTGTGGAAAAACAATAAGTTTAGACTCAGCCTATTCTCTCCTGCCAAGGATAACTTAATTAAATGTTGAGGTTACAGTCAGATGAAGAGTGCCAATAATAAAGTAGTGGATGTTGGTTTAAATATAGATAGACGGTAATATATTTGAAGATTAGTTTCTTTGTCCACACAGGATTTGATACCTGCTGATCAACTAAGGATCATAAGCTATTGATATTTCCCAAAGTCTCTTTCTTTCTTTCTTTCTTTCTTTCTTTCTTTCTTTCTTTCTTTCTTTCTTTCTTTCTTTCTTTCTTTCTTTCTTTCTTTCTTTCTTTTTCTTTCCTTCCTTCCTTCCTTCTTTCTTTTCCTTCCTTCCTTCCTGCCCCCCCCCCTTATATATACATGTAGTGTGATATATGATTGATGTTCTTGGTAAATAATATTTGGAAGAAAATGCAGTGTGAAATATAACACTTGCTTGACTCTTATCATCAGCTGGAGGAGTCACCTTCTGATTACCACAAGTTTTATTTCAGTACTAAAATGAAATGGATGTCTGTTTAATATGCATTTAGAGAGGCTCACTTCAATTCAACTAGGAGTTCCTCTCCTTCCTCTCCATGCTTAAGTGAGTTGCCAAAACACAATTCAGCTACAGTAGTGTACCATACATACCTAAGGTTTAACTCTCCTGTGATTCTCTATCTCTTTCAGACTAGAAGGGTGTAAGAATGCAATCAAATTTTAAAAAAAGGCAGGGCTTAAAAGTTACCATTGGTTGTGTACCCCTGTTTAAAGAGGTGTGAATGGAGAATGCATTGCACAGTCTGCTGTACAAATGCTGCTATGCTGGGCTATCTCTTTCGCTTGTTCATCTGTATGAGTTTCTGACATCGTTGGCATGTTGTTGCCTACTTCATCTTTTGAGGGACAGGAGAGATAAGAAAATCAACCCAACCTCAAATTTTGAAGAGCAATGAAGACT
Source organism: Rhabdophis nuchalis (assembly GCA_039707465.1). NCBI lineage: Eukaryota > Metazoa > Chordata > Lepidosauria > Squamata > Natricidae > Rhabdophis > Rhabdophis nuchalis. The sequence continues at coordinate 65,536,978 of CM077646.1, forward strand.
AAGAGCATGATGAAAAGGATTGGCTTCTGGACACAATCATTAAATTGTATAAACTGACCCAAGTCATGCTTCTGATATAAGGAAGCTTTCTTTTGTGTTTGGAAATACCCAAACTTTTTTGTGAACTGCTTGGTTTCTTGACAGTGTAAACAATATACTGCACCTTGATAGGTTACAAGCTTTATATCATGAGTGACACTAGCTCATAAAAATAAATGATATGATATATTTAAACCCATGGATTATATATACACATATATTTACTTTTCCTATAGACTGCATACCACCTGTAAGAAAAAGTGTTCAAAAATCTGTTACTTGGTACACTATTCCACCTACAGTATAGCTCTTGCCTGCTTTTTTAGAAGGTAAGATAAAGATCTAACTTTTACTGCTTTGTTTTTTTTAAAAGAATGCATCATTAAATGTTAAAAATGCATTGACTTTACTGAAGTAAGTTGCTAATGAAATCTAAAGTTGTTTGCATTGTATTAATTGAAATAATTAATTATAAAGTCAATACAAGGCTTGTCAGAATGTTTTCCAGGTAATGGAAAGCCACAGTCCATGATCTCTACATGAATTGCTCATACTTCTTTTCTAATTTCAAAGTTTGACTTCCTCTGGAGAACCGGATATGGGCTAGTTTGAGAGCATGTTTTTGAGGAGTGTGTGATAATTGATCTCCCCATAAAGATAATTTTTTTTCCTCTTCTTGAAATGAAATAGAAGTTAACTTCATAACTGGGGGGAGAGGGAGGAAATAAAAAGGAAAGGAAAGGAAAAGGTTCTTCTCTTAATGAAGAAATCAACTTCAACCTCCAGTTCATGCCACCTGTGACTAAAAGAGACAAGTTTTGGTAACTATAAGCCAAAGTATGTCTGATAAAATTTTGAATGATGAGAAGCTATGGGGTCTTCCTACATCCGTTCTTGGCATTCAATGATGGTAAGATCGCATCCCCTGGTCTTATCCTCAGAGAATTTATCATTGTACTCAATAGTTCCAATTCACTGTTTAAAGTCCTAAATAAATACAGGTCTTTGTTGAGATAGTGGATCAGCCTTCTAGGTTGTGAGGATCAGGCTGAACTGAAGTGCTGAACTTTTTAGTTATTTAGGATTCATCCTGTTTCTCTCATTCTTTCACTGAACACAAGGAAAAAGGGGTTGTGTGAAAACCTCTTATCTGATATGGATCATAAGTTCATATTCTAATAGTTTTGTGATTTTCTTTTTGCAACTTATTTACTGTTTGGCAGATGGGTGAGATTATTATTATTTTCTAGTAAACTGATGTATTTGTGATATTATGAAAATGTTGGTTAAATTGTTTTCTTATTAAAATATTAATTAAAGGCTTTGATTGATGATTATTGATAAACAGCCATTTTTATGCTTAGAAAGATTGTTGCAAGTATCTGTCTCAGCTAAATCAAAAGACATTTGCTCTTATCCTTGCATAGAATGTGTGGTTTTTCCCCATAAGGGTCTAAGTAATCTAATCAGATATTTTCATTTCAGTTTTTAACTTTTTTTCTGAATCCTTAGAGGGTGCTCTCAGTGGAAACATCTCCTGACACTTAGAATCAAATTAATGCTTCCTTAATGGATCTTTTGTGATGAGAAAAACAAACAGAAGAAATAGCAGGAAAAGATTGTAGGATTAGCAAGGGAACTCAGTGATATGCAGACCCTGATCTCTTACAAATCTGTGAACATGACAGGTAATAGCACAATGATAGTCTTGTCTAAAAGCACCCAAAGAATGCATTCCCATCACTTTTATTTCTAAAGAAGACAAAGTGGGAAAATCAGATAATTAAGTAAAGGAAGTGTTCTATTAAGAATAACTGCTGGCACAAACTGTACATCAGTATCTCTGCAAGAACTTCACCTGGTGAGGGATTTCCAAACACCAAACATAGATTATTCAATGGCTTGAACAAAAGCAAAACCAGAGAATACTCAGACTGTTGTCAAACAAACAAAAAATCTTTGGCTCTTTGTGTTGCACCACAAAGATTTCAGTTTACCAAAATTCAAGCTAGCAGTATTTCCATTCTCCATGTACACAGCTTGTCCTATTTTAAAACCATGGCAAATATTTGAAACCGAATTTAATTATGGTGTTTTGGCACAGTGGTCCATCAGTAAAAAATACTTGCTAATATTCCCACCCAAATAACTCAGGTTGTAATTATTTATTTACTCAAAACATAGTTAATAATAATAATAATAACTTGGATAGTTCTTGGATAGCACAAGTTATCTGACTTTGCTTTTACTACTGAGATCAATCAGTGTTCCAATTCCTCAATTGGTAAACCAGAATATGTTAATTTCCCTGTTTGATTTTGTTCAGGTTTTAATTTTTTCCCCAACTGGAAGTTTTGTTTGGTTCAACATTTTACCTAATGTCTACAGTTCTGAACATATTTTTCTAAGAGTGTGATGCTTCTAAACAGTTTTCTTCTAGCACAATATATGTTTTTATATTCATTACCATTTATACACTATATAATCCCTACATTCATTGTGCACTTAATTGACCTATGGCCTGAGCCTTGGTAATGGATTTCCAGGGCCATTTTCCTTTTGACAGTTGGAAAAGCAGGGTTCTCCCTATGTACCAAAAACTAATCTCTTCCACTTATTCTTGCCAAGAATATTGGCTAGAGAATAAAAGGATGCAGGCTATAAGACTGCCAGCTTTCTGAAACCCTGAAACCAAACATTCCCATTTTCCTCAAGGAAGGAAGAAGGAATGTGTTATCAACTTCTGTATCCTGTGGGAGGCCATTCCCTCATGCTCGTCTCCTGTTATCTTGTCCTGCTATCCACAAGTGACAGAGATAATAGAGAAGCAGGCATTTTGGATGCTTATTCTTCTGGCATCCCAAAACTCTAGTACCCATGGAAATTCTTCTATCTTGCCACTTTGGGAAATAATTCCTCCCTTTCCCTACAGCAAAGGTACCCCTTAACCTTGATACTGCATTGCTTAAGTGGTAGGATGGGAAGGTTGAATTTTAAATATGTACCAGTGGAATTTCATCTCCATCCATGTGTTGTTTTGATGTCTCAATAGACTTCTGTAAAATGCTGAACATATAATTTAGATGAAACTTTCCTCTCAACACTTTGTAGTCAAACCCACAGGAGGGCATAGGGCTACTAAATGTTCACATCAGTTGGGAACTGTACCCATAGGTACACTAACTGTACCCATAGGTACACCATGGCCAATTCACCATGGCTAACTCGCCATAGCCAACTTGTTACAGCCAACTTGCTGCAAGACAATTTGCCATGGCCATCTTGCCACAGGACAACTCCGGTCGGACAAGAGTTACACTAATACCAAAGAAATGGTGGAATACAATCATGAAAGAAAGATGCAACGGGAGGGACAAAATGAAATGGGAATGGCAAAAATTAAAATAACTTTTATTTATTTTAAATAATTAAATAGAATTGTTAAATTATCCTGCAGCAAGTTGTCCCATGGCAAGTTGGCCATGGTGAGTTGTCCTGCAGAGAGTTGGCCATGATGAGTTGGCATGGTGAGTTGGCCAGAGCAAGTTGGCTGTAACAAGTTGTCCAATTCCCGTACCATAGAGGTGTTTCCCCCTGCTCTTCCTCATTGCTTTAGTATTGCAGTGCAGAAGCTGCAGATAACTTTTTTTTAATGATAATTGGCTCTTTGGTTGCAGTCCTTTTGATTTGTGAGAGAGATTGGGAGGAGAATTTGTGGAAACAATAGGAGGGACATTAGATCTAAACTGTCAACAGATGGGAGAGGTGTATCTGCTAATAGTCTATCTCATAAACTGCAGTCCAGCCTAAATTGCTAAAAATCTGGAAAGAAAAAAAATCAAAATGTCCAAAAAACTCTACTTTAATGAATAAAGGCTGGAGTTTCCTTAGCACAGTTTCAAAACCACAATGCTTCTTGCCCTAATTCTTGCATGAAAGCTCTTTATCAAGTCATTCTTCCCCCTTTTTCTTCCTTCATTATGACCTGCAATGCAGAAAATTGAGAAGATGCCATTAAGCCAATTTTCCCAGTTATCATAATTCTGCAGGCTGCATTCCTATAGGAAAAAAGAACTCGCTTCTTCTCCCACATAGCTTTGGGTGGGCCTCCAGAAAATTGTTGGATGTTCCAACTGGCACCTCACTCGGACTTCCATTTATTCTGAGTTCTCATTGTAGACTAAATCCCTGTCAGTCCAGCTTCTGTTGCTGGGACAGAAAATGGATCCAAAATACAGTCCACAGCTCTTTGAGGCAAATATGCGTCTCTGTTCCTGCACCGGTTAACCACACTTTGTGCTATACTGGGCAGTCATGCATCTTATTTCCTGTCACTAAATATCACTCTTGTTTTAGGAGCTGTTAACACTATATGGAGGTGAAGCACTGTTCGTGAGGTAACCACATTCCTGGTTATCACTGCCAATCATTGTCTCTTGATCAAAAATATCTTAGAGGATCTGAGCAGCAGTTTTTCACATACATCCATTTCTGCCAGTTACAATTACAAGCCAGCATAGTACACAGAAAATGTTACATGGGGAAATAAAAATACATATTTCGTTATAATTGGATTCTCAAAATTGGCTGCTATCTGATTTCGGCTATTTCTGGCCAATCGCCTTAGCAATCTTGTTTTCAATATAGCTCATTCATTTGATGAAGTCCAGTTCTCTGAATTCAGCTAAGATGTAAGGCTTACATGGAGATTTGATTTTGGGCACATTACATGAGTCACTGCATTTAAATGAGACTGATAACAGTTCAGAAAGTTAAACTGGTGCATATGTCTTTGAAGAGATGGAAGTGAGTAGCATGACCCTCCAACTATTCAGCTACATCAGAGTAACTAGAGCTTTGTTCCAGCTTTGTTCCAGCTGGAATTTTCAGGATCAACTGTTTCATTTCCTGATACATTGCTGCAAAATGCCTCTCCATCTGGACAGCTAGGAAACTGTTCTTTGCCTGCATTAGTAATTCACATAATTATTGATTACAACATCAGCCCTTACCATCTGTAAAGTGTTTCCTAAAGACCAACTTTGTTATCAAGTTCACATTAGAGAGTATATTAAATTAGTTGTCAATTAACATTTCAACCTTCTGGATGTAGAAATCTGGATGTAGAATCTTTATTTTCATTCATTAGACTATTTGCTTTACCTTCTGAAAGCCAAAGTATGTATACCAAAGAGCCTAATGGAAAACTTGTTAAGGTTTAGGTTGTGAAAATTCCTTGAGGTGGATTTTGAGAAATGATCGTGGGCTTAAATCAGAATTTTGACTATTCAAGGCATCACGTTAAACACATATGTCTTAATAAGATATAACAAAGATAGGCATAGTAAGATGATTATCTGAGAGTTTGTCATAGATCTTGATGGAGAACCAATGTTTTCCTGAATGGCTGAAGGTCAGACCAAAGCTGGGACTTGTATTAAAGGATCCAATTACTATTTTCTTTGCTTACCATGCTATGCATTCTATAAAGTATTACATACATTATGTGTAAACAACCTGATGCTTTACAGATATTTGGGCACTTTACATACTTTCAGATGCAGATCCAATAGCAAGGGATTTGCTTAATGAAGAGGTTTGAATTTCTTATTCCTACTGTTCACATTTTACTTACCTGAGCTATAAGTTGAGAAGGTAAGCAATAGTCATTCAGGTGATATCTGTAAACATTTTTTTTTAAGTAAGAATTGCATTCTAGTGAGAGGGACATTTCAGAAATTTAGCAGTATAACTTGGAAGAGATCTTGCCATGGATGCCTGTTAAATTTAAAATATTTTTAAATTAACATTTCCACATTTTTACTTTAGCACATATTAAATCTTAATACTGGTTCACAAAAAATATAATAAAACTGCAGGGTTAATGCAAGCCTCTCTAGGAGCTTAGTAACACCAAATAGGTTCATTTGTGTCAAGGAAGAGTTATTGTATAAGATGTTATTCCCCGTATCTTTATGCGAATGGGCTACAAACTGTAGATGCAATAATATATGTTCTAATATCTAAAAAGTTACCACCTTAATAAAAAAAAATCAAGTACATTTATAAAAGATTTATAAGAAGGAAAAAGCAATATTGGTATCAAAGGTTTAAGAATGTTTAAATAATGTCATCAATATTATGAACGATATTATTAAGTTACTCATTGATAAATGAGTAAATAAATAAATAAGAAATCTGGTCTATTAAATACTGCTAAGACAATTAACTACAATTGCATTAGCAGATGAACAGAATAGTGGATTCAACACAACTTAGCTTCTCAAAAGAATGTAGTAATAATAATAATAATAATAATAATAAATTGGGATTTATTAACCGCACCCTCTCCCCACAGGGACCCGGGGCGGTGCACAGGCATAATTAAAAACAATATACAATAATACAAATATTTCTTAAAATCGAATTAAATAAATCTACCCGTGCTAAAAACATAAATTAAAAACCCATTTAAAATTTATAATTAAAAGACAGAGAGAACTATTCAAGGCCGGCCAGTCGAAAGAGATGGGTCTTCAATTTTACACGGAAGGAGCGGAGGTCGGTGGTCGTTCTAATATCAGGGGGAAGGTCGTTCCAGAGGGCCGGGCCCGCCACAGAGAGCGCCCTTCCCCTGGGCGTCGCCCGCTGACAAAGTCTAGTGGACGGCACCCGGAGAAGCCCCTCTCTGTGGGAGCGAATCGGTCGTGAGGATGTGTGGGGCAGGATCCGATCTCGCAGATAGCTAGGTCCCGAGCCATGGAGCGCTTTGAAGATGATAACTAACACCTTGAAGCGCACCCGGAAGACGACAGGTAGCCAGTGCAGCTCGCGCAAGAGCGGTGTTACGTGGGCAAACCTAGAGGTGCCCATAATTGCTCGCGCGGCCGCATTCTGAACTAACTGAAGCCTCCGGGTGCACCTCAAGGGGAGCCCCATGTAGAGAGAGTTACAACAGTCCAGTCGGGATGTCACGAGGGCATGAGTGACTGTGCGAAGGGCATCCCGATCCAATAGGGGGCGCAATTGGCGAACCAGGCGAACCTGGTAAAACGCCCTCCTGGCCACGGCTGTCACTTGCTCTTCCATAGACAGCCGGGTATCCAGGAGGACACCCAAATTGCGCGCCCCATCCACAGGGGCAAGATGTTCGCCCCCTATGGCCAGCGTTGGAGAAAGCTGGTTGAATCGGGCAGCCGGAAACCACAGCCACTCGGTCTTGGTCGGGTTGAGCCTAAGTCCGTTACTTCCCATCCAGATCCGCACGGCTTCCAGGCACTGGCACATCACCGCCACGGCATCGTTGGGGTGGTTTGGGGTAGATATGTACAGCTGGGTGTCATCAGCGTACAGATGGTACTCTACCCCAAAACCACGGATGATCTCACCCAACGGCTTCATATATGCATTAAACAGGAGAGGCGAGAGGACCGACCCCTGAGGCACCCCGCATGTGAGGGGTCTCGGGGTCGACCTCTGCTCTCCTGCCCGCACAAATTGCGATCGGCCAGAGAGGAAGGAGGAGAACCACCGCAAAACAGTGCCTCCCACCCCCAACCCCCCCAGCCGATGCAATAGGATACCATGGTCGATGGTATCGAAAGCCGCTGAGAGGTCTAATAGGACCAGGATGGAGGAACATCCCCCATCTCTGGCCCTCCAGAGATCATCTACCAACGCGACCAATGCCGTCTCGGTGCTATGCCCGGGCCGAAAGCCGGACTGGCGCGGATCTAGATAGTCAACTTCCTCCAGGTGACGGGGAAACTGTTGTGCCACCACACTCTCAACAACCTTCGCCAAGAAGGGAAGGTTGGAGACTGGACGGTAGTTGTTCAAAATAGCTGGGTCCAAAGAGGGCTTCTTGAGGAGGGGCCTCACCATAGCCTCTTTTAGGGAGGCAGGCAAGGAACCCTCACTCAAGGATGCGTTGATAACCTCTTGGAGCCAGCCTCGTGTCACCTCCCAGGATGCCAGTACAAGCCAGGAGGGGCACGGGTCCAATGAACATGTGGTGGCTCGCAGTCGCCCACGTAACCTGTCCATATCCTCGGAAGTAACGGGGTCAAACTCCTCCCAAACAAGATCTCCCTCGTGGCATCCCACTGGGCCATGAATGGGGGCTAGCTCACTCTGTATCTGGGCGGTTTTCTCCTGCAGAAAAATCACAAATTCCTCTGCCCTACCCTGTAACGGGGCTTCCCGCTCCCTCTGTTGGAGGAGGGAACGGGTCACCCTAAACAGGGCGGCAGGGCGGTTTTCTGCGGATGCTATGAGGGTGGCACAATGATGACGTTTGGCCACCCTCAGCGCCACAATGTAAGTCCGTAAATGGGCTCTTACCTGTGTCCGGTCAGATTCAGAGCGGCTAGCCCTCCATCTTCTCTCTAGGCATCTCTTGCGGCGTTTCATCACCCGCAGCCCCTCAGTAAACCAAGGAGCCAGGGTGGTTCGCCGCCGCGAGAGAGGCCGCAAGGGCGCGACCCGATCCAAGGCTCCCACGGCCGCACTATTCCATGCGGCCGTGAGGTCCTCCATCGGGGCGCGGGTCAGGGATACAGGAAATGGCCCAAGCGCTGTCTGGAACCCATCCGGGTCCATCAAGCGCCTGGGGCGGTACCAGATTGGTAACTCTGGTTCCGCCTCCCCGCGGAGGGGAGCAGCGGTCGGAAAGTCGAGTCGGAGAAGTGAGTGGTCTGACCATGACAAGGGTATGATGTCTATGTCCCCTGTACCCAGATCACTCTTCCATTGGCCCGAGACGAAGATGAGGTCCGGCGTATGTCCACCCTCATGGGTGGGGCCATGAATTACTTGGGTCAGGTCCATGGCCGTCATGGAAGCCATGAACTCCCGAGCTACCACGGATGATTCGCCCAACGATGGCAGGTTAAAGTCCCCCATAACTATAAGTCTGGGGGTCTCCACTGCCACCGTAGCGATCACCTCCAGGAGCTCGGGCAGGGCTGCTGCTACATAGCGGGGAGCCAGGTATACAACCAGCAAGCCCAACTGCCTCCCTAGGCCCCACTTCATGCAGAGGGACTCACAGCCAGAGGTCTGCGGCACAATGGTCTCTCTCGGCTCCAGGCCTTCCTTGATAATGACCGCTACCCCACCACCCCTGCCTAGGGCCCGCGGCTGATGAAATGCGCGGTAACCTGGTGGGCACATTTCAACGAGGGGATGACCTCCCTCGTGGCCCAACCAGGTCTCCGCTATTCCTACCAGGTCCGGCTCCCCCTCTGACACAAGGTCACTAATGAGGGGGGCTTTGTTGACAACGGACCTGGCGTTGCAAAACATCAGCCGCAGACCCTGGCTCTGTATTCCCTGGCCACCTAGCCTGCGAGGGTTGTGGCACCCGACCGTCTGTAACCAACGGCTGCGTGCCACCAACCGGGAGGATGAAAATTGTCTCCCCTCGGTCCTGCCCCTCCCCACGACCCTCTGAATTGGTATGCCCTCCTGAGGAACGACTCGAATATCCCCCTGCCTTTCGCCTTCCGCTTCCCGCCGTCGACTGCTATCCTGGCCCTTACTACTAATTGCTGTTTCCATCTCCATCTGTCTATATCTACCCACCCCAGGACCCCTTAAAAACCGAATTAAAAATTTGCATAAAAACCCCCTTAGTTTGCGCCATGAATATTTAATACTTTAAGGACCTTTATACGCATCTACGTACACACATAAATAGACACGGAACCATATGCATATACTACAGGTCTGTTGGATTAGTAAAGCACAGCAGACTGTTGAGCTATGGCTGTGATAGGAAGAGCATGTCTGAAAATATTATAAAATGTAGGAGGGTGAGAAACGTGACTGAATTTTGCACAGCCCACATCTAAGTAAATGTTGCTTGTATGGAAATAATTGCCATAGGAATATAACCTAGTCATAAGGATCAGATTTGCTTTTGGTTATCCCCCAAAACTCATTTAAATTCAGCACATAATGTAATCATACATGAAAGTAGTTCATATGCTATTTTCACTTGCTTTTGAATAAGGAGATAGATGAATTGTTGCCATAGTTACTGCTAGTTGATATTATACCTATCATATGTGGGGCTTAAAACTGCTTGTTCTGTGACATTGCTATGATGAACATTTGCAGGCCATTAAATGAAAGCTGGGCACATAGTCTTATGTAGGATTGCTCCAACATCACTCTAGCCTATGTTTTTCAATTTAAGAGAGTGGATAGCACTAGCTTTTAAAACTACAGATGTTTCTGTGCTAGACTAGCTAGATTGGAGCAAATGTTCTTTGTATGCTTTTAGTATTGAGTACATTCTACTTTTTAATTAATGAACAGACACAGTCAAGGAGCCCAAGGCACACTGCTTTGAGTGCTCCATAACAACTATCTGGAATACAGTCATGGCAATTGTATTTCTTTTCTTTTTGCTGCTTATCTAAGTAGCTTTTTCAGTCTGAGACAGTAAAGGACTAATGAAGCTACCTAGATAAGTAGGAAAATGTTTTGAACCAAAAAAACAACAACAAAAGAAAATAGAAAGAAAAAAAGAAAAGCAGTCCAGTCAAACTATTCTCCAAAGCACCTGACAGCAGAACAAGAAACAATGGGTGGAAACTAATCAAGGAGAGAAGCAACTTAGAACTGAGGAGAAATTTCCTGACAGTTAGGACAATGAATCAGTGAAACAGTTTGCCTCCAGAAGTTGTGAATGCCCCAACACTGGAAGTCTTTAAGAAGATGTTGGATAGCCATTTGTCTGAAGTGGTATAGGGTTTCTTGCCTAGCCAGGGGGTTGGATTAGAAGACCTCCAAGGTCCCTTCCAACTCTGCTATTGTATTATATTGTTGCCATGACTCAACTTTCAGATAACTCTAGCTGGATGACTAAGAATATTCACTGACATGTCCTTAACAACTACTGCATTCCAGTCTTTATTTTTATAAGGATTGGCACTCTGGGTTTGAAAAACAATAACAACTTATTAAACTTCTATGCTGCCAACTTTGAATGATTCTAGGGTGCTCATAGCCATCAAACATTGAAATTACAATACAAAAATAAAAGATGGCAAGCATGACAGACCAGATGAAATAATAATAATAATAATAATAATAATAATAATAATAATAATAATAATAATAATAATAATAATAATAATAATAATAATAATAATAATAATAATAATAATAATAATAATAATAATAATAATAATTTTATTTATAGACCACCTCCTCTCCCCAAAGGGACTCAGAGCGGTGCACAGGGAAATTAAAAATACTAATATAAAATACATAAATAGGTAAAATAAGAATTAAACAAAAATTATCCCTGCGCTAAAACCCACTATACTAAAATTACACTACAATCCCCTAAACCCAATTAAAAAATGGAAGACTAACCTAGGCCGGCCAAGCAGAAGAAGTGTGTTTTCAGTTTTTGACGGAAGGAGCGGAGGTCCGTAGTTGTTCTGATTTCGGGGGAAATGAAGCAAGGGGCCTCACTCTCCCTCACTGAAGGCCTGGGTGAAGATCCAGTTCTTTATGGCTCTTCTAAACAACAGCTGAATGGGTGCCATCCAGACTTTGGGGTAACCTTTCTCTACATTGTGTATTGACATTGTTTAATCAAGGGAACCTAGAGTGCAGCAACCCTACAGGATTGAATGAGCTAAGCAGATGCTCTGGGAGACAGGCAATCCCTTAAATAATCAGACCATATGCCAGTAGGGCTATAGAGACAGAGATATGTGCTTCCATCATAGAGATGGTGTACAATGAGGAAACAACTTTTTCAGCATTAAATGCCATTTGTAAGCATATAGAAGCATGGGGTATCCTCCAGAAAATCATTCCAAAATCTACACAGAGATAATTGCCTAGTTTGAACTAAATATATAAGTGACAATGTAAAATCATTAACTGCAGTTAGCAGTGGACCTACCACTGTGAGATACAATATTTCATGAACAAAGCATTAGAAGAGTTTTTAGTTTAAGATTTTAGATGGAAACATCAGTCCGTTTCTCTGTCTTCTTATTTTTAAGTAGCTGAAATGCATTTAAAAGAGAAATAAGCTAAATAGACAAAAAACCTAGGGTTGTAATAACTATATTTATTGAATTTAAACCCAGAAATAACACTGCAGTTAGATATTGAATAATGGCGTTATCCAAAACAAACTCCTTTAAAAGAAATTACTGAAAGTAATGGAAAAGTTGCATTAGAAAAACATATGTATTCATATAAGGGTGGGGGAGACAGAAAGGTATTAGAATATATTGGAAGAAAATATCATCAAGAGTAGAATGAGGCAAATCTATTACATAATAATAGATAGCATGCAACATTTGAGAGCAGTGGTTACCAATCTGGGGTCTCATATTAATGACTGATGGTCTATAAATATATTATTTGTTGTTCCTGATTCAGGTTTATTGCATATAGTGTCCATAAGAATTTATTTATTCATTTATTTATTCATTTAATACATTTATATGGCTTCTTTTCTCATATACTTGATTCTAACATTTGGTGTCTAACAATTAAAAATGCAATGGAAATAGGACAAAATAACAATAACAAGAATTAAAAACAATAAAACATCAACAGTATAAAATAGGTGCTAAGAAAATTAATAATGTCCTGCATTTCAATTAACCATGAAACAGATCATACATAGTGCCAGGGCCCCAGGCTAGATGGAAAAACCAAGATCTTAATGCCTTGTGAAATATCAAATGGATTGATAAAGTTTAATCTCAGGAGGGATAGATCAGATGCAGGTAATCAGAACCACTCCATGCCCTAATAGATACTTTATTGCTGACCTCCTATATCATCTATCTTCCTTCCCTATAATCTAAGGGTTACAGACATTTCTTCCCTCAAACTGACTCCAATGGGTTTGTTTCTTTATTCCTCCTGGATGGGCCCCTCTCCTTCAACCAGTAATTCCATCATATGATGATGTTCCATAAAACTGTATTTTATTTTAAGGTTTAATTCCATGTGATGTTTCCTAGTGGTGTACTGGAACTCAAGACAGGTTTATATGCTGGTTCCTAAGCTTTGGATGTTAAGATTATGATCTGCAGAAAAGAAAGAACAAAGTGGGATCTTCTGAATCATCTATAGAAATGGAAAACCTGCATAGTTAAGGATGGAGCAAGGATTAAATAATAATTATTATTTATTTACATAATGTAAGACAAGTTGCTCAAATATGGTTGTGAATTATGTCATTTTCTCCTCACATGAATCTTGAACAAGTTAGCTTTCAAGATAATTTTACCTGCAGTCTGTAGCTAATCAGGAATTTAAATTTTAGATCAGTTGCGTATTATGTGGTTGATACTTATCTTTCTGCCTATGGGCATGAATGTTATTGAAGATACCTGATTTGGCATCCTTCCTTATTTCTTTTCAGCCTGGTTCTTTTAATTTTAAAGTCTTCCTGTATGAGAGGGAAAATTAAAAGCATTACCTGTTTCAAACAAAATTGGGCAAGCCTTTGAGGTCCACAGGAATTATTGGAAAATAAAAGCTGTAGGTGGCTGTGGAGAAGAGAAAGGAAGATAACTTTGAAAGAATAGACCATTACCAAAGCAGAGAGTTGGAAAAAAGACTTGCAAGTTTCTGTTACCTCAGTCAATCTTAACAAAAGTAGCTTTAGCTTTTCTGTGGAATTGATTTCTTGTTCTGATCTACTAGTAAGGCTAACACTATAGCTCAGCATGCTAACTAAGGAATTCTGGGAGTTGAGGACCACATATCCTCAAAGCCACCAGAGTTGAGAAATGCTTCTATAGCTACATACTTTGAAAATGGAGCTACTTGAACCTCAAAAGAAGACAGAAGGCAGCTAAGGAATGGTAGAGTAAGTAGCTACAGTTCAAGTAGAGTACCTTCTAGTTAACTGATTTTCATTGAAGTAGAAAATCTCCTACCTGCCCTAGTTGTCCATTTGTGACAGACCACAACATGCTCTCAAAATTGAGTTTACACATATTTAGGAATTTCAAGGCAGTTGTCACTGAAATGGGAGATCCATAAATCATTGAATCAATATTTGTGGTTTTTTTTAAAATCAGGGATCCTTAAAAGGCCTGGCTTTGTTGCAGAATACTGCTTTTTACAACTACTCAAAGTTTTTAGTTTAATATGTACTTGTACTACTATAAAACAGCTTGGGAGGGGGGGTTAGAATGACTAGTAGAAAATGAGGATGCCAGAAAATCTACAAAAAATAACAAAATCATGTAATCTAATCATTTCCTAGCCCAAAGTATGAGGATATATTATGTTCTTTCAATGGCACTTCCTTTTACATTCTTCCTTCAGAATAAACAATAAGTAACATTTGACTGAATCAAACTCAATCTCCTTTTTAAAAACTGACCATTTAGAATCATCCCTAATAATCATTAGTTGATGTCCTGAGATGTTTGCTTCTCAAAACTGTGGTAACGTTACTGAGTTAAAGTCATGTTTTTTTTTAAAAAAGGCTTCCAATCCCTTGGCACCAATAGGATCTTCTTTTAGAATTTAAGTAACCCATTTGAAAAAGGAATTTTTGATGAGACTGAGGGGGAGAGAGGAAAATACCCACTGTAGACCATAGCCTATAATCTTTAGATTAGTCAGGCATTTCTTTGCTTTTGCTTTGATGACCCAAACAGAGGATTAAATGCACTGATGCAATTACTTTCCTGTCTCATTTGTTTTTCATCTCTTCTTGAGTATATTTGCTATTTATTTTTAGCATCAGTTTCGGTAAAGTGAAGTTGGCTTTATTTTTCTGGTCATTGCCCAGGGAGAGTTTATGCTTCTGAGTTTCATTTCCTCAGAAAAGTTTAATGTCTTTGTCCATTAATGAGGCTTATACCTGCATTGATTTACTAAAAAAGATTTACTAAAAGAAGTGATATGCCTACAGATGCATTTGCCTTATAAAAATAGTCATCCCTTTTTACATGATTGTAAGCATATGTAGGTCAATAGTAATGTACTAATATGTTCTCAGTAATTTATTCTGCAAATTAGTGGCTTTTCATGGTCTTGGCCAATTGTACATTATTTAAGATAAAGACTTTCTATTTATTTTCCATTTTGCATTGATTACATATTTATATAGTTGATAGGTATTTCCATAGTTCACATGGCACAATATAAAACATAACATATTTTCTACAAATTGTATGATGGCTGTTGAGAACATCAAAGAATAGGCATGTTGATTGTTTTAAAAAATGGCATTCAATTGTGTGTAAATTCTTACTAACTATAGCCTGTCAAAACATCAGCAACCTCAGGACCTCTCAAGACCTCAGGAATTCTCCAACACTGGAAGTTTTAAAGAAGAGATTGGACAATCATTTGTCTGAAATGGTACAGGGTCTCCTGCCTAAGCTGGGGGTTGGACTAGAAGACCTCCAAGGTCCCTTCCCACTCTGTAATTGTGGTCTGTTCTCTTCTTATTAATTGCATTGGAATTAATCTTCTTATTTCTTTGCTTCAGAGTGTATTTTCATACAGAAAATCTTTTGTATTTCCACGCTTTTCTCTTAATTTTCCCAATTTATGATACCGGTAGCAAGAGTTAAAGGATCCTTGTTCATATACGTAGAAATAATATTAGTGTGTTGCTCCTGCAAAAATAATTCAATTTCAATAAATTGGTTGTTCTCTATATAGACTGAGTTCTTATTTATACTACAGAGTGATTGAGCTTAGTTTACCTATGCGAGTCTTGCTTCTTGTTATTGTTAGGTTCTCTGAGGTTGGTGAGAACAGAGGGAGTCCAGCCAGGTTTGCTCAAGAACAGCCGTTTATTATAGGCAAAAGATTAAACAGAACAACTAATTACAAGTGTAGAAATGGGCGGTAGACAGGGGCTCCCGCGTTTGACAGCTCTTTATATATGGAGCTGTCAAACGGGGAGCCAATCAGGCTGCGGCAAGAGCCGGCTTCCCGCCAGGCGCGCCTCAGCCAATCAGGCGCGTCTGTCGGTTAGCCGGCCCGCTACAGCCTGTCTCCATGGCTTCCCAGAGGCAGCCTGGAAGACCTGCGGCCGATCATAACTCCACGATGTCCGGCAATCCATGCGTCGCGAAGAGGCGACGCAAGGCCCTTACCGTACTCTCGGCTGTTGTGGAAGCCATCAAGATGACTTCCACCCAGCGGGAGTAGGCGTCCACGACCACCAGGAACGTCTGGCCCCGGAAGGGGCTGGCGAAGTCTATGTGGAGCCTGGACCAGGGGCTCCGGGGCAAGTCCCACTCCCTGGGCGGGGCGACCGGAGGGGCGGGGCGGGAGGACTGGCAAGGGACACAACCCCCGACCCAGGCGGCCACCTCCGCGTCCATGCCCGGACACCACACATAGCTGCGGGCGAGCGCCTTCATCCGAGGTATGCCGGGGTGGTCGGCGTGGAGCGTCCGGAGCACCTGGTGACGGAGAGGGGGGGGAACGATGACCCGATCCCCCCAGCACAAGCAGCCGCTGTGGAGCGAGAGCTCCAGCTGGCGTGTCTTGTATGGCCGAAACTCTTCGGCCAAGCTGCCCTGAGGCCACCCTCGCAGGATCCAGGTGGAGACCCGGGACAGGACAGGGTCGGCCTTTGTCTGAGCAGCGACGTCCGAGGACGTCAAGGGCAGGCCGGAGTCTGCCACAGACAAGACGGACAGTGCCGGCACCGGCTCCTCGTCCGCCTTGGGGAGGGGGCATTTGCTCAGGGCATCAGCGTGCCCGAGCTCCTTGCCAGGACGGTAGTACAGCGTATAATTATACGCCGCGAGGAACTCCGTCCATCTGGTCATCCTGGGAGAGAGGATGGGTGGGGTCGGACGGTCTCCGGCCAAAAGCCCAAGGAGAGGCTTGTGGTCAGTGAAGATAGCAAAAGTCCGGCCGTACAGGTATTGGTGAAACTTTTTGATGCCGGACACCATAGCCAGAGCCTCCTTGTCAATCTGGCTATAGTTTCTCTCAGTGGGAGACATTGTCCGGGACCAAAAAGCAATGGGGGCTTCTGAGCCATCTGGGAGGGAATGGCTCAGGACGGCCCCCAGGCCGAAGGGGGAGGCATCGCACGCTAATGTCAAGGGCAGCCTGTCATCGTATTGGACTAGGATAGCCTCTGACGTCAGCGTGGCTTTGACAGCCGCGAACGCATGCACCTCGCGGCTGCCCCAGCACCAGGCCGCGGATCGATCGAGCAATCGATGTAGCGGCTCGGCTAGCGTTGCCTTATGGGGAAGGAAGGGCACGTAGAAATTCAAGAGGCCGAGGAACGCCTGCAGCTCCATCTTGGAGGCTGGCGTAGGGGCGTTCCTAATGGCCTCGACCTTCTTGGGGGTGGGGTGTATGCCCCGGGCATCAATTAAGAAGCCCAGGAACTCCACCTCCGGGGCGGCAAAAATGCATTTGCTGCGCTTCAATTTCAACCCGGCGCCCCTGAAAATGCCGAGGACCTTCCTTAGCACTTTGGCGAGTTCTGAGATGCTGGGAGCAGCGATCAGCACATCGTCAAAGTACGGGACCACACCGGGGAGCCCGTGGAGCAAGCGCTCCATTAGGCTCTGGAAGATCCCCGGGGCGACGGACACTCCAAATTGCAGTCGGCGACACCGGAAAGCCCCTCGGTGGGTGACGATGGTCTGCGCCTCCGCAGCTGCGTCGTCCACCGGGAGCTGTTGATAGGCCTGGGCCATATCCAGCTTCGCAAAAATGCGGCCTTGCCCCAGGGAATGGAGCAGGTCCTGCACAACCGGGACTGGATATGGGTTCGCCTGGAGCCCACGGTTGATGGTCGACTTATAGTTGGCGCAGATCCGTACTGACCCATCGGGCTTGATGGGGACCACTATGGGGGTCTCCCATCTCGCCTGGTCAACGGGCTCGAGCACGCCCTGCGCCACCAGCCGGTCAAGTTCGGCCTCGACCTTGGGCTTCAGGGCGAACGGCAGCCTGTGGGCCTTGAGCCTAATGGGTGCAACCTGAGGGTCAAGGTTCAAGGAGACAGGGGTGCCCACGAAGGAGCCTAGCCGGCCGTCTAGCACGTCGGCGAACTCCTCCAAAACCCCGGAGACGGGGGAGGTGGCGGGGACGGAATGCACCCCGTGCACTGACAGGCCCAGGGCGGGAAACCAATCCAGGCCGATGATGGCCGCTAGGGGGTCGGAAACCACCAGGATGGGCAATTGCTCCTTAAAAGTCCCATACTCCACCCCCAAGGAGATCTGGCCCAGGGTGGGGATAGAGGACCCTTGATAGTCTCGCAAGACCGTAAGGGGGGGAGACAAAATGTCCAGAGAGAGGCCTGGGCGTATCTTGGCCAACTGCGCTCGGGAGATGATGGACCTAGAGGAGCCCGAGTCCACCTCCATGTGGACCCCCACCCCGTCCAGTTTTACAACAGTCCGGAGCCGCGTACTTCCAGGCAAGGCTTCCTGCAGGTTGGGAGCGTCGGTCAAGGTGAAGCAGCCGGACGGCTGCGGCTGTTGCCGTCTGCCCTGGCATCGTTGGGTGGGTGGTTGGGCCCCTTGCCACCTTCGATTGTCTCCGGTGTGCCATTGGGGCTCAGGGGAGGGCGGTGAGTCGGTGGGCACTGCGGCGCGGCAGGCAGATGGCGGCCCGGAACGGGCAATCGGCCCGGGGGTGCTTTCCCCGGCAGCCCAAGCATCTGTTGGAAGACGGTTGGGGTGGCTTGCGGCCAGCCGACCACACGTAGGCGACCTGGTCCTCCTCATCCAGGTCCTCGGAGTCCTCCACCAGGCAAGCGCGAGCAGTCGGTTGGCAGTCCAAGTCCCTGTCCAAGACCGAGGACTCGGACATCTCGAATGCCCGAGCCTCGTCCACCGCCTATTCCAGAGTCAGTTCTGCGCGGGCCAGCAGGCGCCTTCTGAGGCGGATCTCCCTGAGGCCCCAAATGAACTGCTCTAGCAGCGATTCACCTAGGAAGGCGGAGGCGAAGTCGCACGGGATGGCGGCCATACGGAGTGCCTTGAGGAAGTCGGCCACCGACTGGTTGGGCTTCTGCAGGCATCTCCTGAAGGCAAAGCGGTGGGTCATCCGCGACGGAACCCGGCAAGGCTTCCTGCAGGGGCGTAGTGAGCCCGGAGCCGCTCGATCATGGTGTCCCACGGCATATCATACACCTCCGTAGGCGCGGCCACGGTGCGGGTGGTCACGAACAGTTCCGTGCCGCCGCAGCCCAAGAAGTGTCCCAACTTTCTGGCCGGGGGCAGCGCCCCGTAGTCGTTAGCCAGGATGAAGTACTCAAACCGTGCCATAAATGAGACCCAGGTCTCCTTCGAGGAATCGAATGGAGCGAAGGGAGGGACTGATCCCATGTTGATCGTACCGCAAAATTAAGATGGAACGGAAAAGTCCTTTTCGTGAGGAAAAATTTTTCCCTCAGCAAGTAGAGATTTGCCTGGCCCCAGCCCTCGTCGCCAATGTTAGGTTCTCTGAGGTTGGTGAGAACAGAGGGAGTCCAGCCAGGTTTGCTCAAGAACAGCTGTTTATTATAGGCAAAAGATTAAACAGAACAACTAATTACAAGTGTAGAAATGGGCGGTAGACAGGGGCTCCCGCGTTTGACAGCTCTTTATATATGGAGCTGTCAAACGGGGAGCCAATCAGGCTGCGGCAAGAGCCGGCTTCCCGCCAGGCGCGCCTCAGCCAATCAGGCGCGTCTGTCGGTTAGCCGGCCTGCTACAGCCTGTCTCCATGGCTTCCCAGAGGCAGCCTGGAAGACCTGCGGCCGGTCGTAACTCGAGACCGGTCGCAGGTCGAGGATATAACAGTTATTTTAAAATCTGTTAAAATAAAATTGTATTTTCACATTATGAAACATCTTCCAGAAGCTTTCTTTGATGAATATACATCTCCAAGATAGTCCACTGTTGCAATGTATTTATTTTCTAATGGTGAGCCATATTCCTTCCTCATCTTATCTCCTGCCGTTATTTCTGTGGACCAATTGTAACACATGTGGCACTTGCCATGCTTTCTAAGCACTTCATCTAGCAGAACCTCAAGCTTTCAAATCATCTGTATTCCGTCAAGGAACAGCATAAAATGAAAGTGAGACAGACAAATAGAAAATACAAAACAACAATTCAGGTCTAAGATCCTTTCAAGCAGAAAAGAGAAATAGCAGAGAATATATTCTCAAAAATATGACACTGTAACCTTAAAACTACCTTAAACCTATAACTTAAATCTATAACTAGAATAAAGCATAATAAAACTACAGCCATTTCAAAATACTTCCTAAAACAAGAAAGTATTTTCATAGTTCATCTGTGCAATCTATAAAACTACAACATTGTGGAACTGGACAATAAGACAATAAAATCATCCCTCTACCAACTTTTGCATTATTTCCATTGCAACCACACAAAACTTGCTAGAGTTACTAAGCAAGTGCTAGGAGGCTTCAAATATTCTAAAAGGAACTACAAAGCTGTCTTTTGAAGTGCCTGACCAACCTTCTAGCTACTTCATGCAATAGGGGCACCAGGAGATTGATCCAAATGACCCTGTAAAATTTGCACTGTAATAGTTGCTCATTAGCATGCATTAGCATGGGTAGGCATGTTCAATTAATGGGATATTAGCATATCTGTATTGCAGTAAGATAGAAGGAATTATCTTTTTCTGTCATAGAATTGGCAAGCAGCTGTTCAGATGAAGTCAGAGACACAAACACAAACTTGTAGTCTTTATTGTCATCATCCATTAAAAAAAGAACACAGCAACATCATGAGGTAAATTGAACAATATACAGAAAACAGAGAAGAAAATGGAGGTGGAAAAGGGAAACACTCCCTTATACTTACAGCAACCAATTAGATTGCCTCATGCATGAGTCAGCACTCTCTAACTAATCAACTACAACTTTTTTTTCTGGCATGTTTTGTACACTTTACTGCTCTAGCTACTAAATACAACACCATAACATTTTCTCTAGCTAAAAAAAAAAGTACTGTTCTCAGCTTGGGAAAAATGATAGTATATAAATAGTTTGATGATTCCTGTGGACATTAACAACCCAAAATTTGTAATCTATTTATTTGATGCTTCATATCTTTTATTCCTTGGATTAGCATTTTCTTAGCTGGAACATATCCAAATGGCATTAAAAATGGTACCCCCAAAACATCTTCTATGCAAGCTTCTCTCCTCTCACCAATTTCCTGTTCTAGCAACAATAGAAGGTGGCAGGTTTCTCATTAAAAAATTGTACTTTTGAGGATTAACCATCAAACTCCAAGCTGAATTTTAGGCATTCCTATCTCCAGTCTAAGATTGGCACTGGCTGTCCCATTAGGGAAACAAGGATGGCTATCAAGAATTTCATCTGCACCTGCTCCAGTTTACTCGTAAATTCATGGGCATAAATTCCCACACCCAGCCTATGTAGAAAATTTGTTGTCAAGATTTTGCCTTGAAATGTTTTAACTAACTCTTAGAAAAGTGTTTGAATATATAAATTCTGCAGCAGAAAAAGGAGGTGCCTATCAATAGATGTGTCGTTACATTTCTCCCCCAAATGTCTGTTTTAGACATTACATCGAGACAGCTTTAACATTTAAACAAGCCACATACAGGAAGGTTTTCATTTCTGAGTGTTATGAAGAATGAAAATATGATCTGTTGTTGACCTCACTTTTATAAATACTGCCTACATATTCCCAATTAGACTTCTGATTCTATCCAGTCTTGTAGTTTGTGATGTAAGTGTCTAGTATATTATTTCCTAACCATACTCAGAAGGCTAATGAAACTATAATTAACCAGATTGTTGTTGTGGTCTTTTTTTTATAAATAGGAATGACTATTCTAAGCCTCAAGCCTTTTGGAATATTACCAGCTTAACTGATAAATGTTAATAAAGATGTGAGGAGAGACGCCCACCAGTTTAGCATGGTAGCCAACATGATTTATCTAAGGTGCAATCATTACTTATTGAAAGAGACTTCAAGGCAGAAGACTATGTTGGGGGGAAAAGTAGCTTCTCCTTGCAAAAAGCCCAACAGACTGATTTTGGTGTTTCTTATCAGAGTGAGCTACTTATATATGCTCCCCACTCAGCCATTTCCAGTGTTAAACAATTCAGTCATTCATTGCCAATTCACTCTCAGCCGTGTTCTTACTTTATGCTTCCATATCTTCAATAGCTTTTCTATTGAAGTACACAAATCAACCACATTCTTTTTGTCATTTATGTATAACTTGCAATCATGCACTCCATTTCCCCTGTGAAATAAAATATCTTGCTCTTTGATACCTCAGGGTTCAGATCCATATAGCTTCATACAAGCTACCTATATTATCATTGCTTTCTCAATCAACAAAATGCATCATTTATGTACAATAAATGTCCTCTATTCTCACCAGAAGCATTGCTTGTACCCTGTCTTGCATCAAGGTAGCATTCTTGTCTTCTTTCTCCTCAGTCGTGGGCATTCCATGTATTTCCCTGCCTTCTTTTATTCCAATATTCCATCACCTGTTCTACCCATGCTCTTAACTGTAGTCAAAACTACAACTCAACTCCATAACCATGCAAAAGATCCCATAATTCTCTTTATTGTAACTTTTATCTAAATCAACAAATATATAATAAATTTCAGTGTCATACAAATTGTAGCCATTTGTGGGAAATGGTTTCTAAAACTGGCCTACATTTATTTCAAGGATAGTACTTTCAATGATAGTGCAGTATATAGATTAATACAAATTAACAGAGTTGGAAGAGACCTTGTAGGTCATCTAGTCCAACCCCCCACCCAAGCAGACCCTACACCATTTTTGACAGATGACAGGCCAGTCTCTTTTTGGAAGCTTCCAGTGATGAAGCTCCCACAATTTCTGAAGACTAGCTGTTCCATTGGTTGATTGCTCTCACTGTCAGAAAATCTCTTCATATTTCCAGATTGAATCTCTCCTTGTTGAGTTTCCATCCATTATCTCTTGTCTGGCCTTCAAGTGTTTGGAAAATAGCTTGACCCTCTCCTCTCTGCAGAGCCCCTCAAATATTGGAACACTGCTATCATGTCTCCCCTGTTCCTTCTCTTCACTAGACTAGCCATGTCCAACTGTTCATCATATGTTTTAGCCTCCAGTCCTTTAATCTCAACATCTTTTTTATAGTGTGGTGACCAAAACTGGATGGAGTAGTCTAGGTGTGGTCTTACTAAGGCTTTATAGAGTGGTATCACACTTGATCTTGATTGTATCCCTCTGCTAATGCAATTTAGGATTTCATTGGCCTTTTTGCCTGCCGCCACACACTTTTGGCTCATATTTAATTGGTTCTCCGCTAAGACTCCAACTCCCTCTTACAATTACTGCTATTAAGCATGGTTTCACCCAGTCTATATGTGTACTTTTGATTTTTCTTGCTTAAATATAAGACTTTATTTTTCTCTACATTGAATTTCATTTTGTTAGATTTAGATTTATTAGATTTAGATTAGTACTTTCTTTGTTAAAACTACTTGGTTTCCATTTGCAGTTTTTCTAGAAAGTAACTTCCTTGTGGATAAGTATTTGTACTGCAGTATGCATTCTCTTAATCTTTAGTGCCTCATATCTGTCCATTACAAAAGATCATTTTTAAATATGATTCTATTCTGGTTGTTATTGAACCAGAAAACGAAGTGTTAATAATAATAATAACAATAATAACAATAATAACAATAATAACAATAATAACAATAATAACAATAATAACAATAATAACAATAATAACAATAACAATAACAATAACAATAACAACAATAATAATAATAATAATAATAATAATAATAATAATAATCTTTATTGTCGTTGTAAAAATTACAATGAAATTGGTTTTAACTTCACTGGTGCAAAATTATAACAGAAACAAAAAAGAAAAAAAGAAAAAAGAAAAACTAGCATGTGCATGGAGTGATTGCGGTTGAATTTAAAAGTCTCACAGCCCAAGGATAGAAGCTATCTTTAAACCTGTTTGTTCGGCTGGCTATACTTTGATATCTTCTGCCTGATGGTAGAAGGGCAAAGAGATACCAACCAGGGTGTGAATCATCTTTGAGAATCTTCCTTGCTCTGCTAAAGCAGCGAGATCTGGCGATGTTATCCAGTGATGTCAGAGGGCAACCGATGGTTTCTTGTGCCGAATTGATCACTCTCTGTAGTGCCTTCCTCTCCGCAACTGTTAAACCAGCATACCACACTGTGATACAATATGTGAGGACACTTTCTATGATGGACCGATAGAAAGAGGTCATCAGCCGTTGTTCCACCTGATTTTTCCGCAGGACTCTAAGGAAATGAAGTCTCTGTTGAGCTTTTCCAATCACCAGAGATGTGTTCTTTTTCCAGGTGAGATCTTGGCTAATAAGCACTCCTAAGAATTTAAAAGAGGAAACCCTCTCCACACAACCCCCCTCAATATACAGTGGAGCAGGTTCCTCTCTGTGTCTCTGGAAATCTAGCACCATCTCCTTTGTCTTGCTAGTATTTAGACCTAAGTTGTTTCTTGAGCACCATGTGGATACCTTCTGGACTTCTTCCCTGTATGCTGATTCGTCCCCTCCAGTTATGAGACCCACCACCGTTGTGTCATCTGCAAACTTTATTATGATGTTGGATGGATCAGAGGATATGCAGTCATATGTATACAGTGAGTAGAGGTAGGGGCTGAGCACACAGCCCTGAGGGGAGCCTGTGCTGAGCTTCAGTGTGGAAGATGTAAAGGACCCAACCCTTACTGTTTGTGGACGATCGGTCAGGAAGTCTTTGATCCATTCACAAGTAAGGGGAGGGAAATTCAGGTCAGTCAACTTTTCAATGAGAATGCCTGGTAGGATGGTGTTAAAGGCCGAGCTATAATCTATAAAAAGCATTCTGACATAATTCCCAGATTTCTCAAGGTGGCTCAGTGCGATATGGAGAGCAGTGGTGATGGCATCCCCTGTCGACCTGTTGTTTCTATACGCAAACTGGTGTTGATCAAAACTTGGTGGAAGACAGGACCTGAGGTGTTGTAGGACCAGTCTCTCAAAGCACTTCATCACTATAGACGTCAGTGCAATGGGTCTATAGTCATTCAAGCTTTTTATGGCTGCTGTCTTTGAACTGGGATAATGGTGGCTGCTTTCAAGCATGATGGGACTCTAGCCTGTTTCAGGGAGAGGTTAAAAATCCTTGTCAGAACCCCTGCTAATTGGTCAGCACAGGTTTTTACCACTTTCCCCAACACCCCGTCTGGACCTGCAGCTTTGTTGGGATTTACAGCCTTCAGCTCAGCTCTCACTTGATGTTCATCCAGGGTGAGTGGCTGGATGTTACAGGGCCTTTGGGATAAAGCCACAGAGACTGGTCTTTTTACCTCAAATTGGGCGAAGAAGCTATTTAGCTCCTCTACTAGCAGGGCATCAGCATTGGCTATTTTTTTTTGTATTACCCTTATAGTTGGTTAGGTGTTGTAGTCCCTGCCACACCTGTCTTGAGTTGTTATCTTCCAGATACTTCTCTATCTTTTGCTTGTATTCCTGTTTAGCTGCCTTAATGCCTCTTCTCAAGTTTGCCCTGGCTTCATTATATTTGTCTTTGTTCCCTGCTTTGAAAGCGAAGTTTCGGGCTCTCAGCAGTGATTGTACCTCTGCTGACATCCAGGGTTTACGATTGCTGTAAACTCTGATACATTTATTCACTGTTACGTTAACTGTACATGTTTTAATGTATGAGAGTACAGTGTCAGTGAATTCTTGCAGCTCCGAGTGTTCAAATATACTCCACTCGGTAGTCTCAAAGCAGTCCTGTAATTGATAGAGTGCTCCCTCTGGCCAGATTTTGACAGTTTTCAAGACTGGCCGCATCCTTTTCCTGAGGGGAATATACTTTGGGCACAGCAGCAGAGAGATGTGGTCAGACGTACCCAGATGGGAGAGGGGGATTGCTCTATATGCCTGTCTTAAGTTTGAGTACATATGGTCTAGAGTATTCTTACCTCTGGTGGTACACTGCACATACTGTACAAACTTAAAGAGAATAGACTTTAGACTGGCTTGATTAAAATCCCCAGCCACGATAAAAGTGCCCTCAGGGTAAGTTTGCTGCTGCCTCTCGATGGCATCATGTAACTTAGAGAGTGCTGTGCTAACATTTGCATCAGGTGGAATATAGACAGCAGTTATAACTGTAACTGAAATCTCTCTAGGTAAATAAAATGGCTGACAAATGACAGTTAAGAATTCCAAGTCTGCAGAGCAGTGTGTATAAGCAACTCTACTGTTGGTACACCAGTTATTATGTGTGTAAATACACAGTCCTCCACCCTTGCTTTTACCAGAGTTGTTGTTTCTGTCAAAGCGGTGTGTGGTGTGGTTAGTTAGCTCCACAGACGCATCCGGTACAAGTGGATGAAGCCAGGTCTCTGTGATGATCATCACACAGCAGTCACGAATGAGCTTATTCGCTGCCATCCATAGCTCTTATCATCTTGCTATGATGGCTTTTTTGGCCTGAAATTACTTAGATAAACTATAATGTATAGATTGAAGCAATCACATAAGAGAAGTCTTAAAATCATGTCAGGAAAATTAATAAATATGCATTATGCAGAGTTCATGTTGTAAGTTTTTAAAAATTTTCCTGGATAGATAGAACAAGCAAAGAAACAAATACTGCAGAAATCAAATTACTTTTACTACCAATCTCACAAATCATTTTCTTGTTGTTGACTAGCAGGACCTCTTGTTTCTCTATTTACTTCAATTCCACACAAGCTACAAATGAATCCTTTCAAAATTATATGAACAACTGTGTGAAATATTAAATCTTGTGGTAGAAATTGGGTTTCCCTTGAACCAGGGGCAGTGTTCAGTGTGTAGAAGTAAAAGCAAATATTTATCTCCCAATTTCAGTCCTATTTTGGTTTATACTCTTATCTTTGTGTGAGAAACAGAAGTATTAAATGCTGCAGCTAAATTGCATTAATTGCACTTAAAGGGTTGCATTAAAATTAAACATCCCATGCTTAATTTGTATTAAATTATATTAAACATATGCTTTACACAAAATGAAAAAAAAAGAAGAACATTCTAGCACATGTTCTGTTTGAAGATGATTTGGTCCTGTTGCAAGGTTGTTTATCTATTATTCAACAATAGCCTACCTTTTCATGAGAATGAACAATATTCAACTGATGATAACCTGCTATTTCCTGCTGCAGATGTTAATAAGAATGCCATTATTACTCTATTCCAAAAACATCTACCTGCTAAACATAGTAAGAGAAAGAAATTGTCTGCCCTGACTACATACTAGAGTCAACTATGGTATAGGTCACCAATGTTCTTGCAGCCAAGAAGTTTCTTTACATGGATAAATGAGATTAAAAATATATAAGAAAATTACCGTCTAACACCTCCTTACCAAATGTTGCAATTAGCTGCATGTAAAAAGGAAGCAACCCAAGCACAATCCAATAAGTACATAGAGGAAGACAGAAATGCTTTTAAAAGCATAGCAAACCAAATTGATGGGAAGTAGAAAATGAGTTTGAAGTCAAGAGACCAAGCCACTAGATGTCTACAAATTATCATGCTTATGATGTTATTTAATTACATTTCAAAGGAAGCAGGCTTTTTTATGTTTGCTTTAGGATTGAAATGAGCTTTTAGCCAAACAAGGAATTATATTCAATTGAATAAACACTTTCCTCATTAGGAACTGTATACTATGCTATTCTCCAGAACAGGGGTATCCAACCTTTGCAACTTTAAGTCTGAAGGACTTCAGCTCCCAGAATTCTGGGAGCTGAAGTCCTTCAGACTTAAAGTTGCAAAGGTTGGGGACCCCTGCTCCAGAAGACCTGGAGAAATACCCCCTACCCAACAAATCTGAATTCAGGAACAAATTGTAGGTTCTAGATTATTAAAGTGTGACATGTTGTGATTGAGGAAATTGTAACACAGGATACCCTTAAATACACAAATTTTATGACTCATCAAATCAAACTGCAGAAAATCAATGTTGCACTGATTCATATTTATGAAATTACTTTTAAAAAAATCCTGCTATTTATGTGAAGTAGCAAAAAACCTGCCTGTAAAGTAATACCAGCCAATAAAATGCAACTGGAGGAATAGTTCTTATAGATTGCAAATCCTGAAATTTTGTTACACTCTAGTTTTAAGTACAGATTACTTACTTATTCTACTGTTACAATAAATTCATTATATTTAGAATACTAATATCATACATATGGCAACACTTTTTATTCCTGTTTCCTTAAGAAAATTTGTATGGTGTCCACTCACTCTCAGTGACTCTGGGTGGCTTACAGTTAATATTTGTTTACTACCTATGTTTTGGTTTTGCTTTACCATATATCTTGGAATGCTTGACACCCACTTTTTACTTTAACAGCTTTCATTCCATTTCAAAGACATTTACTCTAAGGCTGTTGTGATTTGACACCATCACAACAGAACATGTGTACTGCAGAGTCTGAACTGTGATTCTGAACCTTTCATTTCATATCACTCACTGCAAAGCTTCAAAACCTGAACTGGGTGTGTAATCCATTCTGACCATTTTGTATATACCTTTTATGACACCTAATGCAATTGCTATTATTACTTTCAGGATCTTGTTTACCAGGTGTTTGTATCAGATTAGATTTATGGCATTTTGCAGCAACAGATGCCCAAAACGTTACAGCTGATTTCATTCCTCCCACCACAGAAATAATCAGCCTGCAGCTGCTCCAACACAGATTCAGAAGAGGAATTAAACTGGTGCCTAGCCAGGCAGCTTTCCTTTAATATAATGACCATTCATTTCACTGGGACTCCTAAATGATGCCCCCAAGTGGATCATATAATTCCATTTTTGTGTGTGTGTGTGATGGAATTCAAGCCTGTCTGAATAAATATTATAGAATATAGCACAATGGTGGTAAAATGTTCTAAATCATGGAGATGTGATAATTTTGTCTCAGAGTTTCATTTTTATTGTCTGCCAGAGAGTGAATATTGTCAGTTTCAAATACAATTTATTGGTGGTCATGATGGAGAGATAGAAACAACAGATACAGTGATAAAAAGAAATGAATATGGATGGTATATTAAGTATCTTCAAAACATAAAATCTACATAAATGATTTCAATAGGAGGACTTTTTTCCTAAACAGAATAGAAAGTAATCTTTTATCAATGGCACAAAAATCTCTTCTCCAAACTGGCAATTAGGGATTTATTGTTCTTGGATTAGTGCACTGGATGAACCTTGCTTGAATTTGTCATGCTGCTTAGTTACTAGCAGCACAATGCAGCATATTCAGAAGTAAAGACCGAGTGGTTGTGGTTTCCGGCTGCCCGATTCAACCAGCTTACTCCATCGCTGGCCATAGGGGGCGAACATCTTGCCCCTGTGGATGGGGCGCGCAATTTGGGTGTCCTCCTGGATACCCGGCTGTCAATGGAAGATCAGGTGACAGCCGTGGCCAGGAGGGCGTTTTACCAGGTTCGCCTGGTACGCCAATTGCGCCCCCTATTGGATCGGGACGCCCTTCGCACAGTCACTCATGCCCTCGTGACATCCCGACTGGACTATTGCAACTCTCTCTACATGGGGCTTCCCTTGAGGTGCACCCGGAGACTTCAGCTAGTCCAGAATGCAGCCGCGCGAGCAATTATGGGTACCACAAGGTACACCCATGTAACACCGCTCTTGCGCGAGCTGCACTGGCTGCCTGTCGTCTTCCGGGTGTGCTTCAAGGTATTAATTATCATCTTTAAAGCGCTCCATGGCTCGGGACCTAGCTACTTGCGGGATAGGATCCTGCCTCATACATCCTCACGACCGATTCGCTCCCACAGAGAGGGACTTCTCCGGGTGCCGTCCACTAGACTTTGTCAGCGGGCGACACCCAGGGGAAGGGCTCTCTCTGTAGCGGGCCCAGCCCTCTGGAACGACCTCCCCCCCGATATTAGGACCACCACGGACCTCCGCTCCTTCCGTCTTAAATTGAAAACACACTTTTTCTGCCTTGCCGGCCTGGGATAGCTACTCCTCTGTTTTTAGGGTTTATCGGGGATTTTTAGTTAGATAGTTTTAATGGGTATTTTAGCACAGGTTACTTAATTTAATCTATTTTTAATGAAATATGTATATAGTTATTGTTCTTATTTCTCCTGTGCACCGCCCCGAGTCCCTGTGGGGAGAGGGTGCGGTTTATAAGCAATAAATTATAAAATTATTATTATTATAAATCCTACTGACATCAGTGGCTTCATTTCCAGGCATATGGACAGGCTGCATAACTGCAAATCATAGGCCACGTGCCACGTATAGTCTTTAGCTGACTTCCATTTAACCTGTGAACCCTTTACTAAATCTCAGTAGTTTTGACTCTTTCTTTTCTGCTATGTAGTTGATTGACAATGGAGAAAGCTTCAGAGTTCTTCTATTGGCATGCATTTTGGCAATTATTGTAGTTGGAGCACAGTGAGACTACATTAATGCAGATGCCTCCAACAATGTTCATTTGGAAAATACAGGGCAGGAAGACACACAATGGTGATTAAATTTGATAGGAAGAAAGATACGGGAAAAGATGATGGTGATAGAGAAAATGAGTGAATGCTTGTGTGTTTATGGACATATATAACAATGGAGGACAAAGATGTTCTCTTTCAAGCTTTGGATCTTCATCAGCACAGCTGCAAAGTCTGTGGGGGAGGGGAGAGTGTAATGATTCTCCAAGACTTTATTGGTGATCCAGAAAGTGAACACCAGAATCTGAAGTTGGATTGTAGGGACACATTGGGGTTTCTGCTTATGTTGCTTAGTAGCTTTCCTTCTGAGCATCTCCATTTCATCTCCAGCCTTTTCTTCCAGCCCAGATATTGACAGTTTCCAGACATTGAATCCAGACTTCTTCTGCACCTCCCATTCATTCTGAGGTAGAGTCCCAAATGTTCTTTTTCAAGAGGCAAATGGACATTCTTGGTTTTTTTTGAAGAAGTTTCACTTCTCATCCAAGAAGCTTTTTCAGATTCTGAGCTAGAGATATACAACTAGGTCTCATTGGCATATTAATAATACTTTATCTCAAACCAATAAATAACTTTAAACAACTTCATGTAAATAAAATGGTGGAAAGAGTTGACCCTTGGAGTGCCTAATGCCCAAAGCAGGAGTTAGCAACTTTCTTCTGTATGGGGGCCAGAGGCTCCTGCCTCTCATTCCTCATTCTCCATCTCATAGTTCATTCTTACCAGTCCCAGGTGTGGGACTTGTTGCCCATGATGAGGTGACTGGTGAAGTTATCACCAAATGGCAGCTTGTGGACATGGTGAAGATTATTTTCAGTTCACTTATAGTTGGGTGAATATATTTGTTTTTGGGACCACAGATGGATAATTTTGGGTGGTGGAACTGCTGTGTCATGTTTTCTTATTCCTGGCCAGCAAGTTTCATCATCTCTTCCCCACTGCATAAAAACTGAACCTATCAACTCAAGAAGTAAGGGACTCACCAGAGAGTGGTCTCTCAACCCTCACCTCACTCAATGTTCACATTCCAGAAGGATAGTAAAGCTGATGGATTCAAAAGTCACCAAGAGATCCAACAGGACAGATATAGTTGTGCTACTCATCTTAGGTTTCAATATGTCATTGATAACAATGATCAATACAGTTTCTGCCCTAGCTTGAAAGTTGTCTGGAAGTCATCCCTTTGCAGATGCAGCCATCTTTCAGGAAAGGAAATGTTCAAAATGTTATTTATATTTCTTTTGTTTCTCTTATTGCTTAATTTATTGATACTACTAATAGTGAATAAATAAACAGTTATATAATTGGAATAGGGCATTTTTGACAAGAATGCTCTTAATTCATATAAAGGTTTTCATGTTGTATCAGGGTTCATCCAGGATGTATTGGTCACTGAAATAAAACCTTTTAATTTTTTTTTTAAACAAACAATATAAATATGAGGATGGACTTCCAGGTTTTGTTGGTTGAGAGGTGAGATGGCCCATTCAAAGGCCTCTTGTCAGTTGTTTTGTTGGCTTTATCTTTAATGACCATTGTTGCTATTTTAAAAAAAAAAGTTTTTTAACTTCTTAGTCATCTAGAGCAGGGGTCCCCATCCTTTGCAACTTTAAGTCTGAAGGACTTCAGCTCCCAGAATTCTCCAGCCAGCAAAGCAAAGCTTAAAGTTGCAAAGGTTGGGGACCCCTGATCTAGAGTCACTATTTTGATATCAGCAACCATTGAAATGAATTTGATGAATTATAAATATATAAGAAGAGTAATGATCTTGTTATAATATATCTTGCAAGCATATGGCATCAGGTGAAAAAAATGTTTGGGGAGGCCAAAGGAGGATCTATCATTTTATTTTCTAAAGTAGCTCGTTTTTTAAATGAAGTTATTGTCACTGCCTTTTTCAATACCACTGTGAAAAATGTACCTTTGTTGCAACGCAACGAAACTTTCCAAATGGCGATATATGTGTGCACCATAGCAGATTTTCTTTCTCAGTTTCTTTCATTTGTGACTGTTTTCTTCTGTTTTTTTCCCCTCTTAGGCCCTGCCGCAAAAAAGAAGTATGTCAGTTATAACAACCTGGTAATCTAATCCGCTGCATCAGACGGAATCATGGGAGGATGGAGATTTTCATCCATTCAGTCACCAAACCTTATGTAGGCCTGTTCCTGAAGCTGCTGAGTGTGCACTGCTGGAAGAGTTGAAAGGCCAAGCACTTATTATCATGGAGGATCCAAGTATTCTGAACAGCTGCTCAGTGAAAATATTCTTACGATATTCTTGGCTTAATAAGTCACTGGCACTGCCATTAGGCTGTGAGGTTGGACCTTTTTCTTCATTTGGGAGACATTATCTCTGAGCTCCAACCTGCAACGTTGGCCCAGCATCTCCTGGGTGGATTGCAATGGGCAAAGGTGACTTTCAAGGGGCTATTTTTTTTTTGTCTTTATATGTACTTCCAAACTGCAAGTTTTTCAACTTTCTGTACAGTTTGTGAGGATTTTCTTTTTTCTCTTTGTTCTTTCCACATATTGCCATTTACGTTGTTTCGGAGGATTAACAATGGTTTGGAATGCACAGCCTCATGCAAGCTCTCTTCGTTTCACAGCACGTTCAGTAGGGAGAAAAATAAATAAAACAAAAGGACACCCCCAGACCCCAAGATTGGGAAGCATTTATATTCGTGACATGGATGATCACTATGGAGCACTTACAATACATCTAAGTTATTTTTTATTAATTTAAGAAAAGGGAGAAAAAAGTCTAAGACCAAAAACTGTGCTGATTAAGCGAGCCCCTTCCTTGTTCCTCGCCTCCACCTTCGTCCTCTGCCTTTCACAATTCTGATGGCAACAGAAAAAGCAGAAAACGGTTTGCTGAGCTTTGATAGAGGTCGTCTCAGTATTTGGAATGCATGCCAGTAGTGTAATTTGTTCATATTTTATGTTAAGTATTTGTATTTCTACTTTTCTGATTTTTTGTTTTTTTTTGTTTTTCATTAAGCATATAATTTTGCAATAATTTCAATAATTCTTATGCTGTTTGGGAGAAAGAAAATGGCTTTTACATGTCTTGAATTTCTTTTCCTCTCTTTGTTGATGCCCAATTGACTGACTGGTGTGATTTAAAAAAAAAGAATTTTAAGGAAAAAAGCATGTATGTTTTATACTGTTTGTAATAAGTAATTTCGTTGATCTTGCTGCTTATGTGCCAATTTAGTGAGAACAAAACTTTGCTGCAAAACTCCCCCCTTTCCATATTCTCAATCCTGTGATATTGTCCAAGAATGTATCAATAAAACATTTTGGTTAAATTTTCTTTATGCATTGTAGCAATGCCTATTTTATCGTCATCACATCTATATTTTGAGTGTTATCAAGATAAGAAAGAGAAGAGAATGCATGAATTTGAGTCTTTCTAGCAGGTTTGCTTTCTGCACAAAGGAAGAATGGATCCTGAAATGGGAAGCTATCATTTACCCAAAGGAATTTCTATAGATACGTTATTCTGGTGATGGGAAACTTTCGAATTACATGCCATGGTAAAAGTCACCAATCATTTAGAACTACTTGATGATAGACACCGGCCACATTCAAGATGAAAAATTTTAATGTTCTGAAGACCACACACTAACTTCAAAGCACAGTAGATGCATGAACCAATCTTCAAATAAGTCCTAATCAGAATCCATAGGAATTGGCTTAAATAGTAGTAATAAGTGTTTGATATGTAAGAAAATGAGGAAATGACTCACTCAGCAGAAGTTACATAATATTTTTTTTACATTTTACTGATGCTCAATACTTTTTCTAAGTAGCAAGTGTTATAGAATGTTCTGTAAAGAGACATAATCCCCTACTAGACAACTTGTGATTCATTGGTCATTATATTAGAGATAAATTGTTTCCCTAAACAGAGGATCAATTTGGACAAATGGGCAAAAAAAGCAGTGGAAGCAGGAATGGTTGCTTGCCAGCCTTCCCAATGACTTTCCTTGTAAGAAACTGGCAGAATACATTGGGAATAGCAACCAAGTGACTGACTGATGGTAGCAGTGCAGCGGTATGTCAGCACTGAAGTGCTGACATACCGCAACAACTTCCAAATTTAAATCCCAGAAAAGTCATGGGTCTTGGATTCTGGATATATTGTGTAAGTTAGCCCAGGTGTGATACATTGATTCAAAAATTGTGATGCCTCATTTCATCCAATTGAATGTTATAAACAACCAGACACAAGAGATTTAGTAGTAAATATGTTACCAATCACAATATGAAAATATTGTCACTTTCCTTTGACAAATTTCTGGAAATGATCCAGAGAGAGGGTGTGTGTGTGTGTGTGCGTGTGAGAGAGAGAGAGAGAGAGAGAGAGAGATATTATATTTTATTTGCTATATGCCAACTAGGTATTATGAGGACGTACAGGTCAGCTATGAATTACATTCTTAACATGCTGAATAGCTACAGTGTGATTTCATGAAAGAACATTTTAATTCAATACAGCATGAAGCAAAAAGACCTTAAAAAGCTAGATATGATGAAAGGGAAAAGTGGGAGAACCACTACAGGAAAACCAACATAATTTATTCTGCCTCTAGATGAGAAACTGAACTTGCATACTAACTTCAGACAAGGCAGCCATATTTGGTTTCTAATTTGAAGATTATATTCTAAAATATTTATCATTCCATTTTATCTAAGCAACATGGTAAATTACACTGCTGAATGGTAATCAGCATCAAAACAAAATATGTGAACACAGAAAAAGGCTAAAAATGAAGGCTTCTGTATACTGTGACAAATTTGATGGGATTTTAAAACATTATTTTAAGTGGTTGAGAGCAAAAAAGAGGTTGCTCCAAAAATTTTCAGGAAGTCAATCCTTAATGGGTGCAGATTTCTGTGGAATGGGTTTTCCTTGCTTGCACCTAACCATAGAACAAACCAAAAGAAAAGACATGTTATGTTTTTAGCGTGTTGTGATTTCAAAAATTGGACTGAATTTTCATCAGCCAGTACCTTCCAAGAGCTGTATCAAAGTGTGTAAAATCTATTAAGCCTTGTCCCCTGGGTTTGTTGCTTGATTTGAAAAAGATTGATTTCTTGGCTGTAATTATACATGTTGTGCTTTTAAGTTATTTGTATTATGATTTTAAATGGTGTTAGCCACCCAAATGCAACATATTGAACTGAGCCCCATATAAATAAAACTCAGCTGTGATGAAAAGCTTATATATTAAAGGGAAACATTGTATGAGAAATAGCAGTGATTATATTAGCCATGTCCTTGGCGAATTCGGGAAGATACTTATATAGCAATAATCAGACTGCTTTACTGCGCTCTCTAACTGGTTTACGTAGTCAGTATATTACCCCCCAACAATCTTGGTCCTCATTTTACCGACCTCGGAAGGATGGAAAACTGAGTCAACCTTGAGCTGTCAGGATCTAAATCCTGGCTGTAATCAGAGTCAACCTGTAATATTGTATTCTAACCACTATGCCACAAGAATAGAATAGAATAGAATAGAATAGAATAGAATAGAATAGAATAGAATAGAATAGAATAGAATTCTTTATTGGCCAAGTGTGATTGGACACAAGGAATTTGTCTTTGGTGCATATGCTCTCAATGTACATAAAGGAAAAAAAATACAGTATATTCATCAATAATCATAAGATACAACACTTAATGATAGTCATAGGATACTAATAAGCAATCAAATCATATGGAAACAATAAAACAATATAAATTGTAAGCATACAAACAACATGGTTATAGCCATAAGTGGGAAGAGAAAGGTACTAGGAAGGATGAAAAGAATAATAGTAATACAGTCTTAATAAATAATTTGACAGTGTTGTGAGAATTAGTTGTTTAGCGGAGTGATGGCATTCAGGAAAAAAAACTGTCCTTGTGTCTAATTGTTCTGGTGTCCAGAGGTCGATAGCTTCGTTTTGAGAGTAGAAGTTGAAAGAATTTATGTCCAGGATGTGAGGGGTCTGTACACAGCCCTCTTTTTGACTTCTGCAGTATACATTCTTCATTGGAAGGCAGGTTGGTAGTATTTGTTTTTTCTGCAGTTCTAATTATCGATCTGTGCCTGTCTTGTTTGGTTGCAGAGGCAAACGAGATAGTTATAAAGGGGAAGATGACAGATCCAATAATTCCTCTGTAGAACTGAATCAGTTCTTTGGGCAGTTTGAGCTTTCTGAGTTGGCATGGAACGAACATTCTATGTTGTGCTTTTTTGATGTTTTTGATGTTAGGGGTCAATTTTAAGTCTTGAGATATGATAGAACCTAGAACCTAAACACTTGAAGGGCTCTACTGTTGATACTGTGTTTTCTAGTATTGTAAGAGGTGGTAGTATAGGATGGTTTCTCCTAAAATCTACCACCATTTCTACAGTTTGGAGTGTGTTTAGTGCAAGATTGTTCTTGTTGCACCACAAGGCTAGTTGTTCAACCTCCCGCCTGTATTCATCGTTGTCTCGAATGAGACCAATCACTGTTGCATCATCTGCAAACTTCAATACTTTAACAGAGGGATCTTTTGAGATGCAGTCATTGGTTTATAGAGAGAAGAGAAGTGGAAAGAGCACTTGTGGGGGGCTCCTGTGCTAATTGTACGGGTAACTGATGTGATTTTGCCTAGCTTCACCTGCTGCTTCCTATTTGTTAGGAAGCTTATGATTCATTTACAAATGTGGTCAGGTGTTGCTAGCTGTTTTAATTTAGTTAGAATAA
This sequence comes from Rhabdophis nuchalis, assembly GCA_039707465.1. Taxonomy (NCBI): domain Eukaryota; kingdom Metazoa; phylum Chordata; class Lepidosauria; order Squamata; family Natricidae; genus Rhabdophis; species Rhabdophis nuchalis. Next base: position 65,574,314 of record CM077646.1, read on the forward strand.
TATCTGGAATGATGGTATTGAATGCTGAGCTGAAGTCTACAAAGAAGACCCTTGCATAGGTCTTTGGAGATTCAAGATGTTGAAGGATGTAATGCAGAGTCATATTAACATCATCATCTGTCGATCTATTTGCTCAGAAGGCAAATTGCAAGGGGTCTAAGAACTCCTAGATGCTTTAAGACCTTCAATCACTTAGTGATTTTGAATTCCTAATATTGGCTCCAAAAAGAATGGAAGTGTTTTTAATCAGCTAGGAATGTTATATAGTAAAAGCTACCATATTTACAAAGATAACTAGGTAAATAATTTAAAAAAATAGAGAGCAAGACTTCATGTAAATATGTTTCAGTCAGCATTGTTTAGTGTCTAGACAAGAATTGTGTGTACTTTAAAAGCACAGAGGAGGCATATATAATGCCTGAGAATCCCAAGTAGCTTGTAAATGTCATTTCAGGAAAGAATTGAATGACAAAGTCAATTGATTCTTTTGTAGAGGTTGTTTTGATTTCCCTAAACCTATTTTATTCAGGAGAAATGGGTGTCCCCTATGCTTTCTTCAGAGTATTATTAGCAACGAAGGTGATGATTGGATATAATTCACAAAGTTTCTGTATATAATCATATTTACAAAGATATAGATCAAGGGTTTAGACTGTAATTTACAGCATAAGAAATATAAACCATACAAAATTATACACCTCAATCGATTAGCTGAACCCAATCTGAAACTGTAGAAAACTCATTCCAGAAGTAATTTAGATGCCTTGATGCCTGTAACTGGAGTGACATTAAAAGATAACTAATTATCTTTCTCACATAATTTAAAGAAAATCTATTCTATTACAATGAGATTATATTGTAAACATTAGAACATGGGCATAGTATTGAACCACCAGATTCTGGTGATACATTCCTATATAGGATTCAATTGAGTAAGAAATTGTCAGTAGCCTCTCCCTGTTCCAGGTTACACTGGAGACTTTGTTGAAGTCCAAAAATATAGTCTGAATATAGAAGGAAATCTTGATTCAAAACTTTAGTTAGAGTTCTGGTACACATGGAAATCAATCAATCAATCAATCAATCAATCAGAGTAGAGCTGGAAGGTACCTTGGAGGTCTTCCTCATGCTCATGCAGGAGACCCTATACCATTTCAGACAGGTGGTAATCCAGTCTCTTCTTAAAAACCTCCAGTGATGAAGCAACCAACAACTTCTGAAGGCAAACTGTCCCATTGGTTAATTGTTCTCATTGTTAGGAAATTTCTCCTTAATTCGAGACTGATTCTCTCTTTGATTAGTTTCCATCCATTGTTTCCTGTCCCACCCTATGGTGCTTTGGAGAATAAATTGACTCTTCTCTTCTTTGTGGCAGCCCCTCAAATACTGGAATACTGCTATCATGTGAACCCAGTCCTTCTTTTTTCTAGACTAGCCATACCCATTTCCTGCAACCATTCTTAATATGTTTTTGTGTCCAAGCCCTTAATCATCTTAATTGCTCTTCTCTGCACTTTTTTCAAAACCTCAACCTCAACCCAAAACAACCTTTTTGTAATTGTAGTGACCAAAACTGGATGCAGTATTCCAGGTGTAGTCTTACTAAGGATTTATAAAGTGATACTAATACATAAAATGTTTGAATGCATCCCAAGACTCCCACTGCTATCATCCTGGATCTTTTGATCAATGAAGTTGCAATGCAAATTATACAAGAGAAGGCTTGTTCACTGTTCCTCACGTATGAACTATATGTGAAGGCATTTCTTGAACAGAGCAAATCAATGAAGCCAATCTATATCTGAAACACTTCTGGTGAATTTATTTGATCCTCTGCTCCACTCCCATAAAAAACCTGAAGAAAGAATTGGAAGGGAGAAAAATCTTGTTGGTGTTGTATCTTCTATGCATTTTTCTTCTTGAAGTATTTACAAAAATGAGAACACTCCTTTGTGGTGTATATTTAATATTTCCATCTATGCTGACTTCCAGGATCAGCAGTAATGTTCTTTTATTAATCAAGACTACTGTTGTCAAATATTGAGTATTATGTGTAAAAATCATAGCCAAACATACAGGTGGGGAGCTGGTTCAGAATAAGGAGCTGGAATATTTTATTTTAACAAATCAATAGCTAAAGATTTTAAAGGATGTTATGTTGTTTTTTATGTTCTTATGATGAGAAAGCTGTGAAGAATATTTTCCCAAGGTTATTGAATACCTCAGGTATTATACAAAAGATTTGGTGATTATCTTCACAATGTGAATTATACAGTGAAGGAATAAACAACTATATACATTACTAAAGTATCTCTAGTTCAGTTTAACATCCAAAACTTATAAATATTGTGTTGAAAAGAATATTCTGATTTTAATATGTGAATTTCATTTTGAATTATATATCAAAATTATAAAACTGATTAAAAATATGAAAAAGCTATGGATTTACTGAGCATGCAATATGGGTTAAATATGTCATTCAACCAATTATTTTTCAATGCCACAAAAGATGTTCAGTAGAAGTTGGATGACCACTTTGATTTGTAAGAGTTACAAGATGTCTCATCCTTGTCCTAATTTAGTTTAACATTTAAAGGGTTGATTAATATATTGCCTGGAAGAAAAAGATTTAAAGATGCTAATGTGATATCCTATTATGTATTAAACATTCAGAACTTGTCAGTGTATGAAGAACACCAAGTTTATTATGCATGGACTATAGACTCAAACTGTTCTACTTTGATGGAAATACTTTGCAATAGCTGATTTAACATCTTCATTTAAAGGTATATATTCCCTCTAGCCTTATTTATTTCTTCTTTCTTATCTTCCTTTTTGTACTCCTCCTTTCCCTCCCCCTCCTCCTTTTCATCTTCATCCACTTCTTTCTCTCTTCTTCCTCTTCTTTCTTTTCCCACTTCCTTTTTTTTAAAGGCTGAAAAAAATATTTTTTCTATATTATTTATAGTGAAAATCCATCTCTTGCCCAATGTAGCTCCTTAGCATACAAGATCCTCAACATACCTCTTCTGCCAGAACTGGTAGATGTAAATGGGTGCAGGCAGTCCCTCAATAAATACAGCTCCATAACGTAAATGGCTTTAAACTTCAAAATGCAACTTATAGAGTGGAGGTGTCATATGATGTCCTAGAGGCACACAAAACTACTTGCACTGCTGCATTTTGTATTATCAACTGAACTTTCTAAATACTCTTCAAGGGCTGCCCCATGTAGAGTGTATTGCAGTAATCTATCTGGGAGGTGACCAAGATCAGGGAGGTTCAGCACAGGCTATATATGAGTGTCTCTCTTGCTGGGGGCTGAAAATCCTGCTTGAATTTTGGCAAGGAGATTTTCAGCTCCAGAGCAAAGACTCCCCAAGGTTTCCCTTCCTCTACAAGGCACCCCCACTCCTTATGTGAGATCGTATCCACTTAATGACCCACAAGGTTAACAACCACAACTTGGGGTGCAGGGACTGCAGTCATTGAAAGAAACAGCCATGTGGATTATCTTGCTTAAGGTCACTACACTCAACAACAAAGGTCCCAATTCCAATTGTGGTTGTAAGTCCAGGACTACCTGTACAGTTCCAGCCTCACACATTCCAGGGGAAGTTTCAGGTAAGAAATATAGCACAGATGGTAGATTATAGCCTAGAAGCTTAATAAATTCTTTATTTAAACTTTGACATATAAAAAATGCATGAGTAAAAGAAAGATATTCCAAAGTTTTCATAATTGTATAAAAGTGTGCAGCATATCTATCTATCTATCTATCTATCTATCTATCTATCTATCTATCTATCTATCTATCTATCTATCTATCTCTATCTATCTTTCTTTCTATCTATCTATCTATCTATCTATCTATCTATCTATCTATCTATCTATCTATCTCTATCCATCCATCCATCCATCCATCCATCCATCCATCCATCCATCCATCTAGCTATCTAGCTATATATCATTCATCGGGCCATTCCATATGTCTGGTCACATGTTTGTTTGTTTTGTTTATTTCAATTTATACAATCTTCCTTCACTGCAAGACAATTCTAGGCAACAAACAGAAAATTAAAACAACCATATGAATAAAACATAGCATATAATCAGAGGGGAGAAAATGTCAGCAACAGTAAACATTTTGAACAAATAGCAAGCACACATATGCAGTAGGTATAACCTTCTCTAATGTAATGCTCTTGAGAAGTGGGTTTGTAACAGAGCCAGTTTGACTGGGAATTAGGGAGTTTGTAAATCCACACATCTGCATGTTAGCATCAAGTTAGGAAAGACCAATGCAGTGGATTAAGCAACCAAAGATTCCTCTTTGTTTTGTTTTAAAATCCTATCTAAGTTTTGAGTGCTTCATTCAATCTCAGCTATTATATAAAAGATACACATTTTCAAGATCCTCATTCAGGTATCCTTTCAACTTGATATAGATGTTTTAAAAGGTGGGGGGGAGACCTACATGGACTCTGTAAGCCTGGGGCATTGCCCGTGGCTCTAGCATACAGGGAATCACTCACACTTGTTACTGTAAAAGTTTGTTTGAAAACAGTGAAAAATAGTAAGATGACAAGCATGACCCATGTCTTGTAAAATGATAGCACACAAAGGTTCCAGTATGTGAACTGATACTGATCCTCTGATCTGACATGAAGAAGGAAGGAGAGAGGATATCCTTGTAGCACTTTTTAAAGAAAGCTCAGAGGTAGGAATGACAGAAGCACTACCCTTTTTGAATGGCCTGCCCACTATTTATTTCTTTTTTTTAAAGAGAGAATTTGTTCTACAAAATTGATATTACAGCTCACTATTGTGCAATAAAGTAAAGCCTCTATTTAAAAAAAAGTTAAAGGAGTCCCTGAGGATTTTGAAATTGAAATTGAAATTGAAATTTATTAACCGCACCCTCTCCCCACAGGGACCCGGGGCGGTGCACAGGCAGAGCTAAAAACAATATACAATAAATACAACATACATACTTTAAAATAGAATTAAATAGTATTACCCGTGCTAAAAATATAAGATTAAGAACCCATTAAAATATTTGGAGTCAATAGACAGAGAGAACTATTCAAGGCCGGCCAGTCGAAAGAGATAGGTCTTCAATTTTACACGGAAGGAGCGGAGGTCAGTGGTAGTTCTAATATCAGGGGGAAGGTCGTTCCAGAGGGCCGGGCCCGCCACAGAGAGCGCCCTTCCCCTGGGCGTCGCCCGCTGACAAAGTCTAGTGGACGGCACCCGGAGAAGCCCCTCTCTGTGGGAGCGAATTGGTCGTGAGGATGTGTGGGGCAGGATCCGATCTCGCAGATAGCTAGGTCCCGAGCCATGGAGCGCTTTGAAGATGATAACTAACACCTTGAAGCGCACCCGGAAGACGACAGGTAGCCAGTGCAGCTCGCGCAAGAGCGGTGTAACGTGGGTAAACCTGGTGGTCCCCATAATTGCTCGCGCGGCTGCATTCTGAACTAACTGAAGCCTCCGGGTGCACCTCAAGGGGAGCCCCATGTAGAGAGAGTTACAATAGTCCAGTCGGGATGTCACGAGGGCATGAGTGACTGTGCGAAGGGCGTCCCGATCCAATAGGGGGCGCAATTGGCGAACCAGGCGAACCTGGTAGATTTTATTCCACTCTGTGGGTCCGCTCCCACAGAGAGGGCCTCCTCAGGCTACCGTCTGCCGGACAATGCCGGCTGGCGACCCCCAGGGGGAGAGCCTTCTTTGTGGCAGGCCCTGCCCTCTGGAACGACCTCCCCCCCAACCTTCGCACCATCACGGACCTTCGCCTCTTCCGTCAAACTTTAAAAACACACCTATTCCATGTCGCTGGCCTAGCATAGCTTTTATGATAGTCCCAATTATAATAATTTTAATTGTTTTTAAATATAAGTTTTAGCACAGACCCATTGTATTTAATGTATTTTTAACTTTTATATTATCATTGTATCTACTACTTTTTATTCTTTCTGTGCACCGCCCTGAGTCCCTTTTGGGAGATAGGGCGATATAAAAATCCGATTAAATAAATAAATAAATAAATAAAATTGCTGACCATAGAGGGCGCTGCTTATCTCTGTTTCAAGGCCATCATGTGGCCATCATGACACCACGGAGCACTGTTTCCCTCTTACTAAAATGGTATCTGTTTATCTACTTGCATTTGCATACTTTCAAACTGCCAGGTTGGCAGAGGTTGGGGCAAGGATGGGAGCTCACCAGGGATGGGTTGCTGCTGGCATTACTACCTGTTTGCAACTCGCGTGCAAAATGTGTGCATGCAGTGTTCAATGTAGGTGTAGGTTTAGGTTTATTGGTTTTTTATACTGCCCTACTCCCGAAGGAGTCCCGAAGGACTCAGGGCCGTGTACAGCCAGAATAAAAACAAATATATAAAAGTTAAAAAAGCTTTTAAAAGGCATAATTAAAAGACATCATTAAAATATTGGCCGAAACATGGAAAAAACCCAAACTAACCCTAATTAAAATAATAAAAATGTAAATGTAAAAATTTAAATTTAAAATTTAAAAAACATGCTTTATGCCAGCCTGGCTTGTTGAAAGAGAAAGGTTTTGAGAGCACGGCGGAAGGTGCGTAAGTCAGGGATAGTTCTTAATTCCGGGGGCAATTCGTTCCAGAGGGCAGGTGCTCCCACAAAGAACGCTCTCCCCCTGGGTGTCGCCAGTCGACATTGTCTAGCCATGAGGAGACCCTCTCTATGGGAGAGGGTCGCCCCCATAATTACCCATGTAGCCGCATTCTGGACCAGTTGAAGCCTCCGGGTGCTCTTCAAGGGGGGGCCCATGTAGAGAGCATTGCAGTAGTCCAGACGGGAAGAGATAAGGGCGTGAGTGACTGTGCATAGGGCATCCCGATCTAGGAAGGGACGCAACTGGTAAATCAGGTGAACCTGATAAAAAGCCCCCCTGGCGACAGTCGTCATATGATCTTCCAAGGACTGCCGTGCATCCAGGAGGACACCCAAGTTGCGAACCCTTCCTGTAGGGGCTAAGGTCTCACCCCTCATAGCCAGTGATGGAACCAGCTGACCTGGTAAAGAAAGTCCCCCTCATTTGTGATCTTGTGCAGGAGGGGGGAGTGGACCTGGCAGGTATTAGGGAGACCTGGTTGGGCCAGGAGGGGGGGGTTCCGTGCATTTCATCAGCCTAGGGCTCATGGTAGGGGTCAAGGAACTTTGTGGATAGTCCAGATGGCCAATCTTGAGAGGAGGGGGACCCCCTCAAGGCATATAGTTCAGCTACCGTATATGTTAGCAGAGTCTAAAACACCTGAGAGGGAGCTCAATCGGCTGATGTAATAAGTCCAGAAGGACAAAGCATCAGGGTGATGAAAAACAGAAGCCCTCCCTCCTGCCCTCTCACTGCAGCGAGGGGAGTCCTTAGGCCGAGGTCCTCATAGGCCACTCTCTCACACCGGCCATGGTGTGAGAAGTTCTGCAGCCAGGACAGGCAAGTTCATCAGCCCAGCTACCTCCTAGAGGGGTGGCAGAAACGGGGCACCCAGAGGACAATAATGGAGCAGTCCCATCAGAATATGAGCCCAAATAGGGCAACAGACGATGGTGATCATATATTCCTGGTGGCTAGTCCAGAAAAATGGAGAAAAAGCATTCCTTAGAGAGCAGCACAGCCTCCCAGTGGACCAGAGGGTAATCCAGGTGAAGATGGGTTCAGACTCTCCAGCCACATCCCCTGTACAAAGCCTAAGGAGAAAAAAAAGGGAAGGAGGGAGGAAGGAAGGAAGGAAGAGAGAGCATGGATAGAAAGGCAGAAAAGAAAGGAAGGAAAAGAAAGAGAGGGAGGGGAAAAAGAAGAAGAGAGAAAGAAAGAGGGGGAAAAGACCCCACAATGGAGGAGAAGAGAAAGAAAGAAAAAGTAGAAAAAGGGAGAAAGAAGGAGAAAGAAGAGGGAAAGGTAAAGAAACCAAAAAAGAGGGGGGGAGGGGGAAAGGAATGGGGAGGGAAAAGAGGAAAAAAGAAAAGGGAGGGGAGGTAGAAAGGAGAAAGGGGAAAAGGAGAAAGGAGAGAAAGAAAAGGAGAAAGGGGAGAGGGGAAAGGAGAAAGCAAAGAAAGAAAGGAAAGAAAAAGAAAATAAGATAGGGGGAGAACGACTTGTGTGGTGGTAAGGGGGGGCAGGAGATGGAGGGGCTCGTCTGCCTCCTCCTGCCATTCCAGGTCGATTGCAAAGACGATGGCGAAGACCCTGGAGAAGCTCGACCGCCCCACCATCGTAGCTAGCATCGTAGTTAGGAGGAGCACAGGTCTCCCGGCTGGCGTCATCTCAGCCACACCGGCAACGCCCGGCCTCTATCGACTAGCAGCAGCTCTCTCCAATGCTCTCTCTGACGCTGGAACACATGACACCAGGCAGCTCCAACAAGTCTAACAAGTCCTCAGGTACTCCAGCAACCAAATCAGGGCCATAAACAACAAATGGTCCCCCCTTCCCCCTCCAGGAAAGCCAGGAGCCTCCCCTAGGGTAAGATCAATGGCAGTTTGCAGCCATCTTCTCAGGCATGTGCAGGCAATTTACAATGTAAATTGTTCTGCACACATGCACGGAACAATTTAAGATGAACTGCGCATACGCAGTCGCTAAAATTCAAAATGGCAGCGAGGGAACTGGTTCGGGCATGTGGCAGGCCTGGGTCGCTGCCAGTTCTGCAACCCAGGCCTGAATTCCACTACCCAACCGAAATGGCAGCAACCCACCTCTGGAGCTCTCCTCAACATGTGGTGCTTGGGTCTCAAACCTGGGCTGCCAGCTTTTCAGCTGATAAGCTCAACATCTTAACCACTGAGCCACCATGCTGTCCTAAAGCTTCTGTAAGAATTGTCAAAAATTAGGACCAACTACTTGCAAGACAAATGCTTCCAAGCAGCCATCTTCATTTCTATTACTCCAATGTATACAATAAAATATTGAGACAACTTTCTCAAACTATCCTTACTCTGTGTTGCAGTACTTCTCCACGACTACAAAAATATTTTTTCACTCAAGAAGAGAACTTCAACCTGTTAAGTAAATACTTTTCCACGGCACCAAAGTTATTGGATTAGACTATATCTTCTGCTCTTTATAACAACAATAAACCTCATTTATCTCCCAGAGATGGGGGGGAGGTCTATTAAGTTTGATTTCACTCATTTTTTTTCATTTTTTAAATATCTTTCGATTATATGACCCATGCAGTATTTGGAAAATATTTCAGAAAAGATTCTTCAGGACATAAAGTAGGGCACATAGCACCTCTCTGTTTACTCTTTAAAATAGCCAGGCAGCTTCTGGTGCAATCCCAGAAAAAGACATAGATTGCTGCTGCTATTGTTGTTATTATTTATTGTTATTGCTATTACTATTGTTATTATTAGTATATGGCTTTGTTACAGTAGCCAGGAGATCACAATACTATCACAGTTTGGCTTGCTAAGGTAACAGCCCTGTTATAGGAAACACTTACACACTTCTCAAGGAACACCACAGGAGAGTACGCTGTCTTTGCACCAGAGAGAAAGATGCAGTGTCATCCTTCCTGGAGCTGCCTCACAAATGGGCACTGCAAACAGGAGGGTTCAGAGCAGGGGTGGGTTCCTACCGGTTCGCACCGGCTCACACGAGCCGGATCATAAAATGTAATGATCTGAGGCGATCCGGTTGGACCGGTGGACCCAGGAGTAACTTCCGGAACATGTGGCTCGCTCAGTCCATTGCATCTCCCGCCTTTCCCGCCGCCCGCATGTGAAAGGCCCTGGCAGCTTCATAGACAGGCCCTTTAAATTTCACACAGCGGCATCCTCCCCCCCCCCAGTGGTGCAAAATTTAAAAGGCCCGGGCCTTGAAGCTTTCACTCTTGACGCGGCTGCGGGGGGTTGGGGGGGCTTCATGCAGCTAGCCGCTATGTGCGTGAAGCCGCCCCAACCCCCCGCAGCCATGCCAGCAGCTTCAAGGCTTGGGCCTTTTAAATTTGAACCTTCTGGGGCCTTTCGCTCTTGGCGCGGATGCAGAGGCTCGGGGGGGGGGCTTTGCACACCTCTCCGCTAGGTGCGCGAAGCCGTCCAATCCCCTGCAGCCGTGCTGGCAGCTTCAAGGCCCAGGCCTTTTATATTTGAAGCTTCCAGGGCCTTTCGCTCTTGGAGCAGATGCGGAGGCTCAGGGGGGCTTCGTGCAGCTCTCCTCTAGGTGCACGAAGCCGTCCCAACCCCCTGCAGGCGCGCCAGCAGCTTCAAGGCCCGGGCCTTTTAAATTTGAAGCTTCCGAGACCTTTCTCAACATGACTAGCGGCATCTCCTGCCGCCGCTAACTTGTTGAGAAAGGGGCTGGCAGCTTCATAGACGGGCCCTTTAAATTTTGTGCGCTGGCATAATAATAATAATAATAATAAAACTGAATTGATTAACCGCTCCCTCTCCCCACAGGGACTCGGGGCGGTGCACAGGGAGAATAAAAACCATAAATATACAAAAATACATACAATTTAAAACAGATTAAACAAACTCCTGTGCTAAAATCCCATTAACTAAAAATCCCCACTCAATATACATAAACAATTAAAAAACCCATAGAGAGAGAGACTACCCTAGGCCGGCCAGGCGGAAAAGATGTGTCTTTAGTTTCAGGCGGAAGGAGCGGAGGTCCGTGGTCGTTCTAATATCGGGGGGAAGGTCGTTCCAGAGGGCCGGGCCCGCCACAGAGAGAGCCCTTCCCCTGGGCGTCGCCCGCTGACAAAGTCTAGTGGACGGCACCCGGAGAAGTCCCTGTCTGTGGGAGCATCCTCCCCCCCCCCCATGAAATTTAAAGGGCCCTGCTGTGAATCTCCCGGTGCCTTTCACACACTGGGGGGGGGGGGGAGGCTAGCTTTTGCAAGGGAAGGCCTTCAGGCCTTCCCTTGCAAAAGCCGCAAGCTGGCTTATGCCACAATGGCCAAAAGCCCCCCAGCTCCCCCCTCTCTCAGCCTCACCTGGCTGGCTGCCTCCCTTCTCCCACTAGTCAGGTAGGTTTACCTGTGTCCTGTTGCCTCATTGCCTGCCTGCTCCCTGCTGCATCCATCATCGGAGACCTGCTGATTCTGCCTCCTGGTAAGTGACCTGGGTTTTTTTCCTCTTTTATTTTTGTAATGATTTTTTAAAGATTATTTTATTTATTATGCATATAATTTTTTAAAATCGTTTTACTTGACTGTATTGAATAGAGAATTTTAAAAAATGGTTTACTTCAATTTATTGTGTGTGGGTTCTTTTTTTAAATTGTCTTAGACCAGGGGTCTGCAAAGTCGGCTCTTTTAAGACTGGTGGACTTCAACTCACAGAGTTCCCCAGCCAGCATAGCTGGCTGGGGAATTCTGGGAGTTGAAGTCCACCAGTCTTAAAAGAGCCGACTTTGCAGACCCCTGTCTTAGACTATTTAAAAAAAGATTTTATGAAAAACAAATTAATATAAACCATTTTTAAAAATTATATACTCAGTACTTTAAAATGTATTGAGTAGAGAATTTTTTTAAATGGTTCACTTCAATATATAGTGTTATTCTACCCTTAACATGGTTATATTTTAAATTATTACAAGGAATATCTTTAAATGGTTTCAGTATACATTATTGCTGGTAGAATACCTTGCAATTGTGTCATTTTGCGGAATGCTTAACAATGGTTTTTAAGGATTTTTTTATTTGTAAAATATCTTTTTTAATTATTTTAGGGAATTTTTATTTTGTAATTGTTTATAAAATATTTTTTTTCAAGAAATGTTATTCCTTTTTACAAATGTTTTCTTTGAGATGCAATATGTTGCTTTTAAGTGTTCAGACCAGGTTTATGTACTGTATCTCAAAGTGGCTGCTTTTCTATGGGCTGCCAGGTTGGTGCAAGGCAGCTTTGCCAGAAAGAATGTGTTTCACCCTGGTTGTCTAGGTAATTCTTAGGTGGTTGCTGGTTCTGTGAGCTTGTGTGTCCTTTATAATTTTCCACGATGCCTTGATGGTTTTTATTCCAATGGCTTTGTCTCTCCTGTCCCTAAGGTTAGGGGGGGAAAACTGGTTTCATTTTCAGTCTTTTGTAGGAGGGATTCTATTTTTTGGTGTTTTCCTGGCACTGTCATAGTTGGTGTGGGTGTATTATGTCCTGCAGCAGTTGTACACATTAATAATGATCAAGTACTACTAATATTTCCTTATACATTTTAGTGATCTTTCCTTACATAATTGGTGTTGTCTTTCATACGTTTGGATTTCTATTTTCTGTTTCTGTTACTTAGCAATTGCTAAAACAAATCCCACGTGAAAAAATATTCAAAGCCTTCTTGATTTTAATTGTCACTATTTATTCCTGCACATTGTAGTATTTATTCATTTTCATATCTGTTTTCCACTGTTGTGCAAACATAATTCCAGCAGCTGCTAATATTCCCACCTGGTCACATGGCCGGCAAGCCACTCCCACCCAGTCACATGGCCGGCAAGCCACTCCCACCCGGTCACATGGGAGTGAAAGCCACTCCCACCCGGTCACATGGCCGGCAAGCCACTCCCACAAAGCAGGCCACACCCACAGAATAGGTTCCAAAAATTTTGAAACCCACCACTGGTTCAGAGCCATCAGGAATCTGACTGCCTACCCAGAGCACCAACTCGTATCCCCACCAAAGTGGTATCTATCTATTTGCATAGAACATTTTTAAACTGTTAGGTGGACAGAAGCTGAGGCAAATGACAGAAGCTCACCCTGCCATGCAGTGCTAGGGCTCAAACCACCAAATTTGAGGCCATCTCCGCCATCATTAAGCCACTGAGCCACTGCCTCCTGACATAACTTGTGAGTCAATACTACAAGTGAGGAGAATGTGTCCTGCTTCGAACCATTCATTATTATTATTATTATTATTATTATTATTATTATTATTATTATTATTTATTGGACTTCTAGACTGCCCCCTCTCCCCGAAGGGACTCGGGGCAGTGTACAGGTACAAATTAAAACCACGACAATCAACAATACATATAATTAAAATCGAATTAAATAAACCCCTGTACAAATTTATAAAAATTAAAAACTTAACCTTAAAACCAAATCACAGAATTTAAAAATACAAACTAAGGTGGGAAAGATGGAATTAGGCCAGGCCGGCCAGATGAAACAGGTGGGTTTTGAGTTTCTGGCGGAAGGAGTGGAGGTCCGTGGTCGTTCTAATGTCAGAGGGAAGGTCATTCCAGAGGGTCGGGCCCGCCACAGAGAAGGCCCTTCCCCTGGGCGTTGCCCGCTGGCACAGCCTAGTGGACGGCACCCGGAGAAGTCCCTCTCTGCGTGAGCAAATCGGCCGAAGGGATGTATGGGGCAGGATTCATGAAATCCTTTCGAATGACCTTGTGGCATCTTTATGAAAACGTATAGTAGCCTTGTGAGAGATACATAAAGTGCAGACAATAGGGAGTTCGCATTTCCCCACCTCATTACCATAGTCAATCCTTACAAGGTCAGGAGGGGAAAAAGAGAAGAGATCTGAGTTGGCCAACTTAATCAAGCAGGCAGAGCAGGCTGACAATTTACCTGAGCTGCTAAGAAGACAAATGCTGCTGTTAGCGGAAAGTATCTTATTTTATAGCCTAGCATTAGAGTTTATGTCTAAGCATCTCTATTAAAATTGATTTGCGTAGTAACTATAAAAAAATATTCAAAACCCCACAAAGCTGCAAAACAAAGCAAATTAAGAATAGAAATTTGAGAAGAAACCCTGCAGTTATAATAGAGGCACAGGACAGTCACGTTACTTAATGCAACCCCCCCCCCCCAAAATGCATTGAGTAAAAAACTCAAATTCTTTTGCTTATCAAAGCAACACTCATTGAACACATGAAGTTCTAGTTTATTGGGGGGTCTTCAAACCATCTGTTAAAGACTCTTTAGAACATCCTGCCCTGGAAAAAAAAGACTTAGACTAAATGATCTCTAAGATGTCACCAACTTTAAAATGAGCCAGATTTTAGATCAAGACAGTAAAAATTGCCCTATGGGCAGCACACAGTGTCCAATGGATCATTAGCATATTTGCCGCTTCATTTTCGGCCCATATTTCTTTTAAATGATGACTGAAGCCGTGGCTGAACTTAATACTCTTGCACTGTAGATATTCTGCACTGCATTTGCTTTCTTGGAAATTAGGAATATTGAACTATCAGGAGATCAACTGAGTATTGGACCAAACTCTCCAAAGCAGAAAATTAAAAATTAAAGGTGATACCTTGGTGGACGTACATCACAATGGGTAAGGCTATAGTATAATTAAAGTATTTACCATTGTCCTTAGTTTCTCAGGGCTATTAGCCCTTCCAGGTGGGCCAAACCAAGAAAGAGGCATAGCAGCAATTCCAATCATGCTCTTTATTTTTGTAAGGAAATATAAGAGACTCATGAAATCTTGTTTGTGCTTTTCTCTGTCCCATTTGTATATTAAACAAAATCAAGGCAGGGTCATTTTGAGTTTCTTTTTTTTATATAATCTCCCTCTTTTTGGGTTTGTGCATTTTTTTTAAAGTCCTCCTTAATGGCTTGTTAATTCCTATTTTTCTCCTAAAGTTAGTTGCTGCTGCTGATGATGTCAGACTTCTTTTACACATCTCATACCATTGAGTGTCAGTAAAACTGATCTATATTTCCTGGTTGTGTCTCTTGGAAAACATCTGAAAGATATTTATAAATTTGCCTATGGCCATTTATTGCTTACACCTAGCACTAAGATGATAGCAATCATGTGTTTATTGACCTACATTTTCTGTCCCACCTGAATACCCTATACTCCTTAGCTGCCATTCTTTTTCAGCAATTAAGGAATTACTTAGAATTGTTCAGTTTTGATAAAGTTAGGAAACTAAACTGGATGAAATAAATATCTGCAATAAATAGGTTGGGATCAGGGGTGGGTTCCTAAGGGCTCGCAGGGGTTCCCGCGAGCCCTTTCGTCAAATTTTCAGATCCCAAGCGATCCCTTTGGACCGTGGACCCGGAAGTATCTAAGGAACACGTGGCTCGCTCGTGTATCCCTAGCAGGGAAAGTTTCAAGGCCCAGGCCGTTTAGCTTTGAAGCTGCCGGGCCAGGCCGGGCCTGCTTTCCCTGTTGGGGCGGGGGGCGGGGGGGTGTTCGCGCAGCCTAGCGTGCTCTTCTTCCGCCGCCCCTAGCCGGCAGGCTTCAAAGGCCAAGCCCTTCAGCCAGCGCTCAGCCTTTGAAGCCTGCCGGCTAGGGGCGGCGGAAGAGCGCACTAGGCTGCGCGACCCCCCCCGCCCCCCACCAGTCACGGCAAAACTTTCCCTGTTGGCGCAACTGGTGGGAGGCGGGGGGTTTGCGCAGCCTAGCGCGCTCTTCCACCGTCCCTAGCCGGCAGGCTTCAAAGGCCGAGCGCTGTCTGAAGGGCTCGGCCTTTGAAGCCTGCCGGCTAGGAGCGGCGGAACACCACGCTAGGCTGTGCGAACCCCCCCGCCCCCTGCCAGTCGCGGCAAAACTTTCCCTGTTGGCGCGACTGGCGGGGGGCGGGGGGGGGTTCGTGCAGGCTAGCGCGCCTGCCTTCTGCCGCCCCTAGCCTGCCAGGCTTCAAAACTAAAGGGCGGGGGCCGGGCCTTGAAGCTCTTTTGTTGTTAGCATGGCTAGGGGGGCAGTGGAAGGCATGCTAGGTGCGCGAAGGCCCCCCCGCCCTCCCCAGCCGCGCCAACAGGGAAAGAGTTTCAAGGCCCGGCCTGGGCCCTTTAGTTTTGAAGGTGCCAGGGCCGGGCTGGGCCTTTCGCGCTTGGCGCGAATGCAGAGGCTTGGGGGGGGGCTTCGCGCAGCTATTTGCGGGCTGCGCGAAGCCATCCCGACCCCCTGCAGCCACGCCGGCAGCTTTAAGGGCCGAGCCTTTTACATTTGAAGCTGCTGGGCACCGGGGCCTTTCTCAACATGGCTAGCCGCTAACTTGTTGAAAAAGGATTTTTCACAGCAGATTCACAGCATGGCCCTTTAAATTTCGCGCTGCTGGGGGGGGGATGCCGGTGCGTGAAATTTAAAGCACCCTCTATGAAGCTGCCGGCCCCTTTTTCAACACGTTAGCGGCTAGTCATGTTGAGAAAGGCCCCGGTGCCTGGCAGCTTGAAATGTAAAAGGCCTGTGCCTTTTAACACGCATTTGGGGGTAGGCTAGCTTTCGCACAATGGCCAAAAGCCCCCCAGCTCCCCTCTGTCTCAGCCTCATCTGGCTGGCCGCCTCCCTTCTCCCTCTAGTCCAGTGCTTCTCAAATAGTGGGGGGGGGGCCCCAGGGGTGCACGAGGCTCTGTAAAGGGGGGCGCATTTGACCTCGGCAGAGGTGTACTTATAACAATTTTATAGACAAATGATACTATTTACAGTCGCGCGGGGGGCGCGAAATGTTTTCTTCTTCCTAGGGGGGCATGACAGAAAATAATTGAGAAGCACTGCTCTAGTCAGATAGGTTTACCTGCATCTTGTTGCCTCTTTGCATCCATCGGAGAGCTGCTGATTCTGCCTTCTGGTAAGTGACCTGGTTTTTTTTCCTCTTTTATTTTTTTTAATTATTTTTTAAAGATTATTTTATTTATTGTGCATATAATTTTTTAAAATTGTTTTACCTAACTATTGAATAGAGAATTTTTAAAAATGGTTTACTTCAATTGATTGTGTGTGGGTTCTTTTTTTAAATTGTCTTAGACCAGGGATGAACAAACTTGGGAACTTTAAGACTTGTGGAATTCTGGGAGTTGAAGTCTACAAGTCTTAAAGTTCCCTAGTTTGGACATCCCTGTCTTAGACTATTTAAAAAAAGATTCTATGAAAAACAAATTAATATAAACCATTTTTAAAAATTCTATACTCAGTACTTTATAATGTATTGAGTAGAGAATTTTTTTAAATGGTTCACTTCAATATACAGTGTTAACTGGTTTCATTTTCAGTCTTTTGAAGGAGGGATTCTAGTTTTTGGTGTTTTCCTGGCACTGTCATAGTTTGCGTGGGTGTATTATGTCCTGCAGCAGTTGTATACATTAATAATGATCAAGTACTACTAATGTTTCCTTATACATTTTAGTGACCTTTCCATACATAATTGGTGTTGTCTTTCATACTTTTGGATTTCTATTTTCTGTTTCTGTTACTTAGCAATTGCTAAAACAAATCCCACGTGAAAAAATATTCAAAGCCTTCTTGATTTTAATTGTCACTTTATTTATTCCTGCACATTGTAGTATTTATTCATTTTCATATCTGTTTTTCCACTGTTGTGCAAACATAATTCCAGCAGCTGCTAACATTCCCACCTGGTCACATGGCCAGAAAGCCACTCCCACCCGGTCACATGGCCAGAAAGCCACTCCCACCCGGTCACATGGCCAGAAAGCCACTCCCACAAAGCAGGCCACACCCACAGAACCTGTTCCAAAAATTTTGAAACCCACCCCTGGTTGGGATTAAGAAAAATATTTTCTTAAGAATCCATATTTTATTCTGAATTCTGTGTGTGTGTGTGTGTGTGTGTGTGTGTGTGTGTGTGTATGACAGAGAAAGAGAGAGAGAGAGAGGTGGGTTGCTCCCAGTTCGCACCAGTTGGGGAGTCTTGCTTGCTATGGATTTATTACTTGGAACCCTGACACTCTGCTTGACACATGCACCTTTCCTCCTTTATGTGTCTCTAATAAATTCCAAGGAATGCGTGGTTCTCAAACAGTTCCACAAGCATGAATTAAGCAAAACCTTAAAGTCAGACCACTAGAGAGAAAGGAAACAATTGTAGGTGTTCTTGCATTATGTCTAGATACAGATTCAGGGAACACTCCTACTTCTTTGGTTATTAATTCCTTCTGTTCAAATGGTCAAGGGAGACGTTTCTTCATTCCGTGGCCTGCTGAAAACTTAATCAAAGAGTTTTGGAAAACAGAAAGTCAAGAGGTGAACCCAGCACTGGACAGAAATGCTGTGCCAATTCCAAAACATACTGTAGTTACAATAATGTTTGTCTTGCCTGAGCTCAGCCAAGGAAGAAAATGGAACCACAAATGTTCACAAGTGGTAGAAACCATAGAGTCACAGGAGGTCTTGGATGGATAGAGACAATAAAGAAGGAAGATTATTGGAAGCCACATGAGTATATAGTGCTGTAAATCATGTGGAAGAATAATGATTCTGGTACAGCTATGAAACTAATGATTTTTTTAAAAGAATGAACACAAGATAGATGAGCAGGGCTTCTCTCCCCTTTCCCCCCTGCCATATTGCTTGCCTTTAAAGTTAGGTGGGTCTCAAGGGAGCAACAAAGACATGGAATCATTTTGCTCCATTTGGATCTGAAAGCAGCAGATTGCTCAGGAAGCTTGAAAGCAAATGTTTGGCTCTTATAAAAGCATGTCAGCCTGGGCTGCCAACAAATTTATATGTGTCAGGCTGTCTTTCTATAGCAGGAAAAACACAGTTAGAGATGTAAGGCAGAGATAGCTTTTTTAAAATAAATATCTAACAGGAACCTGGATGACCTCTTTTTTTTTTTTTTTGCTTTTTAATAATAATAAGAGCTTGGGCCACTTCAGCCTATAGTGTCTAGAGAGAAAGTCTAGGCACTGCAAAATACAGCCAGGATACATGTTACAATATCTTTTTGTTGTGAGAACGACAATTCTTTGTGTCATCACTTATTTTACTGAAACATCTGTGTTCAAAGCTTTTTTTTTTAAGGTGGAAATAATGTTAGGTTTGGGAAAGTTATTTTAGTAATGCTGTGTCTCACTCAGGCTCCAAGACCTGCTTGGATGAAGTGGCTCAGTAGCCCGATAGCTTTTTATTCTGGCAGAATGGCTTTCCTGTATTAAACACTATTCACAATCCCACGGAACCAGAGCCAATGAGCCTTCTCCCCAAACCATTCATTTAAATGTTGATGGCTTTGACCTCTCTTAAGCAGCAGCTCTCTGGAAGAACCAATCTGAAATGCTTTAATGCGGAAATATTATCAGAAAATTCATCAAAATCTCTACAGTGAATATTTCAAAACGGGGCCTCAAACAGGAGACAAAGGGTTCCAGGTGAACTCTTCTACACCTGATTTGGAGAACAAGTTGAAAACTCTTCTCTGCTCCAGAGGATGGCAGCAGCTCAAATTCTGCTAGAAGAAACAACCCTTTTCATAAAAGTACTGGGGAGTAAAGTAGGTAAGAATGTTACTTCTAAGAAAGATCTCTGTCCAGATGGTCTGGATGGCACATAGCTGAAACCCCAGTGTAGTCTCAAATATTCTGCCTCAATCAGAGGCGTAGCGTGGGGGGTGCAGGGGGGGCCGGCCGCACCGGGCGCAACATCTGAGGGGGCGCGCTTGCACTCGTAGCTCTCTGCCCCTGCCTGGCTTATTCACTCTCTCTGCAGTGCTGGCTGTGCGAATCCGATCCGAGCCGCCGGGTCGCCGCCCCTTTCTCTCTCTTCCATCAGTCAACGGGGACTCTGCCTGGAGACCGATGACCCTACAGAATGGAGAATTCCTATTGGTCCTCTGGGGCTTCCTCAGATCCTGGGAAAATATGATTCGCTGGTTGTAGCCTGCATTTCTCGGCCCATCCCGTGTTTCTCAGGCGTTGCGTCGTCTGAAGCCCCGTTCTGGGCTCCGCAGCGCCTGCCTCTGTCTCCCCTGATGCGCCCAGCCCCAGAGGAGGAATCTGGAAGGGGGGGGGAGCGTTCATCTCGGATTTCGGAGGTGGGAGGGAGGGCTGGGCCAGAATGAGGGTCAGCACCAATTGAAATTTTCCCTGATTGAGCGTCATCGGTTTCCGGGCAGAGTCCTTGGGGGCTTTAGCTGAAGGAGGAGAGCCAGTTCTGCGGAGAGAGAGGGGGGAAGTGGGAGGGGGGATCTTGGCCTGAAGAACCAACTGGGGCTCCTTCTCTGCTGGGAACGCTCTCCTGCACTGGGGGAAGTCAAGGGAGACTCTGCCCGGAGACCAATGACGTTCAAGAAGGGAGGTTTCCCATTGGTTCTCTTACCTTCTGGAACCTCCCAATCCCAAAGTTGGAGGAAGCCCCACAACGAGGGGCAGGACAAAACATCCCCCCCTAAAAAAAGGTAAAGGGGGAAGAGGGAAGGGCTGGCCAGGGCCAGGCCTTGTTTTCTGGTTCCTGTTCCCAAATCGGGCTGGGACCCTGCTCCCCCCATCCTCTGGGCCAGTGGTGGGTTCTGCCGAACTTTACTGCCGGTTCGTGTGTGTGCTGGATGTGCAGTTGAATTAAAACTGTTCTGCGCATGCGCAGGACTAAAAAGCAAAATGGCGACAATGACGAGGGAACAGGTTTGCCTGAGGGAGGGAGAAAAAAGTGAGAGAAAGAGGGAGAAAGGGAGGGTGATAAAGTGGGAGGGAGGGAGAGAGGGAAAAAGAGAGAGAAAGAGAGGGGGAGAAGGAGAGATGAAGGGGGAGAGAGAATGTTGGGGAGGGGAAGATGGGGAGGAGAGAGGGAGAAAGAGAGAGCTCTGCAACAGTTAAATTAGGTGATCCAGATAATTCTCAATTTACGAGAATTCATTTAGTGACTGAAGTTGCAAAGGCAATGAAAACAGTGATTTTTTGCCACTTTCCATACTTTGCATTCTCCCCATCATGGTTGCGTCAAGGAAATTTAGGCGCTTAGAAACCAATATGTAATTATAACAGTTGCACGGTGCCCCCCCCCCCCCGGGGGGCTTGTCACATGACCCCTTTTGATGACCTTCTGACAAGCAAAGTCGATGGGAAAGCCATTTCACAACCAGGTTACAAACTTCACCAACTGCAGTGGTTTCACTTAGCGACAGAAATTTGGGGTTCATAATTGAAGGCCATTGTGATGACCCTGGGTGTGGCACAAAGGCAACACAGCTGGAGAACTGTTATGAGTCCCTATATTGTCACCAGCTGTGCCCCCAACGTCCCTTTCAACTCTCCTGCCTGGAGAAAAACTCTCCCACAAACCTGCAGCAGCCTCTGGCTGACAATTCTCCAGTCCAAATGTTGTAAGCAGAAAACTTCCAACCATAAATCCAACAAGGGAAGAGAAGGTAAATAATCAGGCAGGGCAAGCAAGATGAGCAGCTCCAAAAGCCAAAGTAGCATGGCAGTAAATCAAACCAGTTGGGAGGATGTCAGGAACTCAGATAACAGCAGATGAACTCCGTGTTTGTTCCCGACAACCACCCCTCCCATTCGCCTCTCCTTTAAACTCCATCCCCAGGTGTGCCTTGTGAAGGGAATCAGGGACGTTTCTTCCCTCGTAAGCCACCCAACCCCTGTTGCTCTCTTCTACATTCTTCCCTGTGTGACCTTGGATGAAGAGGGGGTGGGCCTTGGTCTTCCTCTGAGCCCCCTCTCCCTTGTCCTCCCTCCCCCCTGGTCTGCCCAGTCTGACGTTGCCCTTCCCCAGTTTCCTCCACAGCCAACGGAGCCATCCTCTCGCTCCCTGTCAGCCGTTGGAAGATCCTGGGAAGGTCCTGCCCCAGATGCTGTGATTTTCCCTTTCCAATGAAAGAGCTGGAAGTTTGATTACCCACACGGAAGGCCCCACCTGGCCACAAAAGCAAGACAGAGAGCAAAATCAACACAGCTTCTCCTTTTGAGCCCGCCTGATGGTGTCAACATTGCTGTACACACATCCATAACAAGCTGGAAGGGGTCTTGGAGGTCCTCTAGTCCAACCCCCTGCTTGAGCAAGCGACCACAGGGGGCACGCGGAACCATTTGCTAGAGCATTTTACTTTAATTACATCAGTATTTTCATAACAAACAATACATGTGCTTAGGGGGTAAGGGTTTCTTTAACTAATCTAGTGGAAGAGACTCGAGTGCTAAAATCCACGGGTTAGGGGGCGCAAATTACTTGACTTGCCCCGGGTGCTGACAACCCACGCTACGCCACTGGCCTCAATAACTCTAATAGCAGTAGTTAACACTGAAAAAAAGATCTGGATTTGGTCCTCACTTTGCTGACAGCAAGCCTAGCTATTATCCTGGATTTTCCATCCCACAATGGATCTTGAATTCTGGTTGGGCGTTGATTGAATTATTTATTTCACTGTTTAGTGAACTTTTATGACTTCTGTGTCTTGTTTTTTAATCACATTTTCAGATGATTGCAAATTGATTCTTTTCTCAGCTGATGTTCCTGCAGCAGGCACAGCCATCAGAAAGGTCTTTCAGGTGCTGTAAAGATAATCACTAACAATTGCTAGACTAAAGAGAATTGTTATATTATTATCTGTTCACAATAAAGTGAGGACAGCTAGTTCATTACCTGGTATTGGCTCATTATACATACCAATTTCTAGGACCTCATAATTGGCTTAGTGTATAAGCAGATTCAAGCAGTTTATCTATCCTCTTGGAATTGATAGATGGAAATTTTGTCAAAGTACATATTTTCTAAAGTGCTATCCTATATTTTTTTGGTATAGCATCCAGTATTCTGGTAACCAGTTCAGAGGTCACAGCTGGTTTATGCCATAATCTTTCCATTTCAACTTCGAGATCTTGATACTATGTGATCTTCTTCAATTCATCATCATCATCATCATCATCATCATCATCATCATCATCATCATCATCACAACAACAACAACAACAACAACAACAATAATAATAATAATAATTTAATTTATAACCCGCGCTCTCTCCCCGAAGGGACTCAAGGCGGGGCACAGGAAATTTAAAAATACATATAAAAACCACAAACATAATACAATATTAAAATGAATTAAACTAAAACCCTGCGCTAAAATCCCATATTAAAACTAAAACTAAGCCCCTAAAAACCCTAAAAACAGTTTAGTTACCCCAGGCCGGCCAAGCAGAAGAAGCGTGTTTTTAATTTTTGACGGAAGGAGCGGAGGTCCGTAGTTGTTCTAATTTCGGGGGGAAGGTCGTTCCAGAGGGTCGGGCCTGCTACAGAGAAGGCCCTTCCCCTGGGCATCGCCCGCTGGCATAGCCTGGTGGATGGCACCCAGAGAAGTCCCTCTCTGTGGGAGCGGATCGGCCGCAGGGATGTATGTGGTAGGATGCGATCCCGCAGATAGCTAGGTCCCGTGCCATGGAGCGCTTTGAAGATGATAACCAACACCTTCATATTCTATTTTACTAATCTTTAGTATTTGTAGGCAAGCGTACAAATTGTCCCTTTTAAAATTAGATTGATGTAGTAATTAATTATTTTAATTAATTAATTAAATCAGCTAGCCTCATTATTCCAGTTCTGGTAACTACAAATAAAGGGGAGAAAAGTGGGGCTGACACAGGAGTCTTCTTTCAGCAATGTTATAAGGGGGAGTGATCAAAACAGGTGGTCACAACCTCACAGTAAAAATGCTGCCCACTTATAAGACGACATGGACACTAAAAGAGCAAAGGTTCAATTGTGACACCGGGGCTGCCATCTTACTATTTTTATCCCTTCTATGGATGCTGCTGCCCTTTTCACTTACTGTCTGAAATTGTACGGTCAGTTCTACTTGATCACCCTTTGACATGTGTAAATCAAGGCAAATGGTTCTAGTCCAAGTGGGAATATCCTGAAGAAAGGAAATAATGAAACAATGGGAAATCAATTTTGATTTAAGATGAAGAACATATTCAGGGATCGCTCAGGAATCAGTTGTCAGATAGATTCCCTTGTAAAATGTGAGGAAGATAACAGCCTTATGTGGAAATAGATTTACCAGATGTCCAGTGAAAGAAGAACATGTTCTTCATCTAGCAGGCCTTAAAATCAAACATTGTCTGGCATTTTGAGCATCTCACTTCAAATGATCACTTCCTGAGCATCTTTTTCTCTGCTGCAATATTACCTTAACAAATGCGAAGCACAAGTTGATAAACACAGCTCTGTGACCTCCATTAGTTGATTAGTACCCTCTACCTGCTATCTGAAACTGACAAGACCTTAATCAGGTATGGGTTGAAGGCTTTTGAAAAACCTGTGATTGAAAAAACAGTCTTCTGATCAGTGGTTGGATTAAAAAAAAATTACTACTGGTTCTGTGGGCATGGCTTGGTGGGCATGGCAGAGGAAAGATACTGCAAAAATCCCCATTCTGTCCCCACCCCACTAACCTGCTCTCCAGCACCGTCTTCCTGTGAAGGGCAACAAAAGAAGACTCAGCTGATCAGCTAGGACTTGGGAGACAGCGAATAGATCGGGGGCGGAGCTAGCCAGAGATGGTGTTTGCCGGTTCCCTGAACTACTCAAAAATTCCCCTACCAGTTGGCCAGAACCAGTCAGAACCATTTGAATACCACCTCTGCTTCTGATGCTAGAAAAAGTAAAATAATATATCATACTTTCTCTCCTTTGTCTTCCTTTCCAATTGTCTGTGTCATTCTTTCTTCATTTTGTTATTTCGTATCTCTAGGTGGAAGAAACCACCATGTAACCCAGATAAAGTATTATAGTATGCTGCCAATTTTACAACATCTGTCCTGAAAAATTACATCATTGGTTAGCAAAGCACCTGGATGTAGACTGTGGTTAATAGCCGTGTTGTTTTTGCCCTTGTGGCTCTTCCTTATATAAATATTTGGTACTCAGCTCTTTTGAAAAACTGCAGATATCCAAACTACTAAGAATGCAGATAATGGGAAATATCTCCCTCTCATGGTATCTTTGTTAATGTTAAACTTTGACCCTACCACTAACCAGCACATTTATGCTTTAAGATCCCATTAAATAAAAACAGGGGGGAGCAGAAGTTGCACGTTGGGCTAGAAGTGAATACCCTTGTCTCCCACTCAGAAGGTTGAGAGTTCAATCCTAGACAGCATCAGATGTTTCTCTATCAGCAGACAGACAAAAAAGATATCTGCTGCAAACTCTGCATGGGCATCAGGAAGGGCATCTGGCTAGTAATTCTTAGCCCCATTTAGTCACCCCAACTCCACCCCGATATAAAGGAATAGCAGGGTCCTTTAAAAAAAGCGTGAAAAAATGGCACCAAGAACCTATGCTAACAGAAGTGGTCCTTGCAAATATTAAAGGTAAAGGTTCCCCTTGTACATATGTTCCTGAATCTAAGGGGCAGTACTCATCTTCATTTCAAAGTTGAAGAACCAGTGCTGCCCGAAGACGTCTTCATGACTAAACGCTGAAGATGCATGGAACACTTACCTTCCCACCAAAGGTGGCCCTATTTTTATACTTGCATTTTTACATGCTTTCGAACTGCTAGGTTGGCATTGCACATTGGGTGATTTGTCTATCACCCAAATGAAGCACACACAAATTCCAGGCTTATATATCAATACGTTCAACATCTGGCATCATTCAGTAGAAAAGATAAAGGGAAATTCAAAAAAACTAAAGCTGGGAAGCAAATATTTTTCATAGAATGGTAGATAGGGATAAAAAAATCCAAATACATTAGGATGATGTGAACCTTCAAAGCAGCCATTTCATTCAAAGAAGATTAAAGGACATCACCCACTTTTAATCAAATCTTTGAATCTTTGAGTTGATTTGAGGCATCAAATCAAATTAGGCTTTGATCTGAACTGCTTTGGAAAGATTCAGTGATGACTCCAATATATATATATATACAATCTTTGCACTCCAGAGACCCAAATGTTGTTGAATCTTTCCTTCCACAAATATACAAGACTGAGAGAAGTGATGGGCTATTGGATATTGATACAAGTAGTTGGATAATGAACTTTATCTTTTCTTTGCTGTTCATGTCTCATTCTTATGTTACAGTTACATAAGAAAAGTTTGGTTAGTGGGAAAGGGAAGAGAATTGGATTTATTCTGATGATCATTTTTGATTGATATGGCCTTCTTCAAGTTGTATTCTTTTATTCTAATCTTTTTCAAAATTCTCTATTTATCTGACAGTATAATTCCTGTTAATGTCTACGTCCAATCTATCTATAGCTGTTTAATTCTTTCAGTCTCCTATTTCATTTACATTCATTTTTCCAAATAAAATGAAACTCTGTTTTCTTTGTTACTTAACTGCGACTCTCATATTGAATGTCATCACCCTGATCACTGGATAAGTAGGTATGAAATAGGCTATATCAGTTAGCCTATTGTATTCAGTACAGATTATTAATATTATATATACAACATCTCAGTTTTAAAAAGAACCAAAAGGAACATGTTATCTATCCTTCCCAGAAGTGGACAACCTGCCAATCCAAAAACAGGAAGTGGTCAGTGTGTATATATTCTTCAGATTTCAATAAAACCTCCTTAAGGAAGGTCAAAAAAGAAGTGGAACATTAAAACAAATTGTCAACTTGAGAGATGGTTGGGAAACTGATGTGTTAACCTTTTCTAATTATTACTATTTCTAAGAGATTCAGTGTGGTGCAGTGGTTAAGGCACCATGCTAGAAACCAAGAATCCTAGAATTGGTATCAGAAGAAATTTAGAACTGAGGAGAAATTTCCTGACAGTTAAAACAATTAATCAGTGGAACAGCTTGCCTCCAGAAGTTGTGAATGCCCCAACAGTCTTCAAGAAGATGTTGGATAGCCATTTGTATGAAATGGCATAGGGCTTCCTTCCTGGGCAGGGAGTTGGACTAGATGACCTCCAAGGTCCCTTTCAACTCTGCTATTGTATTATTGTATTGAAATAATTACTTATCAAATATTGTATATGAATGTATCTAATATGCACTTAGAGAACCAGGCTAAAAACTGGATGACCATGAGTTCTAGTCCCACTTTAAGCACAAAACCAACTGGGTGACTTTGAACCAGTCACTCTCTCTCAACCCTAGGAAGGAGACAATGGCAAATCACTCCTGAAACATCTTGCGAAGAAAACTATAGGGAAATATCCAAGCAGTTACCAGGAGTCAAAAATCAACTCGAATCCACCCCCCCCAAGTAATTATAAAAACATATTGCAAGATACTCTTTATTGAAGTGTAATACTGCTTAAGCTACACGGCTGAAATTAGGCCAGGTCCATAGCCTCTAAAAAGCATATCTTACCTGATAGTCTTATCCGCTTCTGACTAAAAACAAAGCAGCTGCAGATATTTAGATGCTCCATTTATGTCTTACTGTCCAATAAATTATGTTTCAATATGACCTTAAAATCAGGGTGCTCTTAATATATACTGATATACTTTGGCCATGTCATGCATGCAAATTCATTGGAGAAGTCAATGATGCTAGGAATGGTTAAAGGAACAAGAAAACAGTGCAAACAGAGAACACCCTGGTTTGATACAAGGATGAACAACTGAAAGACATAGTATCAAGGAGAGCAATTGTCTATAAAGTCGCCACGGGTCAAATGGTAAACAACAACTTATTGCATTGCATGGCAAGAAATTCAGGTGTGGTTTGCTCTTAATTTAATTTAATATTTAAATTTCTATACTGCCCTTCTCCCTTCCGGGACTCAGGGCGGTGTACAGGCAGCAGTAAAATCACAAATAAAACATAGAAAACAATTAAAAACCTATCAAAATACATTAGATAATGAGTAGCCTGTCTAAAACCTATTAAAATCCCTACTAAAACCATATAAAATTAAAACGTTTAAAAGTATGCCAGATTAAAAACTATGCCGCTCGAAATAAGTGGATCTTCAAAGCCCAACGGAAGAGGCGTAGGTCTGTGATTGTCCATAGGTCAGGGGGTAGGTCATTCCAGAGGGCGGGGGCTGCTACAGAGAAGGCTCTCCCCCTGGGGGTCGCCAGCCGACATTGCCTGGCCGACGGCACCCTGAGGAGGCCCTCTCTGAGGGAGCGAACTGGACGGTGGGAGGTATTTGGTAGCAGGAGGCAGTCTTGCAGATAGCCAGGTCCCTTGCCATGGAGCGTTTTAAAGGTGGTTACTAATACCTTGAAGCGCACCCGGAAAGCCACAGGCAGCCAGTGCAGCTCGCGCAGGAGAGGTGTCACGTGGGAGCATCTGAGCCTCTTTCCTAGGGCTCAGGGAGGATGAGAAAGCCAGCTCAAGGTCCTCCAGGCAGGACTAGAACACGTGGTCTCCTGGTTTCAAGTCTTGTGCCTAACATCACAAGCTGTCTGGCCTAGAAAATATGCAGAGTAATAATAAAGGTAAAGGTCCCACTCACACATATGTGCCAGTCGTTCCCAACTCTAGGGGGGTGATGCTCATCTCCATTTCATAGCCGAAGAGCCAGCACTGTCCAAAGCCGTCTCTGTGGTCATGTGGCCAGCATGACTAAATGCTGAATGTGCACAGAATGCTGCTACCTTCCCACCAAAGGTGGTTCCTATATTTCTACTTGAATTTTTACATGCTTTCAAAATGCTAGGTTGGCAGAAGCTGGGACAAGTTATGGGACTCCATTATGTTGCACTAGGGATTCGAACAGCTGAACTGCCAACCTTTTGATCAACAAGCTCAGCATCTTAGCCACTGAGCCACCGCATCACACAGAGTAATAATATGTTCATTTAAATACACATCCCATATTGTCTTTTCTTGGCTCTCTTAAAAAGAAAAAAAAACAAAGGAGTGATTTTTTTTTATACCCCAAGAGATTTTTCTAAGGCATCCCTGAAAACAAATACTTGCTTATTCAGTTCAGAGAGGCAGCATTATAAAAGAGGTTTATAAAGAACAGTAGTAACAGTCTATACGACTTTCCTGAATTTATGGAAAATATTGATTGGACTCTTAGTCTGTGTTGCAATACCACTGCATGGTCATGTGAATGATGGCAAAAATGACAGAGCCAACAAGTCTATTTGTTTTATAACTGAACAATCAAATGCCCAGCTTAGGAAAACCTTCCCATCACAGATACTATTGATCAAAACTGTATCAATGCTCTTGGACAAAAAATCTCTACCTTCTAGGAAAAAAGACTGAAGGAACAAGGACAGATGATAGTACAAGGTCTAAACCAGGAGTGTCAAACTCAAGGCCTATCTCTAGGAATCAGTTCAGTTGCCAGGTTATGAAGTATTAAGAGAGGGTAAAGAATTATGGGTTAGGCTGGAAAAATTCATAATAAAGAGCAGATCCATTCAATGTCCCTTGTTTAGGTACTGTACTCATTCAACCCCCCCCCCAACCCCCCAAGATGTGGCATGTAATCAGCTGCTGAAAACAGTAAAATGGATTTATTGTTCTAAACAGGGAAATAAATGTGTCTGTTGGTAGGAGACATTCTCAGTATTCTGGTTATAAATCTAATATACATGAACCAATATCTCCCAAGGTTATAGAGATTAATCTATTTCTTGATAAAATAGAGAATTTGATCTGAAACTAATTTTAAACTAATTAAAATTCTAGTTTAGGTGAATGTTCTTACATTTTGACGCATATGTTATTTCTGAACATTTTTATATATTTGTGTCTGTGCCTGTGTGTTTATGCGACAGAGAACATTTTCATTCTAGGACACCTGTCACATTCTGGCAATTATCTCCCCGATACATCAGTCCTTTCAAACTGTTAATGTAATTTTGTGAGCATAGTTGTTTATGTAGTATAAGTATGTTTGCACTGTCAAAGGCTTATTAACATTATTAACAATATAACCTTCCCCCCATTCTTCATGGCTCTGTACAGGATTATTAATATGGAAACTATACACACCTGAAATATTACAAGTACTTCTTGGTAGGTATGTTTGCATGTGCAAATATAGATTATATTTAAAGTAATTGGTGCATCTGTGACTAACAAACTCATTATCTTTACTTGTACAATAATAACATTCTCTGATACGACCCTTCATTTCCATCTTTAAAGTGGGAGTAATTCTTTCTTTACATGCATAACATTATCCTGCTTCAATCTGCTGATATGCCGCCTACAGCAAAAGTATCTATCCATTATTGCATATTTGTCAAGTTTAATTCTATTGAACATTTTTTTAAAGTGGGGAAAAAATGAAATGGTGAAAAACACTCCACCTGATAGATTAGTGATGGCAAACAATTTGGGCTCAGTGATTCAAAAATTAGGAAAATGTCTAACTTTACGCTACTGCTCTCTCTCTCTCTCTCTCTCTCTCTCTCTCTCTCTCTCTCTCTCTCTCTCTCTCTCTCTCTCTCTCTCTCTCTCTCTCTCTGCCCCTCCCTCCCTCCCTCCCTCCCCCTCCCCCTCTCTCTTACATATACAAATACACACATCTTGAACAAAAGAGGCACGATTCTTTAAATATTCATTCATTTTTTTAAAAAATACAGCCTAATCACATTTGTGATCCTCAGTATCTGCTGTGCCCTACTTACCTCCAAGCAGTGTTCTTTTTCTGTTGACAGGCCGCTATAGCCTAACCACAGGAGTGGCGGGTCACATGACTCCTTCATTCTTGAAGTGGCTTTAAGAATACTCTTCCATGGCTTTTGTATTCTCCAAAAACTGCACAAAAGCACAAAAGCACATAATAATAATAATAATAATAATAATAATAATAATAATAATAATAATAATAATAATAATAATAATAATAATAATAATAATAATAATAATAATAATAATAATATATAACCCGCTCTCTCTCCCCAAAGGGACTCAAGGCAGGGCACAGGGAATTTAAAATACATATAAAATCACAGACATAGTACAATATTAAAATGAAATTAAACTAACCCTGCGCTAAAATCCCATATTAAAACTAAAAATAAGTCGCTAAAAACCCTAAAAACAGTTGATTACCCCAGGCCGGCCAAGCAGAAAAAGTGTGTTTTTAATTTTTGACGGAAGGAGCGGAGGTCCGTAGTTGTTCTAATTTCGGGGGGAAGGTCGTTCCAGAGGGTCGGGCCCACCACAGAGAAGGCCCTTCCCCTGGGCGTCGCCCACTGGCACAGCCTAGTGGATGGCACCCGGAGAAGTCCCTCTCTGTGGGAGCGAATCAGCTGCAGGGATGTATGGGGCAGGATGCGATCCCGCAGATAGAAATTTCATCTTCTATGAAACCTACCCCAATTCTTCTTTTTTGTTTAATATTACCTTTTTTTTTAAAGAAACGGGAACTAAAATAAAGCACTGAAAGTGATAAACTACAATAAAATCTTAAATTCTTTCTGCCTAGAACAGGTTTAATAAGCATTTTTAGGAAACAAAAAATTGGTGATTGACTATTGCCAACTGTTTTGCTTGGAAATCTGCTTGCCTTCTCAGAACAAGAGAAAGCAATAACCTAGGATGGTAGGGAACATTTTGGGGGCCCAGACCCAGGTTGACTGGTAAATAGCTAATTTGTTCACAAAAATACAGCCATGTTTTATGCAGCTTAGAATCTTCCATCCTCTTGAAATTTCAAAATACAGTGATTAATAAGATTGCCTTTGCCTACAATTTTTTGAAAGAGCAATGACCTGTCCACAAGTAAAGTTTAAATTATTAAGTGCAAAGTGTTTCCTAGCAACCAAGGTTAAAATCCTATTGGGTTGTATAAGGGCCTTATTAAGAGATATACAGATAGGGTTAAAATTTCACAACAAAAACTGTTTTTCCTAAGTTATGTGGGTGAAAATAAAAGTTTAAAGGCAGCAACTCTTTTACCAGTGACATTTACAATGAGGTAGCATTCATATGAAACTGGTCATGAGAAAGCTTTCAAATAGAGCTGAATTCTTGTCACCAAAAGCAGTGATCCTGCAGTGTAGGGGAATAAAGGTGCATGATTGAATCCACATACTGGATTTGAACCCTTTTTGGTAACACCTCAATCGGTCCATTTTTTTTATTCAGGTTGATCATTCTTAAAATAGTTCATGTGGTTGCCAAGAGCTGTTACCCACCAGATGGCACATCATCAACCAATCAATTTTCTATTATATCATTAAAAAAGTATATCTGCTATCAACTGAGAAAAGTCCACCAGACAGATGTAGTTTGAACATTTGTCTTAATATCGCTTATCAACTGACATCAATACAGCTCAAGAATCCATAGATTAGAGGACTATAGAACTAATATGAGATATCAATACATTTGGAACAACATGGATTAATACAACCAATTGCTTGTGAAGTTCTTGACAAAACTATAAAATCATGTCATCCCAGGACAACAGAGCGCACCAAGTTGGGCCACTCAGAATGCTTTTTCTAACTTGCAGTATTTGAAGCTCAGAATATTTTAGTTAATGGTTATGTTCACCTGGTATATTTGAGTAGGGGATGAGGAGATTAATAAGGAGTGTAAATTTAGTCAATGTTAGTGCATGTGAAGGATAGTTTGAGCCCCAAAGACTCTTGGTTCTGATTTAGGTTAAATCAAACAAACCCAGTTGACTATGTCATACATCCAACATAAATCCAACATACGACCTACCCCCTGAACTCCGCACCATCTCTGACCTCCGCCTCTTCCGCAAGTGTCTGAAGACACACCTATTCCATCTAGCCGGCCTAGCATAACCCCCATTACTGACTCTTAGATAGTTTTAAATTTGGGTTTTTTAAATTCGGTTTTTAGCGCAGGGTCTATTAGAATAAGTTTTTTAAAATTTTATATGTTTTATATGTGTTTTAACATCCCTGTGCGCCGCCCTGGGTCCGTTTGGAGAAGGGCGGGGTATAAATTTAATAAAATAAATAAAATAAAAAAATAAATCAATCATAGAGAGACAATTACTCAACGCTGCTCACATTTAGCTACAACCCTGAACAACTGGATAAGTCTTCACCATATAGACCAGCAACATGGGTCAACTTTCCTGACTATAAACACTTCTCCTTACAACCAGAAAGATTTCCTAAATGAGGAAAAATGTTCAGCAGTGGAGTTAAATTATTGTATGCGAGCTTGTAACTCAGCATTACAAAAACTAAGATCATGGAATCCGGCTCTTTCAATTCCTGGCAAATAGATGGGGATGAAATGGAGGTAGTGACAAATTTTATTTTCCTGGGCTACAAGATCACTGCAGATGAGGACTACAGCCAAGAAATTAAAAGACACTTGTTCCTGGGTAGGAAACTTACTTTTTACTTTTATTAAATTTGTATACCGCCCTTCTCCCTTGCGGGGGACTCAGGGCAGTGAACAGGCACAATAAAACAGTAAAACTATGGAAACTAAGGAAAGCTATGGCAAATCTGGACAGCATACTAAAAAGCAGAGATATCACCCTGCTAACAAAAGTGTGTATAGTCAAGGCTGTGGTTTTTCCACTTGCAATGTATGGCTGTGAAAGTTGGACCATAAGAAAGGCTGAGTGACAAAGAATTGAGGCCTTTGAACTATGGTGATGGAGAAGACTCCTGCAAGTCCCTTGGACTGCAAGGTGATCAAATTTGCCAGTCCTAGAGGAGATCAACCCTGACTGCTCTTTAGAAGGCCAGATCCTGAAGATGAAACTCAAATATTTTGGCCACCTAATGAGAAGGAAGGACTCACTGGAGAAGAACCTAATGCTGGGAAAGACTGAGGGCAAAAGAAGAAGGGGACAACAGAGAATGAGGTGGCTAGATGAAGACCCTGAAGCAGTGTGACCTTAAATGGACTCCAGAGGATGGTAGAGGACAGGAAGGCCTGGATGAATGTTGTCCATGGGGTCACAATAGGTCAGACATGACTTTTCAACTAACAACAACAATGTGTGCCTAGCTTAGATGGTAAAAGCTTTGCACTCTGCTACTCAGAACATACAAGGAGCTTCAGGTCCTAATGATGTAGTCTTCCCATTACCCACTTGGTAAAAATGATGCACTTTGTTTTTGATATTTGCCTTGATAGAGAACATTGCATTGCATTCACTATCTCTTCTATTATATGCAACAGTTCTTGGAAGTACCGATAAAACCTTCTGACCCTGCCCTAGAATCTCTTTTGCCCAGTGGCCATGCTAGAGGAAGCAAAGACCCCACTTAGAACCATGGGATCCATAAGCTTATATCTGTACCCTAGAGATAAGCAGCCATAACAAGATGGATTTTGTTCTTTAGAAGCTTCTCCAAGCATTTTCAAAGAGGGGGCTAGATTTGAAGTATTATTGAAACTAAACATCCCTTTAGCAATTTGTACAGCATTACTTAGAAAAAATGATAAATTCCATGCATGTTTCTCCTGGCTAAGGAGATACTGCAATGCAGCATAGGAATTACCAATCTTATAATGGTTGCTGCCAGTTATCATTATTTTTTAAGTGATACATTTGATAACAACAGACCTGGTATAATGAAACATGGTGATATTTCATGTTTACATCAACTTGTAATACATCTACATATTTTAGCCCCTAAGCAATCAACTTCTAATAAAACACTTGCACTAGGAAGCTCCCACTGATTTTCTATATTTTAGATCTGAAATCTTATTAAGGCACATGATGTTCCATTTGTAAGTCATTTGTGGCTTTCTGATAAATGAATAAGTTTGCTTATGATTAGAATCCATAGGCTTATTTCTGTACCCTGAAGATAAGCAGCCATAGCATGATGGAGACAAATATTGACAAAAGCAGATAAAACATTTATAATAATGAAAAGTAATTGAATGCTATTTTTAAAAGCCACAATCAAAATGGACACATTTTGCTTATGGGAAACGTTGAGCCTTTGGGAGAAATAAATTACTCCTCTTCTGCTTCAGAAATTCTATGTATTCATGGTTGAAATTTAAATAATTAAAATCTACTAGAGCAGGCTAGCAACTCTTAAAAGTTTTGATTTGTTTCGCTGAATATTATTCATGGCAAAGTTAGTAATTACTACCTGCACTGAAGTTCACAAAAACTTATTTCAAAAGTTGTGAATTACAGATAAACTATATATATTTGTACATAATCTGCTGACTGCCACATTGCCAGATTTAGAAATCAGGTTAATGTTTGACAGCTGCTTAGGTTTCCTTCACTTTGTTGACTGACAGTGTTCAACCCTTAATAAACTATTGACTCAGGCTATAACCTTGTCTATCTAGATCAGGGGTGTCAAACTGGCAGCCTGCAGACCGGATACATCACGTGCAGGCCACACCCACCCCAGCTCTGCAAAGGCAAAAAATGTCACGATACGTAACCTGACACCATGTGACGTGATTGAATTTCACACCCATAGTCTAGATCAATATACTGTAAGTTGTGCTTTTCCTCACATTTCTCTTATTAAACAAACATTTGTGTAATGTTCCATTATAATATTAGCACCTATTTACATTCACTTGTAAGGATACAAAGTGTTTCTACAAACAGAAATAAGTTCAGGTTTCCTTAAATACCAGAATATTAATATGAGCATTCAGATGCTGCCTAGAGAGTAATCAGATAAGAGACAGTATACTCCACAGCTTGATAATGAGCAACGCAAGGAGTTCAGAAAAGCCCCTTCATAGTATCTTGTGCTGAAAAGAGAATGGTTAGATAATTGTACTTTCAGACTTACAAGTTTCTGTTGATGTAACTCCACAATAAAGTAGCATCGGCTTATCTGACCATATTTCTTGTCTAGTCTACATAGGAAGGCTGAGAAATAGTAAGGCTAAAAAAACCTTCAAGTTGGTAGTCCCCAACTTGACATTTTTAAATCACCACTCAGTAATAAAAAAAAAGCATGTTTATGGAAGAAAGCAAAATAAATCTCATGGTCTATATTGAGCGAAGGGAAAATGTTGTATGATTTCAACCAATCTTTTAAATGTTAAGGACAGCAATTGAGCTTTCAGAGCTATGTTGGGCAGAGAAAGTATGTACTACTCCTCAAAAATTGGGTGTGGTAAGAATTAAAAAACTTGTTTGACCTTTATTTTATCTATTTTTATACTTTCAATATAAAGCCCAACTTTCTGTCTATGAGGCATTCTTATTCAATGCAATTCATATGACTAGTTCGTATATTAAAAGTAATAATAAAGAACCAGCTTTGGGAGGAGCTCAGAATGGGGGATGGAACACACAAAAGTCCTAATGTTTTATAGGAATAGATCACACACACACACACACACACACACACACACACGGGAAAGTAGGCTTTAAATGATTTTCCTGAGACATGATACTGATTCATGATGGCACAAATTCATCATGATATATACATTTTTACTGCTTTTAAATCTGCATAGATTAAGGAGGGAACAACATAGTATGGATTGAGGAATGAAAATGAACATGATAACAAAATAAAAATAGTACTTTTTGTCCTATTCCATCTCTCTTACTATGTCATTCTGTTTCCTGCTTTAATACTGGTCTGATAACGTATCATTTTCTTGGATAGTTTTCTTCAAGCAAAACTTATTTTGCTGTATTTACTTTTCAGTGTCTTGAGATACATTTTCCTGCAATTACTTTGCTGAACCTCTGACTAAAATCCTTTTTCGGAGCCCTACAAGACAGACAGTGTCTCAATTTTTGCCATCACGAGCTGACATGTAATACATTGTGGAAATGAGCCATGGGTACTACATTTCATTTTTCTTTTCTCTTTTCTGTTTTTGGTGCTGGCTCCAGGAAATGGTTTCCATTAGTAAAGGCAATCTTACAAGAAAGAGAAAACAGAAAATAATCACAGTGTGATTTCTGGATATGATTGTTCTTCTGGGGTAATTACAGCTGTAATCTTATGCACTGGTATATTTTATTTTATCATTACCTTGGCCAGAAACGTGATCACTCAGCCTAAGCATCTTAACCATTAAGGAGTTGGTATAATAGAAAAGAACAGAGTGACATATAAAGTGAATTCCTCTTTGCCTGAAGTGAAATTGACATATTTAACCCCACCACCACCATCACTGGTCACGTCTCAGGATTTTTAATTGAAGGGAAAATAAATGATGAAAACACCACAACAACTATCTGGAACCTGGTGCCCTCTAGATATATAGGAATTGCAGTACCTATTGCAGTACCTATTGAAATACTCCCTCAGAGCACACCATGGCTAGAACTCCTCCTGTCTGAGCTGACAAAGGCTGTTTCATTTTGGCTTTTCTTGGTTCATGATAGTAAGCAGGATGATATTAACCAAATGGATTCAGGAAGTTGGAAATGCAAACCTGAGAGAAAGAATGGATCCAACTATTTAGAAGAAGTACTTGGGAAGCAGCTCATAAAGAAACTGTGAGAAAAATATCCCAGATATTTTTTCTGCATATCAAAAAATGATCACGGAGACTGATGGCAAAAGGTAACAGCAGTTTAATAACATTAGCTAATGGATTCCCATTCCCAATAAGAATAGAATCCAGGTACAGAGTTGCACCTTAAATACATGAACTGACGTATCACATGCGTCATAACTTGAATACACAAAAACAAAATTGCGTGCTCAAAACATAATGTGAAAAGTACATGGAAAATCCCCAAATGTTCCGAAAACCATACGTGTTCAGAAGCCCCAAAGGACCTCTCAGAACTTTCCCAGAACTAAACGATAAGATCATTACCGGCTTCCTGCAAAACATGTCCTGTTACTCCTTGTTACAAAGGAAGGGATTAGGCTATTTTTTGATCAGGTCACCATAACTTTCTGATTATGTTCCAACCTGTGATTTTCCAGAAAAGCTTTGCTAAGATTTAGGCCCAAAATGAAGC
Source organism: Rhabdophis nuchalis (assembly GCA_039707465.1). Lineage (NCBI taxonomy): Eukaryota > Metazoa > Chordata > Lepidosauria > Squamata > Natricidae > Rhabdophis > Rhabdophis nuchalis. The sequence continues at coordinate 65,611,793 of CM077646.1, forward strand.
CTACCTAAAACCAAAGAATTTGCCCAAAGAATCCAAAATCTGTATTCTCTCAGAAACTTACTATGGATCCACAGACATTGGTTATTGACTTCTACAACCTTTCTTGAAAACTAAACTGTATGATAAACTAATAAAGACAGTTTTGACATGAGCATCTATATTAATTTCAACTGAGATTCAAGTTTGGTTTTGCTATTGAGATTGCACTGATCACTCTGGTGGCCAGCCTTCCTCTGAATATGCTATCAAAGGTTGGAAAGTGGAAACACTTGCTCCATTCCAATATGGACACTTTGTTCCAAAGGTAATTATGTTTATTACACATACAATGTACAACTTCAGAGTTTAGCTGTATCTCTAATGTTTTGCAACAGCCAGAGAAAGGGCTGATTAAAGTAAATCAGTGTCTTGAAATGAAATGTTACCAGTTTGTGAATGACATCCATTTCTACCTTTTTTAAATCAAACTGAGTTGAATGCATGAAGTCCTAAATTATTGTCTGCCAGTGAAAATGGACTGAACAAAGGTCAGTAAAAGATGTTCATCTCATAAGATACTGTGTATCGTTGTTCAAAAGTAAAGAAAAATGATTTTGCATTCTTTCTAAATCAATATATTCATATTTTGTTTATGTTCATTTTAATCATCTTTGTTCTTGTTCTACAAACAAATTAATTCCATAGCATAGTTTTTTTTTAATTAACTTAAAATCATGCATCAGCTATAATTTTATGTGTATAGAGATATCCCATTTTCAGTGATCAATGAACCTACAGGTTAATTTAGAATAATCTACAATTAATGCACTCTACTTGAGGCATTCTTTGAAAATAATTCAAATACTTCAGTTACTTCAAAACACTACATCAAATTAAATCATCCAATGAATTCACAAAGAGACTTTTAACATCGTTGAAATTCAGTGGACATTGTATTTCTGGCTTTGTCAGACTCATGAGAAAATTTGCAACTCTGCTTCTATGTATGGACCAAGCTAGGACAAGGACTGAATAATGTGATGGACTTTTCAGGGGGGGGGGGTTGTGTGTGGGAAGTTGATACAAATGTGTGTTTAATGAGCCTCCCAAAACCCAGTCTACCAGAATGCTTGGGGAAAGATAATTGCTGAGGGAGAGAGGGAGAGAGAGAGAGAGGGAGAGGGAGGGGGGAGGGGGAGGGGAGGGGGAGGGGTAGGGGAAGGGAGAGGGAGAGGGAGAGAGAGGGGGGTGAGGGGGAGGGGAGAGGGAGAGGGAGAGAGGGAAAGGGAGGGAGAGAGATGCTTCTGTTTTCATATAGAAAATCATTTTGCAGAAAAGGGACATCTCTGCATTCTGTCTTCTCTGATCTCACCTCCTACTTCAGAAACAGCAGATTTAGATTTTCAGTTTCTTTCCTGGGAAACATACAGGGAGAAAGTCAATGGGGAATTTTGTAGGGAAGGTTACACATTGCTTAGGCAAGTCTCCTATACCTGAGCAATTTCTGCCAGTCCCTGTTCTCATGGATATATCAGAATAACCCAACAGGCAATGGCCGCCTAGTAAATACTTAAAAAGCAAGTCTACTATTGGGTGATAGTACACCTAGCACCGGTATGTGAAAGCTTTAAAGAACTCACCACACTCTGCTTGTCTTTTTGTCACTAGGCTTAGCTTCAATTTTTTGTTTGGTCAGACCAAGTTACAGTAAATAGCCGTTCAGGTCAGCCTTCTGCATTCTGAATGTAGGCTAAAAGCTGATCATTATGCAGTCTTGCGTCAAACCTGTCTGCACAGATTTCCATTTGTCAGCACTGGGTGAATTGTCACAATAAACATTTACTAGTTTTAAGGCTGGGGACTAAAGCTGCAAATGCCACTTTTTCTGTGCCATTTATTTTCTTAGTGGCCTGTCTCAATCAATCAGATCAGTCCCCAAAGCTTACATCTGTCAGCATGCCTCAATCTCTTCACTCCATTCCATGACAATCCAGCTGAGCTGGACAAAGTCTGCAACAGTTGTAATGAATGCATACGTGAAGCCCTGTTCTTCCTCTGGCCATTTGCAAGCTTCAGCCAAAGTCAGCCAATTCTACCAACTGCCGACCTTTGACAATGAATTCCTGTCTGCCTGAATACATGGGGCAATTACTCAACTCTGAATCCCACTTCCTCTCTGTGTCAAACTGCCTCTGCCAACTTACTTCTACCAACTCCATTGCCAAACTCTGCTTCCACAACCTGTCTGTACTTATCTGCTCCAGTGACTTCATCAGCTTTTGAAAGATGCTCCAGAGCTATCAGTCAGCTTAGCAGCCTCTTAGTCACTTGGGAACAATATGGCTACCTGAGATGGGAAGTGAAATTCTCTTGGTGGGAAATCCCTTATAAATGTTGTCATTTAGAACAATGTTTCTCGAATTTGGCAGTGTTAAGATGTGTGGACTTCATCTCTCAGCATTCCCCAGAGAACACACTACTAAATCCATTAATGCTTTTCGAAATCTGATCTATTCTTTGCTAATTTGTACATCCCTACTCGTTCATAGTGGGCATTCCATGAATGTTAAGCCAAAACCATTCAAGTCACACTGGCCATTTCTAGATTGAATTTAAAATGTTCTTTAGATATATAAAGTAGTCTATGTCATTGTACAAGATATTTAAACCTCAGATTTTGCTTTCTTGTTTAAGACAAAATATTTCTTTGGATACATCAGTAAAACAATGACTTCTCAGTTGGTGTGTTATGCAATGGTTTTCTTACAAAACACTAAGCAATAAAATTTATTTACACATTTTACAAATAAATAAAAGATAGATAGATAGATAGATAGATAGATAGATAGATAGATAGATAGATAGATAGATAGATAGATAGATAGATAAATTCATTCTCCCCCTATAAGGCAAATAGTTTTAGATTTGGAGATGCACTTTTCAGTCACAACATTTTTTTAGACCAGAGGCTACATTTTACTTTTGAGTGGCCTGTCATGTTGCCTTCTTTATACTAGGAGAAGGAAGAGCAAACATTTATTTGTTTGTAAAATTTATAAGTTCATCCCTTTTAAACAAATATCTCTGGGCTTACAATGAATACATTAAAATCATATTAAGAAATCCAACCATATAAAAACAATACAGAATTCAATTAGAATAATCATCCTATTTTAACAAGGTGACTCAGAACAACTCATAACAATAACAGACATCTGAGGCTCCATTAATATCCAGGACTCAATGTCTGATGATGGAAGCCACAAAAAAACCCCTTACATATGAATTAATTTCATATGAATTAAAATGACAATAAATACTGTTTACATGATTATTTCCTTCCTTCTGGTACATTAAAATTACTCCTAGGTATTTTCTGAAGAGTTTTTGTGAATCACATCCAGCAGGAAGTACGTATCCATTTCTGAAGTCTCCATTTATACAGGTTGGTCGTCATCATCATCATCATCATCATCATCATCATCATCATCATCATCATCTTTTATTCCCCTTGCTAGCATGTTCATAGATTGATTTTATAAATAATAATACAATTTTTCCATTAATAGTTAAGTCCCAAAATAATTCAAGCCATGCATTGCTTTGATAAGACTTTATAAGCAGATACATCATAGCTGGATTAGAAAAATAAAAGAAAGGATGAATCAATACATACAATACATAATTTCAGCAGCCTTTTAAAATGCTACCTTTATCTGGAAGACTTTATTTTATGACAATTGGCAGAGTAATTGTAGTTATTCATAGATTTACATATATCTATGGTGAGAGTATAAAGATTTCTTATGTAGCTGTGACTTACTTACCTAAAGTGAATTTTGCCACATTTGAATATCTGGAATGCAGCATTTAGCCTTAAGAAATCATTTCTCTCATGATGATATTCATGAAATGCTAGCTGCCTTGGCACTGAAATACAAATGACTTTTTGAAAAATAAAATGTGTAAACTATTGTTTTGTTTAGCTGATACATGTGTTGCAAAGACTAGATATTTCAAATCAGCTTGAAATTAAAGATGAGAACATAGTCACTGTAGAGAAACTAAGCAAAGTGTATAATGAGATAAGAGATTTTAAAAAATGGTATATATCATGGAAATCTATTAAAGTTATTTATTTGCAGTAAATCATATGGCTGCCCATCTCACATAACATGACCATGGCCAGCATGCAAACACAATAATTAAAACAACAGAGCCAAACTTAAAACACTTAAAACACAAAAATAAAAATAAAAACATGAAACGCCAGAGAAATCACTGAAGTCTAGGAAATGGCCCTTGTCAGGCCACAGGAGTGCTGATTTACCACCAGCCTATCAGGTATTTAGGAGAAGAGAACTTGACATCACAAGGAAACAACAACCAACGACTTAGTGGCCAGCCATCAATACCCCAATCAACAGTTATGGGGGCACACAGAACCTGGCACCATGTAAATACTGCACATGGAATAGCCCAAAGCATACATTCCAGTAGAGAGAAATTGCCTGAGGATGGGCTCCAGCATGAGTCTGAAAACTCAGAAGGCTAAACCTCTGGTCCCGGTGACTGGCCCAGATTGGATCCTGAAACATCATCCTGGCACCCATATATTTGTTTTCAATCATGAAAAACATGAAAAGCCAAGTCTGTGAAAGTGACCACCTGCGCCGCCATGAGTTGCCGGTGGGTGATGAGTGCATGGCGCAACAACAACAACAACGACAGCCAACCACGTTTGAGAACATGCCCCCTATCACCAACCAGCCGGAAAGCCCAAGTTCACCCTGCCCACAACCATCATGTCCGTAGGCGATCTCAGAGGATGACGTACCTGTTGCTCCTGACTGTCCAGTGCTGAAGGCAGCCCTTGATCAACCAGACACATCAACATCAGCCGAAGAGGCGGGGGGAGGAGATCCATCTCCTATGGCAGCTGAGCAGACACTGAGGCGTTCAGGCCAGATTTGCCATAGGCCCACCCATTTGCAAGACTACGTCTGCGCAGCCCAGGGGGAAGGGGTGCTAAGTCCTTGGACTTACGACCAAGCACTCCCATTGGCTAAGGCGTGCACTCAGGTTGGCGGGAGAATTACAGGTCCCCTATTGGTTAATCGTCTGACAGCCGGTTGTATAAAAGAGCTGTCAGATGGGCGGTTCGTTCATTACTGTTCTAGTTCAAGTTCGAATTAAACCTTTGAAGCAGCTTCCTGCCTCCGTCTCTTTTACCTCAGAGAGCAGTCCTGAGCAATAACAATAATCATATAACTATTTTGCAAATTCTCCAAGGTTGCAGGAAAAGTTATGCTTAAGAGCTTTCTGGAAAGCTAAGGTTGACGGGGCCAACCTCACCTCAAGCGGGAATGACGTTCTATAAAGCGGGAGCCATAGCAGAAAAGGTATGCCTTTTTTAAAAAATAAATATAAAATCTTTATTAATATTTGCCATATAAAACCACACAATGAACAAATATATGGTAAGGGTAGCTGGGAAGACATACATAAACATACCGGGGAAATGTCTAGTCCCCTAGATTGAGAATTGAGTTTATCCCAGTCTAACTTATCAGTTATTATTTATAATTATACAAAGGTTTTTTCCCCTCAAATTTACTATCCTCTTGTCTTATTTATTCCTCACTTTGATTTCTTAGATAGTCTATCTAGTTGGTTCCCTTGGTATCCATTACTCTCCTGTTATACCATGAATACCATTTATTCCAGCTTTTGAAAAAGGTTGAGTCTTGTCTATCTTTTAAGATATATGTTAGTTTGTCTGATTCTGCACAGTTGAAAATTTTGGCTATAATTAGGTGCTCTGGTGGTATGTTAGTATCTTTCCAATGTTGTGCAATAGCCATCCTGGTCACTGTTATTATGTGCGAGAAGAGGTACCAATCTTGATTTTGGATTTCCCTTGGTTTGATGCCTAGCAAATACAGGTTGGGTTTGAGAGGAAAATTCATGCCTGTTATTTCCAAAAGCCAAATTTGTATTTTTCCCAGAGTTAGGTGATTATTGGACAAGTCCACCATTGGTGAAAAAGCGTACCCCTGGACGTCTTACATTTCCAACATCTATCTGATGAGTTCGGGAACATATTTGCAATTTGAGCAGGTGCTAGATACCACCTGTATAACATTTTATATAAATTTTCCTTAAATGAAGAGGCCAGGGTCATTTTCATGGTTTTACCCCAAATTGTTTGCCATTCCTCTAATTTAATATTCCTCCCTATATTCCTCCCCCCAGGCAATCATGGCATCTTTGATTATCTCTTCTCCGACATGTCTCTGCAGCAGCAAATTGTAGGCCTTAGAGATAAATTTTGTTGGTGTTCCCCAAATAATTTTATCAATATCTTGATTTGTCGTATATATTCCAAATTCCTGTTTGTCTTTATTAAATTTAGATTGTGCCTGGGCATATGCCCACCAGTCCAACTTCCATCGCCTTGATTGTAAATCAGCCTGTGTCCTAATGTTACCAGTTTCATCCATCAGGTCCCCATATGTTAAATTTCTCCTTGGGTTATGGACAGTCGGGTATGTTACTGCTTCAATTGGGGCTAACCAACTTGGAATTTGGGTATACAACTGTTGTTTGATTTTCCCCCATGTCTTATAGAGAGTTCCCCTAATGTGGTGAGTGACAAAACTTTTAGGTTGCCTATTTTTGGGGGCTATAGGAATGAGTGCCAACCTTGAGATAGGTCATAGCCTTCAATTGTCAAAATCCGTCTTCTTGCTAAAGTGACCCAATCCCTGATTCGGACTACAATTGAGGCATAGTAATAGAGCTCCCAGTTTGGGAGTCCCAAGCCTCCTCTCAGTTTATGTTCTTGCAATATTTTCTTTTTTATGTGTGATTTTTTCCCCTGCCAAATAAACTTCATAGTGATATGGTCCAAATTCTGAAAAAATTCTTTGTTTAATTTTACAGGGGCTGTCTGAAACAGAAAAGTCCATTTTGGAAGAATATACGCTTTTATAGTAGCTATCCTCCCTAACAATGAGTTTGGGATTTTACTCAACTTTCCAGCTCCTTAGTCATATCACCCACCAATTTATTATAATTTAGTTCCTTAATCGCAGAGCATTTATTGGTTAATCAGATTCCCAGATATTTCACTTTTTTGGCACACTCAATTCCCATTAGTTTTTGTATCTGTTCCTTTTGTTGTCCTGTCATATTTTTGACTAGCATTTTAGTTTTTTGCTTATTAATTTTTAGTCCAGCTACCTCTCCATATTCTTCTATTATTGTAATTAGTTTAGGTCCTGAGGTCAGAGGGTCTTCTATCACAAAAACTAGATCATCAGCAAATGCTTGGATTTTATATTCTTCTCCTCTGACTTGCAGTCCTCTAATATTCTTCTCTTGTCTGATTGTGTTTAGGAGAGGCTCCAGTGTCAGAATAAATAGGAGGGGTGACAGCGGACATCCCTGTCTGGTGCCCCTGCATATTGGGATCCGGTCTGATAAAGCCCTGTTAAACAGCAACCTTGCCCATTACGTCGTATAGATGGCCTGGACCGCTTTAACAAATTTAGGGCCAAATTCCATAATTTGCAGTTGTTGTATAATAAAATTCCAATTGACCCTATCAAATGCCTTCTGCGCGTCCAAAAAAATCATACTCATCTGTTTGCCTACATGTGATTCATAGTATTCTAAGCAGTTGGTTATCATACGTACATTATCCCTCAAATACCTACATGGTAGAAATCGATTTTGATCCTGATGGATGAAGTTAGATAGAAACACTTTCAACTTCCCAGCCAAAATTGTTGCAAATATTTTATAATCAACGTTTAAAAGCGAGATAGGTCTATAATTTTTAATTTGAGTTAAATCTGAATCAGGTTTGGGAATTAAAGAAATATAGGCCTCAGTCCATGTTTGGGGAGTTTCCCCCTTTTCCAAGACTTCATTGAACAGGCCTTTCATTTGTGAAATTAAAGTTTCCCAAATACCTTTGTATAATTCCCCTGGGAGCCCATCCGGACCTGGAGTTTTCCCCTGGCCTGTTTTCTGATTGCATTTTCTATCTCTTCCACTATAATCTCTGTGTTTAATATATTTTTATATGTGTCTGGAACTACTCCGAGGTGTTGTTTTATAAGGTAAGATTTGGTCTTATCCTAGAAAAGGTATGTCTTCTGAATCCACCAGATGGAATTCCTCAGCAGACAGGGCCTGCTATGTGCCCTTCCTGCTGGACTCACTTCTAATGGCGTATGTGATCTGTCAATTCTTACCGGCTTTGAAAGGCCTTCAGTCGGTTTTGACATTATCCCATCACTTGTTTTATCATTAATATCCTAACTAGGGGTGGGTTTCAAAAATTTTAGCAAGGGATGGGCATGGCCATGGTAGGTGTGGCCTAGTCAGCCTCCTGCACCATGGCATGGAGGTGTTTTTGCCATCCCTGGGCTCCAGAGGCTTTCCTTGACATTCCAAGAAGGCAAAAATGGCCTCCCCAGGCTACGAAGGCCCTCTGGAGGCCAGAAACGGGCCCATTTCTGGCCTTCCTGAACTTCTGGTAGGTAGCTCTCTCTGAGCTTCTGTGCAGGCCCTGCACTTACCTGCATCCAAAATGGGCTGTGTGGGGACTCCTGGGAGGTGAGGGGTGGGTGGGGCCAGCCAGGAGTGGGATTTGGAGGTTCTCTGAACACCACAGAACCTTAGCTAGAGGTTCTCCCGGACCCCTGTGAACCCCCAGCAGCCTACCCCTTTCCTAACCTAAACCTTATCTTTTCCTGAAACAGTATCAATTGGTGTTTCCAACACTGTTCTCTATAGCTTTTTGAATGTTGAGTAATTGGGTCAGAGTATTTATGCAGCTGTTCTACAGTTCAGTTACCCGAACAGAAATTCTTAACTGTTTTTCTTTTTTCTCTTTTTAATATTTGCCAATCAACTATTTCTTTGAACATAATTTCTATCAGAAAATAACACAAAGGATCTGCATAATAATAATTCATTATATCACCTGGTTTTAAAAACTTTTCACAGTATACTTAAAAATATTGCATTGCTGGATCTCCTTTTGCTCTATTTCATAGATGAAAGCACATGCATTTCTCCCCCACCCCACCCCACATTCCTCGTGACATAACAGGTGCCATTACACTGGTTTTGATCCCTGATGACTGCTTTGACACATGCTCAGAATTTTGACCTGTTATCAGTAATGGCCAGAGGAACTCTAAACAATTTCATTCACCCTATATGTTGTCTTTTCTGTCTTCTATGTCCATCAAACCATCCAACCTTTCTTCTACTTCCATCGACTTGGCCAAACACATTATCTGTTCAAATTGCATGTCCAGAGTCTTTTAGTTTTTATGGGCTAATAATCATCTTCAGGAAACTCATGTCTTTATAACGTTCAGGACCGTTTGGTTGGTTCTTCCTGTAATATATGGATCTTTTTCTGTATGTCTAAATCCATAATTAAAATAAACTACAATTTCCTCTTAGTCTTTTCCAGTGCTCAGCTTTCACAGACATAAAAGCATGGAAAGATCATTGTTCTGATCTCTGCTGTAAAATAGTCTTTCATGTAATTTTTTTTGCCTATATAATCAAAATGCCTGGCCATGACCCAAACAATATTAGTCCATTCAAACTATCCCTGCCCAATATAATAACAAAATAAGAGTTAGAAGGGCCTTTGGAGGTCTTCTAGTTCAACCCCTTATTCAGTCAGGAAACCCTGCACTATTTCAGACAAATGGCTGTCAATCTCTTCTTAAAAATTGCCAATGTTGGAGCATTCACAACTTCTGGCGCCAATCTTCTGGTGCACAATTCCACCAATTGTTCTACGTGCCAAGAAATTTCTCCTTAGTTCTTGGTTGCTTCTCTCTTTGCTTAGTTTCCATCCATTGCTTCTTGTCATGTCGTCATATACACCAGGAGAAAAGGAAATGAAAAGGCAAGTATTGATATAGCTTTGTTATGCCATGTCCACAAAATGTAAAAGCTAGAGTAACACAGATCTTTTTTTTTATATAGAAAAAGTTTTATTGAGTTTTACAAATTTTTTAACAAAAAGGTAAAGGTGAATTAAAAAGATATTTTGAGAACTTTCACGTCGGGAACGTTGGCCCTTCCCGGGCTTCTTAACAAGACATTGGCAATACATTTTTCAATAATACAACAAGGTGAAAATAAATGCATACATATAAATTCTGAATTCTATGCTGGCAGTCGTGTACAAACATCCAGACAAAGATTATGCTATATTAATAAAAATAAAAATAAAAGTCATTTTTTAGATCTAAGTCTCTTGGCAATTGTATCTTCTTGTTCTCCTTCCTGGCTCCCAGCGGGCGGGGCTGTGGCCCCCTCCGCCCCCCCCTGAATCTTCCCCCAGGATAGAGGAATGTTTTTTAAGAAAGGTTTCCGCCTCAGCAACTGTTTTAATCCTTACTCTTCCTCCATCCCAGAACACCAACATCCCTTCTGGCATCGCCCACTTAAACCAAATCTCGTGGTTAAACAATTTTTTAGATAAGAAGGAATATTTCCGTCTCATCTCTCTAATCTTTTTTGGGATCTGCTTCAAGATAGCGACTTCCTTTTGTTGGTAAATTAACAGACCCTCCCTCTGCGCCTTCAGGATTCCCTCCCTAGTCGACCTTCTAACAAATTTAATATGTATCTCTCTGGGTACTTCATTCATCCTGGCATATGCTGAATTTATTCTGTAGACTAGGTCAATGTCCCCCCTGATCTCCTCTTTGGGTTTATGTAAATAGTCTGATAAAATTGTACTCATGAGATCAGGAAGGCATTCACCAGATTCCTCAGAAATATTCTGAAATCTTAAAAAATATGACATCCTCTCAAAATCCATCCTAGACATATGACCAGACAAATCTCCAATTTCAGTATTAACATTTTTAAGTTCTCCCTTTGCCCCAGCCAGCCCCACTTCCAACTCCTCGGTCTTCTGTGTATTCTCCAGCAATTTTTTCTGTGTCTCCAAAAGTTCAAGTTTAGTGCTAGCATTATCTTTTCTAAATTCTCTGATTTCCAGCACCAAGGAGTTTAACGCTGTTTCCATAGCTGTCATTCTCTCTTCCAATCCTGGATTTCCTGGTTGTTTTTTTGAAGCCATGGTAAACTGTTTAAGTCAGTGCCACTAAGATGGCGTTTTTTGGGTGCGGCCGCTGGAGCAAGTCAGGAGAAGAAAGTTCCAATCAAAATTGTAAAAAGTTGTAGAGCCCAGAAGAGAAGCAATTTTCACAGTCAATTATTAAGACAAAGAAGGCATTCCAGGGAAGGAATCAATTAATCCAAAAAATTTCTCCATTGGTAGAGAGAGGCAGTCCAAATCACAAAGAGGTGTTGGAAACTTTCCATAAAGAAATAAGTGTTCAGGAACAAAGGGCAGCCATCTTCCACCACCCACTCTGGCAGCCAGCCGGAGAAAATAGCAAAGAAAATTGTTTCAGTAAAGCCGGACTTAGATACATTGTATGAAAACAAGCCGCGGAAGACTTTCACTTGTTGCGCAACAGACCAGATGCGAAATATCCGCTCCCTGCATTCCAGGAGCCATTTCTGCGCGCCGCTGCTGTAAATCCGAGGGGAGGTTTAGCAAGCAAACACCCCCCTCCATGTTTCTCTCATCCAAAGCCGCCAGCAATAAAGTTAAAGTCACTTACTCTCCACCTCGCAGCTCAAGCCCTGGAAAAGCCATCCGACCCGAGCGCTCCGTTCTCTCCAAATTCATTGTTCGTTACTGTCCTCCGTTGGCGAAGGGAACCAAGCCCCCCGCAGCATGTCTTCTTCCACCTAGACTGAAGACAAGGACCGTTCCCCAGCCGCTGCCAGGCTGAACCAGTCCAGGCAAGCCAGCCCTACGGAGGGTCCCTAAAAAAAGGGGCACCCCGCCCCGTTTGGGGCAGAAAAAAGAACAAAACGGCGGACGAACCCCAAGGCTTGTCCGTCGCCGCCAGGAACAGGAACAGGAATTCCGAGTAACACAGATCTTGATCAGCAACCAGTTTAAAATGCAATCATAGATGAGATGTCTCCTTCCGATTTTCTGTTCCTTTGGCTTGCAATTTTTGCTGGAATTACTTTAGGACAGGGGTGTCAAACTAGGCCCCTGAATCTGGCCCACAGGGTGCTTAGATCTGGCCCTTGAGGCCACCCTGGAAACAGCGAACGTCTACCCCAGGAGTCCCCAACCCTCGGGCCGCGGACTGGTGCTGGTCCGTGGCTTGATAGGAACAGGGCCGTAGTGAGCGGTGCAACTCTTAGAAAGGGCCGGAGAGGAGAAGGAGGGAGGAGGGAGCAGCCCCCTGGGCAGAGCGCATGCCAGGGGTAGGAGAGTGCAGGTGCAGCCACTCGCACCATTTGGGGCCCGAAAGGGGGGAGTGAGCTGACTCAACCCCCGCACGCACATGCGCCGCCTGTTCCCCCTCCCCCCCTCCCCCTCTATGCCAGCCGAGCCATTGTCACTGGTCCACATAATTTTTTTTTTACATGAAATTGGTCCCTGGTGCCAAAAAGGTTGGGGACCCCTGGTCTACCCATGATGCCTCTGCCAGCGCCCTCCAAAGTTCTGTTTTCACTGGCAGAGAGTTGCAGGAAGCCGTTGAAGCCAAAAACGGAGCTTGGAAGCTTGTTTTTGCTGGCAGAGCGCTCAGTCCACCATAGGCACCCCAACACAAGTGACATCGAGCTGGCCATGTGCACCCTGGCCACACCCTCTCCGGTCCCCAAGGTCAAACACAACCCTGACACAGCCCTCAATAAAATTGTGTTTGACACCTCTGCTTTAGGACATGATTCTTTTTTTTTTTTTTTTATTGAAAAAGTTTTATTGGTTTTACATTTTTTAACAGGATAGGGTAATGGTTACAAAGAAATTTTGAGAGCATTCACGTCAGAGTCGTCGGACCTTCCGAGACCTCAAAATACACATTAAAAAAGTTAACATAGAAAACATTTTCCATACCACTACAAGATGGAAGCAAGTACATTTACCTAAATTCTCCCTTCCATGCTGTCAGACATTTACAAAAAGTCCGGATAGAAATATTATACAAAATTGTTCAAGAAAAATCAAGGCAAAGTTATTTTTTTGATCTAAGTCTTTTGGCTATTGTATCTTCTTTCTCTCCTCCCTGCCCCCCCGCGGGCGGGGCCGTGACCCCCTCCGTCCCCCCTGGATCTTCCCCCAGGGCAGAGGAATATTTTTTAAGAAAGGCTTCCGCCTCAGCAACTGTTTTAATCCTCACTCTTCCTCCTTCCCAGAACACCAGCATCCCTTCAGGTGTCATCCACTTGAACCAAATCCCATGATCAAACAAGGTTTTAGACAAGAAGGAAAATTTCCTTCTTGAATCTCTAATTTTTCTAGGGATCTGCTTCAAGATAGTGACCATTTCTCGTTGATAAATTAAAGGTTTCTCTCTCTGCGCTTTCAGGATTTCCTCTCTGGTTGACCTTCTAACAAATTTCACATGTATCTCTCTAGGCACTTCATTCATCTTGGCATATGCAGAATTAATTCTATAGGCTAGGTCAATGTCCCCCCTGATCTCATCTTTGGGTTTTTGTAAATAGTCTGCTAAAATTGTACTCATAAGATCAGGTAGGCATTCACCAGATTCCTCAAGAACATTCTGAAATCTCAAAAAATATGTCATTCTTTCCATATCTATCCTAGACACATGCCCATTTATTTCCCCCACCTCATTAGAAACATTTTTAATCTCTCCCTTAGCCCCCTCCAGCCCCCCCTCCAATTCCTCGGTCTTCTGTGTATTCTCCAACACTTGCTTCCGGGTATCCAATAGTTCCTTTTTAAAAGTACTATTTTCAGCCCTCTGGGCCTTTATTTCTGATATCAAAGTTTGCATAGAGGTTTCAAGAGAAGCCATCCTTTGTTCCAAATTTACAAGTGCTGCTTCTTGTGCCATGGTTAAAAGTTAGAGTCACTGCCACCAAGATGGCGTTTTCCGGGTGGGGCTGGTGGGGCAGATCAGGAGCTCAGTTCAATTCAGGGCTGTGAAGTTGCAAACAATTCAGAAACCAAAAGAGACACAATTTCCCAAATCAGCAAATAGTAATAACGAAGGTATTCCAGAGAAGAAGTCACAAATCCATCAAAAAAATTTTTTTTTTCAAAAATCCAGAGAGAGTCCTGCTTTCAAAGAGACGCTGGAAATTTTCCTTAGTTAAAATAGTCAGGCAGGGACAAAGAGAAGCCACTTCCACCGCCCATCTAGCCAGAGGGAGAGAGTAGCAAAAAAAAGAAATTTTTTTAAGCTCAGCCAGACCTAGAAACAATGTTGCAGAAAGTCACAATCCACTTTCCCTTGTTAAAGACCGTCCGGAGTGAAAGTTTCCGCTTTCTCTTTGCAGAGAAGCCATCTTAGCGTGCCGCTTAAATCCGAGGGGGGGGGGTTTAAATTAAACACCCCCCTCCCAGTCCGTTCAGCCTGGCTGGCAGCAAGGAAAAAAAGGTGTTCTTTTAAACTCACTCCCTCTCGCAGCTGAAGCCTCGGCGATCCGCCCGACCTCTCCGTTCAGCCCTCTCCATTAAAGCAAATGGCACCGACAGCCGTTGGAGAAGGAAAAAACCCCCGCTGGCATGTTCCTCTCCTCCTAGGTCGCAGAGAGGAGCGCCCTCCCCACCGCCGTGACGAGGGCCGCTCCCTCTGAGCCGACCCTACGGGAAACCTCCGGTAACCGGAGAGTTTCGCCCCCCTGGGGGGGCAGAAAAGGCAACAAAGCGGCGAGCGAGCCCTAGGCTCGCCCGTCTCCGCTGGAGCCGGATACCGGAAGTCAGGACATGATTCTTTACCCACATATCTTGGAGGAGCAAGTAACCTTGCTTCTTAGGACAGTAGTCACAACATAGGGAATGTTCTTTTTATCTGGAAGCTGAACCACTTATTTGAAATTGATGTTTTTTTGCCACCTGATATCTATTGATATCAAGAGTTATCTAGCTCATTACTGAGCACTCTGTACCGTAGGCATGGCACTTTCCCAGCTGCAAAAGCTATGGAGCCTGCATTGGCATGCAGAATCTGCACTCAATAGTTAAATTAGGTCCTTCCTGTAAAGAAAGGTAGGATGCTGCTTTGGCTAAATGTGCCCATTAATCATATTTATCTTTTTTCATTATAACATTCAGAATCAGTGCAATATTTTTCTTTTTTTTAACTTTTGCCTATATAAGACATCCAATGAATATAGAGTAAAATGATAAGAAACGTGTGGTGGAGGTGGTGGGGGAGACAAGGAAGGCATTTTCAGGACTTGATCATGAAGGTAATAACTTCAGGTAGGAACAGCAACATTATAATCACCTGAAGGTTATTTAAAAAAAAAACACCCTAGGCAGGAAACAGAGCATGAACTTAACTTTTAGGATTGTTTTATCTGTATTGTTTCTGGGGATTAATTCTCAGGTTTACCATTTTTAATTTCATGCTTCTTTCCCAATGCTTTTTCTTGTACGCAATACATCTGCTGATCTGTTAATGCAAAGATACAAAGGCAGCCAATGGGTTTCTGCTACCTCCTTTTAAGGTTATAGAGGATTAAGTATAAAGTTTGATGTCCCAGAAAGAAGAACAAAGTGACTTTGGAAGAGAAGTTTCAGTACTTTCAGGATTTGAACTGGGGCTGTATTACATGTTAGGCAGATGTTTTAGCCACTAAGCCACCAGGTTCTCATCCTGATCAGCTGAGACAGGGGAAATAAATATATGCTTGTGTCACAAATCCCAGTAAGGGTATGGCTAGCTGATGAGAGCTAAAAAGCTCGAAATAGATCTATCCTAGTCTCCCTTTTTTATTTATTTATCAGCTCAAAAACCTAACACACATGTAAAAAAAAGACATAACGAAACTAATAGCTTTCTGTCTAGATGGTCTCTGGTGATGAGCCGAAAGGCAGAAAAGGAAAGCAGTATGCTTCCTCCCTTAATTGGGGCTTACCAGGGTGTTGTTACACAAGCATATCCTTAGTTCCCCTGTCTCAGCTGATCAGGAGGAGAACCTGGTGGCTTAGTGGCTAAATCATCTGCCTAACATGTAATACAGCCCCGGTTCAAATCCCAGTAAGGGTATGGCTAGCTGATGAGAGCTAAAAAGCTCGAAATAGATCTATCCTTGTCTCCCTTATTTATTTATCAGCTCAAAAACCTAACATATATGTGTGTGTGTGTGGGTGTGGGTGTGTGTACACACACACTCTGTTCAACATCATTTGGAACGATACTGAATGTTCAACACTGTTCCAAAGAATGCATTGTACTTGTTAAAGTCAAAGGGTTGAACCAGCCTGGATTCTATACATATTCAATATTTATAGATGTAAAACAGCCCTGAGAGGATCTTTTGTTTCCTGTTTGTTTCAGCAAATCTTTTTGCTACAGAGGAAACCTCTTGTCACAACTATGGGCTATGAACACTTTACTTGATGTTTTATTTTTGTATTCATTGGTTTGTTTCCCATAAAGAAAAATGCAATTATGCCCCCTAGTATTTAGTATGTGTGTGATACTGTGAAATAACTGTGAAATCTTCCCCCCCCCCTTTTCTGCTCGTATAATACAAAGAGCAAACAATAAATGCATACAAGCCTGCATAAATATACACAGTGCTTTCACATCCCCTACCTAATTCTACTTTTACTCTGTGGTAATAAATGAAGGGATAGATTTTTGTAATGTGGGTTTTACTTTCTGCTATCCATCAATAGCATTGATTGCAAAAGCTTTTCCTTTGCTAGCAGCTAATATGCAAAGGTTTGTTATTATATAATACAATAGCAAATGATGATATAATCACTATTATTCTAAAAAATAATAACACTACCACACAGCTTTCAACTGCAGACACATAAACATATATCCACAGTTCCTGCCATCTATATGGTAAGTGTCTGTATGAGAAGTCAAGTGTACTATAAACGCTACTGGTAGACTATTTATTTCTAGGTCTTGGCTTGACTTTTTTTCAGTGAGAATACACAGTGTGTAATGATGTCAAGGGTCTGAAAGTGTGGGGGGAAAGCACTGACTTCCAACTCCTTTTGGTGCAATTGAATAAGATAATAATAGAAAATCTCAACTTTTTACTTTTGTACCCTACAGTTTCTCTCTTCCCTTTTCCCTCCTCTATTTTACCTTAATTTTTCTTTATATTTTTGTATTTGATGCTTTGTTAAAACTAATAAAATTTTGAACCGCAAAAAAAAAAATCTGACAGTGGAATTTGGTTTGAATCCTGATAAGATTTGGATATTTACAATACAATACAATACAATAAAATACAATACAATACAATACAATACAATAGCAGAGTTGGAAGGGACCTTGTAGGTCTTCTAGTCCAACCCCCTGCGTGGGCAGGAACCTTATACCATTTCAGACAAATGGCTATCTAACATCTTTTTAAAGACTTCCAGGGTTGGGGCATTCACAACTTCTGGAGGCAAGCTGTTCATTTAATTGATGATTTAATTGATAGTAGAACATTTTGAAAATAAGTTTATCTATATTTGAAAGAATTAACTTCCTTCCATTTATTTTATAACTTTATTTTTGTTTGACGATCGTTTTCTCAAATGTTAATTTTTTTTGGCAGAGAAACAAAACTTTATCTCTTCAGATAGTCAGACACAATGTGTCCAAATGGTAATATGCAGTATTTTTTTCACGCATTTCCATCTACCACTGTTCTTATACTAAATGATATGACCATGAAAAAATCCTATTTTACTTCCTGGACAGTGGTGAAATTATTTTTTTTTACTATCGGTTCTGTGGGTGTGGCTTGGTGGGCGTGGCAAGGGAAGGATACTGCAGAATCTCCATTCCCACCACAATCCAGGGGAAGGATATTGAAAAACAATTCCATTCCCACCCCACTCTGGGGCCAGTCAGAGGCCCAGTTGTCTGAACTACTCTGTTTTCTGTTACCGGTTCTCCAAAACCTTTCAGAACCTTCTGGATTTCAACCCTGAACCTGGAGCAGGCTGTGATCTCAAGTACATTATTCCAGATTAATAATACTATAATTGTGTGTTAGATACTGATTTGGTTTGGATAAGCCTTCTTGCTACATAAGCCTTTTAAAAAAAATCCACTATTTTTGCGTATAGTTGTTTTTCCTCCCTAGAAGTTCCGATGATATGCATAACTCATTTGTGTTTCTCCACTATTTTATTTTAACAGCCACCTTGTAAAAGGGGGTAAAAATAAGCCAACATTCCTGAATTTTTGTGACTAAAAAAAATCTCAACATAGGGTTCCACTATCTTAGTTTGAACTGTCAAACAATGAGTAGACTATCTGGTGTTATCTAAATGTTTTGGAAAATATTTAACCAGTCATAATAATTAACAATGGCCTCAACATTTACTAAATGTTATGCCGTATTCTTTCTTCTTTTTGATAAGTTTGAAAAGTTAGGATTTTTGATTGAAAAAAAATCTTAAGCTTCAAAAATGTAATAATAACTTTGCTATTAGTACAGATAAAATTGCTGCTGCTAATACTAGCAATCTGTATAGAATTTTTATATATTTTTGTCTGCTCTTTAAATTTTACACATTGATTACTTTAGTGTTTCTAACCTTTATCAAAAATGTGAGGCAATTATATTAGCTAGTAGGGTCTGTACAAAATTAAACAAAACTTAGTATTTAAACAATGTAATGAGATTCCTTTCTCTCAATATTCCAAGCGGGGAAACAGTATGTTACATGGTTTCTTCTTAAACTACATATTATTAGAAAATGATTAGAATATGAAAATAGGGACTCAAATTGAAAATTAGTAATGTTAATCGTCTCATTTTATTGCCTTCCAAGAGGACTGTTATCAATTTATTGTCCTTCTTAAGGCAGGTTAACAATAGGGGTTTTGGCAAGGATTTATGCATCAACCATCATCATTACTTTTATTATCAGAGTAAGCAAAAGGACACAGGATAAGGAGTTACAATCTCTCATTCAGTTGTAGTTGTTTCTTTTTGAAGCATTCTTAAATTTACCAATGACAACATAATGGAGCTGCCATTTGGATGCATTCTCTTAAACTACAGAATCCTTGTTTCAGTTTCAAAAGAGGCTCCTTTTGATATCAGGTGCTTTTAGAATACTGAAGTTGCACTTTAGACTTGACCCATTTTCAGAAAGTTTCCTCCAAAAGGTATGTAAAGAGTTTCTGTACTGAAATGCTTAAGTCTCATTATATACAAATGTATCTTGGCACATCCATGTACACAACTTATAGACTCTTTGGCATATACCTAAAACCAAAAGTTGTACTTTTCTAAGCATGATGCTTAGAGTTCCTTTAGCACAGGACTCGGCAATCTTAAACACTCAAAGAGCCACAAAGGTCCTAACTGGAGCTGACCAGAAGTCTCCCGTTCAATTCTGGAGCTGACCAGAAGTTTCATTTCCCCACCATAGAGTCTCCTCCTATCCTGGCATCCTTTTTCCTCTAACTGTCCTAACTGAAAGCCTTACCAATTGTGAAGCTGACCTGAAAACCCACTCCTTGCCATAGAGTCCCCTCCTGGTGTGCCCTATTCCCACCCCCAAACCGGAAGCTCCTCTCAAAATTTTGGTGCCAACTAGCAATAGGGAGCCGCAGCAGTGGGATGAAAGAGCCACATGTGGCTCCAGAGCCACGAGTTGCTGACCCCTGCTTTAGCAAGATGTATTGAGAAGAAAGGAATGCAGATACAAGAATTCCAGCAATTGAATTATTTCCCTTATAAAATGAATATAATCTCCAAAGTATCTGAAGATGAAGGCTCATTTATTTATTTCTAACTACCTTTCTGTGAATCAACAAACTGGCAGGTCTCTCCTTTGATAAATGATGTTACTTATGTTATTGGAATTGGTGAAATCTTGCTTAAGCAAACTGAAGCAACTTACCAAAAATGTTTCTTGGTTCAAGAATTGAATATGGGCTTCCGGTTCCGGCTCCAGCGGCGACAGGCGAGCCTGGGGCTCGCTCGCCGATTTGTTGCCTTTTCTGCCCCCCCACGGGGGCGAGACACTCCGGTTACCGGAGGTCTCCCGTAGGGTCGGCTCGGAGGGGATGTTCCTCCTCACGGCGGTGGGGAGAGCGATCCCCTCCGCGACCTAGGTGAGGAGGAACATGCTGCGGGGGGTTCTCCCTTCGCCAACGGCTGTCGGCGCCATTCATTTCAATGTAGAGGGCTGAGCGGAAGAGATCGGAAGGCTTGCCGAGGCTTCAGCTGCGAGGGAGAGTGAGTTTTAAAAAGACTTTTTTTCCTTGCTGCCAGCCAGGTTGAACGGACTGGGAGGGGGGTGTTTGTTTCCAAAAAAAACCCCTCGGACTTAAGCGGCACTTTAAAATGGCTTCTCTGGAAGAGAAAGCGGAAATCTTAAATCCGGACTGTCTCTAACAAGGGAAAGTGGTATGCGGCTACTTGCAACATTGTGTCTAGGTCTGGCTGGTTAAAAAATTTATTTTTCTACTCTCTCCTCTGGGCTCTGAGATGGGCGGTGGAAAGTGGCTTTTCTTTGTCCCTGCCTGACTATTTTAACTATGGAAAATTCCCAGCGTCTCTTTACAATTGGGACTCTCTCTGGATATTAATGAAGAATTTTTGTGTGTGTTGGATTTGTGGTTCCTTTCTGGATTACCTTCGCTATTATAACTATTGAGTTGGGAAATTGTCTCTCTCTTCGTTCCTGAATTTTACAACGTTTCAACCTTGATCTGAACTTTTGGCTCCCGGTTAGTCTCACCAGCCCCACCCTGAAAACGCCATTTTGGTGGCACTGACTCTAACAGTTAAGATGGCTCAAGAAACAGCACTGACAAGTTTAGAACAACGGATGGCTTCTCTTGAAACTGTTATACAAACTTTGGTTCAAGAAATTCAGGCCCAGAGGGCAGAAAACATCATTTTCAAGAAGGAGCTATTGGACACACGGAAGCAAATGCTGGAAATCACACAGAAGACTGAAGAATTGGAAGGGGGGCTGGTGGGGGTTAAGGGAGAGATTAAAAATGTTACTAAAGAGGTTGAGGAAACAAGTGGGCATGTGTCTAGGATTGATATGGAAAGAATGACATATTTTTTGAGATTTCAGAATGTTTTTGAGCAACCTGGTGAATGCCTCCCTGATCTTATGAGCACAATTTTAGCAGACTATTTACAAAAACCTAAAGATGAGATCAGGGGGGACATTGACCTAGCCTATAGAATTAACTCAGCATATGCCAGGATAAATGAAGTGCCTAGAGAGATACATGTGAAATTTGTTAGAAGGTCAACCAGAGAGGAAATCTTGAAGGTGCAGAGAGGGAACCCTTTAATCTACCAACAAAAAACGGTCACTATCTTGAAGCAGATTCCTAGAAAGATTCGAGAAGCAAGGAGGAAATTTTCCTTCTTGTCTAAAATTTTATTTGATCATGGGATTTGGTTCAAGTGGGTGACACCCGAAGGGATGCTGGTGTTCTGGGAAGGAGGAAGAGTGAGGATTAAAACAGTTGCTGAGGCGGAAGCCTTTCTTAAAAAACATTCCTCTGCCCTGGGGGAAGATCCAGGGGGGACGGAGGGGGCCACGGCCCCGCCCGCTGGGGGCCAGGGGGGAGAAAAAGAAGATACAATAGCCAAGAGACTTAGATCGAAAAAATAACTTTGCCTTGATTTTTCTGAACAATTTTGCTTAATATTTTCTGGATTTTTTGTAAATGTCTGACAGCATGGAACTGAGAATTTAGGTATATGTACTTGCTTTTACCTTGTAGTGTTATGAAAAATGCTTTTTTTTTGTTATTTTTCTATTGTGTATTTTGAGGTCTCGGAAGGGCCGACGACTCTGACGTGAATGCTCTCAAAATTTCTTTGTATCCCTTACCCTACCCTATAGAAAAAATGTAAAACCAATAAAACTTTTTCAATATAAAAAAAGAATTGAATATGAATATAATTCATGAATGGTTGCATATCATGAATATATTGGGAAAACCTGCCTATAAAACATGTAAGTAAATGGAGTCCTGCTGATTTTTCTTCTCTAGCCATAGCTGACTTTATAGGGGGCAGTACTCATCTCTGTTTCAAAGTTTTTGAGCCAGCACATTTTCACAATCATCAGGGCAGCATGATATCATAGACAGCTGTCATCTTCCCACCAAAGTGGTACATATTAATCTATACACATTTGATACTTTTTAACTGCTAGGTGGGCAGGAGCACAGACAAGGACTGGAGCTCATCCCATCACATGGCGCTCAGGTTTTGAACCTGGGCTACCAACTTTCCAGCCAACAAGCCCAGTATCTTAACTACTAAGCCACTCAGTTTGTAAATGCATGTCTTCTGTCTTTTTATGTGATGTTGAATAATTCCTAAAGTTTGTAAAATCAGCTGTATGAAAATCAGCTGTGCTGCATGATCTCCAAACTCCCCCCCCCTTTTTTTACTACCTATTCCTCCAACTGGTAGTAAAAAAAATGCTAAAAAAAGTTATGGCAATCAGCTGTGTGACAATCAGCTGTACCTGATTGTCTGTGAGGTTCCTACTTGTTTCAGGGGCTAGTTTGTGTGAAGTCCAGCTGCTTTTACATTGTGTGTGAGTCAGTTGTGCAGCTTTTGTGTTATTTTTGTGTAAAGTGTGATAGTTGGTTTTTCAGCTCTCTGTGACTCTCTGAGGTTCATGTTGACATTTTGTGTGAAGTTCAGCTGCTTTTACATTGTGTGTGTGTCAGTTGTGCAGCCACACCCATCCGGTGATATGATCACCAAGCCACACCTGTCTAGTCACCAAGCCACGGCCATGCCTGCAATGCCCCCAAGCTATGCCCACCATGCCCACCAAGCCATGCCCACAGAAACAGTAGGAAATTTTTGGGAATTTCACCATTGAATAAAGAAAATCAACTTTACATAGGTGCAGTAAAATTGTCTATTTACTGCACCTATGTATGTTTGCAATCCCTATTTAGTAAAGAAAAAAAACCCCATCACTTTGCAATATTTGTATGTGTGCTTGACCTGGGAGAGGAGGGTGTATCTCAAAGTATTGCTCTATTTAAAAATGTTCAACAAATCTAATTATACACTTTCGTCTCCCTCCGCAGGGGCGGAGGGAGACGAAATGGGTACCATCAGTTGGAAGACCGTGGCCGCTGGATCCAGGCGGTCACGTGCTCCAACTCTCCGTTCTCCCATCGCAGACTAGGTGGGCAGGAATCACATGCCCAGGGCCCGAAGCTGATGTTATGCAACGCCAGGTCCGTGGTTCAAAAATCCCCCCTCATTCGTGACCTTGTGTCAGAGGGGGACCCGGACCTGGTGGGTATAACGGAAACCTGGTTGGGCCACGAGGGGGGTATGCCCCTCGTGGACATGTGCCCACCAGGTTACCGTGCTTTTCATCAGCCTAGGGCCCTAGGGAGGGGTGGGGGGGTGGCGATTATTGTAAAGGAAGGTCTTGAGCCAAAGGAGACCTCCGTCCCCCAGACAACCGGGTGTGAATCTCTCTATGTGAGATGGGGCCTAGGAAGGCAGTTGGGCATGTTAGTTGTATACCTGGCTCCTCGCTATGCAACAACAGCCCTGCCCGAGCTCCTAGAGGTGATAGCCGAGGCGGCAGTTGAGACCCCCAGACTGGTAGTCATGGGGGACTTTAACTTGCAGTCGGCAGGCGAAGCCTCTGGAGCAGCTCGGGAGTTCATGGCTTCCATGACGGCCATGGACCTGACCCAAGTAGTTTTAGGCCCCACTCACGAGGGGGGGAACACACTGGATCTCATCTTTGTCTCGGGACAGTGGAGCCGTGATCTGGGAATAGGGGATCTAGTCATTACTCCCTTGTCATGGACGGATCACGCTCTCCTTCGGCTGGACTTTCCAATCGCTGCACCCCACCGCGGGGAGGCGGAACCGGACACTCCTATATGGTTCCGCCCCAGGCTTCTAATGGACCTGGAAAGGTTCCAGAGGGAGCTTGGGCCAATTCCTGTGACCCTGCCCCGCGACTCGACTGAGGACCTAGTGGCCGCATGGTTAAGTGCGGCCACGGGGGCCTTGGACCGAGTTGCGCCCTTGCGGCCTCTCTTGCGGCGACGAATCACCCGGGCTCCTTGGTTCACTGAGGAGCTCCGGGGGATGAAACACCACAAGAGACGCCTAGAGAGCAGATGGAGATCCTCTCGCTCCGAAGCCGACCGAACACTAGTGAGAACCCATATTAGGGCTTATTTAGTGGCGATAAGAGTGGCCAAACGGGAGTATTGTGCCACCCTTATTGCATCCGCAGATAACCGCCCTGCCGCCCTATTTGGGGTGACCCGCTCCCTCCTTCACCAGAGGCCGCGGGAAGCCCCTCTGCAAGGGCGAGCAGAGGAATTTGGGATTTATCTGCAGGAGAAAATCACTCGGATTCGGAATGAGCTACCCTCCATCGACAGTGGTCCTGTGGGACTGTCCGAGGCTAGTCTTGAGGCTCCTTCTTGGGAGGAGTTTGACTTTGTTACCACCGAGGATATGGACAGGTTGTCAAGGAAACTTAGGGCGACCACATGTTTATTGGACCCATGTCCCTCCTGGCTTGTACTGGCATCCTGGGAGACGACACGAGGCTGGCTCCAGGGCATTGTCAACGCATCTTTGAGTGAGGGGTCCTTACCTGCCGTCTTGAAAGAGGCGGTAGTGAGGCCCCTCCTCAAGAAGCCGTCCCTGGACCCAGCTTTACTAGAGAACTATCGTCCGGTCTCCAACCTTCACTTTTTAGTGAAGGTTGTCGAGAGTGTGGTAGCCCAACAGTTTCCGCGACACCTGGAGGAAGTTGATTATCTAGACCCGCGCCAGTCCGGCTTCCGGCCCGGTCACAGTACCGAGACGGCATTGGTCGCGTTGGTTGATGATCTCTGGAGGGCGCGGGATAGAGGGTATTCCTCTATCCTAGTCCTATTAGACCTCTCGGCGGCTTTTGATACCATCGACCATGGTATCCTATTGCACCGACTGGGGGGGTTGGGGCTGGGAGGCACCGTTCTGCGGTGGTTCTCATCCTACCTCTCTGGTCGGTCGCAATATGTGTTGACGGGAGGGCAGAGGTCGACCTCGAGGCCTCTCCTATGTGGAGTTCCTCAGGGGTCGGTCCTCTCGCCCCTCCTTTTCAACACATATATGAAGCCGCTGGGTGAGATCATCCGTGGTTTTGGGGTGGAGTACCACCTGTACGCTGATGACACTCAGTTGTACATATCCACCCCAAACCACCCCAACGATGCCGCCGAAGTGCTGTCCCGGTGTCTGGAAGCCGTACGGATCTGGATGGGTGGTAACAAACTCAAACTCAACCCTGCCAAGACTGAGTGGCTGTGGTTTCCGGCACCCCGGTTCAGCCAGATCACTCCAACTCTGACCATTGGGGGCGAAACACTGGCCCCCGTGGAGAGGGCGCGCAATTTGGGTGTCCTCCTGGATTCCCGGCTGTCCATGGAGGACCATGTGGCAGCCATGGCCAGGGGGGCGTTCCATCAGGTTCGCCTGATGCGCCAATTGCGCCCCTTACTGGACCGGGCTGCCCTACGCACAGTCACTCAAGCACTCGTGACGTCCCGACTCGACTACTGTAATACTCTCTACATGGGGCTTCCCTTGAGGTGCACTCGAAAGCTACAGCTAGTCCAAAACGCAGCCGCGCGGGTGATTATGGGAGCCACTAGATGCTCCCACATAACACCGATCCTGCGCGAGCTGCATTGGCTTCCTGTGGCCTTTCGAGTGCGCTTCAAGGTTTTGACTACCATCTTTAAAGCGCTCCATGGCTCGGGGCCTAGTTATATGCGAGACCGCCTCCTGCCCCATACATCCCTCAGACCAATCCGCTCCCACAGAGAGGGCCTCCTCAGGGTACCGTCGGCCGGACAATGCCGACTGGCGACACCCAGGGGAAGAGCCTTCTCTGTGGCGGGGCCAGCCCTTTGGAATGACCTACCCCCTGAATTACGTACCATCACCGACCTCCGCCTCTTCCGCCAATGTCTTAAGACATATCTGTTTCAACAAGCTGGCCTAGCCTAACCTCCCTTGGGGACTTAAGATAGTTTTAAATTGGGTTTTAAAATTTGGTTTTAGCGCAGGATGGGGTTATTTAATAGTTTTTTAAATTATATTTATTGTATTTTTGTATGTTTTTTAAATTTCCTGTGCGCCGCCCTGGGTCCTCTGTGGAGAAGGGCGGGGTATAAATTTAAATAAATAAAATAAAATAAATACACTTAACTTAAATAACTTTTCTACATGGCTTGATTTTATAACCCTTAAACTTGTAGATCAAGAGTATTCCTGAGTACCAACCATGCCTGTTTCTTGACCTTACAGTATCTCAAAGGGCTGACAGGAGCCTTACTGCCTACCATACTATTAATATATAGGAGAAGTATTCTGGCATTTGTTCTGCTTTACTGATCCAATTATGATATACTTAAAGAAAGCAGTTTCAAGTTAAAGAACACTGTTCGTCCAGTATATTCACCTTTGTTAATCTGCTAAGCTGTATTTTATCTTTGTGTGCCATGCAAATTGCCTTCTGCCAGCAATTTGTTTCAAGATCACTAAGGGGAGTGTTTGACATGTAGAGTTTGGTTCAGCTGTTGTGGTTAGATGAGCCCTCCTGACATCTCTCTTTTTGTACATTTGCGGTCATAGATTGAGGTGTCTCGTAACGCAACTAATTGGCTTGGCATGTAGGTGTCAAAAGGCAAGTAAAGCCAAGGACCCTTGTTAGAACTAAAAGGTTTACTTTTAGAATAATAGCTACAGGAAGTGTGCATAAGTTTGCTGTACTTTATTTATTTTCCTTTTTTTTTTACTAGACTTTCATTTTGGGTATTTAAGTGATGAATTTAAGCATGGCAGGCTAGAGATGTGCATAGTGATGAGAAGACACCAATGATGTTAATTAAAGCTATGTATCCAGACATGAATAGCAGAAAATGAATTAACAAGGATAGTCTTTCTATTGTACTTTAAACCACAAAGATTGCCAGAGAATGCTTCACGATACATGAAGGGCTAGCATAATAGTCTGAGGAATATCTTATTAGCATACTTACCATGCTAGACCTCACAGAGTTATAAAATTTTTAGATCCCATCAATTATATACAGCATGTCACACTCTTCCTCTAAAAGCTCAATGACTGTATCCCATTGTTTTATCCTTAAAACAACAATATTTGGTAGAATAGGTAAAGAGTGATTGACTCATTTAAAGTCATCCAAAGGTACACACATTCTTGAAAAATGACCAGAAATTGCAATTGGTCCAAAACATGGGAATAGGCTGCTAAGAACTGTAGGGTACAGAGATCATATTATTTCTATATTCAAAGAACTGTACTGTATCTTCCAGGTATAATGGAAGATGTTGATATTTATATCTAAAAACCTAAACAGCTTATGGTCTAAGAGACTGATCCTGGATCAGCAAGAGAAGCTTTTCTGAAGATGTTCTTACTTGTCAGAAGCCATCTAGTAAATTGGACAGGTCCTTGTCTTATAAGGTTCCACAACAATGAATTGCTTAGGTTAATTGCAATGCCCATGCCTACTTTTCTAGAATTTCAGAAACTCGCAAAGCAAGAAAGAGCTTTAATTTTTCATTGATTTGAATGACACTGGTTTTAATTTTACATGGGATTTTTTTCTCTTTGTGTTCTACATTTTCAATTTTGCTTTAATTATTGATTGCTCCTTTAAGAGCTTTAAAAAGCATTAAGGTGAAATATATTCCCTAGCTAAAAAGACTAGGGAATTTCTGGAAGTTTGACCTTCAGTCAAATTATACATCAGCAGGCACGTACTGTAGCACTAACCCATAATTACATACAATTCAAAAGAGACAATAAAAAGCTAAGGAAACAAAAAGACCACAACCTGTCACCTCCAGAAGCTCAGATAAACAAGGGTTTACCCTAGACCCGGGATGGCAAACCTATGTCATGTGTGCCACAGGTGGCACACGGAGCCATTTGTCAGGACACATGAGGCGTTGACCTGTTAGCTAGCCTGCATGCATGCGCACACTTGCCAACTGAGGTCAGCCTTTTTTAAAGGCATTTTTCACCCTCCTCAGGCTCCAGAGTCTTTATAGGAGCCTGGGGAGGGCAAAAAGAGCCTCCTCTGTCCCCCCCCCCCCCCAGAGGCCCTCCAGAGACTTCATGAGCTTCCCTGAAGCCACCGGAGTGCAAAAAAACGGCCCTATGGGCAAACTGGAAGTTCGGGAATGAGCTTCCTGTTTGCTCGTAGGGTCATTTTATGTCCTCCGGAGGCTTCAGAAACCTTCAGGAGACTTCCCTGAAGCCTCCAGAGGGCAAAAAAAGACTCTACGAGCAAACCGGAAATGACTTCCGGTTTGCTCGTAGGGCTCTTTTTAGTCCTCCGGATGCTTCAAGGAAGCATCCTGAATGTCCCTAAGCCTCTGGAGGACTAAAAAGAGTCCTACGACCAAACCGGAAGTGACTTCCGGTTTGCTTGTAGAGTCTTTTTTTGCCATCCCTGAAGCCTCTGAAGGGCCTCCGGGGCTGTGGGGGAGACTGTTTTCACCCTCCCCAGGCTATGCTATTAGCAAAACCTGGACTGTGAGAAAAGCAGATAGTAGAAAGGTAAATATTTTTGAACTGTAGACTTAGAGGTATTCCATGAATTGCAAAAATAACAAACAAATATGTCTTAGACTGAACCTCATCAAAAATATCACTTGAAGTCCAGATTGTCCAACAGACATTGTCATACTTTGGTCATGTCATGAGAACTGGTTCATGCCAGTGTAGTGTGTAACCAGTTACACACTACATATGTAATATGTAGTGTGTAACTGGTTCATGCCAGTGTAGTGTGTAATATATACCATGATATAAGATCATACACTAGAGTAATATACATGCTGCACAGAATATGATGTACATATGGAAACGTATGAATATGGTTTCTCCTCCCTAACTACTTGTATAAGGATTATTCTTTATATTATTCATGTTGTCTTGTATTCTTGCATGCACCAGAAGAGGCAAAACCAATTTCATTGCATACATGATGTACAATGACAATAAAGGTTTGAACCTGAGCTTGAAAAATCAATCCTGCTAAGAGCGATCAGTGAAAAATGGAGAAAGGGCTGCCCTAGTACTTGGTGGCTGGACGCTGTAAAGAATGATCCCGGAATAACCATGGGGGATCTTAAGGAAGCAGTGCAAGACACAGGGGTATGGAGAATATTGATCCACAGAGTGGCCGAGGTGTTGGACACAACTAAATGGCTGCTGACTCACTGACTGATATAATATTAGAATTATTTGCTTTAGAATTTTGCAGGAGAGGAGAGGGAAATGTTGTGGTTACCTAATAAAACTAGATGAAATTATAGAATTATAGACAAACATTTCAAGAAATGTTGCAGAAGCATTGGCTAGAAGCATCAATCCCTATTACCGTATTTATTCGACTATAACGCGCAAAATTTTGTACCCAAAAAAGAACTCAAAGTTTGGGTGCGCGTTATAAACGAGAGTTTGGGTTTCTGCGCGGCGGCGGCAGCGGCGGGAGAAGCGGAGCCAGAAAGAGACACGGTGGGAGAAGTGGAGCCCAGAAACAGACGCGGGGGGGAGAAGCGGAGCCAGAAACAGACGCGGTGGGAGAAGTGGAGCTCAGAAACAGACGCGGTGGGAGAAGTGGAGCCCAGAAACAGACGCGGTGGGAGAAGTGGAGCCCAGAAACAGACGCGGGGGAAAAAGCGGAGCCAGAAACAGACGCGTTGGGAGAAGTGAGCCCAGAAACAGACGCGGTGGGAGAAGTGGAGCCCAGAAACAGACGCGGGGGAAAAAGCGGAGCCAGAAACAGACGCGTTGGGAGAAGTGAGCCCAGAAACAGACGCGGGGGGAGAAGTGGAGCCCAGAAACAGACGCGGGGGAAAAAGCGGAGCCAGAAACAGATGCGTTGGGAGAAGTGGAGCCCAGAAACAGACGCGGGGGAAAAAGCGGAGCCAGAAACAGACGCGGTGGGAGAAGTGGAGCCCAGAAACAGACGCGGGGGAAAAAGCGGAGCCAGAAAGAGACGCGGTGGGAGAAGTGAGCCCAGAAACAGACGCGGGGGAAAAAGCGGAGCCAGAAACAGACGCGGTGGGAGAAGTGGAGCCCAGAAACAGACGCGGGGGGAAAAGCGGAGCCAGAAACAGACGCGGTGGGAGAAGTGGAGCCCAGAAACAGACGCGGGGGAAAAAGCGGAGCCAGAAAGAGACGCGGTGGGAGAAGTGGAGCTTTATAAAAATCGGTATAAAAATTTTATACCGATTTTTAATCGAAAATTAGGGGGTGCGCGTTATACACGTGTGCGCGTTATAGTCGAATAAATACGGTATGTGTTCGTAAGTCCTAAAAACTGATAGCTGATAGGAAGAGAGCCCTAGGCCATGGTAAACATGTAAATAGCATTGAAAATATACTCCTTACTACATATATATTTAATAAAATAAACAGGCATTTATTCTTATTGATCTTTTTTTACTTCTATTTTCATATTAATCTCTTCTGTATAAATAGCTGGAACAAACGGGAAGAAAATGAAAGATCCAATACAGTTCTTTTTTGTTATTAGACTAATAAACACTTTAATTCAACATAAGAAAAGACCAGAGAACACTGATTGAATGTTGTGTTCGCTGTCCTTTGATAATATAAAGCTGACTATCAATTTCCCAATTTCTATAGAAGAAAAAATACGGAACAAATGTTGAGCAATCATTGGAGATTTTGGCCAGGGGTTTAAAGTACTTGAAAGAAAATATCAAATGCACAATGTGCAAGCAGTCTCAAGGGGAACTCAGTGTTCTCCATTCTTACTCTTGAATTACTACCAACTTCATCACTAAGAAAGGAGAGGTCGAAGAGAAAGACAACCGTGACCAGGTTCCTGTAATAGCATTTAGATGGAATTCTCCTGTCAAAAAAAAGGAACAAAGGAAGTAGCTGAATGAGAGAAATTCAAAGTGAGGGTTCTGTAACAGAGCAGTAATAACACTTGTCCAATGGGCTGCCATAACAGAAAGTGCCTCCCAGAGAATTGTAGAAGCCAATGGAGTCAGGGGTAACTTTTTCAAATGAGAAAATATACTAGGGTGGACAAAAGGGTTGGAGTTGGAACTACAAATATACAGTAGGAGATCAACACAATGGAACCAAAAGTAATCCAAAGATATTTTTAGGAATATCTTGGTGTAGCTTTTACATCTATTTTATCTATTGGGTTTTTATTCGGTTTTTTAGAACAGGTTTCTAGTTTAATTTATTTTTAGTATATTTATTGTTCTTGATGTTTTTATGCTTTTATAACTGCCTGTTCACCGCCCTGAGTCCCGTAAGGGAGATAGGGCGGTATATAAATTTAAATAAAGTGAAAGTGAAAGTGAAAGGAATCCATGCTCAGAAAGAAAGCTGGGTGCATGTAGTTCTGCTAAGACAGGGGTCTGCAAAGTTGGCTCTTTTAAGACTGGTGGACTTCAACTCCCAGAATTCCCCAGCCAGCATGTGCTAAGACATATGTCCAGATCAAATTCTAGTTCTAATAGAACTTCTAAGCAACATCTAGAAATCTTGCCTGCAATACAGGTCAGATCAAGAATGGTTGGAAGGAACAGCTTGTTGTTGTGGGGAGGGGGATACAGCAAAGTATTGATTGACCTTAGATTGTCTTCCTAGTCAAATAAGCCAAGTGACCTATTTATAACACAGATAGGTAGCATAGCTACATACTCTGAATGAGCATTTATTTAACCATCAAATTGTATATACTACATGTCTTGAAACTGAATTATGGCTGAAAACAGCTGGGTCCAAAATAATGGATTATTAGTAAGAACTTATAAGTCATTTTCCCAAAGGATTTTTCTTCTTCAAAACAGTTTCCCCCCCCCCCCCTTTTGAGGACACAAGATATCTAATTAAAGTCTACTAGATAATAAGATCATTTAAGGAAAACAATCCCTAAGATGGACTTGGAACACAGTTTCTTGTATTCCTCCTTGGTCCCTTTTTCCAAATAAAACTTTTTAAAAATGGCTGCTTTTCATCCTCAAGTATAGAAGCTAATTGTGATAACAACTGAGATTCTTAAGGAACTGTAGTTACCATCTGGATGCAGTCAATTAGTTATAACTAATTTCCAAAAGGTAATTTCATTTTCATTTCATTTTATTAAATTTGTATACCGCGCCACTCTCCCAAAAAGGGACTCAGGGCGGTGCATAGGAAAAATTAAAACCACACATATACATAAATACCGATAATAAATATGTCATAAATATTAAAAACTTATTAAATTAACCCAACCTGTACTAAAACCAATTAAAATCCCAATAAAATATAATTCAATTTAAAACCAATAGATGGACTCAGAAGATTAAGCCAGGCCAGCTAAGAGAAAAAAGTGTGTTTTTAATTGTTGACGGAAGAGGCGGAGGTCTGTGATATTCCTAAGATTGGGGGGTAGATTGTTCCAGAGGGCAGGGCCTGCCACAGAGAAGGCCCTTCCCCTGGGCATCACGGGCCGGCATTGCCCGGCCGTTGGCACCCAGAGCAGACCCTCTCTGTGGGAGCGGATCGGTTGGAGGGATGTATGGGGTAGGAGGCGGTCTCGCAAATAACTAGGACCCGTGCCATGGAGCACTTTAAAGATGATGATCAACACCTTGAAGCGCACCCGAAAGACCACAGGAAGCCAGTGCAGCTCGCGCAGGAGAGGTGTTACATGGGAATGCCGTGAGGCTCCCAAGATCCCCTGCACGGCCGCGTTCTGCACTAACTGTAGCCTTCGGGTGCACCTCAAGGGGAGCCCCATGTAGAGAGCATTTTCATAGTCTAGACGGGATGTCACGAGAGCGTGAGTGACTGTGCGAAGGGAGTCCCGGTCAAGTAAGGGCCGTAGCCGACGAACCAGGCGAAGCTGTAAAAAAGCCCCCCTGGCCACGGCCGTCACATGGTCATCCATGGACAACCGGGAATCCAGGAGGACGCCCAGGTTACATGCCCTTTCTGGTTATGGTTAGCACACTCTTGGCCAGAAGACAACTTGCCCTTGCTTTTTATACTGTTGAAAATATGTACAACATATATGTATAACACCGTGGGAGGATGTACCCTGTTGTTATTCTCCCTTGAATATTGTTATCTGTCTTACGTGTTGGCATTTCTAGCATTTATACACTATTGAGACAGTGAGGTCTATGCTGGATTGGGCATGTCGTGAGAATGGCTGATGGTTGGATTCTAAAAGATCTCCTGTATGGAGAATTAGTGCAGGGAAAGCACCCCAAACAAAGAGGCAGTCCCAGAACCAGCGAAATCTGGGGGCTGGGCAGGGGACAGAGTATATCTGCCCTTAGTATGGAAGGGATTGCCACTCCCAAATTGGCCTTTTTAGCCACACCAGATGCTGCTTTAGGACCTCTTTCCAAAGCACGACACCATAGTCTTTTGAGACTGACAGATGCCAATAATCTACCCCTTTCAAAACTGTTTGCTTATCTATCTTTTTAGCCAATAATGGACACACTTGTACACTCAGTCCCCCAAAAGTGGCAATGAATGAAGGAGTGGTTCCTCCTTACCCCTACTACCACTTGTCCGCTGCCCTATGTCTATCCGGGAGGCAGAAGACCAAGGAAAAAAGAATAATAAATAGTCAATGTAGCCGTTCCTCCTTTTAGTCACATTTTAAAATCAATCTCACTCAGAATAAGGGAAAGTGAGCACAAGGGCAGTTCTGTTGTTTAAACCAACCACTAAAACCAGTGGAGTTTAGATCATTAGAATTCTCCATTATAGTTCCTTTAGCACTTTGTAATGAATGCATTTGTTTTTTTAAACAAAAGCTCCTAAAGCATTGCTTATCATACTTTGTGAAAATTTATATTCTTTTACAATTTTTGTAGCATTGATATTGTCCTTATATAGAAAACTTGGACAGCCTGAGCCTTTTTTGAGCCAGCAAGCAAACAATATTCAGCACTTAAAAAAAATGCTCATAAATAAAACAATATCTGTTTTGTGAATTTCAAAGGCATCAAAATGTAATTAAATTAGTACTCACCCCATCAAGCAGTAAAGAAATCAAGAATCGTTCAATTTGAAAGAACATTACTTGATTTCAGAGTGACAAAAGCAAAGTCAGAAGAAGTTAGAATAGGGAAAAAAAGATGCTGATTGGTGTTAAACATTTAATGAAATTATTATTTGACAATATGGTACATGAATGCTGGAAATATTACAAGTTTAAAGAATATGCACCAGTGAAATTATTGTTTAACTTCTAAAACAATACAATTTACTGTCAAAAAGACATCTTGTTGAAAAAACGTTGAAGCAGAACAACTGCATCACAACAGAAAAAATGCAGTAACTGGCACTACGGATTAAAACAGAGAAGGAAAAGCTGTAGCCTTGGATACAATATATAATCCTCATATGTTTTTTGTGATAAAGAGAAAAGTGATTCTAACTGCTTCTATATTTTTACCAAGAAAAGCAGATGGTTCCTTAAAGGATAAACAATCTCTCCCTTTCTTTTTTCTTTCTCCCTCTTTTAAAGACAGGTATTGATAAAGCTTAAAGACCATGATCTCTTTCATTTCTGAGTATCAGGAAATTTTTAAAGAGTTCTATGGTCATTTCACCCTTCTCTAAGATGACCTGGTTTTGAAAAAACAGAAACACTGGTAGCCCTTTACTTCCTCTTATCAAGTCATCTCAATGGCTTAAGCAGATAGAGAGGAGCACATAAGAATTCTTTGCTGCCTTGGGCCCTTCAAAAGTCTTCCTTGGGGCCTAAAAATAGTGATCACTAACTGGGAAGGGAATTTAACAGCTTACAAAATTGTTTTCTGTAAGACACAAGGAAGTAGTTTTTCAGTGGTGGGGGCTCAGCATTGCTTCCTTAGTCTGTGCAGCAAAGGCCACTGCAGTCAAAAAATGGACAGAGCCAACATGGGAAAAGAGTAAGAGCAGTTTAAAAAAGATAGATATTATTAATTTTTAATGAATTAAATATATGTGTAAATAAAAGCTATTCTCCATGTACATGAGGGTAGTACAAGAAGTAATGGATGGAAACTAATCCAGGAGAGAAGCAACCTAGAACTTAGGAGAAATTTCCTGACAGTTGAGAACAATTAATCAGTGGAACAGAAGTTGCCTCCAGAAATTGTGAATGCCCCAACAATGGAGGTTTTTAAGAAGATGCTGGATAGCCATTTGTCTGAAGTGGTGTAGGGTTTCCTGCCTGAGCAAGGGGTTGGACTAGAATAGGGGTCCCCAACCCCCGCTCCGCGGACCGGTGCCAGTCCGCGGCTTCATAGGAACCGGGCCGCAGGGCCGGCGAGGAGGAGGGAGCAGCCCCCTGGGAAGAGGATGGCCGAGCGCGCCTCCACCAGCTCCTTCCGACGGCCACCGCGGCGCACTGCACTTTCCGGGGCTTCCTGGAGGGGCCGGCATGTCGGCTGGGAAGGTTATCCCGCAGCGGGCGGCCGAAGGACCCAAGCTGCGGCTATCTTAAGCGGCCGGACAGCTTCGGCGGCGCACATGGAGCTGGAAGGGAGGTGGGCGTGCAGCGCCCGGATGGCTTTGGCGGCACTTAAGATAGCTGCAGCTCGGGTCCTCTGCTCGCTCGCTGCGGGATAACCTCTGCAGCCGACATGCTGGCCCCTCTGCTGCTTCCCAGGGGGGGGGGTAGGGAGGGAGAGAATGGCAGACACACAGAGAGGCAGACTTAGAGAGACAGAAATAGAGAGAGGGAAACAGACACACACAGTGACAGAGATGGGTGGAGGGAGGAGAGAGAGAGAGAGGGGGGGGGGGGAGAGAGAGAGAGAGAGACAAAAAACAGAGAAAGAGAAAGAAAGAAAAATAGAAAAAGAAAGATAAATGGAGGGTGGGAGGGAGGGAGGGAGTGAAGGAAAGAAGGGGGAGGGAGGAGGAAGGGAGGGGTGAAAGAAGGAAGGAAGGAAAGGAAGGAAGGAAAGAAAGAAAGAAAGAAAAAGAAAGAGGGATGAAGGGTAGGAGGGAGGGAAGGAAAGAAGGGAGGCAATGGAAGGAAGGAAAGGAAAGGAAGAAATCTATTTTCCTATTTCCTTTATAAATTTAATAAATTGAAATTGAAATTGAAATTCCACCTCAAGCTACCTGTTTGGTTAACCAGGTTAAAATCTATTTTTCTCCCAGTGGTCATTTCAAAGGAATCACATCTTCTGAGTCATTTCCTGGATTCAAACCAGCATCCCAGAGAGTCATGGGCTGCCTTTATATATAACGAGTGCCCATAAATCCATTTTTACCATCTTCAGAAGACCAAAGACCAGCCAGAAATGGAAGAAAGAAAGAAAGAAAGAACTTATGACCACAATTGCGCCCAAAATTTTGGTTGCTAAGCAAGACTGTTAAGTGAGTTTCACCACATTTTCCAAGTTGGCCACACCCACCAGGTCACATAACAACTGAGCCACTCCCACAAAACAGGCCACACCTTTTGGCTCTCAAAAGAAATTTCAGTTGTGGTACTGTTGATATTTGGCTCTATTTACTAATAAGTTTGCTCACCACTGCCCTAGACAGCCAAGTGAGCCGACTCCCCCCCCCCGCATGCGCATGTGCCACCTGTTCCCCCTGCTCCCCCTCCTCCTCTAGGCCAGCCGGTCCGCAGAATTTTCTTTAAAATGAAACCGGTCCCTGGTGCAAAAAAGGTTGGGGACCCCTGGACTAGAAGACCTCCAAGGTCCTTTCCAACTCTGCTATTCTATATTCTAAAATAAACTTTCTATCCTAGCAAGGTGAATCTAGATGGGGTATAAATATATACCGATATAATATATAAAGGCAGAGCAGCTTAGCTTTATGCATAACATCTCTGAGTCAAAGTCACCTACTAGGACTTTCTGGAGATGTTCATGCAGTTTTCTACTTACCCAGTTTGTTCCAGCAGACTGGGTACATTCCAGGTCTCCACCATTAAACGTTGCCATATTATGGGACCAAAGAAGGATGACTTGTCTGTTGTAGCCACTACTGTCTGGAACAGGATTCCCAGAGATAAGGATGGTACCCTTTCATCAAGGATTAACAGAATAACAGAGTTGGAAGGGACCTTGGAAGTCTTCTAGTCCAACTGCCTACTCAAGCAGGAGACCCTATACCATTTCAGGAAATGGTTGTCAATCTCTCTTCTTCAAAATAACCAGTGATGGAGCACCCAGAACTTCTGGGGGCAAGTTGTTCCATTGATTAATTGTTCTTAACAGTTAGAAATTTTCTTCTTAGTTCTAGATGGTTGGCTCCTTGATTAGTTTATATCCATTACTTCTTGTCCTGCCTTCAGCTACTTTGGAGAATAGGTTGACCCCCTCTTCTTTGTGACAGCCCATGAGTTATTGGAACACTGCTATCATGTCCTTCTGTTCATCAAACTAGACATACCTAATTCCAGTCACTGTTTTTTATATGTTTTAGCCTCCAATCCCCGAATCTGCCACACTTTCTAGAGTCTCAACATCTTTTTTATATTGTGGGGACCAAAATAGATTCAATATTCCAAGTGTGGTCTTATCAGGGAGTTATAAAGGGGTACTAATACGTCATGTGATCTTGATTCTATCCCTCTATTAATGCAGCCCTGGACTGTGTTGGCTTTTTTTGTGGTTGTAGTACCCTGTTGGCTCATATTTAAGTGATTGTCCACTAGGATTGCAAGATGGTTTCCGGCTTCTGTAAAGCCTTGGAAATCTGGCTTTCCCAACCTAATTCTAATGTTTAGAATTTGTTCAATGGCGCCTGTTTCATTCTGTTCTCTTTGCTGTCTAGTAGATTATTTTAATCTGGCCTGTCAGTGTGATTCAATGTGTTTAGCTTTTTTATATTTTCTTTAATTTTGTATACCATCCAGCGTCTACTTAACTTGAGGTGCCAATAAATAAACTATAGGAAATTAATTTATCACGTCCTTCTTTCATATAGGCATTGACTAGGTGCTATATTCTTCCTATTATTGGCCAATTTCCCCTTTGTTGTTTTAAATCACTCATTTTAAAACACCAAATAGTCTGTCTTATTTTCTCTTTAAGCAAGGCATCTGAAGGAAATGAGGGATAGGATTTTTAAAGCTATATTAAATCTATTCTATTCCATTCTGAATGTTTTTTTTTTAAATAATCAATCTAATTTACTCATCTCTGACCTCATTTTTTTCAGGTAGCTAGAGATAATGTCCTAGTTGTGGCAAATGAGAATGGGGTACCAGGGGAGATATTTCAACTTCAGTGGCAAATTGAATATGGGGCGCTAGGGACGTGCATCAAAGAAATGAAGAATACACATTTGGTTTACAGTTTGTCATGCACTGCAAAAGTATCTATTGTATGAAAAGCTACAGCCTTAATCTTTGGTTCAGCCACATAAATATGGACTAAGAGTCTTCTACTTGGATTTTGTTGTCGAACAGAAGACCTACCTCTAAATGTCAAAGAGAATAGATTCTGCTTCTAATTATGGCTGTTATAATTAGAATAACAGGATTGTTGGACCAATTGAACTTAAGCCAGTGTACGATGTTTTATCCCAGTGGTGACACTAGCATAACAGGATGCATTTCAACAACAGTTGCACTGATTTATTGAATCAAATTTCCAATACAATTCCTCCTTTAATACAGTTCTTAATTTTTCCTCAAGCTGCTTGAAGATATTCACAGTTCAACACACAGCTTTCTCAGCAGGATAAACAGTATGTTTTCTGTTGTGTTCTTGTTCTAGGGAGGCTGCATGCTACTACAGAGGGTGAGCACAGAAAATCAATTTGGAATGACAAATACTTAAGAATTACTTAATCTCACCAATCTCCCTCTATATCGTGTTTCTCCTGTCCTCCACATAATAATTTGTCATCAGTGGGGCAATCCATGGGCAGGATTGTCCATGGGTAGGACTGTCACAAGCAATCCTGCCCATTGACTATTATACTGCAAAGCCAAGGCCAACAAGCCACTATTGATACCAGAGCAGAACTGCAGCAGACCCTCTGATATTAAATGCCACCCCTCCCCCCCAAACTCAGCATACTATACAAAATCTGTGTTGAAATTCAATATTTATTGTTCTCTCAATCTCATTGACCATTATAAA
This sequence comes from Rhabdophis nuchalis, assembly GCA_039707465.1. Classification (NCBI taxonomy): domain Eukaryota; kingdom Metazoa; phylum Chordata; class Lepidosauria; order Squamata; family Natricidae; genus Rhabdophis; species Rhabdophis nuchalis. The sequence continues at coordinate 65,650,994 of CM077646.1, forward strand.
GAGTCTAGTTCCCCAGTTCTCATTTCTCCAGCTTACACTCATGCTTTACATCCTTCACTCACATCTGCAATACACAACATATAAAACTTTTGCTTGAGTAGCATTTTTTAATTACAAGTCATTAGATCTATAATCATAAATTCTCTGCAAGTTTGGACTTCAGTATGATTAAACTATCAGTATCTATAAGGTAATTCAACCTTATGTTCATGCATAAGAAGACTTGGCAACAAGTCAAAGTTCCTTTCTGTTGAGTTGAAGGCTAGTGGGAAGATATTAGGAACTGGAGTATATCACTGGAAAGAATCTAGATTGTGGAGCTGGATGAAGAGCTCAACTACTGGTAATTAGTCCCCTTGACTCCTTCTTTTTTATATATATAGTACCAGAAGAACCAGAAGAACCAGTGTTCACTCAGCCTGTTTTAATTTTTCACTAAACTGATTCTTAGTCATCGTCTTCAACAATAACTTAATAAAGTAATTTTTTTGTCTCAGATATGGTTGCTTTCTCATGCTTAATCAGGCTCTGTATGTCCTTCCATATTTTGTTTAATAGTCCAATGGCCATTCAAACCATGCCCACAAAAACCCATAATAATGGATGGATACATTTTATTTTATTATTTCATTTCATTTTGTTTTAAATTAGTTTAGATTTCTATGGCTGCCCATCTTAGAGTACAACTATTGAAACTGTATTGTAGGAGTTCAGCAACTGAAAGCCTGTTTTACATGTTGAAAATGTCAGATATGTCCTCTGGCATCTCCAGATGTTCTACTAGTCTGAAACCCTGGAGAGGTTGTGTTCTCTAGTGTAGGTATAGATAACATTGACATGCAAAAAGAATCTTCTTCTGATTCAAGTCATGGCTGCTGGACATGGTAACCAAGAGGCCAAGTATAAAATGTCTTTTAAACATTTGTATTTAAATGGTGGCTTTATAATGGTAATGCCAGTTTTCACCTATAGGGTTTAGAATGTTCTTTTAGAACTGATGAAAATTTCGTAGATCAAGTAGTTAATACAAATGGTAATACATTGGTTTTGGCTTCGTTTTATATCAATCAAAGCTACAACAACATCCTGGGTTTTTCAAAGCAACTGAAATAATTCACTGGGCAACATATACATAAAGAATGTCCATTTATCAAATCTGCAATCTCTGCAATGCATTATTCCCCAAATATGTGGATCAGGGCAATTATTTTATCATAGACATTGACTCCTAGTCTCTCTGTAATGCTTCCTTATCCATTCACAAACTTCCTTACATTCTCCCATTGCTTTACTTTTTCAAGGCTCTGATTCTATGCCTTACCTTCATTCTCCAGGAAAAAAAACCTTCTTCAATCAAATACTTCTGTAGGAAGTACAGAATACTTCTGCAGGAAGTTCCTAGAAGAATGAATTATTCTGGAAAATATTAAAAAGGCAGAATGTTATATTTCCCTGGATGAGAAGAGGAGAAACATGTTTTTAAAGACAAGGCAGCTCCCTGCCCCCCCTTCAACTCCAAGGTGATGGGATTAAGACATGGCCCTCAGAACATGATAGGATTAGCCCTCTACCCATCTCACCACATGGCACCTGGGAAGATTACATCACCCAGCAAGGCTCAACCAAGCCTGGGACTCAGGACAGCCTACAGAGTTGCCCCTGCATGGCCCCAGGGGAGTCTGACAACCAATCAGAATACAAATTCAAATTCAAAAGCCGAGAGAGGGTATAAAACTCAGGTACTTTCAGCATCTCTGCCCTTTTTTCTTCTTCACTCAACATTTTCAAGGCACATGATCCTGTCCAGCATTAAAATCATCTTTCCAAACATCCGCCCTGAGTCCTTTTGGAGAAGGGCGGGATATAAATCAAATAAAACTCAAAACTCAAACCATGTTTCTAGTATCTTTCTCCCCACTTGGAAGTGAACCCAGAAGGACATTTCTTCCCACACTTCCTTTCACTAGAAGAGAATATTTGTAGACCGGGGCTAAACTGTGGAGTCTTTGGTTTTCTGTGAGCTTGGATGTTTGTTTACACACCTCTCATTACCCAACATCATCAGTGTTAGGCCTGATGATGTTACCTAGTTGTGTAATGAAACATCTGCAAGAAAACAAACTCAGAGAGCACCAAGGCAGTGGAGCCTTCTCCTATCCCAGATTTTCAAGTAGCCTCCCTTATTATCAATGGAGCTTCTTTTAAGTTTCCACTCCTGTGCTTGGGAACACTTTCCATAGAGTTCCTGCTAGGAAGGGAGAGAAGGAACATTGTTATTAAACACTGCCAATCCTGGTCGGGAAAAAGGATTATTTTAAAACCATACCAAAGTGAGTGAATGCAGAATACATGAAAGAAAATACATTAAGCTCTGACCAGTTCAAGTCTGGAAATAAATAGAATGTGTGCGCATATATAAGAGAAAGGGAATAAATATGGAATCATGGTGATATGTCAATAATCAAGTAACTGCACCTAATTTGAGTTGATGTCACACCCATCCTTTAACTGTTCAAACAAACCTGTATTTTGTTTCAAAAGACAGGTTGCTCTCTCACAACACATAGATGTCCGTTCAATTTTTTAGTATTTTTCCCTAAAGTAACAGTTGAGTTTGTACAAGCCTCATGAGAAAAATTCTAATGAGTTCCGACTTCATCGTTGCTATAGTTACAAGCAGAAGTTAGTGAAGACTTTTGCCCTGTATTGCAACAAATATCTGGGAAAGCTAAAAACCAATTAAATTACAGCTAATAAATATCTTGCACAATGAGCAGGGCAGGGAGATGGCATAAAGGTTTTCAACAGTAAGTTTCATTTTCTTACTGCTGTCATCACAGAAAAGGGAAGGTTTCCTGAAGTACACAATCCATTACTAATTGATGCACTTACTTTTAGGGTCAGAACTGATATATTCTGCTTGGAAATTTTTGTAAGGGCGATTTCACTTTGGAGAAAGAGAACTTTACAGAAGAAAAATGGAGGTCACAAAGTGCATAAGTAGACACGGTCAGTGCTTGAGCTTCAAGCTCTTTCAAATATAATGTGATATTTGTCATTTATCTAACACAGCATGAAACAAAATCTATCGGGATATAGTAGCAGGATCCTTATTGGTTGTTATTAGATCAGCAAAGATTTCTGCAAACCAATCATATAAAAATAGCTTTAAAGACTTGCATTATGTTTCAGGTAGGGAGAGAAGTACAGGATATGGTGGCTTAAGGTAGAAAATTATGAAAATGGTTATAACCAGGGGTGCGATTCTACCAGTTCGGACCAGTTTGGGTGAACCAGTAGCTCTGACTATCAGCTGAGAGCAAACTGATTTGCTCCTACTTTAAAGTGGACCCACTCACCCGCCCCTGCACTATACTCACTTATATTTCCTTTTCCAAAGCCCAGCTGATGTCAGGGTTCCAAATAGCATCCAAAAGTAAATCAGAGTCCAAGGCAAAGTATTGCTCAAAGTTCCAATTTATTAAGAGAGCCATGCTGGCACATTTGGGAAAACCCGAATCTGAAAGCTTCCAGGTTTTCCCCACCTAGTTGAAAGTTCAAGATCTTGCCCCCACACCCACAGGTCCATCACATGGTCCAATCTCCCACTGCCATGCTGGCAGTTCCCCCCATCCAATTCCGGTCAGGTGCAGAGGTGCAGAGGCAAAGGATGACCTTGGCTTTCTAGAAAGAATTGTCTTGTAACTACACAGTATGTGACTCCTTACAATCCCCCCTCCCATTTTCCCACAATAGAAAATGCATAGCAGAATAATAGAAAGTGTGGCAGGCCAAAGACCCAAAAGAAAAGATGACTGCAGGCCTGACAGCTGATCGGCGGGGCAGAGTGGATTGCTGCACCTCAGCTGTTTTCCTCACCAGCAGCAATCCCAAAGATGAATTTTCTGTAAATTGTGTGTCCGCACAAATCACACACTCAGTGAGCCAGTTGTTAAACTGGTAGGATCCCATCCCTGATTACAATGTGAAAGGACTTTGTGTCTAATAGTGATCTTAAATTCCTTAAGCTGTTTGTATGTTCAGAGAGACTTTATATTTTCATTCTAGATTTATAGGAAAAACCAGAACCAATGTTCTGTCTAGTATATTACAGAATGTGTTTCAGAACGATTTCATAATATCGTAAATTAACCCAATACACACATTAAAAACCTACATAATCATCATGGCATTGTAGTACTACTCAAATAAAACAATTAAACTTGTGCTGTTCTTGCTGTAATTGACTTAGCACACATTTTTATTTAATTATAATTTTATGAAAGAATAATAGGCCTAACACAAGTGAACAGTGTATTAATGAAACAAAGATGGAACTGAGAGAGTTAATATATATATATACTTTACTCCAATCTGGCAAAAAGACCTTTTACATTTTGGTCCAGCTATTAACTGGATTTCATCCTTCTTAGCAGGTAATTGAACCCCATTGCTTTCCAAACTTGTTCTCTTGAATGAATGGTAAACTGACAGTGATACTGATATTACAGTAACTTGCAGGACTGTTGCAGATAAAAGCAGATGGTTTGATCATGAAACAATGTTTATGATATACTGTGAATTAAATTCACAATAATTGAATTGGGATGCATCTCATGAAGTTTAATGTGGAAAGACATTTTCCTATTTCCAAAAGATTGCTTTAAAGGAATAACAGAGTTTGAAAGGACCTTGGAGGTATTCTAGTCCAGCCCTCTGCTCAGGCAGGAGAGCCAATCCAATCTCTTCTTAAAATCTTCCAGTGTTGAAGCGTTCACAACTTCTGGAGGCAAGTTGTTACATTGATTAATTGTTCTATTGAGAAATTTCTCCTTAGTTCTAAATTGCTTCTCTCCTTGATTAGGTTCTATCCATTGCTTCTTGTCCTGCCCTCAGGTGCTTTGGAGAATAGGTTGTCTCCCTCTTCTTTGTGGCAAACCTTGAGTTATTGGAACACTGCTAACACCCTAGTCCTTCTTTTTATTAATCTAAACATGCCCAATTCATTCTTTATATGTTTTAGTTTCCAGTCCCCAAATAATCTTTGTTGCTCTTCTCTGTACTCTTTCTAGAGTCTCAACAGATTGTTTTAACATTTTGGCAACAAAACTGGATGCAGTATTTCAAGTGTGGCCTAACCAAGGCATTATAAAGTCTTAACCACAGCAGAATTGTTGAGTTCTTCTAACCATCCGATGTTGTTAGATGAGAAAACGGAGTGAGAATGATTAGTATTTCCCTCTTATTTCACCTGCAAAGGCTCAAAAGGATTATGTTATTTTGATGATGTTATCTAGTTTTGGTAATGAAACATCTGCAAGAAAACAACCAAGTTCAGTGAGCATCAGGGACCCCTTAGAATATGTTCTTCACATATTTAAGTGATTAGCAATGACAGTTTGACTATAGACATAGTGATGCCTAGCTATTTTCTATTCATCTTACTGAAACTATACCGTATGGTATAGCTGTGTAGTTGTTCTTCAAACAGAACTAACATCATTGCAAAATCTGCAATCTAGCTGAATATGTATTGGAAGATTTGTGAAGAATAGCTTGAGATCTAAAGCACAATACAGTATTTATGCACATTTTAGAGGTCCTCTCAAAATAGTAATTGGTAGGAAATTGGTACCAAAATCACAATTACTGTTAAGGTGCTACATAGTGAGAATCTCATATCCATTGAATTAAAGTACAACAAACTGCAGATGCCTGGACATTTAAAAATGCATTGAACTAGAAACACTTGCAAAAGAAAGAAAAACTCCCTATCCTATCATTTTACTTATCAGTAATAAGAATGGAAGAGAATAAATCCCCAAAGACTGTAATCTAAGGTTGCTACAGAATATAGTGTCTTCATTGCAGCAAATTAGCAATTGCTGTTAAAGAGAATTAGATCTAGTCTTTCTCCTGAATGGAATTGGAGAATGGGGTAGTATTGGTGTTACACATAGAAGCTGTTTGAATGTAGAACTATCGCATTATGGAAAAATTCACAACCAACAATTATTTTCTATGCAGGGAGGTTAAAAACAAAATGCTCCATAACACTGGTAATGAACACCTATTCCAGTGGAGTTTCTTCCTTAGACTTTTAAATGCTTATTATATTTTCCATTTTTCTGGCAGGTTCAGCATTAAGGGATTAAAATTAAAGAGCGAAAATCAAAGTGTTTGAACTTAGGTGTAAAATGTGGCTTATATTATAGAATACCACTTGTGAAGAATGCTGAAGATCTCAATTTTCATTTTTACACATGGCATCCATGAAGGTAATGGAAAACAACAGATAACAATTGTAGATTTAGAGCTCAATTGGACCTGCTGTGAAATATGTCATTTGAAGTGCTAGCTGTCAGGGGATAATAGCTACCATTGTGGGTGAGTTTGTCAGGCCGATAGCAGGGGGGAGAGACCTTCTCACCTTGCAATATGTTGCTGATGAAAATTGTCCTGTCCACAGCAACAACTTTAGCAGAGAATTGCAGTAATTCAGTGATGTATTTAGTGCCATATCTGGTGTGGCTTTTAGTTTTTAGAAAACACAGCTCAAACTGCTTGCATTTTGTATGTATGCTCCTATTATTCCCTCTCCCCACTGGACCTGAATGTCTTGGTTATTGGATTGGGAATTATTGTTCCAATTGTTGCTATTCAGGAAGGAAGTCCACTGAATTCATTAGTATCCATTAGTATTATGACTAATTAGTATTATGACTGGATGACTGAGAATTCCCCTAGACATCATGCCTAATTTGAATTCATAATGATGGAGAAATTTGATGTGGTAGACTTGAATCTTATGCATTTATAAATGGGATATAGAAAATGAACTGTCATAAAATGAACACATTAGAGAAATGCATGTATGGAAATCTTTTATCATCAATGATTTTTTAAATTCTATTTTCCATTTTTAGAATTACAGAATGATATTCAGTTATGACAGTGTCTGAAATTTACAGAAACTACTATACATGATAATTATTCTAATATTTTCCCAACATGCCACTGGATTGCCAAACAGAACTGGAGGTGTTATTCAGCAGGTTCTGACTAGTTCTGGAGAACCAATAGTGTAAATTTTGAGTAGTTCGGAGACCAGTAAATACCACCTCTGAGTGGCCCCACCCACATCTATTCTCTGCCTCCTAAGTCCCAGCTGATCAGGAGGAAATGGAGATTTTGCAGTAACCTTTCCCTGGAGTGGGAAGGGAATGGAGATTTTACAGCATCCTTCCCCTGCCACACCCACCAAGCCACACTATGCCCACCAAGTCACGCTCTCAGAACTGGTAATAACTTTTTTTGAATCCCACCACTGACCAGAACTATGCTAATGTTACCTAATATCCATCCACTGTATTCTGGGGTTGGGGGGGATGAACATTGCTGGAAGAAAAGAAAGAGGAACCCCACATAGCTTTAGCAAGAGGACAGAGTAGAGGCATTGTCCACATAAGTGGACTTCTATATGGTGCTTCTATGCTGTAAAATCCCCATTTAGACTGAATTGCTCTATAACACAGCCATGTAGACAGCATACAAAGGACAGGAATGGGTTTCCACTTATGCAGACAATATTTCATTCTGTTTAAAATGAGGTAGAAAATCAGCCAAAATGTGTCCATAAAAGGTAGCTTAATTCTTGAGGCTTAATCTTTAGTCATGTGATAAAAAATGCAACCCAATCATCAAGCTTGGCAAAATCTGTGCAAATATTAGATGCATAATTTATCATGACCAAATAATATTCAATTTAGATACATGTCAAATATGGAATCAGTGTAAATATCTTCTCTCCCAACTAATCCAGTAGCATTTGTCTAAAGACACAAGTCCTGAACAATTACGCAATTGTGTAATTTTATGCACAATAACCCAGTTATTCCAGTGGTATTGATATGTGTTTGGAATGAAAAGAAGGAAATAGAAAATGTTTGCAGGAGAGGATGTAATTTGTTACATGCATATTTGAATAACCTTGAGATAAAGCCCTAACCCAGAATCCTTAGAAAATTGGGCTAGTATTTTTTAGAACTCATACTGGCTAAGAATTATGGTATTTGCCATCCCAGTATTTTTGAAGGATATTATGTCAATATTTCTAGAATGTACAAACTTTCCCTTTCATAAATGATTTCAGTTATATGGCTTTTTATATGACTTACATATTCTTAAATTATAAATGGGACTGGGTCTTTCCTTAATCCAACTTTTCTATATAGGCACAATTGTAGAAATATTATCACGCAGAAATACCTTTTAGGGAAAAAAATCAGTTTCTTTTCTTTTCTTTTGAAACAGTAAAATATTCATAAGCAAAAAGTTATAACATAAGGTCCACTTAACAAAAGATCCCCAATCTCCCAACTGTATATAAAACATAGAATCTTCAAACATCAAGCTAGTCAATGATTTATTCCAAACCGAAAGCAACAGCTAAATAAACCCTACCTCTGAGCCAGATAAAACCACCTCTTTAGAGCTATCCCAGAGGAAAAACTCTTCAGAGAGAATTCCCTAAATGAGCAACCAGCCCCGAAAATATTCTGTTGTGTATTCTTGTCAGTTTAATTATATCTAAAGTTAGACTGTGGGCAGGGAATCTGATTTATAAGAATGCTTGACAACGGTCTTTGAATTTGACTCAGAAGCAAACAGGCAATCCAGTTCAGCTGATCTAATATCAAGGAGAGAAGCAATTTAGAACTAAGGAGAAATTTCCTGACAGTTAGAACAATTAATCAGTGGAATAGCTTGGCTCCAGAAGTTGTGAATGTCCCAACACTGGAAGTTTTTATGATGGTGGATAACCATTTGTCTGAAGTGTGTAGGGTTTCCTGCCTAAGCAGGAGGTTGGAATTGACAACCTCTGATGTCCCCTCACTCCATTCCACTCCATTCATATTCATATTTTTCTTGACTGTGTATTATTAATGACTCCTTGAGACAGTGAAGAAGGTGTGCTATATTTAAATAAATATATCCCAAAGATGACATTTCAGATCTTTTTAATGACCTTGGATGCTTCATCTCTATATATCTCTTAATAGAATACTGCTAAGTAAACCAAAATTCTGGATTAGGTGCTCCCGTAAGAATCATTTGCTGCTGGAGAAGAAAGCTCAATGCTTAATAGGTTCTCAGCTCCAAAAAGAGTGCTAGAATTCCATCTGAGGACATCTTAAATATCAAAGATCAATACTTAGCCATCATTCCAAGCCCACCTTTTTCCACGTAAGAGGTTACAGGAAATACTAAGTAAGATAATTTGCTTTCAGACTATTACTGTACCTTGTCTAAGATATAAAGAGGGGAAAATTGCATTACGAATGTATTATGAAGCTCTTTTAGTCACATCATCCTATTGCCTGATTGCTTCTGATGGGTTTCCTAAATGACAGAGGCTGATATCATCTTTTCTTTTAGTACACTGAGATATTACTCATTTACTTTGAGCAAAAAAATAACCACATAAAAAGTAAGTTCCTCTCTTTCTCCTCCTCTTCTTCCTCCTCCTTCCTTAATGCATTTTCATCCTGTCACTTTTTTACAAAATTAAAGGTAAAGGTAAAGATTTCCCCATCCAGTCGTGTCCAACTCTAGGGGACAGTGCTCATCTCCATTTCTTAGTCGAGAGAGCCAGTGTTGTCCAGAGACATTTTCTTGTTAATATGGCTAGCATGTCTATATGCCAAGGAGCACAGAGAACTGTTACCTTCCCACCAAAGCGGTTCCTATTTAACTAGATACATTTGCATGCTTTTGAACTGCTAGGTTGGCAGGAGATGAAGCAAGTAATGGGCGCTCACTCCATTCTGTGGTGCTCAGGTCTTGAACCTGGGCTGTTCAGCATCTTTGATCCCCGAGCCATCGTCTCTGCACTTTTTTATTATTTTATTTTATTTATCCCATCTTATTTATGCTGTGCCCATCTGAACACAACTAAATCAAATGGAGAATGATGGATTCAGTCTATACTTCTTTAAGTATTAAGGTTTAAGTTTCTATATTCTCCATATTATTACTACAGCTTAAAAGAGCTGATTATTTTCTGCAGAAAACCATGTGTCCAGAATTGCTATAAATCACACATATAGTGTAGATACATTCAAAATAGGCCTTATTAAGGAAGCAGAAATCATCATTTCAGTTGTATCATCATTTCAATGATATTTGCTTACCGTAGTTTTTGGAGTATAAGATGCACCTTTTTACTCCAAAAAGAGGGTAAAAACCTGGTTGTGTCTTATACTCTAAATGTAGCCACCTGGGTCGTCTGGAAAAGGGGCAGGTGAAGTGGGTGCTGCAGAGATTGTGATGGCTGGAAAGGAGAGACGTTTTGCTTTCCCACTTGGCTCAGCCCCCGGGAGGGCTTAGGTGGTGGCGGCGGTGGCAGTGACTTCTCACATTTCTGGGGAGTGAAGTCATGGTGGCCATGGTCTCCCCTGAGCTGCCTGCCGAAGCTCTGAGGCACCTTTCGCTTGCAGGAGGAGGAGGAGGTCAAGGGCGGAGTATACCAAAGCCTCTGAGTAGCTGGGAAAGAAAGCTGCACTTGGAACCTGCAGAAAACTGCCACCCAAAAAGCATGACTTTCTTTCCCAGTTACTCAGAGGCTTTGGTTTAAGGGGACACTGCTTCAAACCAATTTCCTCCTCCTCCTGCAAATGAAAGGTGCCTCAGAGATGGTAGATTTCTCAGAATGCTAGATTGGGAAGTTAAAAATCTGGAATTGGTACAATGAAACTTGATTCAAAGGCTTTGGCTCCTGAGAATCCGGAGAGATTGGGGGTGGGTGGTGGGTGGAGGAAGGGAAGCGAAGAGGAACGATCTCTTTTTTATGAAAGCTTTTCTCAGAACGCTAGATTGGGAACTTAAAAACTTGGAATATGATACAATCAAACTTGATTCAAAGGCTTTGGCTCCTGAGATCGCTGCGTTGCCACCCAAAATGCTGGTACCATGATCTATGCAGCGTCCACTTCACCTGCCCCTCCTCGGGCGGTTCCAGGCGGCAGAGATTGTGGTAATAGCATTTTCAGGTGCACCCTGAGGCTTCATAATGGCTTTTTTATCATCTGTTTTCTAAGGGAGATTTGTTTAGACATCAGCTTTTCTGTAACTTGCATCTTCATCCATACAAGTTAGGAATTCTGGACATTGCAATCTAATAAATTGAGAGGATGGCAGGTTAGGGACCAATCTATGGACTCTATGTATAACAGAACCCATAAGGGCCAAGCAGTGGTGGGTTCCAGATCTCGTTGCAACCAGTACGGTGCAATGCGGCCCGGCATTCTCCATATGAATGCGTGCAATGCACGCATAAGTCCTACACTCCAGCAACACCTCCACAAGCCTCCATGATGCTCCAGCTGCTGCTCGGCGGAGCATCGCAGAGGCACTGTACATGCCATGCGTATGTGCAGAAGCGTCAAAGAGTTTAAAGACAGGTAAGGATGATGGGCAGGTGGACTCTTTGGAGCACCATACTGGAACGGTACCTGGTGCTCCAGGCAAGCTCTGGTATATCCGTACTGGGGTGTACCATCTGCAACCCACCATTGGTGCCAAGCTTCAAACTTGCCATTTCTAACCCGATGTAACCTCTTTTGAACCATTCATAGCCTATCAGACATCTCAAAATTTTAACATCAATGTTTTTTAATTATCAAATTCTGTCATGAAAATAAAATGATAAAGGGGAAACTTACTCACTATAACTCTTTGTACAGAAAAAAAATCATTCAACGCATAATAAATTAATCTATTGAAGGAGTAGCTGTTCTTTTTAGGAATCCCTGCCACATGCCATCCTTAACTGTAGCAGCAAATCCTTTACATATTATATGACCATATCCCACATGTCATGTAATCAATTACATGTTTCATTTGAGATTGCAAATGGCCAGAGTAATGCAGGAATAGTAGAAAGATAATACTTTTATAATATCGTATAGTAAGACTTTAAATCTATTTCCGGCAATGTCAGATAAGCTGGGCACTAACTAATTACATCAGGAACATTTATACGTTATACATAGAGCCTGTTGGTCTAATGAGTAAGGCACCAGAACAGGATGTGGGAGACCAGGAGTTTTAGTCCCACCTTATGCACAGAAGCCAGCTTGATGACCTTGGGCCTGTCACTGTCTCTCAGCCCAATTCACCTCGCAGGATTGTTGTATGGAGGAAGCTGTGCTGCATATATTCACCACCTTCAGTTATATGTGTAAAAATAATAAAGGCAGGATACAAATAAAAAAATAAATCCCTCAAACATTAAGGCACCAATAAGAAATCAATAGCTACTTTTCCCCAGGGCCAGTAGAGTAGGGAAGAGACCACCACAGACAATCTTGATAGCCATTATTAGGAACAGTTGGGCATGGTTAAGCCTCATCACCTGAGATGCTAATCAAGGCTGTTTTCTTTCTTTTTCTTCCTTGTGATCTTGTCTGCTATCAGATTACTAGGAATGGGTGAAGTTATAGCTAATCCACCCCCTTTTTTTTGACCACATCAAAGTCATGGAAATGGGAAAAGTATACATTTTGTCCCTCATCTCACTGCTGCTGTCAGAATAGTTTGTCCTAACCACTCCTGTTATCGAGAATAGATACTCCACCTATTTTTAACCTCTCCCAAAAAGTTTGCCTCCCTGCTTACTTTAAATTCACCCAGCTCAGAATGTCAAGCTCCTTTGAACAAATTCATAACAGACCATGCCTTATTAATAGAAAAGAAACAGCTCATAATCCTGTATCTCATCTTTGTAGTCTTTGGGATATAGCAGAAAACACTTTATTGAACCAGTGATATATGAGGCAAATAGTACCATTCCAAATATGTATTTTCCATCACACCCTAAAATCATAAATGTTTTTGGATCAATTACAGTGATGAGTTACATGCCAGAACCAATATCTTTCCAGACTGCCCACATATTGCAGACTCCTGCAAGAACACAACTTAATTTTTTCAACAAATATTCTTTGACTGCAGGATTCAGGAAAACACACACAGATTATATTATACTGTCAGTGTCTTAGAGATTCTCAGTCATCAAGGTCATGGTTTTCCCAAAGGTGCTTTTTCTGGAGGCAACTGAACTTCCTTGTTTTTTTTTCCTTTGAAGATGCTTTGCTGCTCAATCAAGGAGCTTCTTCAACTCTGACAGGATAGTGGAGAATGGAAGGATTTATATTCCTTGAAGACAGCTGGTCATTTGAATCATTTTAGATGGTTGTTAAAGCACTTGGAGGTTTCTCTGTGTCCTTGGGGTCATGTGAATAAAGCTCCTGGTTCCTGTAGTCTGCATTTTTTCCTCTGGAAACCCATTCCTAGCTTTTCCTTTGTTTTCTCCTCTGGGACATTAAGGCAACCTGAAGAAAATTGCACCACACTTGATTTCTAATATAACAGGAAAACACAGATAAGTGCCTGAATGTGGGTGGGTGTTGGAGGATGATTTGTGTTGTGTGGGAGAGCAGAGATGAAGAATTAGCAATTGAGAGAGTAGAGCAGCTGTCAGCTTAGCAGAAAACTGTCAATGACGGAAGAACAGGTCTGGACTTCAGCAAACCAACAGCAGACAAATTGAAAGTAGCAGAGCTCAGCAGAGACATGGAGAGCCTACAAACAGCCAGCAGCTGGTCAAACTCTTTTCTTTCTCAATCCACCCCAGACTAAGAAACTGCAAAGCCAACAAAAAATAACAAAAACCATCTGGCTAAGCCTGAAGTTTTTGTTGCAAGATCAGGGTGGGGGTGAGGGAGAACAGAAATCTTGGAAAGTCCACAACTATTGAGGAATTAACTATTAAACTGCAAACCATGGCATGCAAAACCTTTGCTACACCAATTCTTGAATACAGATCATTTGTCTGGAACCCGCACTGCATGTGAGACATAAATACAATCAAACAAGTCCAGAGATATTTCATGAGAAGAGTCCTCCACTCCTCTGCTCACAAAAGAGTGCCTTATGCCACTAGACTTGAAATTTTGGTCTTAGACAACTTAGAACTTTGCCATCTTTGATCTGACCTAAGCGAGTTAGATAAAATTATCTGCTACAATGTCCTACCCCTCAATGAATACTTCAGCTTCAACCAAAACAACACACAAGCACACAATAGATACAAACGTATGATAAACAGCTCCAAACTTGATTGCAGAAAATATGACTTCAGTAACAGAGTGGTCAATGCATGGAATGCATTACCTGACACTGTGGTTTCTTCCACAAATCCCCAAAACTTTAACCTTAGACTATCTTCTGTCGACCTCACCTCATTCCTAAGAGGTATTTAAGGGGTGGGGGTGCATAACAAGCACACCAACATGCCTACCATCTCTGTCCTAACATTCCCTTTTATTCATATCCATTTCATATATTCAAAATCATGTTTATACTTATATCTGTTATCTAATTCATGCTTGATGAAATAAATAAAAGAAATAAAAATAAAGAAATAAAAATAAATGAACACATAGAGATAGGTGTGTAGATCATTATATATACTTAGACTAATAGAAGTACAGTTTAGTACAGCGTAGGTTTAATGATAAGTTTTGAGTTAGAGGTTAGGAAAGTTTTTTTCTGTAATAAAAGCTTTCTTGGAAATATGGGGAAGATAAAACAGCCTTTTTGCTGATGGTCTGCACCATTTCCCCAAAGAACCCCTTCAAATAGTGACCTGAGTTGATTCGTGACTTTAAAGAAAGCTTCTCTACCCACCCAGCCTGTTTCAGTTCCAAATCTGCTTTGATGGGGTGATTTGAGCAAAGCTTAGTTGAATCAAAGTATCCCTTTGAAACTGATTTCTTTCCCCCCTTTTTTTTCTATATAAAACATTCAATTTTAAATATGTATGTAGCTGGGAGTCCCTTTGGAGGCTGAAAGGAAATGTGTTTTTAAAAAAGAAAAAATAATAATTAACACAATGCATGGGTCAATCTAAAGGCAGGGGAAAAGTTAAAAAAAAGAAGTAAATGGGACTAATAGGCTTCCCTTGAAAATTCAGACATGTATATGGACATGAGAGCCAACTGGAAAGGCTATTAATCTTCCTACTTCCGCTCTCTTTTCCCACTGTGGCCAAGCAAAGACCTCTTGGAAGCCCACATCTTATAATAGCATTCCAGCTATAAGAATAATAGCCCTCTTACTGCCTCTGTTACTGGAGGTAATATAGAGCATTGTGTCAAGTAGTCATCCTTTCTCATAACTTCAATTTTAATGGATGTGAATAGGTTAGCATATTCTATTCTGGTTGGGCATCAGCTAGGTGATACTGTTTTAATAAGAGTTTTGTTAGAATTTTTATAGTCTCAACATGTCTCTGAGAACAATTTGTTAACTAATTATAGCTTTCAGTCTAGCTGTTTGGGTGGGAGAATCAGAATGTTGCCCATTTGGCTAGGATTCAAATTGGTATAGTTTGTGTAAGATTGGGAAGAGATCTTGGGACAAAATGAAGTTTATTGGCAAGATCAGAGAATATTTCAGAATCATAATTTTCTCCAAAAGTAGAGAGAGATCACAAATCTTAGAAAGGGGAACCCTCCTGTTCCTATAAGCCTTGGGGTACATCTTTAGCCAAGCTCAGAAATGTTCAAAAGTAAAGAAAAGCAGACTACAGATTAAGGACATGAAATATTTCTACCTTCTTAAAGTAGAAAGAGAAAGAGATTTGAGGTAATTAAGGCAAAACAAATCTACGGTTGTCAACAGATTTCACTTAAAGCAAAGAACAGCTGTCTGTTGATATCAAATGTAAAATAGTCAGGTCAAACATCAAGAAGGCCTCAAGTTCTACAGAGGAATTATTGAGTCTGTCATCTGCACCTCTATAACTGTCTGGTTCTAGACAGACACAGATTTCAGAAGATAATCAGAACTGCAGAAAAAACAATTACTGCCAACCTGCCTTCCAATAAGGACCTGTACACTGCATGAGTCAAAAAGAGGGCCATGAAAGTATTTACAGACCCCCTCGCATCCTGGGCATAAATTGTTTCAACTCCTACCCTCAAAACAATGCTATAGAGCATTGCACACTGGAACAACTACACACAAGGACAGTTTTTTTCCCCGAATGTCATCACTGCTAAACAAATAATTCCCTCACCACTGTCAAGCTATTCATTACTATTACTATTAGTCTTCTCATCATTCCTATCACTCATCTCCTCCCACTTATGACTGCAGGACTGTAACTTTATTGCTTGTATCCTTACAATTTACATTTGTTGTGTTCTAGCTGTCATGAGCTGCGCCTGCGCAGCAGTTACCAGTTTTGGCGGGGTCATGCAGCCCGCGGATTGGCGGAGCTATCTGACAGCTCGCTATAAAAGCGAGCTGTCAGACGGCAGCCGCAGCTGTTGCCTGTCAGAGAACTGAAGTTACTTGTGTTGCCGTTTCGTTAGGAATAAACTTGTTAGCCTTTTATTCCTCTGCCTGAGCCTCAGTTATTCAGCACCCACACTGGTTCTGCGAACAGAACACTGGCGACGAGGGTGGGATCGCTGTGCTGAGGCCAGGGCCACGGTCAACAAAGCTGAAGTCACCACAGAGCTGGTCACGCCACGACGAGACGTCGTGATTCAGGCTATTAAGCATGGCAACAGCCCAGTTTCCTCCCTACTCTCCGAGCTCCGAGTCTTGGGAGTCGTATATCCTCCGATTCGAGTGCTTCTTAGTGGCCCACGACCTTGCTGAGGAAAATGAAGAACGGCGTTGCGCCCAATTCCTCTCAGTGTGCGGCTCGGAAGTTTTTGAGACCGCGCAGGCCCTCGCGGCCCCGCTAGCCATCAAAGCGGTACCATGGGAGCAGTTAATGGCGAAACTTAAAAGCCACTATGCGCCTTCGCCTCCGAAGATCGCCCACAGGCACGCTTTCCACAAGCGGAATCAAGCTGAAGGCGAATCGGTACATCAGTACGTGACAGCTCTGAGGAAGGCTGCCCTACACTGCGATTTCAAGAATCTTGATGACTCTCTGCTAGACAGACTGGTGTGCGGCCTGAGAGACCCGAAGCTACAGCGCCGACTACTAGCTAAACCCGATCTCACTTTTGAATCAGCCTTGGCTGAGGCGCGCGCCTCAGAACTTGCCAATCAAGCCACATTGGTGTTACCCAGGGGAACTGAGGGATTCTCAGTGCACCGAGAAGAAGTGAGCACAGGTTCCGAGTCCGGTGAGGAGAAGGAAGTTAACCGCCTTAAAGAGGCGAGGAAAAAAAAGAGCTGGCCAAAAGGCCGTAACGCGGGCAGACCTGTTTGCATGGGTTGTGGTAGCAGCCATCCCAGAGCTGAATGCAAATTTAAGCAGGCGTTCTGCCAGCGTTGCGGCCGAAGAGGGCACATCGCCAAGGTTTGCCGTGCTCCTCAGCCCTTGAGCGCTCTCACCGACCACTATGACAGTAGAAGGCGAACCGATAGAAAGGAACATTATGTGGATGATGACTATTCACAAGGACCCTCAGATCAAGTCTTGTCAGACGTACAATCTGTACGTGCTTGCCATGCACTCAAGCAGAAGATAAACGTGACGGTGAAAATTGAAGGACTGCCGTGCACCATGGAGGTCGACACCGGCTCGGCCACGTCCATTATATCATGGAGCACCATCAAAAGACTGCTGCCCCAGCTGTCCAAGCGTAGTATTCCTGGCTGCAAGATGACATTGCGGGACTACCAGGGAAACCGCATTCCAGTCATAGGCTCGCGACCAGTAGCCGTCCAGTTTAAGAAATTCAAGGGGCGGCTCCCAGTGACTGTGGTAGATGGAGCATTGCCTAGTCTCCTGGGGCTGGACTGGTTTGAGGCCCTAGGCCTCCGAATAGAAGGCCTTCATCACCTTCAGGCCGCCGAGTTCGACACACTTGTCAACGAGTTTCCTGCTGTGTTCGACGGGCAGCTGGGCACCTATAAAGGCACGGCCGTGTCTTTCAACATCGACCCTCTGGTGCAGCCGGTCCGTTTAAAACCTCGCAGGGTGCCTCTCGCCCTCAAACCAAAGGTGGATGCCGAATTGGACCGTCTAATCGCGCAAGGGGTCCTGGAGCCTGTGGACCACGCACGTTGGGAGACCCCAATCGTGGTGCCCGTGAAGCCGGATGGCAGTGTGAGGATCTGTGCCGATTACAAGTGTTCGTTGAACCGTGCCCTACCCGCCAATGCCTACCCGGTTCCAGTCATTCACCATCTGCTCCACACTTTGGGCGAAGGCTCCATATTCGCCAAATTGGACTTGGCCCAAGCGTACCAGCAATTGCTGGTTGATGATGAAGCCGCGGAAGCCCAAACAATCATTACCCATCGGGGAGCGTTCAAGTGCCGAAGACTTCAATTCGGGGTCAGCATAGCCCCGGGTTTGTTCCAAAGTTTAATGGAACGGCTATTGCATGGACTGGAGGGCGTCGTCCCATATTTCGACGACGTCCTCATCTCAGCTAAATCCACCCCAGAATTAATGGCTCGCATCCGCGCAGTCCTAACCCGTTTTGACTCCGCCGGACTCAAGGTGAAACGCGAGAAGTGCCAGATCGCCGTTCCTCAGGTCGAATTTCTAGGTTACTTGGTGGACGCTACTGGCCTGCATCCTACGAAGGAAAAGTCTAGGGCGATAATGGACGCTCCTACACCTAAGACAAAGCAGGAACTTCAAGCCTTCCTAGGTCTCCTTAATTTCTAT
Source organism: Rhabdophis nuchalis (assembly GCA_039707465.1). Taxonomy (NCBI): domain Eukaryota; kingdom Metazoa; phylum Chordata; class Lepidosauria; order Squamata; family Natricidae; genus Rhabdophis; species Rhabdophis nuchalis. The sequence continues at coordinate 65,669,706 of CM077646.1, forward strand.
GCCTTATTCTTGCCTCATAAGGCTTCAGTAGCCGAGCCTTTGCACCGGCTGTTAGACAAATCAGCTGCCTGGCATTGGGGCCGTCGGGAAGACTCCGCCTTCAGGGCCGTCAAACAGTTACTAGTCTCCAACGCGGTCCTATCCCAATACAACGAGAACCTGCCTCTTGTCCTGGCCTGCGACGCGTCCCCCTACGGAGTGGGGGCGGTCCTCTGCCATCGGCTACCAAATGGGTCTGAAGTTCCCGTGGCTTACTTCTCAAGAACTCTCTCCTCTGCCGAAAGACTGTATGGGCAGATTGACAAAGAAGCACTTGCAGTGGTGGCCGGCGTAAAGCGATTCCACCACTACCTTTATGGCCGCGAATTTCAAATCATCACCGATCACAAACCGCTGCTAGGCCTGCTAGCTGGGGACAAGCAAACGCCCCAAGTGTTGTCACCCAGGATGACAAGATGGACCGTTTTCCTTGCCGCCTACCAGTACATCCTTCTCCACCGCCCAGGGAAGCAAATTGCCCATGCGGACGCTCTCAGCCGCTGTCCCTTGCCAGAAGAGCTCGAAGATCCAGCCCCTGCGTCTGCAGTATTCCTGATCTCGGAGCTCGACCTGCCCATATCGGCCGCTGACATTGCCCGGCAATCGGCCAAAGATAAGGTAATTAGCCGGGTGTTAGATTGGGTTAAAAGGGGGTGGCCGAGGGATCCCTTACCGGCCGAGTACCAGCCTTTTAAGAATCGCCTGGCTGAACTCTCCGCTCAGAGCGGTTGCCTCCTATGGGGCCATAGGGTCGTTGTCCCTCCGCCTCTTCAATCTGCGGTGTTAAAAACTCTTCACTGCAGCCACCCAGGCATCGTAAGGATGAAAGCCCTGGGACGCAGTTACGTGTGGTGGCCTAAGCTCGACCAGGACATAGCTGACTGGGTGGCCTCGTGCCCCCAATGCCAGGAGTCCCGCCCCATGCCCCCCAAAGCGACCCCCAGGGAATGGGAAAGGCCTTCGGCTCCATGGGCTCGCGTGCATATTGATTTCGCTGGCCCCTTCCAGGGCCAGGTTTTTTTAGTAGTGGTGGACGCATATTCCAAATGGCTGGAAGTTATTAAAATGACTTCCACCACTTCCGATGCTGTCATACGGGCACTAAGGCATCTATTCGCCACTCATGGGTTACCCGATGTGCTCGTTTCAGATAACGGGCCCCAGTTGACTTCCGCCGCCTTCGAGGGATTCCTAGCTTCGTTGGGCATCAGACACGCCCTCATTGCCCCATACCATGCCGCCTCAAATGGATTGGCCGAACGCATGGTGCGCTCGGCCAAAGAGGCGCTAGCCAGAATGGGACCCGTTAGTTGGCCGGACCGCATTGATACATTCCTCCTTGCCCATCACTCTACCCCATGTCCTACCACCAACAGGAGTCCTGCCGAACTCCTCATGGGAAGGAGGCTCCGGACGTGCCTAGATAGGTTACACCCCTCCTACTCACAAGACAAACCCCTCGACTCCTCTGGAGCAGCCCGTAGCTTTAGCCCCGGGGAACGAGTGTATGTTAGAAATTACGATGGTCATCCCCTCTGGTTGCCGGGCACCGTCATTGACCAGACTGGACCCTGCTCTTACAGGGTGACAGTTGCCGACGGGCGCGTCTGGCGCCGGCATTGCGACCAGCTGCGAACGAGACGTGGCCTGTCACCGTCCGTGCCAGGGGCACAGGAATGCAACCCAGCTCCCAGACGGAGAAGCAGCAGCGAGAGCGGCAGGGGAGACAGAGAAGAAAATCGCCCAGAACCAGCGGCCGGCACCTTACCTGCAAACGCGGATCCAATCGGCCCGCATCCAGGAACAGGGGCACAGGCCGGAGCAGGGAGCGGAGTTTTGCCACCAGCCGCGGACGCCGGGCCTGAGTTACGGCGCTCCAGAAGAGTCAGGCGCCGGCCGGCGTACCTCCAAGATTACGCATGCGCAAAAGTGGTGGGAAGGAGTGTTGTGTTCTAGCTGTCATGAGCTGCGCCTGCGCAGCAGTTACCAGTTTTGGCGGGGTCATGCAGCCCGCGGATTGGCGGAGCTATCTGACAGCTCGCTATAAAAGCGAGCTGTCAGACGGCAGCCGCAGCTGTTGCCTGTCAGAGAACTGAAGTTACTTGTGTTGCCGTTTCGTTAGGAATAAACTTGTTAGCCTTTTATTCCTCTGCCTGAGCCTCAGTTATTCAGCACCCACACTGGTTCTGCGAACAGAACAACATTGATTGTTTCCTGATTGCTTATTTGCAACCTATGGCTATCATTAAGTGTTGTACCTTATGATTCTTGACGGATGTATCTTGTCTTTTTATGTACACTGAAAGCCTCTGCACCAAAGACGAATTTCTTGTGTGCCCAATCACACTTGGCCAAAAGAGAACTCTATTCTATGCTTGCTATAAGTAGTCATGCCCAAAATATGATCCCAAGTAAATGCTTGTTGTTGAAAACACTAAATCCAGTGATTTCAAGGCACCAGATAGAAAGAATTTGATGTGAGACCTGATTTTTTTTTTCCTTTTTGAGGCACGAGATGAGGTGTGAGATTGATTGTACAGACGCAGGTTGTAGCCTTCCCTGTCCAGAGCCATTTAAGCAGGCCTCTGATTGTGACGTTTCTAATAAATATTTGCATTCTGATCAAGACAGGAGTGATTTACTCCTTGGCAACAGTACCTCAGGAACAGAAGAGGCCCTGTCATCTTTGGCTTCCTGTAGGAGAGTGAAAAATGACCCTGATGCCAATCAGGAAGATGGCTGCTCCTCCAGAGCAAAAGAGAAATAGATTTGTGCTGTTCAACAAACTGAGAGGGACACTGCAACACAGAGAGCAAAGTGCAAGAAAGGGCACAAATGGGTCTTGTACGATCTAGCCTGCACTTGCCGCAGGGAAAGCACTCATAAAGAAAACACCCCTGGAGGCTGAACAAATTGATTCAACAAGACAGTTTCACTTTTTTTTTTCTTTGCCCAAGAGAGGAGCTTCCAATAAGTACAGAGTCCTGGACAGATTTCTCATTTTCTGTCCCCAATAACTATGTCCTCTCAAGGCTACCATACCAATAATCTATGAAATGTTCTTTCTATTGCTAGGAGAGTTCTGGAAAAGTAGCGCATCTGGAAGGTATATGCGTTTCCTCCACCTTACAAGGTCCCTACAAATGATAAAATTGAACTCACAAATGGATGGCTGAATCAGTAGTACATCGTTTTCAGAAAGACCAATTCACTTGGCTTTTCTCCCAACTAATCTAAACCTCTGGAGAATGCTCTAATTACCTACATGTTTTGTGCAAGTTCTTTTTCTGGAGGCACTTGGATTTTCATCAATTGCAACAGATTTAATATAGAAACTAGGTCTTTCCCCTCAAGGTTTCACTATTCTGACACCAACTTTTTTTTTTTTTAGAAAAACAGTGCAACAGCCAACAGTAGGAAGTATCAGAAAAAGCATTTTATATATATAAAAAAATCACCTTCTTCCCTATTTCATCCAAGAGATCGATTGTCAGACTTATTTTCGCATGCAATGTATTGATCGGCTATATACAAAGAGCTCAAAACATTGCAAGGAATAGAAATATAGTCTAGTTACTTTAAATACAGATCTAAATAGATTTGAATTAATTGCACAGCATATGTAGTGGGAAGCAAAAGGGGAGAACTGCTGTTGAGATTTTCATGCAAGCTGCCAATCTCTTTCAGAACCAGAGGCATGGTGCTGGGGGATTTGGGAGAACCTCTAGCTAAGATTCTGTGCAGTTTGGAGAACCCCAAAATCACACTCCTGGATGGCCCCGCCCACCCCTCCCTCCCAGGAGTCCCCATGTAACCTGTTTTGGATGCAGGTAAGTGCAGGGTATGCACAGAGGCTTGGGGAGGGTGCAAAATGGGCCTATTGGAAGTTTGGAAAGGCCAGAAACAGTTGCTGGCCTCGGGATCGCCTCTGGAGCCTGAGGAGGCCATTTTCTCCCTCCTGAAGGCTTGAGAAAAGCCTCTGGAGCCTAGGGAGGGCAAAAATGTCCCCCATTGTGGTGCAGGAGGCCGACTAGGCCACGCCCACCAGGGCCACGCCCACCCGGCAACCAGGCAGAGAACCTCTTGCTAAAATTTTTGAAGCCCACGCCTACCCGGCAACCAGGCAGAGAACCTCTTGCTAAAGTTTTTGAAGCCCACGCCTGAGAATACCCTATATGCCAGGATTTCCCAGTCTCGGCAATCTAAGTGTGGACTTTAACTCTCAGAATTCCCCAAACCAGCCACGCTGCCATATTGGTATAACATGATGCCCAATCCTGCCACAACCATGCTTCACTCGGGGATATGGTGTACTTTTGAAGAAGCACAGTTTTGTTATTGCACCAAACATATTTTTTGGGAATTATGGCCAAAGGGTTGAACCTTGGTATCATCAGAGGGTATGATACCGCCCTGCCGCCCTGTTTAGGGTGATCCGCTCCCTCCTTCAACAGAGGGTGCGGGAAGCCCCGTTACAGGGTAGAGCAGAGGAATTTGTGATTTTTCTGCAGGAGAAAATCGCTCAGATACAGAACGAGTTAGCCCCCGTTCATGGCCCAGTGGGATGCCACGAGACAGATCTTGTTTGGGAGGAGTTTGACTCCGTTACTTCCAAGGATATGGACAGGTTACGTGGGCGACTGCGAGCCACCACATGTTTATTGGACCCGTGTCCCTCCTGGTTTGTACTGGCATCCTGGGAGGTGACACGAGGCTGGCTCCAAGAGGTTGTCAACGCATCCTTGAGTGAGGGTTCCTTGCCTGCTTCCCTAAAAGAAGCGATGGTGAGGCCCCTCCTTAAGAAGCCCTCTTTGGATCCAGCTCTATTAAATAACTATCGTCCAGTCTCCAACCTTCCCTTTTTGGCGAAGGTTGTTGAGAGTGTGGTGGCACAACAGTTTCCCCGTGACCTGGAGGAAGTTGATTATCTAGACCCGCGTCAGTCCGGCTTTCGGCCCGGGCATAGCACCGAGACGGCATTGGTCGCATTGGTGGATGATCTCTGGAGGGCCAGAGATGGGGGGTGCTCCTCCATCCTGGTCCTATTAGACCTCTCGGCGGCTTTCGATACCATCGACCATGGTATCCTATTGCATCGGCTGGGGGGGTTGGGGGTGGGAGGCACCGTTTTGCGGTGGTTCTCCTCCTACCTCTCTGGCCGATCACAATTTGTGTTGGCAGGAGAGCAGAGGTCGACCCCGAGACCCCTCACATGCGGGGTGCCTCAGGGGTCAGTCCTCTCGCCTCTCCTGTTTAATGCATACATGAAGCCGCTGGGTGAGATCATCCGTGGTTTTGGGGCAGAGTACCACCTTTACGCTGACGACACCCAGCTGTATATATCTACCCCAAACCACCCCAATGATGCCGTAGCGGTGATGTGCCAGTGCCTGGAAGCCGTGCGGATCTGGATGGGAAGCAACAGACTCAGGCTCAACCCGACCAAGACCGAGTGGCTGTGGTTTCCGGCTGCCCGTTTCAACCAGCTCACTCCAACGCTGGCCATAGGGGGCGAACATCTTGCCCCTGTGGATGGGGCGCGCAATTTGGGTGTCCTCCTGGATACCCGGCTGTCCATGGAAGATCAAGTGACAGCCGTGGCCAGGAGGGCGTTTTACCAGGTTCGCCTGGTTCGCCAATTGCGCCCCCTATTGGATCGGGACGCCCTTCGCACAGTCACTCACGCGCTCGTGACATCCCGACTGGACTATTGTAACTCTCTCTACATGGGGCTTCCCTTGAGGTGCACCCGGAGACTTCAGCTAGTCCAGAACGCAGCCGCGCGAGCAATTATGGGTACCACAAGGTATACCCATGTAACACCGCTCTTGCGCGAGCTGCACTGGCTGCCTGTTGTCTTCCGTGTGCGCTTCAAGGTATTAATTATCATCTTTAAAGCGCTCCATGGCTCGGGACCTAGCTATCTGCGGGATCGGTTCCTGCCTCATACATCCTCACGGCCGATTCGCTCCCACAGAGAGGGACTTCTCCGGGTGCCGTCCACTAGACTCTGTCAGCCGGCGACACCCAGGGGAAGGGCTCTCTCTGTGGCGGGCCCAGCCCTCTGGAACGACCTCCCCCCCGACATTAGGACCACCACGGACCTCCGCTCCTTCCGCCTTAAACTAAAAACACATTTCTTCTGCCTTGCCGGCCTGGGATAGTTATTCCTCTGTTTTTGGGTTTATTGTTTTTTTTTAGTTTAGTTAGTTTTAACGGGTATTTTAGCACAGGTGCTGTTTAATTTATTTTTAATATGAAATGTTGTATATAGTTATTGTTTTTATTCTTCCTGTGCACCGCCCCGAGTCCCTGAGGGGAGAGGGTGCGGTTTATAAGTATTAAAATTATTATTATTTATTATTATTAATACATTTTCCCACATGCTTTTGTCAGATGTGATGTAGGTTTTTGCAAAATGTAGTTGGGTTTAGATGTAAGAAAAGGCTTCCTTCTTGCCACTCTATCCCAAAGCCCAGACACAACCAATACCTGTCCGAAATTCCTGCAGCTCTTGGACTTCCGGTTGAGCTGTGGGCGTTGCAGGCAGGCTTTTTTGAGCCTGCCAACCCAGCCGCTCGTAGAGGCATTTTTAAAACATCTATAAAGCCTCAGAAAACTCCAAGCTCCTGAGGAGCTTGTGAGAGAGCCAGCGCCGTCGGGTAGAGTCCCTTGCGGAGCACCCCAGGGGGTCTTTTTTGCCTCTGGGGTGCGGGCAAGGCGGGGCTCCCCTCTTTTAGGCAGCTGTTTGCTCCGAGCGTCTGGGATCCTTCGCTCTTAGCAGAGCAAGATGCATGCATTCAGCCTTCAATCTACATTCCAAACAAGCCAAGGAAATACTCTGAAAGCGTAAGAATTCAAAGCCTGTGAAATCTCAACAATAGCAGTGCTGAAACCTGAATAGCATGGATTTAGAACAAAGGATTTAAAACAAAGGATTTAAAATGGCGTTAATCTCCAGTGCAAAGGAAATGAAAGTTAACCGGTTTGTGGATTCCAGCTTGTTATAAAGTATCCTACCCTGGCGGAAAGCGAAAGGAGAAAGCAAGTATGAAAGTCAGCTAATATATAATCTGATTTACTTCTGAAGAGTATTTTGTGAAGAAATTTGCTTTATTAGTTTGCTTAATTAGCATGGCAATGAAGCATGTGGGAGGTCCCCCAGCTGGTATAGCTCTAAGGCAACCGCAGATAGAGACAATAAGTCTCCAGGATTTGAAAAACTTTATAGGTAAAGAAATTAAAGAAGTTAAAGGAATGGTCCAGGATAATATGGATAAATATGAGCAGCTTGATAAAAATATACAAATAATAGCTAAGGGTTTGTCTGATGTGGTGCTCAAGGTCGATAATAAAGTCGAACAACTGGCTTTGGAGTTTGAAACTAAAACTAAAGAATTTGATTTAAAATTTGTGGAAGCTATTGGAAAAATACAAAGGATTGATAATTAAATAACTATGATGCAATTTAGATCGATGGAATTTGCTATCAGATTGAGAGGAATAAGGGAGTATCTTGGAGAAGATATTAGAAGTATCTGTGGGGATGCATTGTCTACATTATTGAAACTGGATGATTCCGATGAGATTTTTTTTAAGATTGATAAAATTTACAGAGTAAACTCACGTGCAGCACTACAAAGACAGCTACCAAAAGATGTCGTTATATATTTTACTGATAGAAGTCTTAGAAATGATATTTTGCAGAAGTCTTTTTATTCTGCTCTTCAAATAGATGGAAACCAAATTGGTGTTTTTAAAGAGTTACCACCAGCGATGTTAAAGTCTAGAAGGGATTTTGGATTTTTGATAGCAGACCTGAAGAAAAGACAGATACAGTACAGGTGGGATGCTCCAATGGGTATCATACTGAGATATGAAGATGTGAGATATTGTTTGAATACCTTAGACAAGGCAAAATAATTTTATTATGTAGTACTCAAGGCAAGTGTTATGCCTCAACGCACATCTACACCAACAGATAATGAGATCGAAGAGCAGAAGCAGTTTGAGAAAGAGATAGAAGAGCAAATAAGACAGTCGCAAAAAGAAAAGAAAATCTTTGGTGCTGCAGGTGGTTTTCAGGTGGATCCCTCTGGACCTCTTTTAAGTTCTACTTTGGAGGAATTGTCAAAAACTGTTATACAAATCCAAAAAACGTGGAAGCAGGGGAGGCCTCAAACACAACGAGTTAAGAAAGATAGAAGAAAGAAGCAAGTTGAAGCCAAGGGAGGAGCAGGACTGAAGATTAATCTTGTGGAGAAAGAAGGCAGCAAGGAAGCAAAATATCTTCCTCATGGCAAGCGGCTCTTATATCGTTGACACCTAAAGATGAAGATGGTCCTAAAGCCAGAGGATTATAGACCAATATTTCTTTTGACTACAGACCATAAAATCTTTTTTGCTAAAGTATTCCAACAGATTGATGCCAATTATTTAAGAGGCAATTCGTCATGATCAAGCAGGATTTATTGATGGTATGAAGGAGGATGTAAGGCAACTTATAGATTTAATTGACTATCTAGACAAAAATAAGCAGATCTCTTCAGTGCTGGTTTTCTTGGACATGGAAAAAGCCTTTGAGAGAATGATTTGGAACTTTCTAATCAAGACTTTGGAAAAAATGGATACGGGGATTTGACTTTGATAGGTGATAGGAGCAATATACTAATAACAAAATGCATAATTTATTATCAATGGAAATTTGTCGAAGAGTTCTGAGATATAAAAAGGCACAAGACAAGGTTGCCCATTATCTCCATTGTCACTTATTTTAACCTTAGAAGTCTTGTCGAATACAATTTGGGATTTGAATTCCTTAAATGGTATAGCTACAAGGTAAAAGGAATACAGAACTAGAGCACTTGCAGATGATTTGGTTGTTACCCTATCATGTTCTTTGAATTCAATAATCCAGATGAAAAGTCACTCGGGGGTTGTTTATATAAAGATCTGTTTTTTACTGATGGGGGCAGTTGGCAGCTGAAAACTCTGGAACAACTGTTGGGAGAAGGAATTATTTTAAACTGGCTATATTATAAATAGCTATAGATGAGATGGAAAGAAGACCAAAGAGTTGGATTCATGGACAATGAAGTAAACTGATTAATGCCATGTTGGAGATTTGGGAAAAATTGGGTTAAATTGTGAATGTAAAATTTACAGTTATACAACTTAAGGGAGAACTTTTATAAAATGTGTTATAGATGATATTTAGACTCCAAGAAATTATCATGAATGTATCTTAATGTTTAACCAAAATGTTTAATGTCATGTTGGAGATCTGGGAAAAAATATGGGTTAAATTGTGAAGGTTAAATTTATACAGTTACAGAATTTAAGGGAGAACTTTTATAAAATGTTTTATAGATGGTATTTAGATCCTAAGAAATTATTATGAATGTATCTTAATTTTCAACCAAAATGTTGGAGGTGTGGGTGCTTAGATGGGTGCTTAGATGCTACATCTTTTCATATATGGTGGGCTTGCAATAAGGCTTAAAAAAATATCATGTAGCTTTTAGGTAAGAATGAATAGATTGACATGGTAATAAGTAAGGAACAATATGAAGAGAACGAATAACATATGGGTTGTTTGGAAATATCAGTCTGGCGAATAGTGGAAGTCTGGGGGGTGGGTTGGAACGGGAGGTGGGGGAGGGTTAGGGTGGTTAGGGGAGGGAAATATATTTGTATGAATTAGTTTAAAAAGATGGGGTAATGGTATTTTATCAGAAATTTATACTATATGATGGGTGGGAGGAGGGGGGGGGGTACAGTACTTGTATTTGATTTATATTATATGTATGGGGGGGGGAAGGGGAAAATTTGTTTGTATAAAACTTTTTCAATTAAAAAAAAAAATTCCTGCAGCTCTTTTAATGTTGCTGAAGGCCCTTGGCCCTCTCTGACCAGTTTTCTTCCTGGTTTTTTTAATCAATTTTGGAGAGACATCCAGTTCCATGGTGGGATTTAAATTTTTTTACTACTTGTTCTGTGGGCATGGCTTGGTGGGCATAGCATGACATTGAGGACATGGCAAGGGAAGGATACTGTAAAATCTCTATTCCCTCTCCACTCCAGGGGAAGGTTATGACAAAATCCCCATTTCCTCCTGATCAGCTGGGACTCGGGAGGCAGAGAATAGGTGGGGGTGGGGCCAGTCAGAGGTGGTATTTACCAGTTAATAATAATAATAATAATAATAATAATAATAATAATAATAATAATAATAATAATAATAATAATAATAATAATTTTATTTATAACCCGCTCTCTCTCCCCGAAGAGACTCGAGGCGGGGCTGAACTACTCAAAATTTCCACTACCAGTTCTCCAGAACTGGTCAGGACCAGCTGAATACCACCTCTGATCCAGTCCTTGGTAATTTCACTGCTGCACCACATTTTCTACACTTGTTGACTGCCTTCACTGTGTTCTATGGTATATTCAATGCCTTGGAAATGTTTTCATACCCTTCTCCTGACTGATAACTTCCAACAATGAGATCCCTTTGATGTTTTGTAAGCATTTTGAAGATCATGGCTTTTGCTGTAACAGGAAGTTTTGTAAATATTGGAGAAGTCCTATTAGAACTGCTGAACTTTATGTGGGCTTGATCAGAGTCACTTTAATTTTTTTTTATGAGAAAAAAGTTTTATTGGTTTTTACAAAATTTTAAAAACAGGAAAAAGGTATAAGGTATTAAAGAGATATTTTGAGGACATCTATGTAGGAGGTGTCGGCCCCCTCCGAGGCTTCATACAGAAAAAAAAAGGTAATACAATAAATTTATCATTTCCCTACAAAGTGGACAGCGATACAGATATACATTTTATATTCATGCAATCAATCATTTGTTTCTATAAACATCCAAATAAAGGTTACAGTATATAAAGGAAAGTCATTTGTGAGATCTGAGTCTTTTAGCAATTGTATCTTCCTCTCCCTGACCTCCAGAGGGCGGAGCCGTGGCCTCCCCCATTCCCCCATTTTCATCCTCCAGGATTGGGGAATGTTTTTTAAGAAAGGCTTCCGCCTCTGCAATTGTTTTAATTCTTACTCTCCCCCCCCCCTCCCAGAACACTAACATTCCCTCGGGCATCAACCACTTGAACCACACCCCCTTTTTATATAATCTTTTTGATAAGAAGGAATATTTCCTTCTTATTTCTCTAATCTTTTTCAGGATCTGTTTCAAGATGGCAATCTCATTTTGTTGATATATCAAGGGACCGTCTCTCTGTGCTCTCAGGATCCCATCCCTTGTTGACCTTCTTACAAATTTAATATGTATCTCTCTGGGTACTTCATTTATTCTGGCATATGCTGAGTTAATTCTATAGATCAAATCGATGTCCCCCCAAATATCTTCTTTGCTCTTTTTGGTATAATCTGCTAACATCGTACTCATTAAATCTTTTAAATTCTCAGAGCTTAATTCAGGAATATTTTGAAACCTTAAAAAGTAAGACATCCTTTCGAAATCCATCCTAGACATATGACCAGCTAAATCCACAATTTCTCTTTGGGAATTTTTTTATCTCTCCCTTCATCTCAGCCGTCCCCCCCTCCAGTCCATCAATTCTTTGTTTGTTTTCCATTAGTGCTTTCTGTGTCTCCAAAAGTTCCAATTTTAAGCTAACATTGTCTTTCTGGATTTCTTTTATTTCTTTCATGATGTTTTGAAGAGTTTCCTCTATTGCTGATAACTGTGTAGCTTCCACCTCTGTTTCTTTGGATAACATTGAAGTAATCTTAGGTTGGTGTGGCTGCTTTTTTGAAGCCATAATGAAAGTGTTAAGTTCTTGTCACTAATATGGCGTCTGTTGGCGAGGAGAGAGTAAAAGTCAATATCCAAATTCAAAGTTCAATTTACTTACAATCCAGAGAGAGAACAATTTTTAAGAACAATCATATAGGGAAAAAAAAAGAAGGCACATCTGGGAAAGGTCCTAATAATCAGTTACATTAATCCACTGGTAAAAAAAAAAATTCAGTCCCGAAGACGAGGGAGTGTCAGCAAATTTCAAAGAGAAGTATTTCTTGCTGAGAACAAAGGAACGCCATCTTCCCCGCCCCTCTGGAAGCCGCGGAGAACTAGTGAAAGTCCATATCAATTGTTGCAAGACAGAGATACAAAGTATCATTAAGAATCTTAAAGTGAAAGACTTTCATTTGTTGTTTAAAAGTCGGATGTTAATTCCTTCCGGTTAGCCGGAGGCGACGGTCGGGTCCCAGACTCGTCCGCTGTTTGGTTGCTCCGGCGGCGCCTTCGGGGGCAGGGGGTTCTTGCTAAAGAGCCCCAACCGCACGGACGGCTTGCGGTGAGTCCCCCCACCCCGACGGCGGTCGGGGGGGTGGCTCCCGCCTCGTCCTAGGCACCGGAGAACGAGTCGTGGGGGGGGGGGAGTTCCTCTTTCGTCCCCTTCGCCGATGGAGAGCCGGAGCAGCTGCTGCAATTAAAGACGGGCTGAAAGCCGGGGCTGAAGGCAACACCGAGGCTCATTGCTACAGAGTGGATTGTGAGTGATTCCAAATTAATGCTTTCAACTTTCACTTTAAAAGAAGGAGGAGGAGGGAGTTTGTAAAACCCCTCCTCAGAAAGGAAAAAAAAGTGGCGTTTTGAAATGTTCCCCAGGCTTGGGGAGGTGGAGAAATTAACAAGAGTCACTTTAATTGATGGCAGGTATGTACTGACTGCTATTTAACATCAGTTTGAATGGATTAATTCTGAAAACAGTGACAGCATGAGATAAATGAGGGGGCACGCTGTTATTGCATGTAGGTTGGGTTTTATGTTTTTTATTGCTACTTTCCCCCTAAAAGACTTGAGTTTATTTTTCAAATAGTACAACTTGTATGCATATTAAAGGTGATTTACCTTGATCTGACATTTTTACATCTTAAAAAACTGGCCTTTTAACAAGGGGTGTGTGGACTTTCTATATCCATTGTACGTGTCATGGCCTTCTTGGCTTTTGGATTGTCCACCCCATGCCATGAACTCCCCTTCCCAGAGATCTCTCAAATTGCCCTGCTTGAAGTCAACAAATCACCAACAAGTAATGGAGAATTTCCATCTGTTTTCTAAAGGAAAACTAAGAAAGGAAAGTACTCTACATCTTCAGATCAGCCAAAGCAAAGAAAATAGGATTAGACAAGCAAATGGACAAAAAATATTGTCCTGCCATATCTGACACCATTCTCAGACCTGTGATTGCTGAAAAGAACATCTGTAAAGAAGTGGAGGGTCTGGCTACTCATAAGCCATAATCTGTTCTATTCATCACTACCACTATTTCTGCCCTTTTCAGCATTCTGCAAACATTGAGTATGCTCTTTTTCAGCAATGGTGAATCTGACATGCATGTCACAGTTTTGTTGACACATCAGGACTACAGATTCCAGATTGCATGAAAAGGTTAGCACTCACACCACCTCTGCAGTGCATGGGAATCATGAGAGCATTCTCCTGCAATTTGCTGAAGCTCCACAAGACTCATCAGAGTATGATCCTCTAGTTCAACTTCCAGAAGATCTAGAGGGGAGAGTCCAGAGCTCCAGAACTCTGTAGAGGCTTCTTTTGTCCTGTGTGTGTGTGTGTGTGTGTGTGTGTGTGTGTGTGTGTGTGTGAAATACCTGAAGACTCAAGGTAGGCAGTTTCTGAAGTTTTGAGATGCTGAGCCCAAAAGGTTTGCTATCACTGTTCTATCCTCATTATTTTGTTTCTTACAAGAATTCTGTTTGCTTTCCCATCCCACTACTTGGAGAAGTTAGCTGATGTTTCCAGCTGGTCTTTCTTTCTCCCATGCTGCTTTTTACATTAAGTTCTGCACTTGAGATCTTGAAAGGTGTTTCTTACCTGGCAACTGCATTTTGTACTAGAAAGGCAGTAGTTGCAATGCTTTGATTTAAATAGAGGTGGCCCAACATTTATTTGATGTACTTTATTTTTATCTATTACAATTCTTATTACATTTTGGATCACCTTGCTCCCATTCACTCTGGTTGGCTCACAGATCAAAACACATGCAACAATAAAATGCAATGGTAAAAGCAAAGAAGAAGAGATAACACACACTGGACAACAACCATAATCCACAGCACTCAGAAGGGACTTTAAAACACATTTGCAAAAATAAATAATGAGCACAAGTGTTGTTTTATTGCCAGTTTTCTATCACTAGAGTGCTGCCTCTTGATTAACAGTCCTGATTCCTTTTTTTTAATTTACAGGTTTTGTATCTGATAAAACTTTGAAAGCTCCTGTTCTAGGCAATTTATAATGCTCCATGGGACCTTGATATACTAGGAGAGATCTGTAAGTCATTTCTTGCTTCGGCAACATTATTTTTATCCCACTGCCTACTCAGAGCATCCCTGTATGGTGCTTACAGGCACTGATAATGTGTAAGAGAAGTGAGAAGGACAACAAGCCAGGACACAACCCATATTTTTTTTTAAAAAAGATCGTTTCTGTTATGTCAATATTTCATACTGAATTCTAGTGGGAAAAATAACTGTCCACCAGACATGCAGACAATCCTGGGAAAACTACCATAGTTCACTTTTCTAATATATTTCCTATTGATTACAAAAAGAATGTTGTCGCCAAAGTGTAGGTCACAACTGTCACAATAAGTTATTTTCTTTCTGAGTAATATTCCTCTAAAGGTTAAAGCTAGCTTTCAAAGGATTCCAATATAATGGTATACCATTGGTAACTGCTCAATAATTAATTTTAAGATACAGACCAGTATCATGTATTGTAATATTTTTTCATTGTATTCTCATAAAGTGCATAAAACAGACAAATCACAGCAGTTCCATTTCTTTGGGGGGAGATAAGGTATCATTATTCTCCATATATGTTTGGAGATTGCTATGAAGAATGATTGAGATATTTAGATGTTAGTCCCACTTGCACGCTAATGTATTCGAATTACTCTTATTGTGGATTTTCATGGTTTGGCTTCACTTTTCATTTCTGAAATGTTGTTCTGGTAAAATAAATGCCAAAACGGTTATAGGAGGGAGCCAATCAGAGGAAAGCAAGATTTCCGGGGAAGTAATAGCAGACTAAAGCAGATGGTCTAAAAAGCAGACACCATGACTACAGCAGAATAAAGAACTGGTGAATAGCATGGATCCTTAATATTTCCTCTCTGGACAAGAAGAGGACTTAAGATCACCTACAAATACTCCAGATAGTTGTTCACAAGAGGAGGCCATAAGACTGAAGTCTCCAGTAGATTTAGTCCTCTGACATATGAAGAAATAACCAACTTGCTCAAACCATGCTCCACTATTTTGACAGGACACTAATCTTGCATACTTCCTTTTTAAATCAGTTTCAGAAATTGCTTGTTAACTGCTTTTCAGCTATTAGGAACCTTTGTATCAGCAAATCTGAAAATACTGGATAAGTTTCCTTCAATCTTTAGCAAAAGGAATTTTAATTACAAACTTAAGTACTTAATTCTTTTTAATAAACATCAGAAGGGTGATTAAAATTTTGATTTTAGAAAGTTACAAATGGGCTAGAGGTTCAGATAAATTTGAAATAAGATTTTGGGATTGATCAAGGAATCCTTCCTATGGGAAAATGCTTTTGTTTTGAATTCTGTTAAAAGAATATAGCAATAACAACAGCAGCAGCAACAATATTATTTTTAAAGAAAAGAAGAAGGCAAAATTGCACAAAACTATGTTTTTAGGGCCCAGCATATTTCAAATGAAGTTCCTTTTCCAGAGACATTATTAATTACATTTATGTTAAATCTTTTCTTTCCAACTCTGTTATAAATGATTTTAGATCATTGATTTGAAACTTGTGACCCTCCAGATGTTATTAAGCTATAATTTTGCTGCTCTTAACCAACAGCCATGCAAATTCAGACTGCTGGGAGTTGAAATCTTAGGCAATAAAGAGAGCTATCAGTTCCCTACCCCTATTCTAAATTCTGACAATGTAGCTTTATGCAGATGGAATATTAGTTTCTTTTCTCCTTATGCATGGTTTCTGCATGCAAAACATAACTCTTTGTAAGACCTGGCTTCTCCTCCTTATTCAAGAAAGTAAAGATTCTTGAAACTTAGCCTTTCGAAAGGAACCTTTTATTGAATAGAAATGATACCAGGTCAAAGTCAAAGCAGGCTCTGAGGGCCCTCAGGCCATACAGTTAGAATAAAAGGAATTAGAATCCCCTCCCAACAGTCTGGTGTGGATTCAGCCATCTGCAGGTGTGAAGATGTTATTGTACTGACCATTCTGAGAAAGTGATAAAGGAAGTTTCTAGGGTCATCCTCTGCCAGCTTTTGAGCAATACAACCCACATGCTCTCCCTCCCCTTATATTCCCCAAAAGGTGAGAAAATGCCAGAGCACATAGGTTCCAAGCCTATTATATAAATCAATGATTACAGGATTCAGGAGAGAGAGTAATAAAATATACATGTATATAAAGTACAATGAAGATGCATAATGAATCAGGATCCCCTCTTCCCCCTGAAGAATGGCAGATTCACAGATCTGACACTCTTCCAGGTGGGCTAGGCAACAGATTTTTGATCTGATTATAAAATGAAGAGCCATAGGAAGGTGTGGAATAGTTGAACTTTACTTCTGTGTAGGATTTAAGAAAGAAAAGTGAAATAGAGAAAACTTCCATTGGGAAGCAATGACCAGAAAGGTCTTTAGGGAAAAAAAAGATAGAAATTGAAATGAATGAAGGGGTGCGGATAGAGAGTAAAAACAACAGGAAGCACACAAAGATTACACTGTAGGAATAAAAGCAGGGGACAAGCTATGAGAAGAGATGAAAAATAGAGCGCATGAGTCATGGAACAAACAAAACAAAGAAACAGTAAGAAAATGATAATGGAAAATAGGGAAGGGAGAACATTGGAGAAGATATAGGATAAGATGAAAGAGTTGCATTATGATAGTTGGCAGGACAAGAGCATTTCTAGCTTGAATTGGCTGCTGCAGAAAAACTCAGTTGTGCTTGACTTCCACTGGTTTCTGAGGAAACAAAATTGGGCAAATTTGGCAGGAGAGCTTTGGGGATTGAATTGATGGTATAGCCATGTGCTTATGAACGTTCTTCAGGAAAGTGGATGTCTGATATCCTTGGAATTATATATTCTATTGGAATAACCATTGAATTCAAAAGAATGGTTTTGTGTTTAGGGGAGTCAGAGATTACGTCTGTGTTATATCCAGATTGTTGAATAATCTTCTGATCCCTTAGAACAGGGGTCTCCAACCTTTGCAACTTTAAGTCTGAAGGACTTCAGCTCCCAGCTTTGCTGGCTGGAGAAGTCTGGGAGCTGAAGTCGTTCAGATTTAAAGTTGCAAGGGTTGGAGACCCCTGCCTTAGAATGTTGAACAAATTGCCACCACACATTTTATTTTATATTTTAAATTTATATTTCACCTACATCAAACAGCAATGAATGGTTGAGCATCTAAAACAACAAAACATATACAATACTAAATATGAAATATGGAAAAATAACTTAATCATATTCAGTTATCCTCAACCTATAAAGTCATAACCAAAGCCCAAAAACAGATCATGCCAGACAAATATTATTGCATTCATTGACAAAATGAGAAAATTAGTGGACCAGAGGAATGCTGTATATAAAATTTGATAAAATAGACCACAACCTACTACTTGTTAAGATAGAAAAATGTGGGTTAGACACATCACCACCAGATGGATTCATAACTGGCTGACCAACCACACTCAATGTGTAATCCTCAATGGAACTGCATCTACTGGAGGGAAGTATGCAGTGGGGTACCCCAAGGCTCTGCTTTAAGCCCAAAATCTTCATCAATGATTTGGATGAAGGGATAGATAGGGAACTCATCAAATTTGCAGATGACACCAAGCTGGCAGGGATAGTCAACACTCCAGAAGTTAAGCTTAAGATACAAACATTGGGTGCTATCTAACAAAATGAAATTCAATGGTGAAAAAAGTAAGGTTCTACATTTAGGCATGAAAAACAAAATGCACAGGTACAGTATATATGTTATCTAGCTCAATAGTAGTAACTGTGAGAGGGAGGGAGGCCATGTTGCAAGGATGCCAAACCATCGCATCCCTAAACAACTCCTCTATGGTGAACTATCTCAAGGAACATGATCACACGGGGGATAAAAGAAGCGATATAAAGACATGCTGAAATCCTCCTTCAAGTCCCTGGAAATTGACACCACCTCCTGGGAACTCCTGGTACAGGATTGATCAACATGGCACATGCTGATCTACCAAGGCTGCTAGACATCTGAGGACAGAAGAACAACCATAGCACAAGAGAAGTGAGCACGCTAGAAATCCAGAGTTGTAAAAGCTGCAACAATGGTGCTTGATATGTGGCAGAACATTTCATGCCCGTATAGGCCTTACCAGCCACCTGTGGACACATCTTGGACAGCCCACAACATGATAGATGTGAAGATTCCCTTCAAACACGATGGATGAACATCATGAGTAAATGTGAGAGGAACCTTGGAGTCCTAGTGGACAATTATTGAGGAGTCAGAAGTGTGCTGAAAACACTTCTGGCTCAAAAAAGCCAAGAGTTCTAGGCTACATTAATATAGGGATAGAATCAAGGTCATTTGAAGTATTAATACCACCTTATAATGCCTTGGTACAACCACACTCAGAAGACCATATCCAGTTTTGGTCACCACAATATAAAAAAGATGTGGCAACACTAGAAAGAGTAAAGAGAAAAGCAATAAAGATGATTAGGGAACTGGAGGCTAAAACATATGAGGAACGGTTGCAGGAACTGGGTGTGTCTAGTTTAATGAAAATAAGGACTAGGGGAGACATTATAGCAGTGTTCCAATATCTCAGAGGCTGCCACAAAGAAGAGGAGTCAAGCTAGTCTCCAAAGCACCTGAAGGCAGAACAAGAAGCAATGGATGCAAACTAATCAAGCAGAGAAGCAACCTAGAACTAAGGAGAAATTTCCTGACAGAGCAATTAATCAGTGGAACAACTTGCCTCCAGAAGTTGTGAATGCTCCAACACTGGAAGAAGTGATTGGACAACCATTTGTCCAAAATGATATAGGGTTACCTGAACAATGGGACAACAGGTTTCCTGAGGAAGTGGTTGGACTAGAAGACCTCCAAGGTCCCTTCCAACTCTGTTATTCTGTTTTTCTGAATCTCCAAAACACCTTTGAATTTCTCCAAGGCATTCAAAGTCATTTGATTGTATTTGATTTGATGCTGCAAATAGATTTAAAATAACCAGTTTCAAGGCATGATTAAATTAAATCTCCTCTGAGATGCAAAGAATAACAATTTTTGAAACTTCACGTGAGCGTAATGAGGTTAATTTTATGAGAAAAGTTAGAAATACCTGCAGAGGGGAACAGGTGCAACTGTTGGAGTCTGTTTAGACTGAATAAATGTAAATCAACATCAGATTTCACAGTGGAATATGAGACTTGAAATATATCTGAAACATTCTTCAGATAGAGCTGAGTTTTGAGCAAGCTCTGGAAGCAGGAGATAGATACCGTACCTGGTGGTAGGTCTTCCATGTTGGCTTCTGCCTTTTGGAGCATCTTGTCCCTGGCAGTTTGAGCAGTAGCTTTCCTCCTGGCATTTCATGAAATTATTCAACACAATTCCATCATGACTGTAACCAAGAGGATTTTTTTCTGATGGTCCTCTTCAAATTTTCATTAATTGTATGCCTTTCTGTTTGCTTCTGTTCTCTATTTTTACTTCATTGCCTGTTATCCAGAGACCATAAATATAGATGGATTACAAAAAGGATGGAATGCACACATAAACCCTCGAAGTTGGAGGGCCAAAGGCCTCTTAAAAGATGCTAGGCAACCGGAGATAAACAGGAAAGTGATAACATTCATCCCTGATGAGAAGGAACTAAACATATTTCATAAGTAAGGAAGTTCATATTGCAGGGAATAAGGCTAGTTCAAGAATTCCGGATTGAAATCTTAACAAGCACTTGCTGTCTTTAGCTTGTCAAGATCCATATTCCAGCAATTAATCCATCATTAGTAAATGTGCAGGTGGCCAGGCAGCTACAAGCATAAAAGAAACTCATTTCTTCTGTTTATATGATTGGTATGCATTTGCAATCAGGCAAATGACAGAACCTATAATAAGCCTTACCTACTGCGATGTACGGTTTAATCTTTGTCACTGATTCATCACCTACCTATAAAATAATAAAAAAACCGCATTCCTTTGATGGAAGTGAAATGGCTGCAATTATGGCTGATTCTCAGATGCTTTGTTAAAACTGTTTATGTTAGCATTTGTAGAATAGGCAGGGAAACAAAGAAGCCAGCACGATGCAGGAGGGTAGAACTGTGTATTTTCTATTTGAGAGGTTCTTCCATTTTTAACTTCCCGTGGGAGGTGTTGAAGCATGAAGGGGGAGAGAAAAGCTTCTTCAAATATGAAATACTTCACTGTGAGCTTTCCAGAATTTATTTTATGAGGTAAAAAAAAAGAGAGATTCTCATAAATAATTGCCTGATGAAAACTGCCTTCTCTCCCTCCCTCCCTCCTGCTTTGGGCACTTCTCCAAAAAAAAAATGGAGCAGTCTAAGATCGGGAAATATAAGTGCAAGAAAAATAGTCTGAAATTATAGGTGCAAGCACACATTTTGGCAAGGTAAAAAATGTATGTTTGCATTTAAAATGACAGATTAATAATCTCATTGCCTCGTGGGTTATTTATGGCACTGTCCTACTGGTGCCCTGTCTTCTGTGATATTATACATTGCATGGGAAACGTGCTCCATTCCATAACGTGTGAAAATGAAATTACAGCACTCTAAGTCTGCTCCTTAATCTTTCCTCCTAGAGATTTTCTGGTTCTATCTCAAGTCCTAGAGAACTCTCTGTTCAGTTTTGTGCTCCAGAACAGGGGTCACCAACTTTTCGGACCTCAGGGATCACTAAATTCACAACTTTATACAATACAATACAATAGCAGAGTTGGAAGGGGCCTTGGAGGTCTTCTAGTCCAACCCCCTGCCCAGGCAGGAGCCCTATACCATTTCAGACTTTTTAATTTAAATCCTGTGGACCGTTAATATGATCTGCCTAATGATTGGCTGGGTGGGTGTGGCCTTTGCCTAAAGCCCTTCACTGAGGTCATGTGACTGGGTGGGCATGGCCAACTCGATGTCATTCACATCAAGGGGCACCTCGCCAGTCTCTACTCACCCCTCCCCTCCCAGCTACTCCTCGTCTGCCTGCCTGGGCTCCTTAGGGCTCCAACAGGAAGGAGTTGTTGGAGCTAATCAGCCACCATGAGAAAGAGTTGGCAAAACAGCTATCTCAGTTCAAATTGGATCCGACCAAGGAGGTTCAGCAGAAGCACCTCACTGAGGACTATGAGCATAGGCTTTCCAAGCAGAGGAAAGACCTGTGGGAGTGCCTGGGTACCAGTGCTTGGAGTCTCAGTGGGCTGAGATAGTCAGCCAGTTCCAGGCCATGATGCAGTTCCACTGGAAGAAGACCATCAGTTCCACCTCTTTGCCACCAGTGGTGCTTCCCTCCAGCCTTTGCCTAAAGCCCTGCACCAGGAGGCTAAAGCAGGCCCCAAGTCAGAAGGAGGAGACCCTCTGTAGCAACAAAAATGTTCATTGCACATATCTGCCTCAGGGGCCATAGTTTGAGGACCCCTGATTTAGTGCAAATTAAAAAATGAAAATATTTTTTTCTGCAGACCATCAAAGTTTTCTCGTGGACCACCAGTGGTCCATGCACCACCAGTTGGTTACTGCTGCTCTAGAATGTGACCCAGCAAAGGTTCTCCCACAGATTCTTGTACTCTGGTCTATACTATCAAACCCTGGTAGTGGAAACAGACTCCTATAGAAGTCTCTGCACCTGAGTCCCGCAGATGCATAAACCAAACAACCCACAAAGTCCCTGTCTAAGAAAGACTATAAAATTGAAGTGAAGGCTTTATTTTTCTCCAGGCAGTACATTTTTCAGAGTTCTATCTGTGATTTATTCAATCTTGACTTCTGGCAGTTTCAGTACTTGCAGTTTTCTTGGCCAGATTTTCATAAGACTTGCCTTCCTCCTAAAGCTGACAGACAGTGATTAGGACAAGGTCACTCAGACGGTATTATACCTCAGGTGAGACTAGAACTCAAAGTCTCCCAGGTTCTAGGCTTTAACCATTCTAACTATGATATGCTGTGTCTAACTTGTGCTCTCTACATGGGGCTCCCCTTGAGGTGCACCTGGAGACTTCAGTTAGTGCAGAATGCGGCCGCGCGGGGGATTTTGGGAGTCTCTAGACACTCCCATATAACACCTCTCCTGCGCGAGCTACACTGGCTGCCTATGGCCTTCCGGGTGCATTTCAAGGTCCTAGCGACCATCTTTAAAGCGCTCCATGGCATAGGACCTGGCTACTTGCAGGACCGCCTCCTGCCACATACCTCCACTCGACCTGTCCGCTCCCACAGGGTGGGCCTCCTTAGGGTGCCGTCCGCCGGACAATGCCGTCTGGCAACTCCCAGGGGAAGAGCCTTCTCTGTGGCAGGTCCAGCCCTCTGGAACGACTTGCCCTCCCGACCTCCGCACAATCACAGACCTTCACCTCTTCCGTCGAACACTAAAAACATACCTCTTCCATGCGGCTGGCCTGACATAGCTGTTTATATTATTGAATTTTAGCTGGGTTTTAAATTAAGTTTTAGCATGGGCCAAATTTATTTAATCCAATTTTAAATTTATTTGATTGTATATTTATATTTTATTTTCTTATTCCTGTGCACCACCCTGAGTCCCACTTGGGAGAGAGGGCGATATAAAAGTACGATAAAATAAATAAATAAATAAATAACTTGGCACTTATTTCTTACTCATAAAATAATATAATGCAATGGTTAGAATAATATTAGAAGAAAAGTGCCTATCCATTCAAGCGCTGTGTTTCCAAGCGTAGCTCTTTTTAATTTCTAAGGCACCTCCAAGCAAAAGGGGAAGGAAATAGTTCTCACTAGAACACTATCTCTAATTAGGTCCCTAAACCTACAGCTTCTAGCAAGCTATCATTATCAACTGTCAATGACAGCTTTATCTGCCACTAAAGAACCCTCTTTTGCAGCAATCTAGCCAGCAGCTATTAAGGTTGTGTGATGTAATGTTTGGAACCAGTTTTCATAATGGAAAGAGAAAAGGCTACATACAACCCTTGGAGATACTGATCTAGCCATCCTATTTAACTAGTGTACCAATTCTGAGTATTTATGTGAGAATTAGTTAGACTATTCAAATATCTCTGTAGATATGATTCTAGTGTTTCAGATCACATTCATCCTTTTAAACTAGATCCATACACAGATCCTTCCTCAAGAAGCCCTCCCTGGACCCAGCATTGCTAACTAATTATTGTCCAGTCTCCAACCTTCACTTTTTGACGAAGGTTGTAGAGAGTGTGGTGGTACAGCAGTTCTCTCGGCACCTGGAGGAAACTGCTTATCTAGACCCGCGCCAGTCCGGCTTCCGACCTGGGCACAGCACCAAGACAGCATTGGTCGCGTTGGTGGATGATCTCTGGAGGGCCAGAGATAGGGGTTTCTCTTCTATCCTGGTCCTATTAGAACTCTCAGCAGCTTTCGATACCATCAACCATGGTATCCTATTGCACCGACTGGAGAGGTTGGGACTGGGGGGCACTGTTTTACAGTGGTTCTCCTCCTACCTCTCCGGTCGGTCGCAATTTGTATTGGCAGGAGGGCAGAGGTCGACCTCGAGACCACTCATTTATGGGGTGCCTCAGGGATCGGTCCTCTCACCCCTCCTGTTTAACATCTACATGAAGCCACTGGGTGAGATCATCCGTAGTTGTGGGGTTGAGTACCATCTGTACGTTGATGATACTCAGCTGTACATATCTACCCCCAACCACCCCAACGATGCCGTCGAAGTGATGTCCCAGTGTTTAGAAGCCGTGCGGCTCTGGATGGGAAGTAACAAACTTCGGCTCAACCCATCCAAGACCGAGTGGCTGTGGTTTCCAGCGTCTCGGCATAGCCAGCTTACTCCATCGCTGGTTATCGGGGGCGAGTCATTGGCCCCCACGGAAAGGGCTCGCAACTTGGCCGTCCTCCTAGATTCCCGGCTGTCCCTAGACGACCATGTGATGGCCGTGACCAGGGGGGCATTCTACCAGGTTCGCTTGGTATGCCAGTTGCGTCCCTTTCTGGACCGAGATGCCCTCCGCACTGTCATTCAGGCACTCGTGACATCTCGCTTAGACTATTGCAATGCTTTCTACATGGGGCTCCCCTTGAGGTGCACCCGGAGGCTCCAGTTGGTTCAGAATGCGGCCGCGCAGGGGATTCTGGGAGCTTCTCGTTACTCCCACATAACACCTCTCCTGTGCGAGCTGCACTGGCTACCGGTGGCCTTCCGGGTGCGCTTCAAGGTGCTTGTTACCATCTTCAAATCGCTCCATGGCTCGGGACCTAGCTACTTGCGGGACCGTCTCCTGCCACATACCTCCCTGCGTCCGATATGCTCCCACAGAGAGGGCCTACTGAGGGTACCAACCGCTGGTCAATGCCGGCTAGCGGTGCCCAGGGGTAGGGCCTTCTCTGTGGCAGGGCCGGCCCTCTGGAACAACCTACCCCCCGAACTTCGCACTATCACGGACCTTCCCCTCTTTTGCCTCTCACTTAAAACATATTTTTTTCAGCAAGCTAGTCTTGCGTAATAGTTTAGACTCTCAAAATATAACATCTGCCAAATACGTATATGGATGTTAGATTTTAGGGGAATTTTAGCATAGGCTGGGTTGTAATTTTAATGTTCTTAAATTTTAGTACAGGTTAATTTAATTCGTTTTTAACTTTGGATATATTGTATGTTTTTATATATTGTATGTTTTTTTATTTTTCCTGTACACCGCCCCGAGTCCCTTCAGGGAGAGGGGGCGGTTTATAAATCTAATAAATTATTATTATTATTATTATTATTATTATTATTATTATTATTATTATTATTATTATTATTATTATTATTATTGTTGTTGTTGTTTTTGTTGTTGTTGTTGTTGTTGTTGATGTAGTAAGTTGATGTAGTAAATTAGGTTCCTCTCACACATATGTGCTAGTCATTCCAGACTCTAGTGGTGCTCATCTCCATTTCAAAGCTGAAGAGCCAATGCTGTCTGAAGACGTCTCCGTGGTCAGGTAGCCGGCATGACTAAATGCCAAAGGTGCATGGAATGCTTTTACCTTCCCTTCCTATTTTTCTATTTGCATTTTTACAGCAGTTTTTAACTGCTAGGTTGGCAGAAGCTGGGACAAGTAATGGGAGCTCACTCCATTATGCAACCCTAGGGATTTGAACTGCCAAACTGTCAACTTTTCTGATCGACAAGCTCAGCGTTTTAGCCACTGAACCATGATGCGTCCCTAACTTTACTAGGTTTACTATTAGCATATAATAGCTACTTAAACTCTTTTGTGGTAACTAGAATTGTTTGAAGATAATAGAAACAATAAAAACAGTACTCCTGAGCAGCATCTAACTAACTTTGTCTCTTTTCATAAGCTAATCATATACTTAATTCTTGGTGAAAAAACAATACCATAAAAAAAATCTGGATTCAATCATCAGAGGCTGAGCATATCTTAAAGGCAACTTTTTAAAAGTATTTGGATGGGAAAGAGAGAGAGTTCACTGTAGTGGTTAAGGCACCAGGCTACAAACTATGAGACTGTGAGTTCTAGTCCAGCCTTAGGCACAAAATCAGTTGGAACCACTTCCAAAATCTTGCCAAGGAAACTGCAGGAAACTGTCCAGGCAATTGCCTGGAGTCAATGCTGACTTGAAAGGATTAAAAAAAAAGGCAATAGAATTGGAACAAATAGGTCTTTTAAGAAATACAGAGATATCAGTACGTAGAGGCAGAGAAAAGAGAAGTCAATGGATCAATGAGGGAACTAACAAATTACAGGCACAACTCCTAAAATGCCAAACAGATTTGAACAAATGGATAATAAAAGACAAAGTACAATTGATCCTTTTCAACTGTCATTTGTCGGCCATTTTGTTTCAACTGTCATTTGTCGGCCTTTTTGTTTGCCTGGAGAGATTCCTGTTGTGGCTGCCACTGCTGTCTGTATTCCATCTGGTGCAGGTGTTGGCACGGCGCTCAAACCAATTTCATTGTAATTTTATTACAATATTATTACAATGACAATAAAGAATAATAATAATAATAATAATAATAATAATAATAATAATAATAATAATAATAATAATAATAATAATAATAATAATAATAATAATAATAATAATAAAAAATACGGAATCTTACCTGTCATACTGATTATTCCATGGCAATTTAAAAATGTGTTGGCCTTTATCTTGTAAAATGCAGGATTGTGTAACACAAGCCGCCCTGGGTCCTCTGTGGAGAAGGGCGGGATATAAATTTAAATAAAATAAATAAATAAAAAATAAGTTTGTGCCTCTTTTCTCTTGTATAATCTCAATATTATTGACTGCTATTCCTTACTAATTTATGGAATCTTCATTAAAATATCCCATGGCTAGTTCTGAAACACTTTGCACTTATAGGTAGTTCTCAGTTATCACATAGGATACTGGCAGGTCTATCACTAAACAAAGTTTAATGGGAAATCATGTGATTTTGTCTATACTTTCCTTTTGTCCACTCTCTTACACTTTTGAATGCTCGACCTATTGCTGGGATAATGACTAAAAAGGAAATTAATGTTTGTATTTGCTTTCACTGGAGAAAAAGAAATTACTAGAAAGTAAAGAGGCACAAAGTGGGGAATTCACGTTGAAAAGAATACAATGATACCAGGCTCTTCAATTGGGGAAGGAAAGAAACATAATTTCTGTACAATATCTCCTGTGTCGATCTTGTCCCCCTCTCACAAAGCAAAAAGCATGAGAGGAAGGGATTATAAGAGAGTAAGCAAGCACATAATGGAGAATACATATTGAAAGGAATGCAACAACGATCAACAACTAAGGCATAAAATATTTCCAATAATATTGACCAGGGTCATTTATAAGGAAGATTTTATATATACAATTACTTTATATTCAATTCATTGGGATTTTACTGTTACTAAAACAATGAATTATCCAATTCTACTTTAGAATTTTATACTGAAGTATAAACATCGATCAATTTATTATTTTAGGTTTGTATATTAATGTTTCAGCATTACTCTTCAAAAAGAAAAAATAATTATAAACAAAAATATAGTTATTTTGACTGTAATGATGCATAATACTTGAATCTCTTTACTATGTATGATTTGTTTATTATTTCAAATATTTTAAAATTAAAAACTTGTTAGAGGTGTTTATATAAAATATTCAAATAATTGTAATGTGTTTAATATATAATAATAAAGTTAATATTGTTACAATCAATAGTTAGCTGAATGCATAGTCACTACCATTGCTATTTTGTCTTGAGATTGGTCAGATAATTTAAATGTTATATGATAAGGACCTTTCAAATAGGGGAAGGGAACTCTTAACTATAGTCTTAGCTGCATAAAGAATCTTCATCTCAAAGATCAATGATGTAAACCAGGTAAACTTGATATAATAAACTTGGAAACATTACAATGTGTGGACATCCGTTCCGAGAATGCTCTTGTTTGCTGGGGAATTTTGGGAGTTGGGGGTTTACTGATGTAAACACATACTACGTATTACTGCTCAAACATATATCTTAAACCTCCAAGAAATAGGGATCAAGAAGGTATAAAGAAGCTGTGCATGCTCAGGAGATTCTACTTCCTGAGTTAGAGAGTAGAGAAATATCTCGGCTTCATAGATACAACCTACAGCAGATAGAAAGATCTGTGAGAAATAAAATGTCTTTTCACATATTGTGGAGATAATTAGCCACAAACAGCACCTTCCCTAATGTTTTAGTGAGTGGAAATTTTGCTATCCCACATGGCAGGCTTCCAAAAACATCATCTATGTTCCTTGACTATTAGCAGCAGAAAATCTCTTCCCTAATGCAGCATCAAGTCACATTCCTCTCTCAGGTGGAAGGCAGAACATAGATGCTTTTATTACTGAAATCTTCAAAACGCTTCTCAATATTATCATATTTATTTGAAACACTTGGCAGTACAATGGAGGCAATAATAAACTAGGAAAAAGATTTATTTCCTGTGCTGTCTAGGTCAGGGAATCTGATTTTATGGCTTGCCTGCAAACTGATTACCAACACGCCAAATCTGGATAAATAAGTCACAATGCTGGGGGTCACCCGTGGATTTGCCTGCTGAAGCTAAATTACTTTAATCTCTCCATTATGTTAGCATTATTACTGTGAAACAGACCAGGAAATATGCATGTGAATCTCTCCTAGGCCTTGATATAATAAACAGAATGGCTGGCGCTGAAACATAGCTTCCAGAAAGGAAGGAAGCCTTTATTACCCCCCTTCAGTAATGAAGAGGAATGGCCTGTGTAAGAACTGACTTAAGAAAGGTACCGTATATATCTGCCATATATCTCTATAAGCTGGTCCAGGGTACAATAAGTACTGATGGGGGAAGTACTTATTCTTTGCAGGCAGAGGGTTTTTTTTTCCATTCATAAAATTGCAATAATGACTATGTTCCACAGACTGCTATTTAGAGAAGGGAAATGGAGATAGTTGGACTGAAACAAATGACTTATAAGTGGTCAAAAACTAACAACAACAAAAACAACCCTACCACTGTATCACCAAAGGACCAGTCTGTTTTCTTCCATTCCAACAGCACAGCAAAATAACAAACAGGCTAAAGGTTTAGAGAGGTTGCATATTCTTTGTAGCGATGTCTGGCTGTTTATCACTCTAATTTCCTTTTTTCTTTGTCTCTGTATTGTAGTGCTTTCATCTGAAAATAATGGCCTTGACACATGGGCATCTAATAGTGGTTGAGTGATACACTGGTTGGTGCTATACATTCCCATGTGCATCATCTACAAAATGCATCATTCCAGTTTTGCGAAGCAGAATTCAATGGTGCCATAACAATCAGAATGCATGTATAAAATCCATTTTCAGTTTTAAAATTGCATCAAGTGCAGACAGTGTGGCCAAAAAGAATTTGCTGTAGTCTCCATGAGGCAACAACAGGAGCAACTTTCCTCATGTATCAATAGACATGTGTATTGAACAGAACTGAAGTTACTACCGTAGTCACCAAATGTGCTCCTGAATCTCTAAGAGACTCAAACACTGCTCACACTCTTCCAGAAATAGAAAGCACATTGTTGGTTAAAAGCAGGACCATGAAGCTTTTGGGTGGATGAGGGCAGGGCTGGATTGGCCTTAAACACAATCCAACAATGGTGGCTCTCAATCCTTCTACTGGTTAACTTAAATATTATAAGTTATATAAAATATTAAGTTTCAATAAGTGATGAGAATGAACGTTGAGTATGGCAGTGAATGAGTTAAAGCAGAAGTCAGCAACTATGACAAATTACCACCTGTGCACTTCAACTCCGAAAATTCTCGAGCCAGCATGGGTCAGGAATTTTGGGACTTGAGGTCCACAGGTCATAAAGCAGCCATAGTTGCCCATTCCTGAATTAAAGGGATGATAGCCAAGGAAGAAAGATTTTTGGTTCCCCCCACTTTCCTTAGTGCATTAAGTACCTGCTTATTTTGTTGAATGGTTAATCCAGGGGCTGGCTAAAGGCTAGGTTTTAGCTGCTTGCTGCCCTCCCCACACTGAGCAGAGAAGTGGGTAGGCCAAAGCAAAGACGATTTTTCTGTAATTAGTTGATTAAATACAATTTCAATGATTCTGCCTAGTGTGGTAATATTGGTTTCCATTTTGTCACATTAAACCTTGCAGTTCAGCAGCAGCACTTATCATAACTCTGGGATGCGCAGACCACTCTGGGCCACAGGTTGTGAACGACTGTTTTAAAAAAAAGGAAAACCTTGTTGAATAAGTTTCAAAGGCCTCTTTAGTTAAGCATTCTGTTTCCCATACTGGTCAGTGGCTTATGGGAACCCACAAGCAGGATATGAGTTCAATGAGTTCTCCCACGCTCAAATTATTCATTAGCTAAAGGTAGAATTGAGCTCAAAATTTCCATTGCTAAGAAAGAGAATTGTTAAGTCAGTTTTGCCTCATTTTACAACCTTTCTTGCCAGAGTTGTTAAGGGAATCAATGCAGTTGTTAAGTTTCTAACAGGGTTGTTAATTGAATCTCATCAGAAAATTGCAAAAAGTGTTTCCGAGATGGTGGGACACTGCAACCATCATAAATACATCAGTGGTGGATTGCCAATTTTTTTACTACCAGTTTGGGCGCACTCACGTGTGACATTTCTGTGCATGTGCAACAGCGTCTGCGTGGGTGGGTGAAGCCTCCCGCCCCCACTACTACAGTTTGCCTGATCTGAACTGATCCGAACTGGGAGCAACCCACTTCTGAAATACATGTCAATTGCCAAGTGTCCAAATTTTGATCACGTAACCATGGGGACACTGCAACAGTAGTAAGTGTGAAAAACAATCCTAAATCACTTTTTTTCAGTACTGTAGCAACTCTGAATTGCCGCTAAACAAATGATTGTAAGTCGAGGACTACCAGTAGCTTGGAGAAATAATGCATTGTTTTTCAACAAATGTCCTGAAGGACAGGCCTCTTGACAAGTGAGACGTATCATGAAATCATTACATAAATGATATAATTAGATAAACTAACTCAAGTAGTTTGCGCTACGGTGCAATGATGTTTTTATCACCATTGAGGTTTCAATTAGATTCAATTAGGCCTTACCCTATATGA
Organism: Rhabdophis nuchalis; assembly: GCA_039707465.1. Classification (NCBI taxonomy): domain Eukaryota; kingdom Metazoa; phylum Chordata; class Lepidosauria; order Squamata; family Natricidae; genus Rhabdophis; species Rhabdophis nuchalis. The sequence goes on from CM077646.1 coordinate 65,700,606, forward strand.
ATTTAATCTTATCTTTCTTTTCCTAAGTTAAATCACTCCAAATTCTCTAAAGGGGAAACTGTTCTATGCATTTAATCATACTGTTTGCCATTTTCTTCAACATGTCAAATTTTACAGATTATTCTAAGCTCTCTCTTAATGATATATACATTATTAACGGATCATGCAACTCAAAAATTTGCTTAAAAGCATTTTAATATTGTTTTATTTTTCAGAAATAACTTTCCCCATGAATGGGCCTTTTAGATGATTAGCGAATGGAAGGCTAAAACATATGAAGAATGGTTGCAGGAATTGGGTATGTCTAGTTTAATGAAAATAAGGACTAGGGGAGACATGATCGCAGTGTTCCGATATCTCAGGGGTTGCCACAAAGAAGAGGGAGTCAAGCTATTCTCCAAAGCACCTGAAGGCAGAACAAGAAGCAATGGATGCAAACTAATCAATAAGCAAACCAACTTCTAGAACTAAGGAGAGAAATTGCCTGTCAGTTAAAACAATGATTCTGGAATGAAGTGGAATGACTTGCCTCCAGAAATTGTGGGTGCTTTTCAATTTGGGAAGTTTTTAAGAAGAGATTGGACAACCATTTGTCTGAAATTGTATAGCTTGAGCAGGGGGTTGGATTAGAAGACCTCCAAGATCCCTTACAATTGAAGAATAACAAATAACATTTTGTTATCCTTCAGTTGAATTAATTGAGAAGAACAGGAATATGGAGAACAACAGAAATAAGATCAATTTGACCACTCTGGAGGTCCATCTGTATTTAGGGCCCATTTTTTATTATGCTGGTTCCATGGTAGTAGTGTTGCCAGTTATTTGAGAGAGGGACTTACACAGTAGATTGTCAGAATACATCAGTTAAGGCCAGAGGGCTCTAATGAATGGCAGCATTCTTCTAGCTTTTCAAACAATAATACTTTCTAGCTTTATTTGAAGATGTCAAGGATATAACCTAAGGCTTTTGCAGACAATGCATAGGCTCAGCCCAAGATATATGGCTCTGCTTTATACATCCATAGTAGCAAGTTCAAGAAAAGAAAGTATGTTACTCATACTATCTTTACTAAAGTAAAAGCTAAAAAAGCAACCAACAGAGAATTTGGTGCCATCCCAAAGACTAATAAATACTTATTATATAAACTCTTATGGCTCATGATCCCCTTTACCCAATGACAAACAAAATAATATAATTAAATATCTAAGCTACTTGTTATTAGAAAGAGATCTACATTACAAACCAAGTGAAGAGCAAAAAGAAACAGCATTTGTTGCTTGCAGATTCTAATGCAAAAGTTCACTGTCTAGCAGTCACACAGGATTATTGCCACCACAACAGGCTATTTATCAGAGTCAATATCAGACAACAGACAATCAGGAACTAGTGCCATGGGTGTAAAGATCACAGCACAACAGTGATCCCTTGATAGTTAACAAACACAGGCCATGATAGAAACACAGGCCATGATATCTCATCAGGTGAAGCCAAGTACATGAAGACTGAACCCTGAGGATTAAATAGAAAAAACACAGCTAAAAATGTTAATTGGAAAATGTCTGATAGAAATGGATATAGAATGTCAAACCAGAATATCTTTGGTTAATGGGATGACCCATACTTTGCAATCTTCAAATCCCAGGTTTCTTATAACATGGAAGCAGCAACAACCAAGATGTCTATCACTCACAAATGAATCAGCAAGATCCAGTGTCATGGTTCCAAATAACATCCAAAAGTAAATCAGAGTCCAAGACAAAGTATTGCTCAAAGTTCCAATTTATTAAGAGATGTTGGCACATCTGGGAAAACCCGAATCTGAAAGCTTCCCAGTTTTCCCCACCCAGTTGAAAGTTCAAGATCTTGCCCCCCCCACACACACACACACAAGTCCATCACATCGTCCAATCTTCCATTGCCATGCTGGCAGTTCCCCCCATCCAGTTCCACTCAGGTGCAGATGTGTAGAGACAAAAGATGACCTTGGATACCAGAAAGGAATGTTATTTTGGCAACATCACATTCTACTCCTAACTATTCCCTTTCCCAGTTCCCCACTAATGAAACAGCATTGTAGAATAGAAATGTGGCAGGCTAAAGATCCCAAAAGGAAACTGGCTTGACATCCATCTTAATAAAAAAAGGAGTCTGATGGTATAATCGGCTAAAGATAAATTGGCTGTCTTTCCATAAAAGTCGTTCCAAATCTGGTCATGACTACACAAGCCAATAGAAAATGGAATGTCTCTATAGGCTAGAATAGAATAGAATAGAATAGAATAGAGTAGAGTAGAGTAGAGTAGAGTAGAGTAGAGTAGAGTAGAGTAGAGTAGAATAGAATAGAATAGAATAGAATTCTTTATTGGCCAAGTGTGATTGGACGCACAAGGAATTTTTCTTTGGTATGTATACTCTTAGCATACATAAAAAGAAAAAAATACATTCATCAAGAATCGTAAAACACAACACTTATAGTCATAGTTACTAATAAGCAATCAAACTATTCTAGGAAACAAATTAAAACAATATAAATCATAAACATACAAGCAACATTGTTATAGTCATAAGTGGGAGGAGATAGGTAATAGGAACGATGAGAAGAATAATAGTAATGCAGTCATCTATATAAATAAAAATTTAAAATAGTTTGTGCAAAATCGCTAATCTCAGAAAGTACTGCACCGAGCGCCACCAAATTTTCACACAATGTTGCTAAGAAAGGGAGTAACAATCATACATACAAATTGTGTGGCTGGCACACCTGTGCCATCTGCAAGCAGCACAAATGTAAAAGTACCGCACTTCTCAGTTATTTTTCTCCCTTAAGCTCTTCCCACCTGGCTGCTTCTTATGCTGTATACGTCACACACGTATACAGCATATGACACCCTTCCCCCCTACTTTCAATGTCACGTTGCCTCACCCTTGCCTCACGTGCCATCTGCCTTATCAGTCTGTCAGGCCACTGCCTCCATGGTGCCCTTCTTGCGCCCTTCCCCTCTACTTTCAACGTCACCTTTTTCAATGGTCACAAGCAATAATGTTGCCTCACGCGCCATCTGCCTTATCAGTCTGTCAGGCCACCACCTCCTCACTTGCTGTTCTTGCCACTTCTCTTCCTGCACAACTTCTTCTTCTGCACACGCCGACGCTCTCGCCCTCTCCCACGCCCCCAGGCCTCCTCACTGCTGTTGCTGCTGTGGTCCTTGCCTCTGCTGACCCTTTCGTGCTTGCCGCTGCCATCCCTGCCTCTCCTGCCATTCCGCTTCTCTTCCTGCACAACTTTTTCTTCTACACACGCTGACGCTCTCACCCTCTCCACTGCCTCCAGGCCTCCTAGGGCAAGAGCGACGGGGAAGGCAGAAGAAGGAGTTGTGCAGGAAGAGAAGCGGTGGGAATGGCAACAGCAGGGTCTCTGAAGTGAAACGTTTTCATTTCACCATTCGCCACAGCAACGCATGGCAGGTACTGCTAGTAGTAAATAGTTTGACCATGTTCTGGGAATTAGTTATTTAGCAGAGTGATGGCATTTGGGGGAAAAATTGTCCTTGTGTCTAGTTTTTTCTGGTGTGCAGTACCCTATAGCATTGTTTTGAGGGTAGAAGTTGAAACAATTTATGTCCAGAATGTGAGACGACTGTGGATACTGTCACAGATTTATTCTGATTTGTCTGTCTAAACCCCAGCCACTCCTTGATTTTATATACAGTACACTGCCTCTCAGTTGTATTCCAAAAACAAAATGATAAGGAAAAACTCTGGAAGGATTGCATAGTTACTTGTAACAGGCTGGATCAATGGCAGGCACATCAAGATATTTCCCTTCAGTAGTCCCTTCTGTAGTCCCAGCAATCCTTTTCAAGAGGCAACTGGACTTTCTAGTTTTTCTTTGAAGAAGTTTCACTTCTCAGCCAAGAAGCTTCTTCAGCTCTGACTGGATGGTGGGGAATGGAAGGATTTATTAATTTATTAATTCCATTAAATCCTTTCATTCCCCACCATCCAGTCATTGCTGAAGAAACTTCTTGGATGAGAAGCAGAACTTTATGGTCTGTTTCTGTTGCTCCCCACTGGGAGGAGATTTCAAAGTATTTCTAGCAGGACTAGCAGATTCTATAACAGCTTTGTACTAGCAAGATTCATTTTTCTTTCCATGTAAAGAAAAGTATAGACCTGAACTAGACTGTGTTGTTTCTTTGTGTCATATAATATATGTGGTTTATGCATATTTTTGTATCTATCTATTTATTTATTTATATTGCCTTGTTTATGTAGTGTCTATTGTAGGTGGTAACACTTTGAGGGTTGTATTCAATGAAATTTCATTTTAATGCCTGCCAATTAGTATACATTCAAAATGATTCAAATAATACAATTATTCTATCTATCTATTCTATCTATCTAAAACACCTTCAAAGAAAAAACAGAAAATCCAGTTGCCTCTTGAAAAAAAGCACCTTTGGGACAACCATAACCTGAATTACTGAGAATATCTGTAGACATTCTCCTCAATAGATTGAAGTTAAACTTTCTTCCATTTGTCTTGGGCTTCCTGCTTGGTGGTAAACACTGAGCAATTTAGGCTACAAGGCTGGTTCTTGATATTTCCATTGACCAAGAATCTATCTTGATGCTTAACTGTCTCAGACAGGGACTAGTTTGAGAAGCGAGTTTGGCAAATTGAGCCTTTAGCAAAAAGAACAAGGAACACCAACCCTACTATCTTTAATAGATGTATGAAAATATTAGAGATCTTCAGTATTTAGTTTCCCAACCTTCATGGACACTGATGAAAGCAGTGGGGGAAATTAAAAGCTTAAGTTCAGTGATTCACTTCAGTGATTTTCCCTATTTCTTACTTAAAGCAAGAATGCAGACTGTTAGGTCTCCATACCTGATATGGTCTCTAGACAGTGGTGGGATTCAAATAATTTAACATCCGGTTCTCTGCCCTAATGACCAGCTGTGTAGACATGGCTCAGTGATCATGTGACTGGGTGGGCGTGGCCAACTCAACATCACTCACATTGATGGGCGCTTTGCCTTAGCGGTTACAATGCAATAAGGGTTAACTGGAGAGACAGTTTCTGTAAGCAGGGCAATAAAGATTAAGCTACAAACAACACCAGAACGTTTCCTTCCTGCCTTCCTTACAGGATTAGCTCTGTAAAGTGGGGGAAAAACAAAATGAGATTTCTTCCAACAACCAGTTCTCCCGAATAGGTGTGAACTGGCTGAATCCCATCACTGTCTCTAGAGTTTCTGCCTCTCCCTCTCTTCATTTCTATGGTCCCAGATCAGCATATTCCACCAGCCACATCAATTTTTGTTTTGTGTGTGTGTGTGTGTGTGTGTGTGTGTGTGTGTGTGTATCAGTGGTGGGTTACGACCAGTACAGGCGTACCAGTGTCTGCCGGGAGCACCAGGTACTGTTCTGGTATGGTGCTCCAGAGGGCCCGCCCGCCCGCCCTCGCTCCTTATCGCTACTTGAAGTTTTTCGGGCTTCTGCGCAAGTGCATGGAGCACACAGCACCTGCGTGACACTCTGCCGAGCAGCTGGAGAATCACAAAGGTGTCACAGAGGTATCGCGGGAGTTAAGGATGCATGCTGTGCACGTTCATGTGGTGGGCGCCCGGCCCTGTTGCACTGTACCGGTTGCAATGGGATCCGGAGCCACCACTGGTGTGTATATAATAAGTATATATCTGTCTATATATGTGTGTGTATACTTACACACACTACACACACATACACATCATGTGTATATCAGAGGTGAGTTGCCATTTTTTTTACTACCAGTTCGGGCATGCTTTCTCGTGCGCTCCTGCGTGTGCCAATTCTGTGTATGCACAGAAGCGTCCAGACGGTGGGCAGATCCTTCGCCACCGCTACTTCCACTTTGGCTGATCTGGGCTGAACTGGGAGCAACCTACCTCTGGTGTACTGTATATGTGTGTTATGTATGTGTAACGGTAAATACATACTTTCTTTTCAGAATTTCATTTTTAATATGTGACAGTGTGCTCCTAGTAAACAAAAATGACAATAAAGGTTATCACTTTGCCTTGTCTTACCTTGCCTTACCATCTATCATTTTTTATCTTCTGAGAATCTCTTCTCTATTTTTCCTTGATTGCTATACCAGCTGTCCTTTGCTTGTTTCCATTTCTAGCCTGAACTACTTCTGGATAGAACAAACTATATTTTAGTTTATTGACAGAAGAAAATAATTCCAGAAGAAATAATTCCATTTTGGGCTAAAGCATCCCAAAATAAATGCAGTGGTTCAGGCTGGTACAAATGCCAAACTTGCTTCTCCAGCTAGGATCCAAAATTGTACCCTCAAAAAAGTTTTAGGCTCTTTGTAATAGACAATTTTGTCAAAATTTCAGAAAATTGTAATATAATCATTTAAAGTAGGGAATTGTTCATTTGCAAATGTTTATACTAAAAAAAAAATGTTAAGACACTGTATAAAAGAAAGGAAAAAATGAAATGTTGGTTTGCTATCAAAACAGAGCAGTTGTTTAAGACATTTTTAAAAATCTATCATGAATCAGTGGTGACGGTGGACTTGGAAAAGTCATATTTTTCAGCTAGTGCAAAAGCTCAAAGTCAAACAATTCAAAATCATATCAAATTGTTCTTTGCTAGTTAGATTACTTAAAATAGTCTGCAGACTTACTCAAGAAATGATTTACTTTCTTGTTTGATTACAAGATTTTTTATTTATTTATTTATTTATTTATTTATTTGTTTGTTTGTTTGTTTGTTTGTTTGTTTGTTTATTTATTTAATATGCTACCTGTCTCCCTGATAAGACACTAACTGGATAAGGTACTAGCTAAAGAGATAGCATGCTCTATAATCGGATACTTTTAAAGAAATAAATGGAAGGAAATGGAAAAGATTAAGAAACTATTTATTTTCTGATCATGATTTTAGGTTTTAAGGGAAACTTTTTCAGAAATTATGCTGCCTGAAATCCTTACCAGTTTAAATGACAATGGTCTAATTGTAAAATATTGTAGATTGGAAATTTCTTTTCAAATATATTCATGTTCAAATATGCTACCATATCAACTATTTGTAAATATATGATCACCTACGTTTTTGAATTTTTGGGTGGCTAATTATGTTTTCTTAATGCTAATCAAGACACATATTGTTTTGGAACTAAGTGTGCATTTTATGGACAGTTCATCCTATTGAAAATTTTGAAAGGCTGTCAAAATCGGGTTTTAGGCAAATGTTAATTGTACTTCATTTAGTCACATTTCAGTCATGTGACAGATTTTTTTTTTTTTAATTAAATTTATACCCCGCCCTTCTCCTTGTTAGGACCCAGGGCGGCGCACAGGCATTATTAAAACCACAAAAATACAATAAATATCAATTTAAAATATATTAAATTAGTTAACCCGTGCTAAAACCCATGTTAAAAAAACCTTCCCAAATTATAATTTATTTTTAAAAGTCAGAAACGGGGGGCTATCCTAGGCCGGCTTGTTGAAATAAATACGTCTTAAGACGTTGGCGGAAGAGGCGGAGGTCCGAGATAGTGCGAAGGTCGGGGGGTAGGTCGTTCCAGAGGGCCGGGCCCGCCACAGAGAAGGCCCTTCCCCTGGGTGTCGCCAACCGGCATTGCCCCGCCGACGGCACCCGGAGAAGGCCCTCTCTGTGGGAGCGGATCGGACGAAGGGATGTATGGGGCAGGAGGCGGTCTCGTATATAGCTAGGCCCCGAGCCATGGAGCGATTTAAAGATGGTTGTCAACACCTTGAAGCGCACTCGAAAGGCCACAGGCAGCCAGTGCAGCTCGCGCAGGAGAGGTGTTACGTGGGTTTGCCTTGAGGCACCCATAATCACCCGCGCGGCCGCATTCTGTACTAACTGTAGCTTTCGAGTGCACCTCAAGGGGAGCCCCATGTAGAGAGCGTTGCAGTAATCCAGCCGGGATGTCACAAGCGCTTGAGTGACTATGCGAAGGGCTCCCCGGTCCAGTAAGGGGCGCAACTGGCGTATCAGGCGTACCTGATAGAACGCCCCCCTGGCCACGGCCGCCACATGGTCCTCCATGGACAGCCGGGAATCCAGGAGGACACCCAAGTTGCGCGCCCTCTCCACGGGGGCCAGTTGTTCGCCCCCAATGGCCAGTGTTGGACTTAACTGGCTGAACCGGGGTGCCGGAAACCACAGCCACTCGGTCTTGGACGGGTTGAGTTTGAGTTTGTTACTACCCATCCAGATCCGTACGGCCTCTAGACACCGGGACAGCACTTCGACGGCATCGTTGGGGTGGTTTGGGGTGGATATGTACAACTGAGTGTCATCAGCGTACAGATGGTATTCCACCCCAAAACCACGGATGATCTCGCCCAGCGGCTTCATATAGGTGTTGAACAGAAGGGGAGAGAGGACCGACCCCTGAGGGACCCCACATATGAGGGGCCTTGGGGACGACCTCTGCCCTCCTGCCGACACCCATTGCGACCGACCAGAGAGGTAGGATGAGAACCACCGTAGAACGGTGCCTCCCAGCCCCAACCCCCCCAATCGGTGCAATAAGATACCATGGTCGATGGTATCAAAAGCCGCTGAGAGGTCTAATAGGACAAGGATAGAGGAACAACCTCTATCCCGTGCCCTCCAGAGATCATCAACCAACGCGACCAATGCCGTCTCGGTGCTGTGACCGGGCCGGAAGCCGGACTGGCGCGGGTCTAGATAATCAACTTCCTCCAGATGTCGGGGAAACTGTTGAGCCACCACACTCTCAACAACCTTCACTAGAAAGTGAAGGTTGGAGACGGGACGATAGTTCTCTAATAAAGCTGGGTCCAGGGATGGCTTCTTGAGGAGGGGCCTCACCACCGCCTCTTTCAAAACGGTGGACAAGTACCCCTCACTCAGAGATGAATTCACAATGCCCTGGAGCCAGCCTCGTGTCACCTCCCAGGATGCCAGTACAAGCCAGGAGGGGCACGGGTCCAATAAACATGTGGTGGCTCTAAGGTTCCTCCGCAACCTGTCCATATCCTCGGTAGTAACAAAGTCGAACTCCTCCCAAGGTGTTATCTCAAGACCAGCACCGGACGCCCCGACTGGGCCACTAGTGGAGGGCAACTCGTTCCGAATCTGAGTGATTTTGTCCTGCAGAAATACTCCAAATTCCTCTGCTCGACCCTGCAGAGGGGCTTCCCGCGGCCTCAAATGAAGGAGGGAGCGGGTCACCCCAAACAGGGCGGCAGGGCAGTTTTCCGCGGACGCGATAAGGGTGGCACAATACTCACGTTTGGCCACTCTTAGCGCCACTAAGTAAGTCCTAATATGGTCTCTCACTAGTGTTCGGTCAGCTTCGGATCGAGAAGATCTCCACCTACTCTCTAGGCGTCTCTTGCGGCGTTTCATCTCCCGAAGCTCCTCGGTAAACCAAGGCGCCTGGGTGACTCGACGCCGCATGAGAGGCCGCAAGGGCGCGACTCGGTCCAAGGCCCCCGTGGCCGCACTATACCACGCGGCCACTAGGTCCTCAGTCGAGCCGCGGGGCAGGGATACAGGTACTGGCCCAAGCTCCCTCTGGAACCTTTCCGGGTCCATCAGGCGCCTGGGGCGGAACCAACTTGGTGTTTCCGGTTCCGCCTCCCCGCGGTGAGGTGTGACGGTTGGAAAGTCTATCCGAAGGAGAGAGTGATCTGTCCATGACAAGGGTAAGATGACTAAATCCCCTGTTCCAAGATCACTAATCCAGTGTCCAGAGACAAAAATCAGATCCAGCGTGTGTCCTCCCTCGTGAGTGGGGCCCTGAACTACTTGGGTCAGGTCCATGGCCGTCATGGAAGCCATGAACTCCCGAGCTGCCTCAGATGTTTCGCCCGCCGATGGCAGGTTAAAGTCCCCCATGACTATAAGTCTGGGGGTCTCCACCGCCATCGCGGCAATCACCTCGAGTAGCTCGGGCAGGGCTGCTGTTACATAGCGGGGAGCCAGGTATACAAGCAGCAAGCCCAACTGCCTCCCTAGGCCCCATTTCACGAAGAGGGACTCACAGCCGGTCGTCTGAGGCACAGTGGTCTCCTTCGGCTCCAGACTTTCCTTAACAATAACCGCCACCCCCCCACCCCTGCCTAGGGCCCTAGGCCGATGAAATGCACGGTAGCCTGGTGGGCACATTTCCACGAGGGGTAAACCCCCCTCGGGGCCCAGCCAGGTCTCCGTAATTCCCACCAGGTCCGGGTCCCCCTCTGACACAAGGTCATTTATGAGGGGGGCTTTGTTCACCACGGACCTGGCGTTGCAGAACATCAGCCTGGGGCCCCGGCTCTGTAGTCCCTGACCGCCTAGCCCACGAGTGGAGTACAGGGGGTTGGGGCAAGCGACCGCTCGTAACCAGCGACCACGAGCCTCCAACCCACGATGGACATCCTGTCTCCCACCGCCCCTGCCCCTCCCCAAGACCAATCGAATGGGACGGCCCTCAACAGAGACAACCCCCAATCCCCCCTCCCTAGTGGACCCCTCCTTTATCCTACTTCCGCCAGCCGGCCCTATATCTTGACCCCCCCCCCTGACTGGATGAGCCCTCCCCCCACCCCAGAACCCCTTAAAAGCCGAATTAAAAATTTGTTTAAAAACCCCCTAAGTTTGCGCTGCGCCCACCTCTCTGGATCAATCAATCCATCCTCGAGGTGGGCCCGTGTTAGACCCGGGCGCCAGGCCTGCGAGAGGGGAGACTCCCGCAGGCAAAGAAGGTCCAACCTTGAATACGCTAGCATTCCCAGGCCACACTGGCTATAAAAGGAGGAACGCTAAAGATGGTAAACATGCTTAAGATGGTAAAACGCATAAAATTATACAACAGCAAGCCCGACTAAAGTGGCGACAGTGCAGATCGAAAATATATACCGGACGGACGGGTAAGAAAGATATTTAAAAACATATGGGATGGAGAGGTCTTTTCCAGGGGGAAGGGAGGGGGGGCATAAAGATGAATCATAGTACGCATAGATGGTAAAAGTTAGTGGATTTGTGCCTAGTTGTTCATAAGGAGGGAGAATGGTCCAAAAGCCCTCCATGAGTCTATATCTCTGTCTCTGGCACACCACTCCAGGCTCCTCTCCAGCTGTCGGCCTGGTTCCACTCCGGCCCGTGCTGGGACAATGCCGGTGCCGGGGCCATTTCAGGCCGCCCAACCGCTCCCCGCCACTCAACAGAGATCTTCTACCGGGCTGCGCGGCCGCGCCAGGGCCGCGCCAGGGCCACGGTGGGACCGCGCCAACGCCGGGCCGTTCCAGGCCTCCTCGCTGCTCGCCATAGCTCACCGCAGCCCCTCCGCCGCAGATCTTCAGCCGCTCAGCGCAGCCGCGCCGGGGCAACGCCACCGCCAACGTTCCAGGCCGATTCCGAGTCGCTCTGCCACTCGCCACTCGTCCGGCCATTCCAAGCCTCCCCTGCCGCTTACCGCCACTTGCCGCGACCCCCCATGGCCTCAGGTCTTCCGTCGCTCACCGCAGTCTCTCCACTGGACTGCAGGGCGAGCTACGAGGCCGCTTCGGGGCCGCTTCAGGGCCACGCTCCAAGGGCCGCGCTCCAAAGCCACGCCAGCCGCTTCAGGCCGCTTCACTCCACGCCGCTCGCCCAAACTCACCAAGCTCTCCCACCTCCGCCGTCACACCCTCCAACATCAAACTCACCCGGTGTGACGGCGGGCTGTCTCACTTGCTGGGCCGACCCTCAAAGCTGGTCACAGAGGGTCGGCAGCGTCCTCCCAGGCCATCCAAAGCCTACCGGGAGCTCCCGCATTCAAAAGCCAGCGCCATTCCTCGCGCACGCGCAAACAAAAAAAAAAAAAAAAAAGCAAGAGATTTGTTAAGTATGTTTACAAAAATTATGCTTGCTTGTTTTCATAAAATAATCTTCAGCAAAATGCTTACTTTATACATAATATTTATAATCAGCATTTCAAAGAATTTGGATTTAATTGTAAGGGTCAAAATGAAATGAAAGAATTTTGAATTAGTGGGCAAGAGCAGAGCACAACTCAACTGTTTATTTCCAGGATGAAAAAGACTTTCTGCTTGCATAATTGAAAGGGAACTCTTATTTCATGATAGGAGAGTTGGATTTGTCAAAGAAACATAAAAAGAAGTTGAATGCAGTGGGAAGGATGAGTATAGATGATGTGCGTATTGCAAAAGAAGAAGAAAGTTATAAATGAGTGCTGGATAAATACCATAATGAATAAAAAAGTGAATGAACAATGAAAATAGAGCAGAAAATAGAACAGAACAGAACAGAGTACAGTAGAATAGAATAGTGAGAAGGGACCTTGGAGGTCTTGTAGTCCAACCCCTGCTCAGTCAACCCCTTGCTCAACCATTTCAAACAAATGGTTGTCCAATCTCTTCTTTAAAATCTCGTGTTGGAGCATTCACAACATGTAGCCATGTTGTACCATTGATTAATTGTTCTAACTGTCAGGAAATTTCTTCTTAGTTCTAGGTTGCTTCCCTCCTCTCTGGGGATAATTATACTATTAATGTATTAAATGTATATGCCAATAACTACCGGCATCTAGTAGTTTGATTAGCAAAAAATGAATGAATATTGAGTTGGAAAGCAAATATATGATGGGAGAGGGAATGAATAGAGGGTGAGAGAAGGTTTAAAAAACTGTAGATAGATGAAGTTGATGGGAATCTTAAAAAACGAGACAGAGAGAGAGAGTGTAGTGAGGAATTTAAAGAGCCACAAGTACATAAAGTGATTTACACATAAAGTAGTTTAGAAGAATACAAAGGAATAAAAAGAACTAGTTTGATATAAAAAATAACAATACCTCCTTTTATTTTTTTTAATCTCATTCCTTTTATTTCTTCAGCTTACTATTTCTTAGTCCATTTCTATGCTTTACATAAGGTTGCTTAACCTCAAAATGAATAGTATGATGAGTAGGTATGTATCTATGTCTATAATGGAATATTTCTATGTATCTATGTTTCTTTTCTTTTTTTTATTTGGGGCAATTCTTAAATTTCTCTCCACATCTCCAGATTAGTGATAGACAGATTTCATCAAGAGTAATTCATTTTAAAGTTTCATGAATTTGGAAAAAAAACAAAACACCTTCCGTCCTCAGAAGTTGAATTAAACAATACCTGCCTCTGTTTTTTCTGCTATCTTCCCTTTTGAGAGGCTGTGTAGGCCAGGGATGTCAAACTCGTAATCCGTGAGCCAGATGTGTCACACACTGGCCACGCCCATGCCTGGTTTAGCAAAGGGGAAAAAGTCATGATACATCATGTGACGATACCGTAAGGATTCTGTGATGACGCGGACTTGACACACCTGGTGTAGGCAGTCAAATAAAATGTTTGACCAACAGAATCAATGAGATTTACTTATTAATTAATACAAAGAGGTTTGCATTGTGATCATTCACCCAGAATTGTGATGTCCTCTATATTTTTGCATCTCTTAATATAAATCCTCTTAGTATTTAAAAAAAAAAATGCTACCAATGGAGCACGTACTTCCTTATAGAAAAACAGATGAGAGAATTTTCTTTGGTCATGGCAGTTATATTTGTTCTATAAAATGATGGCAATGTATTCAAATAGCACTGGCTGTACAAAGTAGTTAATTTTATAATGCCTATCAACCAGATATAAACTTTTTATTTTTACTGTACTCCTACCATACTAATTTCCTAAATCTAGAGAGAAAAGAAAGAAATATCCCTCTGACAGATGGGATTTCATATTCTGTAAAGAGGATAAGCTGACACTTAACTCTTTGCAAAAATCTAAAATAAAAAAATATACTATCCCTCATGCCGAATGTCAACCCACATGCAATTTTTATTTGTCCCTAGACAGGTTCTGGCAAGATGCTATATCTGTTATCTGAAGTACTGGTTTATTAAAATGTATCTCTCTACTCTGTAAATGTGGCAATTGCTCAGCTTCCAAGTTTAACTATGAAGGTCTTCCAGTTCAAATATTCTAAATGTCTTTTGCATTTTGCTGCTTTCCAAAGATTATCCCCTAAGGTAATTTCTGTCTCTTCTTCAGAAAAGTAACTTTTCTGCAAGTTTTTAATATATTCTTTTTACAATAGAATTATTCTAAAATTGGGGAAGTTTCTGAAACTTGGAAAAATAGCAAGAATAATAACATGAGATGAAGGCAGGCCAGGTCAGGAAGCAGAATCTACAAGAAATAATAGAAGTCTATTGATAAAGGCCAACCTAACAGAATCTTGAAAGCCTTTTACCCTTTCTCTTTCTTGTATCAAAGAAAGTTAAGTCAGTCACCAAAGAGACTTATGACCTCTTTCTAATGCCTTCTTATTTTCCTGGGTTTAATTTAATTTGTAACTAACTCCAAGATCCACTGTGTGGCTCTCTACAGATGGGATATGGTTATTCATATCATTAATAGTTGATGTTAATAGTTAAGGTTAAAATAATTTAATAGTTACTTAAATAATTATAAGAATATTTAGTTCCAATATCCTGAGAAGGATTTTCAAGAAGCAAAAGATTCCTACTTAAAAAAAAAAAAAAGGTTTGCAGTATAAATTGGAAAATCTTACAATAACAGCAATAGAGAAAGTTTCTTTATATTAAAAATACACACATCCCACACTCAAAATTCCAAAGGGGATGAACTTGGCAATACTGTAAAAGACTTTTGATCTGTAAGAACTAAAATAATGAATCAAAGTCATATGCTTGTCGGTATCTACTACCACCCTTCAAAGTAAGAACTAGATTACATAATGCCACAGAAAGCAAACCGCCTGTCTTTCAGAGAAAGATGACATGAGATATTTTAATTGTTCCACAATAGTTTGACAGGCAAGCAAACAAGGATACTCCTTCCAGCAAAATGTTGACCTGTCTTTCTTACCTACAACTTTCTTTTTCAAGGGATGGAAAAATAGAATAACTTTATTTTACTTGATAGCTCCTAATACAGAGGGAAAAATGGAAATAGTGATAACATTACTGGAGCATTTGATTTTGAAAACTGAATTATTTAACAGCTTAATTACTGAATAACTTAAGCTGAATGAAGTCAAATACATATCTTGAACATTAAAAAAAAGATATTTTAATGAACTCAGAATAAAGATAAGTAGGGGAAACTAATGGAAAATGAAGTTCAAGAGGAGTGAAAATTTCTAAAAAGGGAGATATTAAAAAACCATTGCAAGAAAAATTAAGTACAACAAAAGCCAATATGATTGAATGGTGACCAACTCAGATTGGATCTTGCAACATTATCCTGGGATATGCACATTTGCCTTCGTTCACCTTAGTAATATTGAATATTAAGCTTAGTGAATGTTTGAAAACAAAAGAAACAGACCATAGAGGATCAGTGGTGGGATCCAACTGGTATGCCACGGTACGGGTGTACCGGTGCCTCCTGGGAGCACCAGGTACTGTTCCGGTATGGTGCTCTGGAGGGTCCACCAACCTGCCTGCTCTCCTTACCTGTATTTGAGCTGATTGGGGCTTCTATGCATGCACACAGAGTGTACAGGTGGTAAGTACACATGCACACTCTGCGCACATGTTGCGCACATGCTGCACACATGGGCGCCTAGCCCTGTTGCAGCATACCGGTTGCAACGGGATCCGTAACCCACCACTGTATAGGATGAATGTAAACAGGTAGCTCACAAATGTGGAGCAATTGTAGAATAAATAGTCACAAAGAGCTGAAATGCTGAATGCTGCTTCATTAAATAAAAATGGCTACAAAGGCAGAAAAGGGAAAACAAAGAAAAGGTAGAACTACTTCCCTTGTATGTTGTTTTCATCTGCCCCAGTAAGAGGGCATGTGATCCCCAGGCAACTGTGAAAAGCAGAACTGAAACCTTCACATGGAATATAAATGTATGAGATTCAGCCTTCAGGATTGCATGAATTCTATCACCACATACTAAAGGAGCCTGTGAATGGTTGGCTGAAACTCTATATAGTATCATCCAGAAACCCCAAGGATCAGGTGAAGAGAGGGCCAGATTTACAAAAGAGAAAAATAAGGTTCAGGTGAATTAAAGACCATTCAGAATAGCATCCAAAGCCCAAATTCTCCTGTTGGGCTTTTAAAAGCTGGAATGTCCTGCCTATACAATACGTTCTGTGAATAAGGAAGACTTATTAGCAACAGAAGCAATTCAGAAAAGCAAGGAACATGAGGAAGAGTCCCTGCCTCTAGCAGTAATCAATGAAATACAGGGTTGACCCAGAATAAAGTTTCTTGGCAAAGGGTATGTGATAATGCTATCTATTCACACCCACCATAAATGGCTGCTGGCTCATACTGATTATAGGGTGATCTGGCAATATCGGTAAGCCTTCCGACTTTGACAGTATTAACACTGTTCCCTTAAGATACTCCTCTATGCTCATGCTGGCTTAAGTCTAAACTGATTTAAGAAAAATCTTGACTGCACTGAAATACTGTGACAATAGAACAGAACAGAATAACAGAGTTAGACGAGACCTTGGAGGTCTTCTAGTCCAACCCCCTGCTCAGGCAGGAGACCCTGTACCATTTCGGACAAATAGTTATCCAATCTCTTCTTAAAAACTTCCAATGTTGGAATGTTCATAACTTCTGGAGGCAAATTGTTCAAACGGCTTGCAAAGGAAATTTCAGACTGTCTACCCTAACTCCCAATTTCCTATTCCAGAAAAACAATTCAATTTTTTTTTAGTTTTCCTGGATTTATACATATGCATACCAAGTTGTATCACATTTAAATAGGCAAAGTGAAAGAGTAAAAATGCACAGATAGGCAAGTACAACAGCAAATATTTTAACTGGAATTGTGAGTTTAACACTATAACTGTGCAGAATGTTCCCTGTTCAAAACTCAGCAGGGTTTCTTTAAAGGGGGGGAAAAGAATTTTGCTTCTGTGAGCTGTCTACTCTTCCTCTAGCTTTTTTGTTGTTATTAATGAAGTCCACAGTGTACTATTTCATCATTTTGTCGGTCACTTGAGGTAAAAGGTTTTCAGCCACAATTCTCAAATATCCCAAATGAACCAAAGTGATAATAGAAGATGTCAATTATCCTGATATCTGCTGGGAATCTGGTATGCTAAGGCTCAGAGATTCAGCAGATTCCTGTCCTCGGTTGCTGCCTCCTTCATTTGTCAGAAAGTAGAAATAAAAAGGGGAGGATGTGTAGGTTTGTGTGTGCACTATATGAACCAAGAAGGAGGAATTGGTAAAGACTGAAGGTAACTGCCCCCTTGGGGGAAAAGTGTTCATGTTATATTTCAGCTTTGGGTGTTGAGAGGTTGAGGAACTGAGACAAGGCAGACTGAATGCTGGATTTCAGAAGACAGGATTTTGATGACCTCTCAGGGAAATTAAACTGAATTCAACAGCCTAAAACTGTGAGGGAGAAAAAGTCCAAGAAGGAGGGGAGCATTCTACAAAATGAAAGACTATAGTCACAAACAATTCTTCAGGGGAAAGAAAGAGAGACAGAAGGAAGGGAGAGAAGGCTGGAGAGAGAGAATTGGTAGGCCTGCCTTAAATGTCCTTAAAATCATTAAAAAGGAAAAGGGCCACACACAGAAATTGAAAGAGGGAAACATAACCAAAAAATAAAAATAAAACACAGAATAGTTTCCAGATATTATAGGAACTCTGTCAGAAAAGTTAATGCTTAAAATACTCTGGGGCGTAGAGAGATGCCATAAAGAGGATTATTTGGGTATCAGAAAGAAAATGAAATCCGAAGAGAACATAGGTTCACTGAGGCAAGAAAGGAGCAAAGTGGCAATGGGTGATGTGAAGAACGCAGAACTCCTTCACTCCTATTTTGTTCTATATTTTCTTTAGAAGGCCACATGATTATGCAAGTGAAGGAATGAGGAAGAGGCAGTTGAAGATAAGGAGACGGTAAGTTAAAGGTAAAGATTCCCCTTGCACATATGTGCTAGTCATTCCTGACTCTAGGGGGTGGTGCTCATCTCTGCTTCAAAGCTGAAGAGCCAGTGCTGTCCGAAGACATCTCCATCATCCTGTGGCCAGCATGACTAAATGCCGAAGGCATACAGAACGCTGTTACCTTCCCACCAAAGGTGGTCCCTACTTTCTACTTGCACTTTTACATGCTTTCAAACTGCTAGGTTGGCAGAAGCTGGGACAAGTAACAGGAGTTCACTCTGTTACGCGGCGCTAGGGATATAGAAAAAATAACTACTAATTTAAATGAATTCAAGTCTCTGTGGCTAGATGGATTAGATCCCAGAAAGTTAAAAGAACTAACAGAGGTAATTATAGAATCATTCTTCATAATCTATATTAGAATTCTTGAAGACCCTGTGAGACTTGAGGAAAATGAATATAATAGAGCATGACAGTGTGAAAGGGATAGAAATATCTTGGCCCACCATAGGTTTAACATCAGTCAATAGTTTGATTGATCTACTAAAAATAGTAAATACTCTCATGGGATCTATTAACAAGAATTTATAGGATTATAACAACAGATTGTGGGAAGTAATCCTACATATTCTACTCTGATCAAATCCCATATGCAATATTGCAATTCAAAAAGGGCAATGACAATTTGGAGTGAGTCCATAGTAAGGTTACCCAAGATGAAGAGTCTGGAAACTAAGCCTTATGAGAAAAGTTTCAGGAGATATGAAGAAGCAGACTTCATATATCTGAAAAGCTGACAAGAACACAAGAGACCAGAGTTATTTTTCATGGTGTAAGGCAGGGGTAGGGAACTATGGCTTTTTTATGACTCATGGACTGCAATACCCAGAATTCCTGGGTCAGGAATTCTGGGTAGTGAAGTCCATGAGTCATAAAAGAGCCATAGTTCCCTACCCCTGGTGTAAGGGCTCCTCTCCTAACTTAAGAAAGTGAAGACTCTTGAAACTGAATATTTCAAAAGGAACCTTTTATTAAGTAGAATGGCAGCCATTGAACTCAAAGCAACATCTGAATCCTGAATTAGGCAATGCAAGTAAAATTAAAGCAGTAGAGGCCCCTCCCATTAGTTAGAATGCTGATTTTAGCCAATACACAAGTGTGAAGATGTTTCCTTTATCAACTGTCCTGAGAGCTGAATAAACATACAGTCCCATGGCTATTTTCCATTAGACATTAAAATGAAACATCCCACATGGCCATCATAAACATTCCCCCAAAAGGTGAGGGAATCTCAAGGCACTTTGGCACCAGGAAACTACTTATAAAATATCAGTTGTCACAGGCACTGCTAATAAATTGACTCCAAGCCCCCCCCCTCCTCCCAATTGAAATGCAATTTCATTTTTAGAGATCTGACACATGGTCTTAGAAAGCAGGGCCGTACCCATGGGGCTAAAGCCATAAGGAAAGTGGTTCAAGGGAGACATCATGAATAAATTCCTGATTTTATGACTTACCAATCAGTGGAAAATGTAAATGGCATGTTGAGTTGTGTCATTGTTAGAGATCTTGAAAAAGAAACTAGATGTATCTAATGGATCCTTCTCTAAGCAGGAGCTAAGACCTTGTGATATTTTTCAATTATTTTAAAAATATGTATTTGTTTGTTTATTGATGCAAAGATATAATATCCATAAGTACACAAAGAAGTCCTGAAACTTGCATGGTTAGTGCTCAATATAATTGTTGATAATCTTCTTTATTGTAATCCAACTAATCTACAATATCAATAAATATTTACATTTTTCATGTATTTCTGATTTCACTTATTTGGACAATTATTTTTCTGCTTATAAACCATACTCCAGGCTTCGCTTTCCCATTCTGCATAATATATCATGTATACCATTCTTCATTAAATTTAGTCAAACCTAGTCAATGCTATGTATATGGGCTTTTAATTTTGCCATTGCTGTATATTTTTCAAGTTAAAGTTTCCAATCTGATATAGTATTAACATATATCATTTTTGGTATTATATCAGGTTTATCTTCATAGCCATGACAGTGTATCTTAGTAAATTGTTCCTGTTGATATGTCCTGTAATAATGCTTGGTTAAAAAAGGTGGTATCATTTCAAATTTGTTTTGTAAGAATCATAGACTAGGGCTGTGTATTTCTTTCTAGGACTTCAACATTTTTACATTCCAACACATTTTATGATGTGTAGGTTATCTGGTGCTTGGGTGTGTGAGAATGTTTTTATGTGTCTTATGTGTCAACCATTGTCTGATAAATCTTTTTTTTTTTTTTTGCTTATGAGTTAAAGTATGGCCATTCTCTAACCCACTTTGTTTGTTCGTCTCTAAGCCTTATTACAGATAGTACTTCCTGTCAATCTAGGCCAGTTTGTTTTTTTAAGCAGAAGTATAAACATGCTAAGTGGCTAAGATTCTGAGCTTGTCAATCAGAAAGTTCGCAGTTCAGCAGTTTGAATCCCTAATGCTGTGTAACTGAGTGAGCTCCTGTTACTTGTCCCAGCTTCTGCCAATCTAGCAGTTCAAAAGCATGTAAAATGCAAGTAGACAAATAGGAACCACTTTGGTGGAAAGGTAATAGCGTTCTGTGCGCCTCTGATGTTTAGTCATGTTGGCTACATGACCACGGAGATGTCTTCGGACAGTGCTGGCTCTTCGGCTTTGAAATGGAGATGAGCACCGCCCCCCCTAGATTTGGAAATGATTAGCACATATTACCTTTATAAACATGCTAAAAGCACTGCCAGTCATGACCTCAGAGTTGGGCCCATTCATTTTTACCTTTGTTTATAAGGCATTAGCAATAAAACAGTATCATGTATTTTCCTTTCCTTTCCAGAGTTTCAGCTGTTATACTCTATGACCCAACTCCTGTTAACTTTCCCATATTACATATAATTATATATAGTTTATGTAGTTATATGGACCTTTGCTGGCTGTCCCCAAGAGCTCTTAAGCCCCTTACATGAGCATAAAATGGTTATTATTATATTCCATTCTCTACACCCTCACCCCCTACTCCCAATCTCAATCTATTAATATGCAACAATCCATCTTTGAAAAATCTGGACAGAATTCAATGTAACTGATATGAATTTTAAAACAGCCGGCTCTTTAATCTAACTCTTCAAACAGGCAGATAAAGGGCAATCTTTCATTCTCACTAGCTATCCTTTCTTTCTGTAGTGCTTGTTCCTATTTAAATTTATGCTTCATATGAACAGCTCTTGTGAGGAAATGATTAAATAATTGGACATCTATACGTATCTGAAAGAAACTCAATGTTCTCTTATCATTCTATCTCTTAGCAACCTAATAACACTCAGAAATAGCTGCTGAGTGGAAATAGATGCAGAAAAATGTGTATCCCTGCCAACTAGTTCAGTGCAGTTGATATTTGGTGCTGCTTTAGATTACAGGTAATCCTTGATTTATGGCAACCATGGGGACCAGAATTTCCACTGCTAAGCAAGGCAGTCATTCAATGAGCCAGGCCAGATTTTACAACCTTTTTTCCACAGTTGTTTAGCAAATTACTGCAGTATTAAGTGAAATCACACAGTCAGTAAGTGAATCCTGCTTTCCCATTGAGTTTTCTGGTCAGAAAATGGCTAAGAATGTTACAAACAGCGATCACATGACCCCAGGACACTTCAACCATCATAAATACATGCTGATTGCCAAGTACTCAAATTTTGATCATGTGACTGTGGGAATTGTATGAGTAGTAAGTAGTACGTGCAAGGACTAATTATAAGTCACTTTTTCAATGCTATTTTAATTTTCAAAAGTCACTAAATGAAAGGTTATAAATTGAAAGCTACCTGTACCTTCATGCCTAATATTTGCCTTGGAACACTGTTTGTAACCTTCCTCCTCTTCCTCTTTTCTTTTAAGTATTGCAAAGTAAAAAGGATGAAAAAAGCAAAATCATGAATCCACTTGTCAGAAATTTTGATTGGCCTTTCCAATTTGAGATCATTGGCCACTAACAAATTATGAGTGTCCATTATCAATAGATATTTTACACTGTTCCATCTTCCATCTTTAATTATGACTGGATATATCTGCATCCTCATTTCTGCCTATTACCCATCTGCAGTTAAATTGATGCTCCTATCCTAGATATTCTGCATATCTAATGAAGCAAGTACAATCCACACGTGTGTAATACATTTTGGCTGTTATTAAGCTGTTCCAAACTTGAAATTACTAACCAATCTAGCTGAGAATGACATGCATGGAAATGCAATATTGTTTAACACAATGCATTAAAACAGTGTATTATATTAAATAGTATAAATACCTCTTTAAGATATATGTCTTTGTTTCACTAGAATCATTGGGTATAGCAGTTATTATCACATTTAATATGTTACTGTGTGTCATACGAGGTAGCCTTCAGTAGAAAACCCCCTCAACTCTAATGCTTGGATTAGATTTGAGGAGGTTCTAATCTAATGAGTAGGGATCTTTAGCACAAACTCTAGCAGGCAATCTAGATAGATAATAATAATAATAATAATAATTTAATTTTATATCCCGCTCTCTCTCCCCAAGGGGACTCGAGGCGGGGCACAGGCAATTAAAAATACAAATAAGACCACCAACAAATACAAAATACAAAATACAAAATTAAAAGTGAATTAAATTGTTCCTGCGCTAAAACCCATAAACTAAACTAAAAATTACCCCTAAAACCCCTAACCTAAAAAGAGACTACCCAAGGCCGGCCAGGCGAAAAAAGTGTGTCTTTAATTTTAAGCGGAAGGAGCGGAGGTCCGTGGTTGTCCTGATATCGGGGGGAAGGTCGTTCCAGAGGGCTGGGCCCGCCACAGAGAAGGCCCTTCCCCTGGGC
The DNA here is from genome assembly GCA_039707465.1 of Rhabdophis nuchalis. Classification (NCBI taxonomy): domain Eukaryota; kingdom Metazoa; phylum Chordata; class Lepidosauria; order Squamata; family Natricidae; genus Rhabdophis; species Rhabdophis nuchalis. The sequence continues at coordinate 65,723,425 of CM077646.1, forward strand.
GTCGCCCGCTGACAAAGTCTAGTGGACGGCACCCGGAGAAGTCCCTCTCTGTGGGAGCGAATCGGCCGTGAGGATGTATGGGGCAGGATCCGATCCCGCAGATAAAATACTTTATTGGCCAACTACAATTAGGCACACAAGAAACTTGCCTGTGGTGCATAAGCTCTCACTGTACAAGCATAAACTTGTCTGTGGTGCATAAGCTCTCACTGTACATCAAAGTAATAATCATAATATCAGAGTAATAATAATCATAATAATGATACAGTAAGAGAAGGTAGTGGAACACATAAGAAGGATATAAGTAAATACAGCCATACTACATGGGTAATTATACTTAGACATAAGACAATACTGTGGTAATTAGGTGTTCAATAGAATGATAGCATGAGGGGGGGAAAGTATCTTTGTGTCTAGTTGTTTTGACATTCAATGCTCTATAGCGGCATCCTGAGGGGAGGAGTTGAAATAATTTATGGCCAGGAAATGAGGAGTAGCTATTTTCTCAGCCTTCGTTCTGACCCATGCAGTATACAGGTCTCAATGGAAGACTGGTTGCTATAGTTTTTTTTCTGCAGTCCTAATTATCAGTTTAAGTTTGCACCTGTCCTCTTTGGTAGTAGTACCAAACCAGACAGTTATAGAAGTACAAATGACAGACTCAATAATTCTTCTGAAGAACTGTATCAAAAGTTCCTTGGGCAGTTTGAGCTTTCTGAGTTGGCACAGGAATAACATTCTTTGTTTTGTTGTGAAAACAGCAGAAACACTGCTGCAGGAAGAACTCAAGTTTGCCATTGCTCTTTCACCCAATCTCATTTATTTGGTGACTAATAGCTACATAGTTGTAAGCTTGCCATTAGTCTGAATTTATTGGACTACTTACTAACACCATCTAAGTTCAAAAAACCATTGGTACAATTGGTGGTTTAGATATTGCAATTATATAAATCTTAGCCCTGGAAAATAGGTATCTGTGCTTCCCCAGGGTGTGTGGGTGTGTGGCCTCCCTGTTATAAAAATGTATTTACACTTTAGGTCTTGATTTCTGATCTGGAGTTGTTTATTCAGATCCTCTAGAACTCAGGAAACTGGAGTTAGAAGATCACAGAAAATGATCTGGTAGAATAATATTCTATGTTTGTGAAGGATAACTCTGCTCGAGCAATATTACGCAATCCTGTTTGATGTAAAATATAAAATATGTTCCTAAAAGAACTGGGACTCTTGTGAAGAATATTCCCAATATCCAGGCAAACCATTTCTATGGTTATCAGGTACAGATTTCTTCCAAGAATTTTTGTACTTCAGGTAACGTCCTCAATTTTGTTCGTCCATGACCTTGTGTCAGAGGGGGAGCCGGACCTGGCAGGAATTGCGGAGACCTGGTTGGGCCACGAGGGTGGACTCCCCCTCGTTGAAATGTGCCCACCAGGTTACCGCGCTTTTCATCAGCCTCGGGCCCTAGGTAGGGGTGGTGGGGTAGCGGTTATTGTTAGGGAAGGTCTTGAGCCGAGAGAGACCATTGTGCCACAGACTACCGGTTGTGAGTCCCTCTGCGTGAAGTGGGGCCTAGGGAGGTAGTTGGGCTTGCTGGTTGTATACCTGGCTCCCCGCTATGTAGCAGCAGCCCTGCCGGAGCTCCTGGAGGTGATCGCTACGGTGGCAGTTGAGACCCCCAGACTTGTAGTCATGGGGGACTTTAATCTGCCATTGGTGGGCGAATCATCCATGGTAGCTCGGGAGTTCATGGCTTCCATGACGGCCATGGACCTGACCCAATTAATTCAAGGCCCCACTCACGAGGGTGGACATACACCGGATCTCATCTTTGTCTCTGGCCAATGGGAGAGTGATCTGGGTATAGGGGATATAGTCATCACGCCCTTGTCATGGTCAGACCACTCACTTCTCCGGCTCAACTTTCCAACCGCTGCCCCTCACCGCGGGGAGGCGGAACCCGAGTTGCCTATCCGGTTCCGCCCCAGGCGCCTGATGGACCCTGATGGGTTTCAGGCGGCACTTGGGCCACTTCCTGTACCCCTGACCTGCGCCCCAATGGAGGACCTCGTGGCCGCATGGAATATTGCGACCACGGGAGCCTTGGATCGGGTCGCGCCCTTGCGGCCTCTCTTGCGGCAGCGAGCCACCCTGGCTCCTTGGTTCACCGAGGAGCTAAGGGTGATGAAGTGCCACAAGAGATGCCTAGAGAGAAGATGGAGGTCTACTCGATCTGAATCCGACCGAACACAGGTAAGAGCCCATTTACGGACTTACATTGTGGCGCTGAGAGTGGCCAAACGCCATCATTGTGCCACTCTCATAGCATCCGCAGATAACTGCCCTGCCGCCCTGTTTAGGGTGACCCATTCCCTCCTTCAACAGAGGGTGCGGGAAGCCCCATTACAGGGCAGAGCAGAGGAATTTGTGATTTATCTGCAGGAGAAAATCGCTCAGATCCAGAACGAGTTAGTCTCCATTGATGGCCCAGTGGGATTGCACGAGGTGGATCTTGTTTGGGAGGAATTTGACTCCGTTACTTCTGAGGATATGGACAGGTTACGTGGGCGACTGCGAGCCACCACATGTTTATTGGACCCGTGTCCTTCCTGGCTTGTACTGGCATCCTGGGAGGTGACACGAGGCTGGCTCCAAGAGGTTGTCAACGCTTCTCTAAGTGAGGGTTTCTTGCCTGCCTCCCTTAAAGAGGCCATGGTGAGGCCCCTCCTGAAGAAGCCCTCTTTGGACCCAGCTTTATTAGCCAACTACCATCCCGTCTCCAACCTTCCCTTTTTGGTGAAGGTTGTTGAGAGTGTGGTGGCACAACAGTTTCCCCGTCACCTGGAGGAAGTTGATTATCTAGACCCGCGCCAGTCCGGCTTTCGGCCCGGGCATAGCACCGAGATGGCATTGGTCGCGTTGGTAGATGATCTCTGGAGGGCCAGAGATGGGGGTTGTTCCTCCATCCTGGTCCTGTTAGACCTCTCGGCGGCTTTTGATACCATCGACCATGGTATCCTATTGCATCGGCTGGGGGGGTTGGGGGTGGGACGCACCGTTTTACGGTGGTTCTCCTCCTACCTCTCTGGTCGATCGCAATTTGTGTTGACGGGAGAGCAGAGGTCGACCTCGAGACCCCTCACATGTGGGGTGCCTCAGGGGTTGGTCCTCTCGCCTCTCCTGTTCAACACATATATGAAGTCGCTGGGCGAGATCATCCGTGGTTTTGGGGTAGAGTATCACCTCTACGCTGATGATACGCAGCTGTATATATCTACCCCAAACCACCCCAATGATGCCGTAGCGGTGATGTGCCAGTGCCTGGAAGCCGTGCGGATCTGGATGGGAAGTAACGGACTCAAGCTCAACCCGACCAAGACCGAGTGGCTGTGGTTTCCGGCTGCCCGATTCAACCAGCTGACTCCATCGCTGGCCATAGGGGGCGAACATCTTGCCCCTGTGGATGGGGCGCGCAACTTGGGTGTCCTCCTGGATACCCGGCTGTCCATGGAAGATCAAGTGACAGCCGTGGCCAGGAGGGCGTTTTACCAGGTTCGCCTGGTACGCCAGTTGCGCCCCCTATTGGATCGGGATGCCCTTTGCACAGTCATTCATGCCCTCGTGACATCCCGACTGGACTATTGTAACTCTCTCTACATGGGGCTCCCCCTGAGGTGCACCCGGAGACTTCAGCTGGTCCAGAATGCAGCCGCGCGAGCCATAATGGTATACCCATATAACACCTCTCTTGCGCGAGCTGCACTGGCTGCCTGTCATCTTTTGGGTGCGCTTCAAGGTGTTAGTTGTCATCTTCAAAGCGCTCCATGGCTCGGGACCTAGCTATCTATGGGATCGGATCCTGCCCCATACATCCTCACGGCCGATTCGCTCCCACAGAGAGGGACTTCTCCGGGTGCCGTCCACTAGACTTTGTCAGCGGGTGACGCCCAGGGGAAGGGCCTTCTCTGTGGCGGGCCCAGCCCTCTGGAACGACCTTCCCCCCGACATTAGAACAACCACGGACCTCCGCTCCTTCCGTCAAAAATTAAAAACACACTTTTTCTGCTTGGCCGGCCTAGGGTAGTCTCTTCTTTTAGGGTTTTCTTAGGGAATGATTGTTTTAATGGGGTTAAGGGGTTTTTAGGATAGTTTGTATTTTATAGTTGTTTTAGCGCAGGATATGATTTAATGTGATTTTAATTTTGTACTTTGTTCTATGTTATCTGTTCTTAATTTACCTGTGCCCCGCCTCGAGTCCCTCTGGGGAGAGAGAGCGGGTTAGAAATAAAATTTATTATTATTATTATTATTAAGTAGAAACTGGAGCTCAGTAGTTTAGAGCTCATACTTCAAATACATATTCATAAGATTCTGACCTAGTCAATCTCTTTTTGAACTGAAACTTGAACTAAAAGTTTTAAGAATATTCTATTGGATCAGTCATAAGCTAAAGTTAGTTTCTTTTTCAAACCAACCTTCTAACCCTGTATCCTATCTTTGAAGTTGAACACTGAATAATCAGTTGTGAAATGGTTTGCTTTTCAGCACTTAGGAAATGCAAGGATTAGAGCACAGGTGTCAAATTCGCCATGTCACATTGTCATCACATGACATTTGTGACTATTTCCAATTCACGGAACTCGGATGGGTGTGGCCTATGTGTGACGTATCTGGCCCATTGACCACCAGTTTGACATCCCTGGGTTAGAGCCTAAATTGTATGCATGAAGTTGCACCTACTTATTTCAATGACAAAAAAAAATTGTAGAATTTAAGGGCTGTATGATACCTTCAGATCGACTCTACCAGCAGAATCTTTCTGACCCTAATATCCTCTAAATTATTAGTTTGTGTAATAGAAAAATATAGTCTGAGGTACTCCCTACAAGGAGGAAGTGAAAGGGATCCAAATATACCATACTTGAGCTTCTAAAGGTTGAACAAAAGCCACAGCTCCCAGAGGTGATTATAGAAAATGCTGCCTTTAGCATTATTCACACCCCAGCAGGCCCATTTTTCTATTTCTGAGTGAAATTGTTACTTGCCAGGCAAAGAAGCTCACACATTTTGTGCACCTAGTTACATGTTTTGCCATAAATTAATTACTGTCAGCACATGAAACTTAAGCTATTTCTGCTCGAGGCACCTAGGGTGAGTTTACCTCATTAATGATCTCAGAGTAGGGGAGATAAATTCAAATTGCTGATGAAAATTGTTAAATTTTGATGTGGTATTATTTTAATACAGATGCAGTCAACAAATCTTAGAACTGCAGCAGAAGGGAATCATAGAAAACATTCTGAAAATCTAGAAGAGAAAGAAGAGAGAAAAATAATGCAAGAAAAGTACAAGAACCAATGTCAGTGATTTCCTTGATGTTAGCTCCATGTACACATTCTCCTTCACATTTTGCATATCATATGGGTGATTTATTTGCATCTGATGTTATAGAAGTGCTTCTAAACATAGAAGCACAGTATAGCATATACACTGAAAAATATCAATACAATACAATACAATACAATAGCAGAGTTGGAAGGGACCTTGTAGGTCTTCTAGTCCAACCCCCTGCGTGGGCAGGAACCCTACACCATTTCAGACAAATGGCTATCCAACATCTTCTTAAAGACTTCCAGGGTTGGGGCATTCACAACTTCTGGGGGCAAGCTGTTCCAGAGGTTAATTATTCTAACTGTCAGGAAATTTCTCCTTAGTTCTAACTTGCTTCTCTCCTTGATTAGTGTCCTCCCATTGCTTCTTGTCCTACCCTCAGATGCTTTGGAGAATAGTTTGACTCCCTCTTCTTTGTGGCACCCTCTGAGATATCGGAACACTGCTATCATGTCTCCCCTGGTCCTTCTCTTCATCAAACTAGACATACCTAGTTCCTGCAACCGTTCTTCATATCTTGTTGAACATCATTCATATCATTCACAATGGCAGTTTCCTAATGTGTGAATGTATGGGGAAAGATCCGGTCAATAAGTGGCTTTGTTGTTTAATGTTGCTTTTAAAAATAAATATCATTTTGTCCACTCAAATTGGGATGTTAAAATTGAGGGGTTTCCAAATTCTGATTTGGACAAAAATTGAGATATTGAATTAAAGTAGACTCTTCTGACACAGCTCTCTGAACAAAGAGCATTTCAGGGCAGATAAAGGAGAGAGGAGGAAGAGAAAAGGAAACAGAGCTTTGTGTAATGATAATTTGGTTTCCTAATTTTAGTTACCGGTAGTAGTTAAACAGGACTGTCTAAAAACATGCAGAAATATTAAGGATTGAAATATATTCCAATATTCAGTACTTTTTATTAGTTATATTTTCTTAAAGCAGGAAAGATAACTAATTTGTGTGAGATCTTTCTGCACTCAGTGAACTATAACACTGAATGATTGTTTAGAATATCCAGTATATTAATATACTACTGTCAATGATAGTTCCATTGCCATTCTATTTTACTTAACTATGAGAACGACTTTTTTTTTTGTTGCCAACAGAATGTGAGTTTACCAGATTTCACATTTTGGAACTAGTATATCATCTTAAACTTAATTAATAATAATAATAATAATAATTTTAATATTTCTAAACCGCACCCTCTCCCCACAGGGACGCGGGGCGGTGCACCGGCACAGTAAAACAATAAATACATATAAACATTTCATTAAAAATAAATTAAATCTAAACCTGCGCTAAAATTCCCATTAAAACTAAGCTATATTATAAAACCCCAATAAAACCCCAAAGACAGAGAGACTATCCTAGGCCGGCCAGACAGAAGAAATGAGTTTTTAATTTGAGACGGAAGTAGCGGAGGTCCGTGGTCGTCCTAATGTCGGGGTGAAGGTCGTTCCAGAGGGCCGGGCCCGCCACAGAGAGAGTCCTTCCCCTGGGCGTCGCCCGCTGACAAAGTCTAGTGGACGGCACCCGGAGAAGTCCCTCTCTGTGGGAGCGAATCGGCCGTGAGGATGTATGAGGCAGGATCCGATCCCGCAGATAGCTAGGTCCCGAGCCATGGAGCGCTTTAAAGATGATAATCAGCACCTTGAAGCACACCCGGAAGACGACAGGTAGCCAGTGCAGCTCGCGCAAGAGCGGTGTTACATGGGTAAACCTAGCGGTTCCCATAATTGCTCGCGCGGTGCACCTCAAGGGGAGCCCCATGTAGAGAGAGTTGCAATAGTCCAGTCGGGATGTCACGAGCGCATGAGTGACTGTGCGAAGGGCGTCCCGATCTTCCATGGACAGCCGGGCATCCAGGAGGACACCCAAATTGCGCGCCCCATCTACAGGGGCAAGATGTTCGTCCCCTATGGCCAGCGATGGAGTGAGCTGGTTGAATCGGGCAGCCGGAAACCACAGCCACTCGGTCTTGGTCGGGTTGAGCCTGAGTCCGTTACTTCCCATCCAGACCCGCACGGCTTCCAGGCACTGGCACATCACCGCTACGGCATCATTGGGGTGGTTTGGGGTAGAAATATACAGCTGGGTGTCGTCAGCGTATAGATGGTACTCTACCCCAAAGCCACGGATGATCTCACCCAGCGGCTTCATGTATGTGTTAAACAGGAGAGGCGAGAGGACCGACCCCTGAGGCACCTCACACGTGAGGGGTCTCGAGGTCGACCCCTGCTCTCCTGTCAACACAAATTGCGATCGGCCAGAGAGGTAGGAGGAGAACCACCGTAAAACGGTGCCTCCCACTCCCAACCCCCCCAGCCGATGCAATAGGATACCATGGTCGATGGTATCGAAAGCCGCCGAGAGGTCTAATAGGACCAGGATGGAGGAACAACCCCCATCTCTGGCCCTCCAGAGATCATCAACCAACGCGACCAATGCCGTCTCAGTGCTATGCCCGGGCCGAAAGCCGGACTGGCGCGGGTCTAGATAATCAACTTCCTCCAGGTGACGGGGAAACTGTTGAAATTAACATTTCAAACATTCACTTGTCTCAATTTTGCAATGCAAGTTTTATACGAATAATGTAATGTATTATTAATAATAATTTAACATGTTCAGCATAGCTACAATTATAACCAAATACCTTGCATGCAAAATTAACAAACAAGGCAGGAACAAACAAGCAAACAGTGCATCACCAAAATGGAAGATCAGGTGGGAAAATAAAATTAGTATGCTAAAATAACATGCAAGCAAGCTTGAAGAGGTGAAATAAAAGAAGCTGAAGAACACAAAGATCAAAGAATACACTAGTCCTTGACTTTTAACCACAATCAAGTCTAAAAATTTTGACGACCATCTTCAAAGCGCTCCATGGCTCGGGACCTAGTTATATGCGAGACCGTCTCCTGCCCCATAGATCGATATGCTCCCACAGAGAGGGCCTTCTCAGGGTGCCGTCGGCCGGACAATGCCGACTGGCGACACCCAGGGGAAGGGCCTTCTCTGTGGCGGGCCCTGCCCTGTGGAACGACCTACCCCCAGAACTTCGTACCATCACCGACCTCCGCCTCTTCCGCCAGTGTTTAAAAACACACCTCTTCCATCAAGCCGGCCTAACATAGCCTCCGCTGGGACTAGCCATAGATAGTTTTAATTCGGGGATTTTAATTGGTTTTAGTGCAGGATGGGGATCTAATAGGTTTTTAAATTTTGTATTGTGTTTTTTGTATGTATTTTAATTTCCTGTGCGCCGCTCTGGGTCCTCTTGGAGAAGGGCAGGATATAAATTTAATAAATAAATAAAATAAAATAGAAATTTCTGTTGCAAAATAAAACATTTATTAAGTGAATTTTGTCCCATTTTACAACCTTTCTTTCAGTTAACAATTGTTAACTGAACCACTGCAGAAATTTCAATCACATAACTATGGGGATGTCGCAGTGGCTGTAATGGTCATGTCATTTTTTAAAGTTCTATTGTAATTTTGAGCAGTCACTAAATGAACTGTTGTAAGTCAAGAACTACCTGTACCTGATCAAGGAACATCACCTAGAAACAAGGAAAATTAAAGAAGCACTAGGAAATAATAAACTATACTGTACAGCTACAGTATAGTTCCTAACTGACAAGATGATTTTGAAAACTGCAAGGGAAGGAAGATCAACTTGAACGAAGTTTGGATTCATTACAGAAAGGCATTTGGCTCACAGCCACATGATTTTATAATCAAGTACTTGGAAATAACAGGAGTCAGTGGAAATGTCAGGTGCTTTGTGCAAAGATCAATTGCACAATGGAAGACACAATTGCTGGTGAGTGGTGATAGACTGGCACAGGTTAATATCAAGAAAGGAATCCTTCAAGGAGACTCACCATCACCATTATGGTTTGTCATTGCATTGATTCCTCTGTCAACAGTATTGACCCAGACAAGCCATGGCTATCAAACATCAAAAGCATCTGTCAGGCTATCCTTTCTTCTTTACATGGACAATTTGAAGCTGTATGGAAAAACACAATTTGAAGTAGAATTACTGCTCAATAAATACTGTTTGTATACAAGTCAAGATCTTGCAGTTGAGTTTGGACTGGAGAGCAAACAGTAAAAACTGAAGGGATCAAAATGTCCTATAGAAATAATACCAAGAGTCTGGATCAAGAAGTTTGTTGCAATACCTAGACATCCTTCAGGTTGACAACAACAAGCACACTGAAGTCAAGAAGAAAGTTAGAACTGAATATAGCATGAAAGTGAATCCAAACTCAATAGAGGAAATATTAGCAAGCAATTAACACCTGGGCAATCCCAGTCATTACATATATAGATATAGCTGGAATAGTGGACTGGACTCAAGCAAAACTAAGACCAGAAAAATAATGAGAATGAACTATCTTTCATCCATGCAGTGATATTGACAGATTATACTTAGGAATATAGATGAGTATGGAATGTTGCAATTACATCAGACAATTGAAGAAGAAGAGAAAAAAAGGCATTGGAAGAATTTCTGAAGGACAGTAAAGAAAATGCTCTGAAGTTAGTATACCACAAAGGCTTCCCAATTACTAGAAAGATCAAACTAGTCTATAAGAAAAACTAAATTAAGAACAGAAAAGAGGCATAGAAAGAGAAACTATCACATGGGCAGTACATTAATATGTGTGTGTGTGTGTGTGTTAGGTTTTTAAGCTGATCAATAAATAAATCAGGGAGACTAGGATAGATCTATTTCAAGCTTTTTAGCTCTCATCAGCTAGCCGTACCTGTACTGGGATTTGAACCAGGGCTGTATTACATGTTAGGCAGATGTTTTAGCTACTAAGCCACCAGGTTCTCTTCCTGATCAGCTGAGACAGGAGGATAAGTATATGCTTGTGTGACAACACCCTGTTAAAGGTGCTTAAAAACCTAACACACATATAAAACACCCTGCTTAAAAAAACTAACACACATATAAAAAAAAGTACACAACGAAACTAATAGCTTTCTGTCTAGATGGTGTCTGGTGATGAGCTGAAAGACAGAAAAGGAAAGCAGTATGCTTCCTCCCTTAATTGGGGCTTAACTGGGTGTTGTGACACAAGCATACACACACACATACACAAAGAGAGAGAGAGAGAGAGAGAGAGAGAGAGAGAGAGAGAGAGAGAGAGAGAGAGAGAGAGAGAGAGAGAGAGAGAGAGAGAGAGAGAGAGAGAGAGAGAGAGAGAGAGCAGATAACAATAAGACCTGGCAATATATAAGATTGGGGGGAAAATGAAGAAACAAACAGAGGAGCTAATTCTGCTGCCAAGTTCAAGCCTTAACAACAAATGCATGAAAGCCATTATTGGGAAGATAGCAACTGACAGAAAATGCTATCTCTGCAAAGATGAAAAAACAAACAGTGGACCACCTAATTAGCTCCTGCAAGAAGATTGTGCAGACTGATAACAAATAAACAAAAATATGACATGACAAAGTAGCAGCAGTGGTAGACTGGAAGATCTGAAAGAAATACAATTTGCCTGTAGCAAGAACATGTGAGAACACAAAATAGACAAAGTAATAGAAAATAAAGATGCTAAAGTGCTCCGGGACTTTAGAATTCAAACAGACAAGCATCTACCACACAGTATTCCAGCCTGAACAATTGTTGATAGGAAGGACAAAAAAGTTGGATAGTGGATTTGGCAGAACCTGGAGACAGCAGAACACAAGAGAAAGAAGTAAATAAAATACAAAAGTTCTTCAACCAGAAGTAGAACAATTGTAGTTAAAAAAAAAAAAGGAAAGATAGTACCTTTGTATTACTACATAAATTGCCTTGGGTGCAATCCCAAAGCAACAGGAGCACCATTTCAATACCATCAGCATTGGCAAAATCATCATTAGTAAATTGTAAAAGGCAGCTCTACTTTGAACAATTTATATCCTGTAACAATACCTTTAACATCATCAAACAATAACAGCTGCTTGTTCCTGGGTCCCTCGTGGAGAAGGGCGGGATATAAATCGAATTAAAATAAAAAAATAAATAAAATAAATAAATCTTTGGAAGGAAGTTATAGGGGGATAAAAATGCCAGACCCAGTCTAAACCACTGGCTTACTGTATAACCAACCATAATAATCAAAGCATCTGTACTGATATTTTAATGAAGTAATAAAAAAGCATTAAATTAAATTCTTCTTAAAACAATCTCTACCTGACAAAATTCCAGATGAAAATGCATTTGACTGGAAAAGTATCAACCCAAATAGATACATACATACATACATATACAAAAGAGGACATTATACACATATCCAAAGAATGTAATTATCTTTCTGTGTTGAAAAATTATGAAACTGCTACTTTCAGTTAATACCAAAAACATAGCTGCTTTTCAAATGTCAAACTTACTTTTCAAATGTCTAGTGATATTTTAATATTTTGGGTTTTGTCACAAAAGATATTTCTATTATTTCAACTTGAATGAAGGTATAAAAAAGATGAAGATAATGTCTTTTTAACTCTTGGTAACTTTAATATTGTATTCTTTGCAGTAATATTGAAGAATGTTACTGCTGACCTGATCTTGCTTATCTTCTAATCTTAGAAAGAGCTGGCAAATTCCTGAAACAGATATCTTCAGAATTTTGTTATATTTCCCTCACAATCACAAGATACAAGGTTCTTAAAACTCATCAGGCATCTGATATGAAACTGTGCAGAAATGTTACCAATTAAAAAAAGCATATCAAATTCGAATAGTAAGTTCTCATTAAGCTATAGTAGACTAGAACAAATGAGCTAATCAGGAAGTACCTTAATCTCTTCAGCACCTCATCATTCCCATTTCGAGAACTCAGACAAGCAGCTAATCTGCTGGAAAGACTGGAAATGAACTACTGGTAATAATTATTAATTCAACATAGTCCATAGTTTTAAAAAAAGGTCTTACCAGAAGATGAAATGTTTCAAAATCTCTCACGGTTCTTTTCTGCAATATGATTCCAACTTTAATAGAAAATAACCGAATCCTAGGAATTAATTAATGATAGATAGATAAATAGATAGAGATAGAGACAGGGATAGATGATATAATACTAGAACAATATGAATTCATATTTTTATTCCCTCAGCGCAGGGAAATTTGCATTTCTTCCTAGTTTTGGGACCAAAAATACGTTAAAAAGAAATAAATAATTTTTTTAAAATGCATTCTGGGCTGAACAAGGGATTACTCTCAGCCACTGATTAACTGGCAATAACATCAGCAAGTATAGCCTATATAATATTTTACTTATATATGACACATAGATAGAACAAATAAAAAACTGTATGATAAAATGAATGCAAAACTCTAAAGAAACAGTTACAACACAGCAATGGGAAGCGTTATGGACTAAATCTATAAAATTTATACCAAGATTTAACCTAAGAAAAATGGGTACAAAATGTTTTACAGATGGTATACAACTCCATCAATCATATCTAAGATAGACAAGTCATAAAGTAATAAATGTTGGAAATATCATGAAATTCAAGGAGTGTTTTATTACATACAAAGAAAAAACCCAACTACTGGAAAGACATACATAATATAATGCAGAAAATTAGGGAATTTAAATTGAAACTACAACTTTTCTTACTAGGTATAATCTTAGGGAAAAAATCAACAAGAAATATCATAATTTGGTAATAATAAATTTTCTTTAATCCTGGAAGAAAGACTCAGTTCTAACAATATCTGCTTGGGACTTGAATTTAGAAAATATGCAGCAATGGCAAAATAGCAGTATATATAAAAAATAGAAGTTTAATTAAATTTAAGCAAGAATTATTCCCATACATACAACTCATCACACAGCATGGCAAATATAATCACTTATAGTCTGGCTCCCAATGATACCCCTATGCCTACAAATATTGCAAATTAACAGATGGGTAATAGGTTTTTCTCCCCTTTTTATGCTGTTTGTTATTTGATATAGTTAAATTTTCTGTGTACATTTATGTTTTCTTTTTATTAATATAAATTGTGTGTACGTGTGATATTCAGTTATTGTCTTAACACCAAATATTTTTGAATGAAAAAGCCAATTTTAATGCTTGTAATATTGATATTCTAAATTGTAATTAATATTGATAAAACAAGATTCTATTTTTCTATTTTCAATATTCTTAGTTATCTAAGTAATAGAATGTCAACAATTTTAATGATATTATGTAAACATCTCTATTGAAATAATGCAATACATTAAGATTTGTAATAACACAATAAAAATTAAAAAAAACTAACAATAATGATAGCAGGGTAAATGCCTGAACAAAATGGAATCCCAATGCATAAAGAATTAATAATTTTCAAATACACATCTGAACATATTTGTATAATTTTGAACCTAAAATAAAGAAAATTACAATAAGAGTACAGTCAAATATTATTCACATACAGTGGTGGGATTATACATTTTTACTACTGGTTCTGTGGGCATGGCTTGGTGGGCATAACATGGCATTGTTTGGTGGGCATGGCAGTGGAAGGATACTGTAAAATCTCAATTCACTCCCCACTCCAGGGGAAGGTTAATGCAAAATCCCCATTCCCTTCTGATCAGCTGGGACTTGGGAGGCAGAGAATAGATGGAGGTGGGACCAGGCGGAGGTGGTATTTACTGGTTCTCCAGACTACTCAAAATTTCCACAACCAGTTCTCCAGAACTAGTCAGAACCTGCTGAATACCACCTCTGCAAAAGACCCAGCAGCTCATGTGAAACAACTACAACAAAAACCCAGGAGTCATCTACAGCCACTACATAGGGCAGATAGGCAGAAAATTAGAAGAGCATATCCATGATTACTATCTAGCAGTTAGAAGGCACAATGAAAACTTCTTCATCTCAAAACACATGGATAGATACAATCATAGTTTCAATTTGAACATCATGGACCAAACTAAATTTAAAACACCTGAAATTCCTGAAAAGCTTGGTGTTTAGACAAATCAGCTAACAACAGACACATAGAGATAATCCATTTTTAGATGCCATTCAATCGAGAGAGAAAAAACTAAAAGTCCAGAACACATCCTCTGAAATCTACACCAGATAAACAGGAATCAACACCAGACAAACAATCAAGAAACTACTAAGGATAACACCCACACTAACACTGGCAGTGCAAGCCTCAATATAATGTAAGGAACAAACCCCACACTCACTATCACTGATGCTAGTTGGGGAATGAAACATCTGCAAAGAAATCACCAAATTTAGAGAGCACCGAGGACTTAACAGTTCAACCAATTCGTGTGTGTGTGTGTTTTGTGTGTGTGTGTGTGTGTGTGTGTGTGTAATCCCAATCTACTTGAATCTACGATCCTTTTGTCAAGTTAAAGTGTTTAATGAATAAGAGGTTTAGTATTTGGAGAGCAGAGATTTACTACTGCATTCTGGACAGAAGCCTGACAGTTACTATAGTAGACAACTGGAGTTTTGGTAGATGTTTAAAGATGCTTTGTTGAATCTGATCCTAATTATCATTTTTTTGAATTAATGCTACACTGTTCTGCTGAGTAGGGTTTTTTCATCCCCTTTATAATTCAGAATTTCTTTTCCATGCATCAGTTCTGCCCTGCATTAAAGACTGGGTTATTTGGAATATAGTCCATTTATCTTACGGCAAATCCTTTTAAATAGGCCACAGCTAGCAAGGTAACAGTGCGCTACTTTCCATCAAAGAAGGCCTCAGGTCAAAGTGCTTTTTGCCTGATTAACCTTTTAGATCTCTTTGACCTATTGAAAATCAAAAGTGGCAAGCACCTTGAAGGATTCCTGGAGGATTGGCCCAGAATTCATTGGCTAGGGGATGATAGATGTGCTGCTTTTATTGTTCCATAGAGTCATAAACTTGGAAGGACTTTGGAGTTATTCTATTCCATTAGACATTGAATTGCATTTTGTTGGGAAAGACCCTACATTCAACTAAGTCAAAATCCTTGTAGATCTTGATCCTAGTGTTGCCTATTTCCCCCAGCTTGTCATCATCTGCAAATTTTGTTTCCTT
Organism: Rhabdophis nuchalis; assembly: GCA_039707465.1. Classification (NCBI taxonomy): domain Eukaryota; kingdom Metazoa; phylum Chordata; class Lepidosauria; order Squamata; family Natricidae; genus Rhabdophis; species Rhabdophis nuchalis. The sequence goes on from CM077646.1 coordinate 65,738,867, forward strand.
TTATCCTTTCATCTAAATTATTCCTGAAAACTTTGAAGAGTACTGAAACGAAGACATAACTTTATGGTACCCCACTGCATGTTCCCTTCAACATCAATGTAGCTTCATTGAGGACTACATGTTGAATTTGGTTTGTCAGCCAGTTATGAATCAATTGGGTGGTGATACTGTCTATTCCACACTTTTCTATTTTACCAAGGAGTAAGCTGTGGTATACTTCATCAAATGCCTTACTAAAATCCTCTAGGTCAGGGGTTCCCAAACATGGACTTCAACTCCCAGAATTCTCCAGCCAGCTATGCTCCTGTGTATTGCTGCTTCCCATTTGGGTAAAAAGCTTGAACTCTGACTTTGGACTGGCTAATGAATTTTGACAAACTCCAGATTAAACTTTGATTATTCTTCAGTCTGCTTTTGAGGAAAGTGAAATCTATTCAGGCAAGCCTTATCTCCAGAGTCTCTGATTTATGCTTCATTACTTGTTGGCCATTTGTCTACTTAGTGTTGAGTAAATTGCTTGCCCTGTCTCCCAACAACTATCTCTATGTTTGAAACCTGAAACAGGACAGCAGGGTATCTGAAGGATGTGGTTAAAATATTGAAGATGGTAGCCACAAGCATAATTTTGATTGCATCATCACAGACACCTTCTCAACTTTTCTGCCAATACCCTGCAGATAGATCTGAATGATAATGATAAGAGAAACAGTTTGGGTGATGTACTGAGGAAAGGGGGGGGGGGGGAAGAGAATATATAAAGTTGCCAGTCATATAAGTTGGCACTGAGCTTGTTCGGAGGTTGTATAGTAGGAGAGACGTTTACAACAAAGCATTAACTGAAGAGTGATATACTCCTTTCTGATGTGGTAGTCCTATTCTTCTAAACACACCATTGAGGAATGGGTGCACTTAGCAATGAGGAAGAAAGAGGACACCCATCTGGCCAGCTAGATCAGCCAAATTAAATCTGTTAATCAATAGGACATCTGTCACAGTCACATCAACCTCATGGATAGTTGATAGCACTACCTGAAGGTCTAAGGGGAAAGAATTGCATTTATGTGCATGGAGGGATAATTTTCTGACAATTAAGAAGCTAATTTAACAAATGACATAGCAAAAGGTGGTGGGAAGGAAGGAAAGAAGAAAGGAAACGAACAGTTCACAAATCTTTGTTTCTTGCAAAACATTTTAATGGTGGCAGGAAGGAGGGGGAGTAGAAGCCTAAGCATTTAGCACATTGTCTGTTCTCGCTTTCTCTCTATTGGCAAGGGAAAAGAGTTATATTACAATCCCTCATCTGTGGTAATGTGATTGTCACTAGAGCTAAGGCAGTCAGGCCACCACAGTTTTATAGTTCATTGGAGATGCTGCAGGTAATTGCAATTGGTACATCTTCAAGCCACCATTTGTCACCCGATTGGAAGAAGGCAGCACCAATGGTGACATAAACGTAATGGATAACATGGGGCCAGCAAATTAGAAATAATACAAAATTAATGTTTCTGGAGACAATGCATTTTGACCAGCAAATATGCTAGAGAAGTTATAAAATACAATGATATCCCCATAAGCACAATGGAGATTGCACAGAATGTCTAGACAATGCATAAAATCCTCTTGCTGTGTGCACTTTCTTCAAGGTCTATTGGAATGAATACAGAGTGGAACAATGGTACAAACAAATTTAGAGAACATTCAGCACGAAATTTAAAGCCTGCACATTAAATCTGAACCTTTTCACTCATATCGCCATTAAAGCTTTTGTAGCAGCACACATCCTATTCTCTCTATACATGAATCCTTAATTCCTTATAGAACTCTGAGTACCATTGGGAGCCCTATAGTTACTGGATGTTGAAATATGGATTTATACTTGTAGCGTTTGGGTGTTAATTCTCTGCTACAATGTTAGGTCAATTTTTCAATTGAGTTTATTTTCTGATTACATTTATATACTGTGTGTGTGTGTACAGTCTTATTTGTATGTTTCTCCTTATTTTGAATTTCAACAGCTTGGGTGGAGGGTGGGGCTCGTCTGTTGGTCAATGCTGGTTTCCAAATGTCTGGTAGGCGGGAGGTGTCGTCACATTTGTTCATATTGTTAGGTTGCTTCTCTATTTCGATGGCTTCTCTGATTATTCTCCTGTTCAGCTGTTCAGCCTTGGAGATCAATTTAGTTCCTTGAAAGTCAATATCATGTACTGTAGTTTTGAAATGTTGATAAAGAGATGAGGTATTAAGATGATTTTTACTGCATTTTTATGTTCTGCAATGCATGCACTTATTCTTCTATTGGTTTGTCCTATGTAAGTGGCAGGGCAGAATTTACATGGAATTTTGTAGACTCCTTGGCTTTCTAGCTGGATCTTGTCTTTGGGATTCCTTAGGATATTGGTTATTTTTTGGTCGGTATTGAAGGCTGTCTTGATATTGTGCTTGTGGAGAATTTTGCTGATTTTGTCTGTTGTGCCTTTGATGTATGGGAGGAGGGCAATGTCATTTTCCTGTTCTTTGTCTTGGCTCTTGGGGGGATGTCTCTTTTTGGATTAGGTTGGTGATTGTTTTTCTTTGGAATCAGTTGGATATTAATGCATTTGTGAAAAAGTGTAATTCGGTTTTCAGGTGGTCTTTGTCAGCTAGGCGTTTGGTTCTTTATATGAAGGTTTTGGCTACAGAGTTTATCTGTGCAGGGTGGTGATGGGATTGTGCATTTAGGTAGTGGTTGGTGTGTGGGGTTTTTCCGGTAGATGGTGTGTCCCAGCTGTATATATATGCTGGTAATGCCATCCTCGGGTGTTTTCCCGTGTATATAGCATGGCAGTGTTAGTGCAACATTTCGGCAAGATCTCACTTGCCATCCTCAGGCTTCCACAGACCGATGGTCTCTGGTGATGAGCCAAAAGGCAGAAAAGGAAACAGTATGTCTCCTCCCTTGATTGGGGCTGTAACAGGGTTGTTTCCACAACACCCTGTTAGGGGCCCAATTAAGGGAGGAAGCACACTGCTTTTCCTTTTCTGCCTTTTGGCTCATCCCAGAGACCATCTAGACAGAAAGCCATGAATTCCGTTGTGTAATTTTTTTATATGTGTGTTACGTTTTTTATATGTGTGTTACGTTTTAAGTCAAGGAGACTAGGATAGATCTATTTCGAACTTATTAGCTCTCATCAGCTAGCCATACCCTTACTGGGATTCGAACCGGGGCTGTATTACTTTCTGGGGCCCTAACAGGGTGTTGTGGAAACAATTATATATAACTATCCTCCTGTCTCAGCTGACAAGAACAGAACCTAACTGGCTTAATGGCAAGGCTCTCGCCTGGCATGTAATACAGCCCTGGTTCAAATCCCAGTAAGCTGATCAAATTTATTGATCATCAAATTTATTGATCAGCTCATAAAACTAACACACATATCTAAAAAATTTACACAACGTAACTCATGGTTCTCTGTCTAGATGGTCTCTGGTGATGAGCTGAAAGGCAGAGAGGGAAACAGTATGTCTCCTCCCTTAATGGGGCCCTAACAGGAAGTTGTGAAAACAATTATCTATACTAAATACTCCTGTCTCAGCTGATGCAATGGGTAGAGCCAGTTAGGCTGAATTGCTAGGCTTCTGCCTTGGATGCATTGCAGCCCCGGTTCGAATCCCAGTGGGGAGTGTGGCCAACTGATGAGAGCTAATAAGCTCGAAATAGATCTATCTTGGTCTCTCAAATGTAAATTTATTGATCAGCTCATAAAACTAATATATATATAAAACTAACACACATATCTAAAAAATTACACAATGTAATTCTTGGCTTGCTGTGTAGATGGTCTCTGGTGATGAGCCGAAAGGCAGGAAAGGAAACAGTATGTCTCCTCCCTTAATTGGGGCCTAATAACAGGTTGTTGTGAAACAATTACATACATACATACATACATACATACATACATACATACATACATACATTTGTTAGATTTTTAAGGGCTGAAAATAAAGAGACCAGGATGGATCCATTTCAGGCTTATTAGCCTTCTTCAGCTGAAATGGATCCATCCTGGTCTCTTTACTTTCAGCCCTTAAAAATCTAACACATATCTAAAAAATGTCACACAGCAGTAATCTAATTGGTTCTCTGTCTGGATAATCTCTAGGTTGAGTCGAAGGGCAGAGAGGGATGACGTTAAGTCTCCTCCCCTTAAAGGGACCCTGAACAGGAGCTGTGATAATATTCTCTCATATATATATTTGTTTCCACAACACCCTGTTACAGCCCCAATCAAGGGAGGAGACATACTGTTTCCTTTTCTGCCTTTCGGCTCATCACCAGAGACCATCTAGACAGAAAGCCATGAATTCCGTTGTGTAATTTTTTTTATGTGTTACGTTTTTGAGCTGATCAATAAATAAGTTGGGGAGACTAGGATAGATCTATTTTGAGCTTATTAGCTCTCATCAGCTAACCATACCCATACTGGTAGCTCTCATCAGCTAGCCATACCCATATTTATCTTTTGTATTTTGTATGTTTTTAAATTTCCTGTGCGCCGCCCTGGGTCCTCTGTGGAGAAGGGCGGGATATAAATTTAAATTAAAAAAAAATATTTATTGATCAGCTCAAAAATGTAACACACACACACACACACATATATACATACGTACATACGTACATACGCACATACGTACATACGTACATACGTACATACGTACATGCGTACATATACATATACATATACATATACAAAATCTTAAAATAATAGCACCTTAAGTATTTTTCTTTCATACGGGGAAATTTATGTAGCCAAATAAAATATAGATGTACAAAAATGAACAAATCAAATATAATGTCTCCATAATGTATTCTGGCAATGAATGCAGCATGTTCATATTTTAAACCTGATGTTTATGACTCATAAAGTGTAACAATGGTCCACTGAGCTCACATATACAGGAAATGGATATAATCAGCTAGCAAATAACAAATCAACTATACAAATCACATAAGAACAGTCTGTAGGTATAGTTCTGGGCAACTGGAACATAGCCATGAATTCCCTGTGTACATTTCTGATAAATGATTTTCATTATGATATTCCTTTGTTTAATACTTTTTTTCCCAACAGGAAAATATATAAAATCTCGAAAGACTATGTCAATATTATTTTTTCCTTGTAACACTCATTTCTGAATTGTGCTTGTGTGCAAACAAACTTAAAGACATGAATAATTCTTCATCAGTATTTAGTTCTTTTCCTATAGATTTGCATCCATTTTTTATGTATCTGGTTTAAGGTAATTGAAATTAGAATCGAAAGAGTTAATGACAGGCTACTGGGTTTCTTTAGTTTTACAGATTATCCCTCTACCCTGATCATACACATGAAGACTAATGACATTGGAAGAAGGGACCTTGAAGCAATCAGCAAGACTATGAATGCCTAAGCAAGAAGGTAAAAAATCAGGGAGTATAGGTTGTTCCAATGAAAGGATGTGGCTCAAGAAGAGAAAGCAATACTCCAGAGGTGAACAGATGGTTATTTAGATGGTGTCATTGAGAAGAGTTTGACTTTCTCAACCATTGATTGATTTACCTACAAGAAAACTGCTAGCAAGAAATGGGTTGCCTATTACAAGGACATGAAAAAACATGTTTAGCAAGTGCCTTGCCATGCTCATCAAAAGAGCTTTAAACTAACTATAAAGATGAAACTGTAATATAAAGCATTAAAACTGCACTGGCTTCCTGAGATACTTCTCTGGGTGCCAGCCTGGTTGAAAAGAGCTGGTTCCAGGGATGTTGTGGGACATGTGAAGGAACGTCTGGAGGCTGCTGGAGGTTCTGAGACAAGCACTGCAAGGCTACCCACAGCAGAGCAGCCACAGAAGAGCGGTTGGATGAGTGGCTGGCTGAGCTAGGGACAGGAGAGGCACAATTACAGCTGGAAAGCCCAGAGGCTTCAAACAGAGATGGAGGCCAGCAGAGATTAGGAAGAACTACCTTCTCCTCCTGATTTGAGAGCAAGTAGGGCTGAGAGGAGGCAGGAGCAATGAAGGTCAGCCAGGCTACTTGTGAGATGGCAGTCTCACCCCTCTTAATGGGCTGCACCAGGGGGCAGCTATTTAACCCATGGAGGGAAATTGTTGGGGATATCTCCTTTGGAGACGGAAAGTTGTGCAGCGGAATGTGCAGCAAGAGAAAACCGTTGCTAGTAGACTCTCAGACACTGATAGTCAAAACAAGTATCTTTACTTATGCTTGAAAAATAAACTACTGCTTCACAAGCAGTGATAGTAGGTATTGAATCAAATACAGTCCTTAACCCAAAAACAATCAGCTTACAGTTGCAATCCACGATTCATCCTAGTTCTGCAAAGTCAGTCAGTCAGTCAGTCAGTCAGTCAGAGCGAGTGAGCAAGCAGAGAGATAGATAGAGATAGAGAGAGAGAGAGAGAGAGAGAGAGAGAGAGAGAGAGAGAGAGAGAGAGAGAGAGAGAGAGAGAGAGAGAGAGCGCTAACAGTGCTCCTGGCTTCCTCTTATTGCTGAGTTAATTACAGCAGCTAATTACATTCAAACGTATAACATTTAAAGTAACAGAGGCCGTTTGTAATCATGGCTTATATATATTGCCAACCCAACACTAGGATTATACTCCTAACAGAAATGATGTTGGGAACAACTTGTCTATTTCCCTGCTGTACATTTTCTCAGCCTCCGTGATTTTTGCTTTGCTCCTGGACCTGGATTTTGTACCTCAGACTTTGGATCATACCTCTTGACCTCTGGACGTGCCTTGTGGACTTGCCTTTGCCTTGCAGATTTACCTTGACCCTGTGGATTTGTGCTGGGTATTATCTACAACCCTTGGGGGGGTTGCACTAGAGTTAGTATGGGGAATTTATGGAGAAGACTATATAGGGCCAGGGAAGCCTCAATAAAGATTTCTAACACCTGTGGTGTGTGCGTGTGTGAATGGGACAAGACAGAAACACTGGAATTTATGGAACTTGGGAGGCATTCTTTTCTGTAGTTATCAATCTTCCCACCATACCCATGCATCATACAGTTAGACCCACCCCACAGACCTTTAAAAAGCTAGTAAAAAATCTGACTCATTCCTCAACTGTTTGGGATGAATAGAGCTCCAGTTTGGAAGTGTGCATTAAATCTCTATATCCAATGGCTGATCTTCTAGAGTTGATAGTGTTTATATTGGCTTTGACATCTTTGTTTACTGGATTATTGTATGCTGCCCAGAGATAGAAACTGGACAGCCATAGAAATGCTGTCTTTCAATCTATCAGATGTTTCTCCCCATCAATAGCAGGGTTTCATATATTTTTACATATATACATATGTCAGCCTTTAAACATGGAAAAATGAAGCTGGAAGTACAGCTAGCAGTAGCTTAGTTACACAACATTTGATCAATTATTAAAGGATTGTTTGGTATACCATTGAAAAGAGAGCATTAAGTTTTGCATGTACATACCAGTAATATCAAGTAGCATTCTGCGACTTTTTTGCAATTGGAGAAAGTTTACAGCAAAATTGGTAATTTAGGACTTGAAAATATTTAAAGCACATATTTCATACCTTGTGGCTCTCCCAAACCTCCAAAAATAGGTACTGTTTCCATTCACTATGGAGAGAGCACTCTTGGTATAAAATCTCATGGGACCTTCAAGCTGAAGAAAATGTACACACCTGAATTAAGACATATTATCCTATTTGCCTTTCATTCGATGCCTATTAGGACATGTTTTAAGCTTAGGAACTGAAGAATTATGTTTCTTTTAAAAGATCAAATGAAAATAAAGCTCAACAGAGTGAAAGATAAAATAAATCTACTACACTTTGACATCTTAGTCATTAATAAATAAAAATGGACTGGAATTGGAAAGGCAGAAGTTCATATTGTTTCACTGGATTTAAAAGAAAAAGAAGAACTAGTGTTGCTTTTTAAGTCAGGGATGATATAACAAGAATAGATATAGAAATGTACTATAACAATGTATTATAATTGATCAATAACCAAATAAGATCAATTAGACTTTGCAGATAATCATGCTTCAGCCACTGATGTAGAAGAAGGGAAGTTTATTAACTATTATAGTCAGGCTAATCTGAAATCAACAGAACATGCAAGCTAGAAATTGGAATTCAAAAATTGGAAATACTAAAGAGGAAAATGGACTTGGCTTTTACGAGCTAGGAAATGGAAATGAAGCAAGAGAATAAGTTAGCAATTTCTGCCACTCAAATGATTTATTCATTGCTAGTACAATCTTCCAATTACCAAAATGACAGCTATATACATGGATCTCACAGGATGAAGTACATAGAAATCAGTTTGACTACCTTATTGATGCAAAGAGGTGGAAGAACCCGGTTATAACAGCAAAAACATGGTCTGTACCTGTTTGTGGATCAGATCAAAAACTGTCTGTATGCAAGTTCCAAATCAAATTAAAGTGCAAGAACAAAGTCAGCCAGTTTCCACCATATGTTCTTGAACACCATATGTTCTTGAACACCATTTCCCAGGAGAGTATTAGGAATCACTTTGAAGTCCTGAATCTGATTGATAAAGAGCCAGAGGAACCGTAGAGTGAAATAAATGGGCTGTTAAAGATGAATGTGAAAAGAGACTGTCAAAGATCAAGAAACAGAAGAAAGTAAGCTGGATGTCAGAAAAAAATGTAGAATTGCCAAGAAAAGAAAAGTAGTTAAAACCAAGGAAGGCAAAAATTTCAGGAAAGAACATAACAAATTGCTATGGATATTATCCTAATCCTAGAATTAGCCATAAACTGCATTTAGTGGGCAGTGATTAAATCAGATTCTGAAATTTTATTTTATTTTTATGTTTGGACAGATAATTTGGTTTGAAGTTTTTAAAGGCAGTATACATGAAATACGTTATTTTTTAATTAAACTACAATAAGTACATCCCAAAAAAAATACTGCAATGCAAAATCAATAATAAAATACTTGTTTGCATTGCAGTTGAGGGAACCAAAGCAAATAAAAAACCTGCGTTCATCAGAAAAATAACATCTTTGCTCAACATTTTGTTTTGTGGATAGCAGCAAAATTTATCCTTTCTGACTATTGAAATTATATCTCAATATTACAATATTTAAATGTAGATCTGTGAGCGCTGTTGAATGATCTGTTGGATTATGTGACACAAGTAAAATCATAATACTAATGAAAATTTGTTATATTTCCCAAGTATCTTTAGCTTTAGTTCTTTAGATCTTTAGCTCTTGGTTCTTTAACTCATTTATTTATTTATTTATTTATTTAAATTTATATCCCGCCCTTCTCCACCGAGAACCACTCATGGTACTTTAACTGAAAATATTTGTGATAAAATCCCTCCTGGATGGATAGTTTGATTTTAATCACACTTCAGATGAATTCTAACTTTTGTACTTGTCACCAAAAATATTTTTATATCATTCCTTATTGCATTTGGATTTAGAGTATATGTCTAAGAAACATTACCAACAATCCAGTACTGATCACCTGACATTTTTGCATGCCATCCAACTACACTATCCATATAGAGCATCTTTTTCTAGTGCTCTATCAATCAAGTATCAGTTCCACATAAATAAACCATTACTTCACCATCTTTGTTTCTTCTAGAACTCTATTGTTTAAGCAAAGAAATGGAAATGTGCCAAACCAGCATGGCATCCTAACTCAAACAGCCTCAAGCCGTCTGCAATTCTGAAACTACCAACGAAGAGTCTATGTGTGCCTCTGTGTGAGTTGGGAGTGGGAGGAATTTAAATTATTCGTTCCAGGCAAGGACACCAGCAATCCTTTTAAACTTCTTGAAAGGTGCTGAAAATCCAAACAAACAACGTCCCGGCTTCATCAAACCTGGATTCATGGCCTTTGATCCGGATGCAGCTGTCTCTTTCCTCCTGCCTGCTCTGCCAGCCTATTCCAGCAAACACTCTCCAACAGCTTTCCTGCCTGCTCTGCCAACCTGCTCCAGCAAACACTCCTTGCTGCCTCTCTGCAGGCTGCAGCAAACCTGGATTCATGGCCTCTGATACGGCTGAAACTGTCTCTCTCCTGACCCTCTTCCAGTGTGAGTTCATTACAGCACCTGATGCCTGACACCCAACTGTGCACCACCTCCCCCTACGTGGTTTGTAGCAACTCTGACTCTCGGACATTGACACCAAGCTCTTGGCATGCCCCAATATCCACCCACCATACTAGGAGGGTGAAGAGCCCCTGCAAGACGAATTACAACCCTGGTGTGGTGGGCCTTCATGAAGAAATCAATGACTTTTATAAGGACATGTCTTCTCGACCTGAAGAGGAAAGAATGCGGGTGGAGGTGGTGAACAGGATTGAATATGTAATAAAGGAACTCTGGCCCAATGCGGATGTGCAGATATTCGGAAGTTTTAAGACTGGTTTAACTAGCCGACCTTGCGTAACCCCAACATCGCCAGTTCAAATGAGGACTGTAAAATGGTGTTAACACAGGCCCTTAATTATCCCTGTATTTGTGTGTAATTGATTTAATTTTCTGTACGCCGCCCCGAGTCCCTTTGTGGTGAGATGGGTGAGGGTTATAAATATGAAAAATAATAAATAAATAAATATTTACCTACTAGCGATATTGACTTGGCGGTGTTTGGAAAATGGGAGACTTTGCCACTGTGGACCTTGGATGAAGCACTTCGAAAGCACAACTGTACTCAGCGGCTGACCTCTGTGCCCTGCGGGAGTCCCCCCTCTTGCAGGTTTGGCCCTCAGCTTTAACGAGGGCCCACCTCAATGATGGGTTCGTCAACCAAGAGAGGTGGCCGAAGCGGAAACTGAGGGGGGGTTTAGTTAAATTTTTAGTTCCTGTTTTAAGGGATCCCAGGGAGGGAGAGGGTAAATCCAGGATTAGGGTGGTGGGTGAGGGGGGAAAACCCACCAGGGAATGTTTTTAGACTGGCTAGGGGCTGTGATGGGGGGGTATAGGGTCTAGAATTGAGGGGGGGTGAAGATCTGTCCAAAAGAGGGCTACTCCATCGGTACTGTGAGTGGGAGGGGCAGGTATGGCGGGAGCCGAGGACCATTTCAAGTAAGGGAATCCAGCTGTTTTGGCCAACTACCGTCCTGTCTCCAACTTCATTTTATCGCAAAGGTTGTTGAGAGTGTGGTGGCTTGACAGTTCCCTCAGCACCTGGATGAAGCTGTCTATCTGGACTCATGCCAGTCCGGCTTTTGACCTGGGTACAGCACAGAGACGGCATTGGTCACGTTGGTTGATGATCTCTGGAGGGCCCGGGATAGGGGTTGTTCATCTATCCTGGTCCTGTTAGATCTCTCAGCGACTTTCGATATCATCAACCATGGTATCATGCTGCACCGGTTGAGGGGCTTGGGAGTGGGGGGCACCATTTTACAGTTGTTCTCCTCCTTTCTCTCTGACCGGTCACAGTTTGTGTTGGCAGGGGAGCAGAGGTTGACATCAAGGGGCCTCACTTGTGGGGTCCTAGAGGGGTTGGTCCTCTTGCCCCTCCTGTTCAACATTTACATGAAGCCGTTGTGTGAGATCATCCGTGATTTTGGGGTAGAGTTCCATCAGTACGCTGATGACACTCAGCTGTACATTTCTACCCCAGACCACCCCAATGATGCCGTGGAAGTGATGTCCTGGTGTCTGGAGGCCGTGCGAGTCTGGATGGGGAAAAACAGGCTTCGACTCAACCCATCCAAGACCGAGTGGCTGTGGCTTCCGGCGTCACAGTATAGTCAGTTGATACCATCTCTGACTATCGGGGGCATGACATTGGCTCCCACAGAGAGGGCTCGCAACTTGGGCGTCCTCCTGGACTCTTGGCTGTCTCTAGAAGATCATATGACGGCCGTGGCCAGGGGGGCTTTTTATCAGGTTTGCCTGATACACCAGTTTCTGGATCGTGACGCCTTATGCACGGTCACCCAAGCCCTCATCACCTCCTGTCTGAACAATTGCAACACTCTCTATATGGGGCTTCCCTTGAGGTGCACCCGGAGGCTCCAGTTAGTTCAGAATGCGGCCACGCGGGGGATTCTGGGAGCTTCTAGATGCTCCCATGTGACACCTCTCCTGCGCAAGCTGCACTGGCTGCCTGTGGCTTTCCGGGTGTGCTTCAAGGTACTAGTAACCACCTTTAAAGTGCTCCATGGCAAGGGACCTGGTTACCTGCAAGACCGCTTCCTGCTGCCAAATACCTCCTACCGTCCAGTTCGCTTCCACAGAGAGGGCCTCCTCAGGGTGCCGTCGGCTAAACAATGCTGGCTGGCGACCCCCAGGGGGAGAGCCTTCTCTGTGGCAGCTCCCGCCCTCTGGAATGACCTACCCCCTGGACTAAGGGCAATCTCGCACCTACATCTCTTCCGTCGGACCCTGAAGACGCACCTATTTTGCGCTGCCGGGCTATCATAATTTTAAAGGGATTTTTAATAGTGATTTTAGTTTGGGATTTTAAATATCGGCCAATTATTTAATATTTCTTTTTAATACTGTTTTTTTAATTCTGTATTATCATTTTTATTCTGGCTGTACACCGCCCTGAGTCCTGAAAGGGAGAAGGGCGGTATAGAAATTAAATAAATAAATGGTAAAAATTGTATGCTATGATTTATCAATTTCTTAAATATATTTGCTGATGTTAATGCAAGCTGGATGAAACTGATTCAGGTCATTAGTAAACCAGCAGAGGAGGAGAAATATTAAAAGGTAATATTTGGGTTGGGCAGAATACATGTTGTTCTTGCTTTTTCTATGTAGAAATTAAAGCACAGCACAGCAACATTTTTTTTTTTAATTTTAAAATTCTGGGCAATGTAATCAGCTACTAAATATGTTTCTATCATCATTTCAGATTCCACAATTTATAGAAGAGACAATATGTAGTTCATGGTTGAACAGTGGAGTGTTTGATGCTGTAGCAAAAGACTTGTATACCACTTTATAGTGTTTTACAAACCTTTCTAAGCTGTTTACAGATTCAGCATATTGCCCCCAACAATCTGAGTCTTCAGTTTACTGATCTCAGAAGGTTGGAAGACTGAAGATCATATTGTTTATTACATTGGATTAAAAAATCAAACTCCTGGCAGTGGACAGAGTAAGCTTGCAATACTACATTGTAACCATTGTGCCACAATGGCTCCTCCTTAGGACATCTCATTCCATAATGTGTAAAATCCATAAATATAGTTATTAGTAATTGCAATTTATTTATTGTTTTCTCTACTTTGAACAGTAAGAAATACAATAAACCTGAATGACCTTTTTCCCCTTGCCAATGTTTTTTTTTGTGTGTGTGTGCATTATTCTTGAGATTAACATGCCCAAATAATTCTTGATCTCTTTTTTCTTCTCATCTCACCCACATTCAGAATTTCATAAGAATACAATTTGAAATGAAAAAGAAGAGCAACACATTGCTCTTCTGGTGTTATCAGTAACAGCTGTTCACCATTCATCAGAAAGGAGTTTGCGAATTGGAAGCATGTGCAATACAGAACTAATTAGAAATGTTCATCCTCTGTAAAATCCTGGTAATTAGTGACACGAGGGTTACTAATTTAATTGGCAGGACTGAATTCAACAGAGACATTGGACAAATCAGATTTCAGAAGTTTAATTACAGGGGAAAAGCTGGTATTTTGATTAACTGAGTTATATTACTTTATCTTTACCTTGGTATTATTTATTGATATCGATATATAGCATTATATATTTACTAGGGCTGCATTCTGATTTGATAAAGATCTTTCCTTTAGAGTGAATTGGCTAGTATTAATGTAGCTGAGATGGAAACAATTGCACTAAATTTCCTTGCCCCGACTTCAAAATTTTCCATAGGGCCCTGCCTCTGATGCACACCTTAAGTACTCTGAAGCTCATTGTTTCCCTTGCAACAGGACTGAATTTGGATGGCTATATATGTCCATATCTGTATAGTTTTTCTTGTTAAACATAGAAGTGGATTGTCATTGCTTTTTGGAATTTTTCTGACAGTAAAGCCACAAACCTGGAAGATTCAACTAAATTCCCACCATAGTTACAAATAGGCTCAAGTAGGAATGGGTGTTGAACAGAAGTGAATTGAATGGCATAATAGGTGATTATTCTAAATGAAATATGTTAAATTGGAGAGAAAGAAAGAAAGAAAGAAAGAAAGAAAGAAAGAAAGAAAGAAAGAAAGAAAGAAAGAAAGAAAGAGAATCAAATTGCAGAATAAACACACTCAAATCTTGATGTACCAGATTATAGTAAAATGGACTTTGTGCAGGGATTTACAATCCTATGCAAACAACTTCAATTACTGTGATGAATACTTCCAAATGAAATTGCCATTCACAAATATCAGATACTCCTTTCCTAAAATTAGCCTTTTGCTTGTATTTTGAAGAATGAATGGATCAAGAACATGACAAGGAGTAGGAAAAACATGGTTGAAAGGAACTAATGAAATCATCACAAAAAACGGTATGAGACATCTAAAGGAAAAAAAAGTCAATGTACAAAGTGGTTTATGGACATTGTGGGAGTAAGATTGTTTGTAATACAAGTAGCATTTAGACTTATATATTGCTTCACAATGCTTTATCAAGTTCAGCATATTGACCCCAACAATCTGAGTCCTCATTTTAATGATCTCGGAAGGATGGAAGGCTGAGTCCACCTTGAGAGTGGTGAGATTCGAACTGTCAAACTGTTGGCAGCCAGCAGTCAGCAGAAGTAGCCTGCAGTACTGCACTCTAACTACTACGCCACCATGGCTCATAAGTATCTAATGATACTTATGAAGAAATAAATGATATTGTTATAAACTTGTTTTAGCTGTGGTTCCTTTTCCTTTTTTATCTCAAGATTTAATTTATTTCTAGTGCTATTTCTTACTCCCTTTTTCTATTCTATGTAACATTGCTGAACTCGTCAGTAGTGTCATGGGCATGCACATATTATAGGTAATGGTGCTTCCTTTCCTAGAATGTGCTCATTTTTCTGAAATTTTCATTCATTTTAATTTTAAATCAAAAGCTTTAGCTGTTTAATCATTTGTTTCTCACATTCTAAATAATGGAGAATGTCCTCCAAGTCCAATCAAAATCCAAACTCATACCAATTGAGCTAGCATGTTAAATGTTCAAAAAGTGGCTTGATCAGTTTTTAGAGATGAAAAATCTGATTGCCACTCTAAATTTTACAAATAATTACCGTTTCACATGTCCTTGGAATACACCACCCTGCCACATATTTTATGCCTCTTCCTGATATTCTATTATGACAGCAAGATGGCCAATACCTATAGAATGTAGAATAACAGAATTGGAAGGGACCTTGGAGGTCTTCTACTCCAACCCTCTGCTTAGGCAGGAAACATTACACCACTTTAGACAAATGGTTATCCAACATCTTCTTAAAAACTTCCAGTGTTGGAGCATTCACAGCTTCTGGAGGCAAATTGTTCCACTGGTTGATTGTTCTCACTGTCAGGAAATTTCTCCTCAGTTCTAAGTTGCTTCTCTCCTTGATTAGTTTCTACCCATTGCTTCTGGCCCTACATCAGGTGCTTTGGAGAATAGTTTTCTCCAAAGAAAACTATTTTTCTCCCTCTTCTTTGTGGGTGCCCCTGAGATATCGGAAAATTGCTATCATGTCGCCCCTAATCCTTCTTTTCATTAAACTAGACATACCCATTTCCTGTAACTGTTCTTCATAGGTCTTAGCCTCTAGTCCCCTCTTCTCTGTACTCTTTCTAGAGTCTCAATATCTTTTTTACATCATGGGGTCCAAAACTGAATGGAGTATTCCAAGTGTGGCCTTATACCAAGGCATTATTCTATCCCTCTGTTTATACAGCTTAGAACTGTGTTGCCTTTTTTCGCAGCTGCTGCACACTCCTGGCTCATATTTAAATGGTTGTCCTAGTAAAACCTTTATTTTCTTTTAAAGGAACTGTCATATATATACATTCTGCACTATAGTAGCTGAGATATAGGATGAAGTGACAAACAGATACAGTATTAGCATCTCAAATGTTTTGAGATACAATAGGCAACAGATCACTGCTGAATATTTCAGAACCACAGTTTCTTCTCAGCTGAATCAACACCTCCACCCTCACAAACATTTGCCTAATTGATTGTCACAGAGCTCTAAGACACCCTCTGATAACCACAATGGTTATTCTTTTTTAATGACAAATAGCTAGCTTAGGTCTTCTCAGTCTCAGAGATGTGACACAAATCCACCAGGCTTTTATTGGGAAAAGGATTTGCAATAAGGAGTCTCTACTGAATGAGCAGTGTGTGTGTGTGTGTGTGTGTGTGTGTGTGTGTCAAAAAGCACTTCTAAATAAAATGAAGGGCTGAATTACCCATTTTTTTTTATTCTCTCTGTGTTGGCAAAAACTCAGATCACCTAAAGCAACCAAATCTCTTTGAAAATACAACATAATTTCCTTTGCTTGCATGCAAGCAGTAATACAGTATATACTGGACTCCCAGAAAAGCTTTAATACTTTGCTTAGGAGCCAATAACAAAAGCCAAACAAGAGCTTATACACCTTTGTCCTATTATATGGCAAAGCACAGAAAAGCAAAGGCGAAAAACAAAAGGCAGATATTATATAAACTACAGTATGATGTCAGAATATTTTAGACATACACGCCCTTGTAACCTTATTGTTATTTATCACTCTTACTAGGATAGCATGCTATCCATACTATCTCTGATATATTGTCAGTGGTTAACTGGACTACACATTTCTGACTGAGGCTTCTCCCTGTTGCCATTCAGGGTCAATTCAGCTTAATTTGAATGTTTTGTCACAAGAGTGTATGTAGTAAATATATTTCATATGTATTGGGTGGGAGTGGGAGAATCTCATAAGTCTGGTACTTAATATACTTTCAATGTGTATGGGAGGTACCTTTACCACTACATTTGATATGTTATTTATATTTATTTATGTATCCATGAATTTTCTCCACTAATGGAAAATAACTAGATTTTAGGTATCTTACAGCACTTAGAACATAAAACTGCAGAGTAATAATTAATTAACAATTTATCCAGATAAATTCATATTTAATTTAATACGCAAAGTAAAAATCTAAAAATATAGAAGGTAATGATGGATACAATGTTAAAGTTTATCAAACCCATGGAGATTTTCAACCATTTTATTCCAATTTTCAACAGGACATCTAGGAAAGAACCTTCTTTTAGTTTACTTTTCTAAAGAAAATTCCTGAGAATTTTCTTTAACATTTAGACAATATTTGTGGAGTATTGAGAGAATCTGTGAGAAGAATAACAGATTGTATTTGAATATGAAGTGAAGAGTTTCAGAGGACAAACAATGAGCCAGTCACTGCTGCATGTGGTGCTTTGTCTTCTCACTGAAGATGTAATTGAAGATTCAGTAACAATTTTGTTGAGTTATTTTTAATTGGGCTAATTTACTGGAGCAAATTAGGTGTAGCATTGTTCTCAGCAGGAGATATACATATGTCAGTGTGAATAAATATGAAAATATACATTCTTTAAAAAGAAAACAATTCCTAATAAAAAATGTCAAAGGCATTCAGTATACTGTAAATTAATTAGCGATTCCAGCCTTTTGAAATTAGATGTGAATTTAAAACCGGAATATATCACAATTACAATATATATATATATATATATATATATATATATATATATATATATATATATATACACACACACACACACACACACACACACACACACACACACACCAAACTATCCCTACTTACACCAGTCCAGCCTTTATACTATGAATGGAATGGAATAGTTTATTGGCCACGTTTGATTGGACATATAAGGAATTTATGTCTGGTACATAAGTTCCCAATGTACATACAAACATCAAAGTAAATATAATCATAAGATTTCAATGGTAAATACAATAAGATACCAAAAGTAGAAGGTAATAAGAAAGATGAGATTGAAAGAAGTTGGGAGAGCATGTAGGGCATAGGCTCTGGAATTCTTTATCATGATTGGCATGATGAAGCCTTTGCATTTTCCTCTGGGTAACAAAGTAGGTTGTTTATGTATAGTATCTCTCTCTGTTTCTCCCCAAGTTGTCTCTGTGTGTGTTTAGGTAGGTAGGTAGGTAGGTAGGTAGGTAGGTAGGTAGGTAGGTAGGTAGATGGATGGGAGAGAGATAATAGAGATAGACTTTGGAAGAAGTGCAGAGAACAGCTAAGATAAGGGCCTGAGATTAAAACATATGAAGAATGGCTGCAGGAATTGGGTATATCTAGTCTAAAGAAGGACCAGGGATGACATGATAGTAGTGTTCCAATATTTGGGAAGCTGCCACATAGAAAAAGGGGATGAAGCTAATCAAGGAGAAAAGCAGCCTAGAACTAATGATAAATTTCCTAACTAAGAATAATTAACCAGTGAAACAGCTTGTCTTCAAAAGTTGTGGGTGCTTCATCACTGGGGGCTTTTAAGAAGAGACTGGCAGCCACTTATACTATATATATTTATTAAATTTATTAAATTTAAAATTAAATATATATTTATTAAATTTCTATCCCGCCCTATCTCCCAAAAAGGGACTCAGGGCGGCGCTTGTCTGAAATGGTATAGGGTATCCTGCTTGAGCAGGGGTTTGGATTAGAAGACCTCCAAGATCCTTTCCAACTCTATTATTCTGTATTCTGCAATCCTAACCAAGGCTCAAATTCTTGGTTATCAATATTGGTCCAAGCAAGAAAACTAGAGGGGAAAAGGAAGATATGAAAATATGCATTAAAGGCACTGCTTTCTAAAATTTACCCTTTTCTGCATTTTGCCTACCCCTTCTGAATATCAATGAGTTTCCATTCCTCACTGTTTATTTCTTAGTTCTTTCCATTTTCCTTTGGCTCCCAAGAACTTTAGACACTTCTAACTTCTAAGAACCATTTCGTGTGCCTGAAACCTTTTTGAGATGGAAAGAATAACAAAGGAGATAAGTCCCTTTATATAACTGGTTCCATATTCTCCTCAATAATGTCTTGGTTTTTCTTCTGTAGCTTCATGTCAAAATGGGAGAAATGAGCTAAAGTCCTCCACTATATAGTAACTTATTAAGTTAAATTTTGCCCAGTAGAAGTTATATTGTTGTACAGCACACTTAGACATGCACACAAATATTTTACAAAAAGTCTTGACTAGATAACAGGGCAAGAGTGAAGAAAGATTTCTGAATCAAGGTGGTTCATTTAACTGTACTGCAGCTATATTGATTTTTAACAACTTTGCACATGTCACGATTTGTTTTTTACATGTTCTTATAATCCTTCATACTTTAAGAAAAATAATTGCCTTTGAGTTGGTATATGGATTTTTCATGGAAATGAAAGATGCAGTCTAGGTCTCAGACAGAATTTCAGTACTCTTTTTTTTTTAGTTCTCTAATGCAGGAGGAAAATATTTCCTGAATACCATGCTTTTAATAATTCTGTTCATTATTCAGCTGAATTTACTAGTACGAACTCTGAATTACGTTGCATCCAGGATAATAAAATCCTGAAACTATGGAAAATTTTATGTACATTATATATAGGCAATACCTTGAATGTAAAGTTATTAAACATTTTGTAACTGTGCCACATTCTCAGCATGAATAAAACTTATTCATAGCAGTGAAACTAAGAACATGTTTTAATAGGGCTGTTAACAGTAAAAAAAAAGCTTCTGAACTCAAAATATTGACTCATGTTTCATCTCCTTTTACTTTACTTTTTTGACAACGTAGATTAGATTTTTACATGTCAATTTCTTGTATGATTAAGACACTCATGCTGCTCGGCTTGTAAAACTATGATATTTGGTAAAAGGCCACAATTTTGGCTGTTAAAACTCTCATTATTCTTAAAATCACATTTAGATAAAGTACAAGAGTATGCACTGGGAAAATGAACAGAAGACCTTGGAGAAATAAGCTATGTAAAGCAGTAGCTCATAAATTGGTTGGATTCAGAAGCTAGGATAAATTACTCTAATATTGGCATTTTTCCAACTGAAATGAAAATAAATTTTATTTTTTATTTATTTATTTATTTATTTATTTAAATTTATATCCCGCCCTTCTCCACAGAGGACCCAGGGCGGCGCACAGGAAATTTAAAAGACATACAAAATACAATAAATATAATTTAAAAAACTATTAAATAATCCTATCCTGCGCTAAAACCAAAATTTAAAAACCCAATTTAAAACTACCTAAAAGTCCCCATGGGAGGTTAGGCTAGGCCGGCTTGTTGAAACAAATATGTCTTAAGATGTTACTATATCTCTAGACTGATCACTATATCTTAAGATACATCAGTTTTCTTGACCAGATTCTTGGTATTTGAAATATACCAAGGCATCAGAAATCAAAGATTTTTCAGGCATGGGGCTATCCACATAATTACCATATCCTTACAGAAAGTGAAAGCTACACTTGATTGTTGGAGAAGAGATTGTACTGCTGTCAACTTTCAAATTAGGTGCTTGTTGCTAAAATAAGGATGTTTTTCAAGCAGGAATTTAAAAAAAAATTCCAAGCAATATGGTCAAAATTTAGGGAGTTCTCCACCTTCTAACATATTTAAAAAAAAAATATTATAAATGAGATGCAATAAACCAGGGGTTTCAAACTCACGCTATCACACCATCATCATGTGACGTATCACAATTTTTTCTCCCTTCGCTAAACTTGGGGTGGGTGTGGCATATCCGGCCCATGGGCCACAAGTTTGCAATAGACAGTTAATATTAATGTATATTTTATATTATTTTATTATTTTTATTTTTATACCGCAACCTATCTCCCCGAAGGGACTCAGGGCGGTATATATTCTTTTGTTGGTTTATTAAAAACTTTTGTTAGTATATTAAAAATGTATGTATTCTTAATTTATAAAGAAAGATACCTTGATTTATATATAAAGACATACAATACAATAGAAGAGTTGGAAGGGACCTTGGAGGTCTTCTAGTCTAACCCCCTGCCTAGACAGTAAGCCTTATACCATTTCAGGCAAATGGCTATCCAACATCTTCTTAAAGACTTCCAGTGTTGGGGCATTCACAACTTCTGGAGGCAAGCTGTTCCACTGATTAATTGTTCTGTCAGGAAATTTCTCCTCAGTTCTGAGTTGCTTCTCTCCTTGATTAGTTTTCACCCACTGCTTCTTGTTCTATCTTTGGGTGCCTTGGAGAATAGTTTGACTCCCTCTTCTTTGTGGCAACCCCTGAGATATTGGAACACTGCTATCATGTCTCCCCTAGTCCTTCTTTTCATTAAACTAGACATACCCAGTTCCTGCAACCATTCTTGTTCAACTTCATATAACCCCCAACTGCTTATTGACATTTACGATATCCCTGCCTACTGGCTACAATAACTTCATGAAGATCTTAGAAAGCAAAGAGAATAAGGCAGAAAGCCACCAAAAAGCAAATACAGGGCAATGATATGAAACAAAAATATTTAAAAATGTCTACTGTGTTCACTCCATTTTTATTAAACTAGACATACCCAGTCCCCTAATCATCTTTGTTGCTCTTCTCTGCACTCTTTCTGGAGTCTCCACATCTTTTCTACATCATGGCGACAAAAACTGAATGCAGTAGTCCAAGTGTGGCCTTACCAACGCATTATAAAGTGGTATTAACACTTCACATGATCTTGATTCTACCCCTCTGTTTATGTAGCCTAGAATTCTGTTGGCTTTTTTGGCAGTTGCTGCACACTGCTAGCTCATATTCAAATGATTGTCCTCTAGGACTCCAAGATCCCTCTCACAGTTACTACTATTGAGCAAGGTACCACCTATGCTGTACCTGTGCATTTCGTTTTTCTCGCCTAAATGTAGAACCTTACTCTTTTCACCATTGAATTTCATTTTATTAGATAGTGCCCAATGTTCAGGTTTGTCAAGATTATTCTGTATCTTAAGCCATCTTCTGGAGTGTTGGCTATTCCTGCCAGCTTGATGTCATCTGAAAATTTGATGAGTTCCCCATTTATTCCCTCATCTAAATCATTGATGAAGATGTTGAAGAGTACTGGGCCTAAAACAGAGCCTTGGGGTACTCTATTGCATACTTCCCTCCATGTAGATGCAGTTCCATTGAGGACTACACGTTGAGTGTGGTTGGTCAGCCAGTTATGAATCCATCTGGTGATGATGCTGTCTAACCCACATTCTTCTACTTTGTCTAGTAGTAGGTTATGGTCTACCTTATCAAATGCCTTACTGAAGTCCAAGTAAACTATATTGACGGCATTCCTCTGGTCCACTAATTTTGTCACTTTGTCAAAGAATGCAATAAGATTAGTCTGGCATGATCTGTTTTTGACAAACAGATGTTTGCTTTTGGCTATTACCATGTTGGTTTTTGGCTATTACTTTGTTTACTTCTAGGTGTTCGCTAATTCATTGCTTGATTATCTTTTCCAGAATATTTCCTGGTATTGAGGTCAGGCTGATAGGTCTGTAGTTTCCTGAATATACAGTATAAAAAATCTTGGGTCAATATCTATTTGTACCTGCCTAGCCTTTTAGTGTGGATGTAGTGTGTCCATTGCTTATTCAGTTGTCCATACTCTGCCTTTTGTATGGCAAAACCCCATTTGGTTCCATTCTGAGTTCTTGGAAGAGAGGAATAACTAAAGAAAGGGTTAAATGGTTTGGAGGCAATGAAGAAAGCAACAAAAAAAAGGAAGTGAGGGTACCATTTTGCCACAACTGCTGGAACAAGATCTGCAATAAAGTAGCAGCACCCTTGCTTGGAGCCTAGCTAAGAGCTTAAAGGCTTAAAGGCAGCTGCTAATGAAACAAGTGTCAGTGGCTCCCAAGACAAAGACAAAGAGCAAATAATGGACTTGGGTAAGCTAAGAAGGGATAAATAGAAGGAAGCTAGGACAGGGCAATAGTGTTTAAGAACTAAAGGAGCCAGAAGAAGCTATGTAAAGTATAAATGAAAGTTTAAGGAATATAGTTAAATGGTTAAAGTGGCCAATATTTTCTGGGTGGGCAACAGGAGCTACCAAAAGAGGAGCACTTGTATTTGAGAAATTTTAGTTTCATACTTTTTTTTGAAAAATCAAACACTGTCCATAACTGCATACTTCAATTATTTCCAAAAGCAACTTCAAGCATGTCCTTATGGCCAGGTAAACTATAGTATATTCTGTGTGGATGAGAACTACAAGGTATCATCCATTGAATTTGAACAGCTATAAAAAAAGTGAATGTATAAATAAATAAAATTTTAATTTATGTATTACAGATGCTGGTTTGCTATATTCCTTTTTAGTAGATTTTATTGCATCATTCAAATACTGATTTAAGGTTTAAAACTTTCAAATGGTTTATTGCCCGCATAAATGCAGGTAGAACCAACTTATCCTGTTTATTTTTCCTGGTTGGGAATGTTGTGGGTACACAAAATTGATGTGAAATATGTGAGCATCAGAGATGATGCTTTATTATATAGAATTGATAGATGGTGGAATTATCCCCAACTGGAGATCAGATTGACATCAATTCAAATGTCTCTTTAGAAATCCTCCAGAATGAGTATTATGTAGAGCTGATGTTGACCACTGAGTAGATACTATTGTTTTATGTCCTGATTAGTATTACTGTCTCTTCGGCTGTGCTAAAAGTGTACTGGTGTTTTAAAGTGGTTTGATTTTTTGTAAAAAAAAATCTTTCATAACTACAGCTGCTGAAAGTCTTGTGATTTGAAAGTATAGAAATGAAGTAAAATAAACAAATACATATTTAAAATGGGCAAATTGTACTATAAGAGACATGGCAAGTGAACATAATTCCTTTACCTATCATTTACTGTATTTATTGCAACTGCTTGCAAATATTGTCTGAAGATGTTATCCCCTAGTGACATTTTTTTTTAAAAATGGAGAAAAAACAAGTCAATTCAACCCAGAAAAATGGTGTATACTTTCCAGCTCATGAAGGTCGTCATGCTACATAAAACATAGTAAAAGAGGGGAACAATCAAATGAGAATGAGTTTTTAACTCATGCTCACAGGTAGAATTTGGAACATATAATAATCCCTGAAGAACTGTTAGTTTCAATTTCAAGACAGATCAGTGGCTATTTGTACAAATGTCAGTTTATGCTGCTATTAAAGATAGCAATGAAGAGCATGTAGAAAAGCAGAACAGCTTTCCTGACTTTGAGTGTCCTCCAGATGTGTGGCAGTCCCCACCCAATATGACAATTTCTAAGTAGTTTGTTGTGGCCTGGCAGCTGCCCGCAGACATAACTACAGAGGTAGGTGAGGAGGAGATGGAAGGAGAAGCCTGGGCCAGCTTCAGAGCCTTTGGAAGGCTCTGATAAGGAAATAGTATAGACCCAGAGGGCGAGCCTGGGCCTTCCGTTCTCCCTCAGATGGAGAGGCAGCTGCCTTCGGGCCCTGAGTTGAGTGAGGGGGAGGAACAGATGGCCCCCATCCCAGATATGCATATGTGCAGAGAGAAAAAGAGAGGAGAGCAAAGGAAAGCAGTAAGACGGCTCTCAGGGAGAAGCAGAGACAGATGATAGCCAGGCCCTCCCTGCCTGGGAAATAAATAAGAGGGGATTTGGGAGTGGCCAGTTGTCACAGACAAATGTTCATTTCTAGTACACAGGAAGCAATTTGGATTGCTTGGATAAACCCAGGTTTGGAACTAATTACATTTGTTTTTTGTTTGTCCATGTGAATAAAAAAATGTTGCTACCCTGTTTGAAAAGGGGTTTGTTTTTACTTATGAGTAAGTGGCTTATCATTACTTGCAAAAGCTGGGTGAGAACAGTGGTCCAGGACATGAAATCCAGACATCTGAACCCTTCACAGGTGCAGGAAGGTTGACTTACCATATACAAAATCATGAATGGTAAAATAATCAGCAATTTGATTTTAATTGGTATTTTACTTTATCTTAGTTCCTGCTATGATTTTACCAGCTAAATTGATCTAGTTGAAGGCTAAGCTTTACACATTTTCAGATCTATAATAGCATACCAAAAATAGCATGAACAAAATAAAATCTATACTACTGCAACCATCAAGTTACTCTGGGAAGATCCAGATAGAAACAGATTAATTCAGGAGGAAGTGCCGGTTGAGAAGAGACTACAGAGGACTGTGTGATTCTTTTTTTTTAACCAGAGAAAAATAAGTACAATTTCAAAACAACCTAAGGCTATGCTTTTGCTTTAGATTCAAAGTGAAGAAAAATCTGTTGCATCTTTACCTGGGGTCATGCGGCTGCCCTCCATAGACGTGCCAAGAAAAGATACGTTTGGTTGAAAGAGCTGCTGACAGATCTCATATGAAAGCCCAAACAGTCAGGTGCAAGCCATGCTTTTGCTGTTATAATCGAGTTCTTCCATCTCCTTGTACGGTAATATTGTCGGCTTGATTTCTGTGTATTCTATCTGATGATATCGATGTATATCGGCCTTCTTTGGGTTGCTGAGAGGCTCAGCAATGAAGAAATCCTTGGATAGGTAGAAAGTGATAGTTCTTTTTCCTGCTTCGTTTCTGTTTTGTAGGCCGTATAGTCAAATTGTGATTTCCTTCTTATTTCTAACTTTAGCTTGTCTGTCTCCAGCCACAGGCAACGTATTATGCGTGCATATTCTGTGGATTTCGGATTCAGCTTGATCATAAAAATCATTAACTTTCCCTTCTTATGCAGAGATTAAAGAATAATTTGGTCTGAATGTAATATTAAAAGATTTCCCATGAAATCTAATTAATAATAATCAGTTTTTGACTGCATGGTACCTAGGTATTTGCTTCATGACCACAAAGGCAACACTATTTCCTTTTTGGTTTCACATCTTTGGTTTCACGTTTTTTTTAATTGAGTTATAAGATTTAATAAGATACAAGTTTTTACTTCTTGATGGTAAACAATATTATCTTCTTCTTGACAGTGTCCAATTCTTCCCTATTTTTATTCAACAATGCCTAAGATATTAATGTGTAGTAGGTTCATTTCATCTTTAACTGGGTTGGTTTTTTCTTTTCTTAAATAGCAACATCAGCAACTAAGGTTTCTGAAGTTTTTAATCAAGCCACATCATAGACACCATTAATATTCTTGTCCCACAAAAATCATTTAATTAAAAAAAAGGAGGAAGAGCAGAGGAAACGTAAGATTTGGTCTACAACCATCTAGTTGTTTTACCTGGAAGTTACCAAGGGGCATAACAAAGAAAACAATGTTTGCTTTTTCAGAAAATGCTTAGCGTTCTACAGGACTAATGTTGCCCTATGGCTCTACTCATTGATTCTTTTCAATAAATAGTAAAGATTTTTCAAGATTTAAAATAAATAAATAAAGAGAACAATTATGCTGTAAGAGTAATAGAACTTTGCTGCACACCTTTGAACAGGTTACATTCCTTTTAGTGTTTGAGGAAGAATGGCAACTATGCTTTGAATAATAAAACTAATTGGTGCACCTTAACAACTGAAACTGAATTAATACATTCACTGAATACAGTGATTAGGCACACTGTCTCTTAAAATCAACTGAAATATACTTTAGCAGATTATTAAAAAGTACATGAAGAGAATATGAAAGGTATTGCTATTTTATCATCTTATTGTGGGTGTATTAATAAATTGCCTTTCTACAGTTTGTTTTAAGGCACACTAATGACATTTTTAAATTTATATTTTATACATTACATCTCTTTGCTCTTTCTTGTCAGCATTTATTACAATTCTAGGGCGAGGCTCCTAAAAAATTGCACTATATCAAGCCAGAACGTTAGCGTCTTACTCAAAGATAATCGACATTGCTAACTCTGCAAGGCACTAAATTTGCAGCCTCTCAAACAGAGAACTTCCTAGCCAACCTTTGCTGGATGCTTAGTTGGAGATTCCTGAGGTCTCTTAGGCATACTTAGTCATGTCTGCCTGGCCCCAAAGAGTTTTTAGAGGTAATGGTAATCACATTACCAAAACACAGAAAAGTATATGTCAGAAGACACACTTGTCCTTTGGTAATCCCTCTTGATCAATTTAGTTCTAGTTTCGGTGTTGAATCAACAGAAAATATAACAATTTTTTGGCATGGCCCAAAGGCAGAAGTCAATGAATGAAATTATGAATGTCATCCTTAATTGTACTAATTGCAACAGAGTCTCACTAGCAGCTGAGTTCCACCTGGAAGCCCAACTTTCGTTTTCATTGGATTATGATTTATTTCATGAGTTATTATGATTCTGCTTCTCTTATGGCCACAACTGCAGAGAAGGTAATCTGAAAAATAGTGAACAACAAATTTGAATTTTACATATAATAATGGAGATATGAAAGCAACCCTAGAACTAACTTTTCAAGAATAATGTATTCCAAAATCCATAGTATTTATCCGTTTTATATAGGAGAGCTGATATTCTGGCATTGCCCGGGTATTTATTTATAGGAGAAAAATTGATAGACCAAATGTAATTTCTAATGTTGGATTTTCTCCCTTACCAGAGGGAGCCCCTTTGTGGAGTACTGTGAAGCCATTACCATGGCAACTCCATTGCACTGTACAGTAGAAACCATTTTAAGGCACAACAGGCTGTATCTTAACAGAACACCCCCCTCCAAGGAGTGTTAGAGTTGTCTTAACCCCACAGTATTTTTTTCCAGAGAGTAAGTCATCTGTGTACCAAGTTTGGTTAAAATTGCTCGAGGTGTTCCAGAGTTATGCTGGAACACACACACACACACACAGTTTACAATCTTCTACAAACATCTGTAGTAGTTGAGTGAATGAATATTTCATAGAATTTGCTCACTTCTTTTCAGTTAATGTGCCGCAAGGAAAAGACATAGATCTATTGTAAATTAAGGTAGCTAAATAATTAACCCCATTAAGGAGTCTCAGAGGGCAAGTTAATAAACTACTTACTGGGACTTCTACACAATGAATGATATCCCACCCTACCATGTCTACATAGGTACCAGCATCAATTTTATATTATCATTACACTCCAGGGCATATCTACTAGTGATTTTGAAATGGGGTGACATTGCTCTGATACTGAAAATAATAAATATTTTTCCACAAGGGAAATTAAAGGAAATGAGCTTCTGAAATGCGTTTCCTGAAGATGAATTTATACTACTCATCTGTTCCAAAGTGCAGGCATATAAAAGAACAATAAAGCTATTATTATTTAATTATTTCTATCCAAAGGTAAATTATATTGTAGCCAAATTTTGAAAAGAATATGTTTCAAAATGTTATGCAATTGATCATCTATCCTTAAAATTTTCATTTGATGCTACCATTGGAGCATCTCAAAGCTGCCTACAAAATAAATAATGTTTTTAAATAAAACAATTACACAAACTTCCCAAAAATGAAATATTCATCTGTAAGACCACAGGAAGATGAAATTTTAACATTAAAAAAAAATGTTCTAGCATCCTGAGGCTTTGCTATTCTACAAAAAACTGGTTGAACAAACTTGTCTGAGAGAGGGAAAAAGTGTGAGTACTAGCCATTTTTTCCTTGGAGGAAAATTCCCTTGGAAGAAAGTCCCATGATCCAGTGGTATATTGTCTTGTCTTTATCCTGTGGGAATCTCCAAGATGAAATTAATGTACAAGTTACATTGGATGACATAAATGAAGGTGGCCTTTAAAATACTGGGACTTAAATAGGCTTCATCAACTAACATGTAAGGCTGAAAGTGCACTGCTTCCAGAAATAGCCTTATCCACTTTCTTTATAATTGTACAGCTACACTCAATGCCATTTCTAGTTTCCAAAATGTCTTCAAGAATAGGCCACTGCAGTAATCCAACAGTGAAATTATTTGTATGTGGTATGGTAAGATAAGATTGTTCTGTTCTGACAGAGTTGCCATTTTAAAGAGTCCATCTGTAAATCTAGTGATAGATTGTACTCCAAGAAAGTCTTCATGTTAGGTATCTACTCATCCAATCTCTCATTATCCAAAGCAACTATCAAAATATCTCTATTGAGACTGAAAACAGACACAGGACACCCCAAATCCCTAAATGATGGGACGGATTGGAAGAGAATTATGGAACCCTCAGTATCGCCATAAGGCCAGTACCATGAGACTGAATGCAATCCTTCACATCAATAGAAGGACTGCAACACTGTTTTCCAATAAACCACCCAAACTTCAGCAATATCCTACAATGATTACTCTTAAAATACTTAATAGTGAACAATGTAGGTGGATCAGCATAGTAGCACTCCCCTGCCTCTCTCCCAGTACAGTCCATCAGTCAAGGCAGCCAAAGCCATTTTAGTACAAGGCTGCAGACAGAGTCAAATTATTTCAAGGATAAATGTAGCTGCATAGCTACATCCAAGTATGTTGGCTAATATTTTTAACTAGATTAAAAACATGACTTCCTTATATATTGCCCATTTGATGGGTCCAGCAATCAAGGAAACAGATCCAGTTACAGATGGGTTGTGCAATAGATTCTGCAATCCTTGTGGTCTCTAATTCACTTTACTTTCACAGTGTTTCACAAACCAATTACTGTAAGGTACCGAATTGGTTTTAAGACTAGTCTTTCAGGAGTCTACTGACTGAGAAAATCTCTGCTGGGTGATTTAATAAGGAAGTAATGATGATGGA
Organism: Rhabdophis nuchalis; assembly: GCA_039707465.1. NCBI lineage: Eukaryota > Metazoa > Chordata > Lepidosauria > Squamata > Natricidae > Rhabdophis > Rhabdophis nuchalis. The sequence goes on from CM077646.1 coordinate 65,768,553, forward strand.
AAAGAAAATTATCTTGCCTCCATTGCTGGAGATATACAATAGATACAGTTATAGGCTCTGACCTGTGCTCTGCTGTATTCATTGCAAGATTTATACAGACTATGTTCCAGCAATATAATAGTTTGCTTCATTCCCGAGTTGTTCATAAAACATGGAGCTTTCCTTCTTGCAACCGGAAAGTTACTGAGGAGCGATAGTATCAAAGCCATTCTCATCTCATTATTCTACAGAACCAGAGCCTCCGCAGATCACCACCTAAATCATTCAAAAGTCATTGATTCTGCAAGTCTTCAAAGGAGGGTGATTTGAATTTGTCCTCCTCCCTGATAGAAGGGATCATCCAGAGCCAGTTCAAATCACAGCCGCAGGTGACTCTCAAGATAATGGGATGATTCTCAGCCTGTCAATCATTGGTATATTTTCCTTCAGTCAGAGATTAATTCTCAGCTGTATGTATTTTGTCTGCATTGTTCTAAGACAGGGCTGTCAAATTCCCAGCCTGCGGACTGGATGCGTCATACATTGGCTATGCCCATGCCCGTTTTAGTGAAGTGGAAAAATGTCCTGATACGTCACATGAGACCGCCATGATGACATGAGTTTGACACCCCTCTTCTAAGATTTTTCCCATGGTTATCATAGCAATCATGAAGTCTTAAACTATGTGTTCTGACCTAGGGTTCCTGATACAGTAAAACACATACGATTAAGTCCAAAACCCCTCTTTTTATTTCAAAGGCTGCGAATTATATTCATTTACAGTCTGTAATGAGTTCCAAATAGCAGTAAAGAGTTCTACAACAGGCTGCCAAAGTCCTTCGGGGTAAGACTGATAAGCACCCACATTTATCTTCTTTGAAAATGCTGCCAGAGGCTTAATTGGCAATTAGCTTGGCAAGGCCACATGGAGCAGAGTCCAAACGTATTTTCAGAAGGTAAACTGACCAACATGAATGAACTTGCTCCCTGTAAAGGCTCATGTGCCTTTGCTCATCTTTTATGTCCTATGGGAGGGGTCAATCACATCCAAAACTTATTCCCGAGTCGTCCCTTTTGATTTAACTGTTCTTGCCTTCTGGCAGCTCTGTGCATGCACACACTGGGTGAGCCTGTTCTTCTGCTCACTGCTGTCTGACTCTGGAGGCTCCAGAGGCAGCACATAACTCCCATATGGCCCTGGCCCCCTCTCTGCCTCTGATGCAGAGCCCTTGTCCAAGTCGTCCCCAGACTCCAAGACTGGCCCATGTTCCTCCCCGACCTCCTCGCTGTCCACCTCTGTTGCAACTCCACAGGCTGCCGGCAGACCACAACCCTATGTTTGAGTGAAGAATTCTGACCCAGATTTGTATTACTCAAAGATGATATACTTTTAGGCAGAAAGACATTAGTATTGCACTAATAAGACCCCACATATCTCTCTGCAACCCAGTACCAGGAACAAAATCCTTTGGGTAACACCTTAACAGATGAGTGCCTTGGTGAGACAAACAGTATGTTGATAGAATGCCATGCAAACTCTCAACTCTACCCTTTTGCTGGAATTGCACTCAATATCTGTCCAAGAGGAGATGAATAAATGTTGCCCCTGCTACGACAGGTCTCAGTGACATAAAGGAAGATAGTTTTTTTTCTTTCTATACATTTTTTTAAAGGCAATCCTTCAAATAAAGAACAGCTTAGGGTGACTTTATAGGCACATTCATGCAGGTTTGGGGGGAACAATATAGTTGCAATTTCCCATTGCCTTATTTTTTTTTCCAAATTCCCTTTAGTCTACATTGGCATTGCATAGTGTTTTCTTTTTTTTTTTAATTGAAAAAGTTTTATTCAAACCAATTTTCCCCCTTTTTACCCCCGACATATAATATAAATCACATACCAATACTATAACCCCTCCCCTCCCCCGTCTTAAAATTAATTTGTCATTCCAGTATTGTATCCCCTCACCTCCAAACAATCATAATATAAATCTCTCTTAAAGTAAGAATATCCCATTAACCCCATCTTCTAAATTAATTAAAGATATATAAATCATAATATAATTTTTTTCCCTAGACATAACCCCCACCCTCCACCCTAACCCTCCCCCACCTCCCATACAAACCCACCCCCCTGACTTCCGCTATACACCACTCTAATAATTCCAAACATCCCATATAATATTTGCTCTATTCACATTGTTTCAGTCACATATCACCCTATCAATCTAAACATTCTTACCTAAAGGCTACATAGTACTTCCTGGTCTGATATCTATTCTGTATATAATCAATCCATTTTGCCCATTCCTGTGTATAATTCTTCTGTTTCTGATCTTTTAAAAAAGCTGAGATTTTTGCCATTTCGGGAAACCCCGCCACTTTTTGAATCCATTGATCAATCGTCGGTAAGAAATCTTTTTTCCAATGTTGAGCAATCAACAACCTCGCTGCTGTAACCATATACAAAATCAATTTTGTTTCCCCTTTAGTATAATCCTTGATTATACCCGCATAGTGTTTTCTTATTCCAGTATCAGGCTGGTTTAGATTTTGCTGGTTCCATTAGATGCTGCCACCTATGTGAGTTTATCCTACACAAACAATATTTTATTCTGGATTGTCATGGGTATTTGAGTAAATACCATTTTAGCATAAGAGGACTACAATGCATGAGATAAGATTGTTCTGAACTGAGAGCTACTACTTTTCTAATGACTGAAGCTCTGTTCTACACACCTCTGGCTTCCCATGAGCATTAATTCAGACAGACACATGGACTCTTTCCCTTGTTTTCTTTATTCAGGACACATCTCCCATCCATGATTAGAGCTCTATACAAGAGAAAGACACAGTCAGCCCAACATGTGGAAAGGCCATCAAACGGAGGACCATTTATGAACAGCAAATGTGTAAATAAGTGTAGCAACACATTTTGCTCTGCCTGAATCCTGTTCACAGCATAAGCTTGCCTTAACATGCTCCATTTCCCTATGGTACTTCTTCTAAATAAACTTCTCTCAGAGTGTTGGAAATGTTTCCACTTTTATTGTTTGTGAAGGACACTTTTTTCAAAAGTTTTTTTTTTCCATTTTCATAACATATAATCACATGTTCTGGATGTCCTAATCTACAAGAAACCCAATGGCTCCCTAGGACACACCACCTACTGGAAAAAAACACACACCAACTGCTACTGAAATGCACCATCCCATCACCAACAGATCAACTCTCCAGAACCAAACGCCTAACCGACAAAGACCACCTGAAAACTGAATTACACACTCTCACAAATGTATTAATCTCTAATGGATTCAAAAGAAAAACTATTACCAACCTAACCCAAAAGGAGACACCTCCCAAGAACCGAGACACAGAATAGGACAACGACATCGCCCTCCTCCCTTACACCAAAGGCACCACAGATAAAATCAGCAAAATTCTCCACAAGCACAATATCAAGACAGCCTTCAGCATATAAACTCTATTTAAAAGGTAAGCAGCATTTTAGAGTATTAAAAAAATACAAAATAATACTCCTAAAAGAAATTATTCAAGAAAAGGAAATGTAGCTAAATCTAGTTTATACCAATACCATATCTTTTATAAACTTCTATTCTTTGTCAACCATACTTGCTTTCTACCATGTCTACTCTTTAAACTTTTCACCTCATTGTTTTTTTAAGGATCATATCAAATAAATATTGTCTTTGTTTCCCTCAGTTGAAATGGTATTTGCTTTGTTATCTCTGTTGCATGTCTATAGTTCAAGACTGAGTGTTGAATTCCAATTCATAGGAATGCATTCTATTTCAAGATCTTTGTCTTCAAAATACAGCATGGCTTTTCATTCTAAACTGATAACATCTTGCATCAGAAAAATAAAAGATCTAATTTCCTACAGTATATAATTTAATAAAGAAAATCAATAGAGATTTGGAAGGAAATGAGGATAAACAAAGTAGAAATAAAAGAGGTTATGTTGCAACAACTTGACATACTTTGCTCATTAAAAATCATTCTAACATGCATACCCATGATGCTATTTTATTTTAGGATAAGCCATTGTTTTGCAAGATGCAGAAAGAGAATAAGAAATACTATGCCAAGACATGAGATAACACACTAAATCTAATTTAACTTTTGCTTCCTTTTGATCTATTCACTCTTCCTTCATAGAGGTGTTTTATCATTTCCATATGAGTTACATGCATTCACTACCTATTCATTCTATTTCTTCCATGCATATTTAAATCTTTTTTTACTACTGCATGCAACACATTGAAAATTTCTTTCACTTACTCCCATATAACCAACTGGATAAAACACACTCTTCTACAGTACACTTTTTAAAATTCAGCAAACAAGGTGCCTCTTAAAAGGAATTCACTACCTTGCTGCTAGTATTTGAACTGTATTTAAAATTTCTCTTATCAATTTTTTTTCTCATTCTTAGTAAATATTCTACCAAGGAAAATACAATTATCTGCTTGCTGTATTTTTAACTATCTAATTTATACTTAATGATTCACTATTGGTCCTTTTAGTTGGGCCAGGTTAAGAAACACCTCACAAATTTGACTAAAACTTTATTCAAAGAGGCTACAATAACAGGATTTTGAAAACTTACCTTCTCTTCCTGTCCTTTTCTACTCCAAGGATAGGATGAAGGCATCTGTGCTGCTTCCTGGCTACTTAAATGTTGAATAAGGATTTAATATCCATTCTTTTTATGAAAACTTTATTAAAATTGTATCATGCTGTATCCAAATATTCAAACTTATCTCCTTGTTGTAGGATCCCTTTCTTTTTTTGCCATTTATGCATAACCTGCTACATATTTTTAGACTGAACCATCTTTGTCTTTGATATAATATTTTTTAGTAGCCATGCATGATACAGTCTAACACCAATTCTAAACATTTGAACTCCATTCTCAGCCAACAACATCTATTGTTTATTTTACAACATTTCTAAACAGGTCCCATTCCTGATAGACTCTTGGGACAAAACTAAAACAAAAACATTACCACAAATATTAGAAAAGAATTTCACAGAAAAGAATTTCTGTGAAAAACCATCTTGGTACTTCTAATCACTTGGGCCAAAGGCCTGATGGAACAAAACCATTTTAGCCTACTTATGAAAAGGCAGAAAGGTGTACCTCCAGAGGGAGAAAAAGGAATAATATGGAAAAGAAATCCTAGCTACCTTTGCACATTTGCCATCGCTTCCCCTTGCCTTTCTCTTCTCTTCTACTGTAGGGAGATGGTGGGAGCCAGCCTGTTGCTTAATTCCCCTTGCTGTGTTTAATGCATGCTTTTATTTTATTTTTGTCTACATGCTTCTGGATGCTTTCTTCAAGGTCATTTTGATAATTTCTCATGCTCTCATTCAGAAAGCTATTACAATTGGATGGAGTGGGGAGGAGAATGCATGCTAAGAACAGACCATTCTGATTTTTAGGGGTAGGTGACTTTGTCAACTAGAGACTGTCTCATCATAATTATTTTAAATATGTTTTGCTCTAATTCTATTTAGAGGAGATGGCATTGATATAAAAAGGACTTTTCTCACAGACCACTTTAATTTCTCCTCAGCAACAAGACTGGTCATTGTTGTTGCATTCACATATGAGAGCACAACATAGTTTCAGGAAATGTGATTTACTGATTGCTGTTATCTCTGTCTCTCTCTTAAGCTGTCTTTTTCTGTCTGTCTGTCTGTCTGTCTGTCTGTCTGTCTCTCTCTCTCTCTCTCTTCCCCTCCTCCCCCTCCCTCCCTCCCTCTCCTTTGTACTATTAGTGCTATGCTTGTGGTGAGGAAGTAGATTTATTATCGTGAGAGTGGACCACTACTGTTCTTGCAGGGGTGGAGTTATAATGGGAAAGAAGGGAAAGGTATATGAATACTGACTTCTGAATCTTTTGGAAGATTTATATTTCCATAATTAGGTGAATACAAAAGCATGCATTTTCCTTTCCCATCTCCATGCAGCGCTCTAAGGAACCAAATGAATCAAACAAATAAATGGAGCTACACATTACTGTATATGGGAGTGTAGTCATAGGAGACAGTAATCAGTTGCTCTGACAACTGCATCAGAGGTGGTATTCAGCAGGATCTGACCAGTTCAGGGGAACCGGTAGAAGAAATTTTGAGTAATTTGGAGAACCGGTAAATACCACCTCTGACTGGCCCTGCCCCCATCTATTCTCTGCCTCCAGAGTCCCAGCTGATTGGGAGGCAATGGGATTTTGCAGTAACCTTCCACTGCCATGCCTACCAAGCCACACCCACCTAGTCATTTCCACCAAGCCACACCCACAGACTCAGTAGTATATTTTTTTGAATCCCACCACTAAACTGCATGTGTATTAGGATGATGATGGAAGGGGGGGGGGGGAGAGACCCAGGTAAAGAAACCTAAATCTGTGGGGAGAGAGTGTTCAAAGAAGGAATTGAAGGAGAATTTTCTGACAGTGAGAACAATCAACCAATGGAACAGAAGTTGCATTCAGAAGTTGTGGGAGCTTTGCTGGCTGGAGAAGTCTGGGAGCTGAAGTCCTCCAGACTTAAAGTTGCAAAGGTTGGAGACCCCTGTTCTAAATGATGGAGCGTGTGAAGAATTTAGTGAAGGAAAGGAGGAGTCAGAAGTGACCCTATTAGGTCAGAAGTGACCCTATTAGGTCAGAAGTGTCAAACTGGTGGCCTGTGGGCCAGATGAGTCACATGCAGTCCACGCCCAACCCAGCTCCACAAATGGGAAAAATAACACGAAATGTCACATGACAGCAACGTGACACAAGTTTGACACCTGTGCATTAGGTGAAAAGAATTTATGTAAATCATTGTCTCTGATTGCATCAGCCCAGGCTCATTCTTCAAGCACCTTAGATGGTTCACATGAAAAGTATTTTGTTGGAATAAAATGGAAAATACCACTTCCACACTTTAGGAACACTTAAAGCTAATTTAAGGCTACTTCAGCAACAGGCAAGCAATTGATGCTGGGAGAACATGTTCTCCACCAACTGTCAGCGGGGCATCATTGAACTGCAGCAAACAGGATGAAAAGATAAGTTGCTCAGTTTCATATTTTCAAAAAAATCCCATAAACACTTGGGTGCACTTTTAATATATAAAGCAATTTTCCTATCTAAATTTTAAGACATACTTTTTCTCAACATTGGGCACACTTTTTACCTCTATACACATTTTTGTAGGACTTTTTTGAAGATGCAACTATATTACCACATTTTTGAGTGGGTGGAAGAAACACTGGATTTTAACACACATGTAAATTGTGTTCTACTTTAGGTTGGGAAAGTGCAAAGATGAGACAGTTGTAAATCACATATGTAAAAAATGGATTCAATTGATTTCCCATCCCTTTTCGTTAAAAGAGGCTGTATTCTAAGGGATTTTTTTAGTATTAAGTATAATGATAAAATAAGAACATTCTCTGGCTAGCTTCCTAATTTAACATAAAAGATATGAAATAAATTCCAATTTGTTTTTGGATAATCTTTATACATATTATTTATCCACCTCATAGTCTTAACTTCATAAATAAGAAGGTACATCAAATGCCTAAAAGAAATAATGAAACTATATTTATAAATACCATGCAAGGCCTTCTTGTAAAACAAAGAAGTTACTGACATAGCAGCCTTGATTCCTTTGTGAGATGATTTTGTGTAACAATGGTTTTATTTTTGGCAGAAGAAATCTGTCCAAGAAAATGCATCTTCATATCTCTGAGGTATATTTAGACCATTGCAAAAAGTCAAGAAGACAAGATAATTTCCCATTACTGGAACCTTTGACAAGATTAGATAAACATCTGTTAGGGATATGGTGAAGACTTAATGAATTGTGGCTCATTGCTTGAGGGAATTTGAAAAGAAGGTTGAACCACGCAGACGTCTCTGGGAGCAACTCCTATTGGGTTCAACAGGGCTTCATTCTAAGTAGATTTTCATGACACTATACCGTTGGGCTCACTTCCATCTACAGCAATTTATATCGCTAAGTGGTTGTGAAATATATAACTTGTTCTGCAGCTTAGAACATTCCAGCTGCAGATCTCATTCACTATAGGTTAAAAAAATCTCATTTGGAATTAATTACATCCTTTTTACTTCTAAAAATGAGGTGGAGAGGTGGAATCTGTTCTTGCCTCAAGGTGATACTCCTTCTGGGTTATAAGTGATTCAGAGAGACATCTGTTGGCAGTGGCTATTGGCCAACTCTCAATTTAATTGGAAAAGCATTTGTGCTCACCATATCTATGACATTCCCAATTAGCACATATTACATGACCACTTTAATGTTGGTGCTCCTAAGAAGCAGAATTTCAGCCAGATCCTTATTAGCTAAGAGAGAGTGAGAGGAAGAACAAGAATGTCATTTATGTCATTTATATTTATTTATTTATCTATTTATGTCATGTATGATAGGCTAGACTTGTTACGACTGCGGGAGTCCCCGCTCTCGCAGGTTTGGCCCTCCGTTCTAACGAGGGCCCACCTTGATGAAGGATTCATTAATCTGGAGAGGTGGAAAAAGCGTAGGCTTAGGGGTTTTTTAATTTTTAAATTAATGACTATTTTAGGGGGTACCAGGGAGGAGGGAGGGTGTAGTCAGGTTGAGGCGGGTGAGGGAAGAGAGGGCCAGGCCAGCGGGCGACGGAGGGAAGCGGAAGGTTCCGTTAGGAGGGGGGAGATTCAAGTCGTTCCGACAGAGGGCATTTCCATCCAGAAGGTCGTGGGGAGAGGCAGGTCCGAGGGGAGACAAGTGTCATCCTCCCGGTTGGGGGCACGAGGCCGTTGGCTACAGATGGTCAAGTGCCTCAACCCCTGCAGGCTAGGTGGCCAGGGTGTACAGAGCCAGGGCCTGCGGCTGATGTTCTGCAACGCCAGGTCCGTTGCCAACAAAGCCCCCCTCATTCACGACCTCGTGTCGGAGGGGGAGCCGGACCTGGTGGGAATTGCAGAGACCTGGTTGGGCCACGAGGGTGGACTCCCCCTCGTTGAAATGTGCCCGCCAGGTTACCACGCTTTTCATCAGCCTCGGGCCCTGGGTAGGGGTGGTGGGGTAGCGGTCATTGTAAAGGAAGGTCTTGAGCCGAGAGAGACCATTGTGCCACAGACTACCGGTTGTGAGTCCCTTTGTGTGAAGTGGGGCCTAGGGAGGCAGTTGGGCTTGCTGGTTGTATACCTGGCTCCCCGCTATGTAGCAGCAGCCCTGCCCGAGCTCCTCGAGGTGATCGCTACGGTGGCAGTGGAGACCCCCAGACTTTTAGTCATGGGGGACTTTAATCTGCCATCGGTGGGCGAATCATCCGAGGTAGCTCGGGAGTTCATGGCTTCCATGATGGCCATGGACCTGACCCAACTAATTCAAGGCCCCACTCACGAGGGTGGACATACACCGGATCTCATCTTCGTCTCAGGCCAATGGACGAGTGATCTGGGTATAGGGGACATAGTCATTACACCCTTGTCATGGACAGACCACTCACTTCTCCGGCTCGACTTTCCGACCGCTGCTCCCCTCCGCGGGGAGGCGGGACCTGAGTTACCAATCTGGTTCCGCCCCAGGCACCTGATGGACCCGGATGGGTTCCAAACGGCGCTTGGGCCAGTTCCTGTACCCCTGACCCGCGCCCCGATGGAGGACCTCGTGGCCGCATGGAATAGTGCGACCACGGGAGCCTTGGATCGGGTCGCGCCCTTGCGGCCTCTCTTGCGGCGGCGGAACACCCTGGCTCCTTGGTTTACCGAGGAGCTGGGGGTGATGAAACGCCGCAAGAGATGCCTAGAGAGTAGATGGAGGTCTTCTCGTTCTGAATCTGACCGGACACAGGTAAGAGCCCATTTACGGACTTACATTGTGGCGCTGAGAGTAGCCAAACGTCATCATTGCGCTACTCTCATAGCATCCGCAGAAAACCGCCCTGCCGCCCTGTTTAGGGTGACCCGCTCCCTCCTTCAACAGAGGGTGCGGGAAGCCCCGCTACAGGGTAGAGCAGAGGAATTTGTGACTTTTCTGCAGGAGAAAATCGCTCAGATACAGAACGAGTTACCCCCCATTCATGGCCCAGTGGGATGCCACGAGAGAGATCTTGTTTGGGAGGAATTTGACTCCGTCACTTCCGAGGATATGGACAGGTTACGTGGGCGACTGCGAGCCACCACATGTTTATTGGACCCGTGTCCCTCCTGGCTTGTACTGGCATCCTGGGAGGTGACACGAGGCTGGCTCCAGGAGGTGGCCAACGCTTCCTTGAGTGAGGGTGCCTTGCCTGCTCCCCTAAAAGAAGCGATGGTGAGGCCCCTCCTTAAGAAGCCCTCCTTGGATCCAGCTACTTTGAACAACTACCGTCCCGTCTCCAACCTTCCCTTTTTGGCGAAGGTTGTCGAGAGTGTGGTGGCACAACAGTTTCCCCGTCACCTGGAGGAAGTAGACTATCTAGATCCGTGCCAGTCCGGCTTCCGGCCCGGGCATAGCACCGAGACGGTATTGGTCGCGTTGGTTGATGATCTCTGGAGGGCCAGAGATGGGGGTTGTTCCTCCATCCTGGTCCTATTAGACCTCTCGGCGGCTTTCGATACCATCGACCATGGTATCCTATTGCATCGGCTGGGGGGGTTGGGGGTGGGAGGCACCATTTTACGGTGGTTCTCCTCCTACCTCTCTGGCCGATCGCAATTTGTGTTGACAGGGGGGCAGAGGTCGACCGCGAGACCCCTCACATGTGGGGTGCCTCAGGGGTCGGTCCTCTCGCCCCTCCTGTTCAACACATACATGAAGCCGCTGGGTGAGATCATCCGTGGTTTTGGGGTAGAATACCATCTGTACGCTGACGACATCCAGCTGTACATTTCTACCCCAAACCACCCCAACGATGCCGTAGCGGTGGTGTGCCAGTGCCTGGAAGCTGTACGGATCTGGATGGGAAGTAACGGACTCAAGCTCAACCCGACCAAGACCGAGTGGCTGTGGTTTCCGGCTGCCCGATTCAACCAGCTTACTCCATCGCTGGCCATAGGGGGCGAACATCTTGCCCCTGTGGATGGGGCGCGCAATTTGGGTGTCCTCCTGGATGCCCGGCTGTCCATGGAAGATCAAGTGACAGCCGTGGCCAGGAGGGCGTTTTACCAGGTTCGCCTGGTTCGCCAATTGCGCCCCCTATTGGATCGGGACGCCCTTCGCACAGTCACTCATGCTCTCGTGACATCCCGACTGGACTATTGTAACTCTCTCTACATGGGGCTGCCCCTGAGGTGCACCCGGAGGCTTCAGCTAGTCCAGAATGCAGCCGCGCGAGCAATTATGGGGACCGCAAGGTCTACCCATGTAACACCGCTCTTGCGCGAGCTGCACTGGCTGCCTGTCGTCTTCCGGGTGCGCTTCAAGGTGCTAATCATCATCTTTAAAGCGCTCCATGGCTCGGGACCTAGCTATCTGCAGGATCGGATCCTGCCTCATACATCCTCACGGCCGATTCGCTCCCACAGAGAGGGGCTTCTCCGGGTGCCGTCCACTAGACTGTGTCAGCGGGCGACACCCAGGGGAAGGGCGCTCTCTGTGGCGGGCCCGGCCCTCTGGAACGACCTTCCCCCCGACATCAGGACAACTACGGACCTCCGCTCCTTCCGTCTTAAATTAAAAACTTACTTTTTCCGTCTGGCCGGCCTGGAATAGCCTCCTTGCCTTGGGATTTTATAGAATAGGTTTTTAGTTTAATCGGGATTTTAGCACAGGGTTTATTTAATTGGTTCTTAAATTTTGTTGGTATATTTATTGTTGTTTGTTATTTATTGCTTTTATGCTACCTGTGCACCGCCCCGAGTCCCCATGGGGAGAGGGGGCGGTCTAGAAATAATAAATTTCAATTTCAATTTCAATTTCAAAGAAGAAAACAAACCCATGGCCTTATACTTGACTTGTTTTTCACCTTCAAAGAGTTTTATTTGTAAGCGTCAAAGCATAACCACATTTAGAAGTTGGGGGGCATGATTAGTTAATAAAATTTATATAGTTTTATTTTGATTGCAAGGATGCTAAACCCCAAGGACTAGCAGGTACCGATTCAATAGTTTGTATTCTTCCAAGGAGCCATCTGCAGGTGTTTTTCAGGGAGGAAAAAAAGCACGCAGTATACCATGTGTTTGCCCTTTAGGCTCACATCTGTCTCATTTGCCAGCATGTTCCAAACAATCTCATTATAATTTACCCAGTTGTCTCATCCTCTAATAATGCCTTGAGAGATTCCTGCAAATCCTAAATATACAATACAGGATGCAGAGGAATTTATCTTGAGGTTTGCTGGGGGGGGAAATATAATAAGAGTCAGTGAGGTTGATTTATTTCTCAGAACCACGGTTTTTCTTCTTCTGCACATTCATAAGCTCAGTGACATGCCGAAAATCAAAAGTTTCAGGGCATAGCTGATCAAAATACATTTAGATTTTACCTGGTACCAAGGCGGGGAAAGATGGTATACAATGGATATTCATCATCTTTCTTACTGAAATTAATAATCAATGTACCAGTATTTTAATTTATTTTTCCATAGTGTTTTTCATCTCCCTTGGAGATTTCAATAGATTCTGCCCCACAAGCATTGAATGTAAAAGGTATAACTATGTGAAAGATTTGGAAGGGAAGCATGGGACGAGGAATTTTAGGGAGCTGACACCCTCGAAGCTCAGATGTGACAGCTGTTGGAAGTGTTTCAAAGGGAATCCCTCTTCATTAATTCGCTGTATAACTCTGGCTGGAAATTCAGTTCTGTACTTTTGAAGATTATGCTTTCACCCCATACTACCCTTAAAGATAACTTCTGAGATTTATGTTCCCCTTGCTTTACCAGTACTTTGGGCTTCACAAAATAAACTCTTATCATTATTTTCAAGGAAAGTTAAAGGACACCATTTTATTTGCTATAGTTTAGGTTCTCTTTCATCCAACAAGGACCTAAGCGGCTTCCCAAAACAGATTAAAATAACAGTAATAAACAATAACAAAGCAACAGCACCCCGAGACTTCAAACAGCAACAGCATCTAAGTCCTCCTGGTGAAAAATCAGTTTGCAAGACTTTTTAGAAAAGCCCTGTTTTAATAGCTTTCTGAAAAATCAGTAGGGTAAAAGGAGAAATGTTCCTCCAGCGAAGGGGGAGTCACCACAGAGATGGATGCTAACTATTATGTATTGAATATATATAGTTACGGTTGCTAAAGTGAAACTAACCTTTAGATCAGGAGTCCCCAACCTTGGCAACTTTAAGACTTGTGGACTCCAATTCCCAGAATTCCTCAGCCAGCTTTGCTAACTGTTAACTCCAACTCTTTTGAAGGGAAACCTATAACATTCATATTTGGGCAGGCTTTTTCAAGTATTGTAATTGGTGGAGACCCTGTGGGCCCAGGACAGGGGTGAAATTCAGCAGGTTTTCTGGACAACCGGTAGTGGAAATTTTGAGTAGTTCAGAGAACAGGCAAATCTGGCTGGTCCCAGAGTGAGGTGGGAATGGAGGTTTTGCAGTATCCTTCCCCTGCCATGCCCACCAAGCCATGCCCACAGAACTGGAGGTAAAAAAATTGAATTTTTCCACTTGCCCAAAGTATAAATTACAGGCATTTGCCTGCTGTTCCTCAGTTCAGTTTTGAGTCAATAAAAACTGTGGTAACTATGATGGTCTGGTTCTTGCCTACTAAAAGCCACTATACAATACTAACAGGATTCACTTTCCTATTTACACAGCAAGTCTATTTCCTTTGACAATCTTTTTTCTAGGTTGCTAAATTTTGTCCTCCTCCTGACAAAATATTGCTGTTTATCCATCCCTAAAAGTGTGGAAAAAATCCAAGAAAACTGGATGGAAAAATAATTCATGATACCAAATCAGTTGTCAACAATGAAAGAAATTTGGTATTGGTGATGTAGGTGGAAGAGACACAGGCCAGCATTGCTACATCCTGGTATTATAAACATTGACTTCCAAAAGATAGATAGATAGATAGATAGATAGATAGATAGATAGATAGATAGATAGATAGATAGATAGATAGATAGATAGATAGATAGATAACATATAGTATGAGATGCAAGATGCTTCTGGGAGAAATCATCTTGTGGAAAATAAGGAAGCTGTCCAAGAACAGCAGAGGTAGATGAGAAATGTAGTTTGTCCACCACAGCCATTGCTTAGATATAATTCGTTTTCATTGTTCAGTCTGAGTTTTAAAAAAAAAACTTCAGAAGACTCACCTTACTTCTAACTTCAAAGAATATGACTTTTAAGGTTTTTTTTAATCTTCTAAAATCAAAAGACTATCCAATTAATCTTAATTAAAATTAAAAGAAAAGCCACTTTAACATTTCTGCTCCATGGGAGTCTAATGAGGCCTGTTGATTCCTGTAGTTTTAGCACAGTTGGAAGGATTTGGAGATAATTTACTTCATTAATATTCATTGAATGCAGATCATCAAAATTATTCTATAATAGTAGAGCTGAAATACGTCAAAAAGAAAGTTTTATGTTTGATAGACAAACTAAGTAGATATTGTGACAGATGGCAGGGGTATATAAGCAGGTTAAGTATGCTACATTTTCTGGAATATCTCAAAAGTACAATCTATGATAATTATCAGATGGGGACTATGACTGAATCTACTAAACTAGTTGTCCACTTCCAAATTTAGTTTGGTTGCCAAAAGATCATTTGGCAATTGTCTTTACCTTACTTGGGTATTAAAGTTATATCCACTAAACTGGATACTGTGTCCTATTGAACACAAAGACTGTGTAGGAGATTACTAGGCTGAGCCCAAGGGTGAGTCAAACACATCCCATCATAAGTTACAAGTCTCTGTGTGGCCACAAGAGACCTAAGTCCAGCCCACCTTGAATGCCTCTCTTATCTCCCATTTATTTTCCTTAACTTCTATTTGGTCAGATTCTTGTACAGAGCTTAAGCTCTGTACAAGCATCCTTCTACTCATTTGAACAATCTGAATCTCTTGATTTCCCTGCTGCTTGACAGGCTGATCCATATATCTTGTTAAGCTGTACCATAAAACCCTATTTTATTAAGCAAAGTTATTTATAAATATATTTATATATTTATATTTCTTAACTGCCCATCTCCTTAGAGAGGTGCTCAGGGCAGTATGTAATATAATCGATAAAATTAACATTGAAATTAGAATAATTTAAGATTAAAATGTTTAAAATTATAAAATAACATTATAACATTTCAAGAGTGAAAAATTCCAAGATGGGAAAAGGGTTCTTAGCAGGTCCTTTCCAAATCCAGTCCAAATCAGACTACCCATACCTGGACCCTGTCAATGTAAATATTCAAGTAGATCTAATGATCCTACAATTCTAAATCCAATTTAGAGAGAACCATTTTGGTCTAGTTATGAAGACACCAAGCTAGAAGTCAGCTAGGTGACTTTGGGCCAGTCACTCTCTCTCAGCCCAACTCCCCTCACAGGATTGATGTTATGGATAAAACAGGGGGAGTGCGTATTGTGTGTGTTAGCCTCTTTGAGTTATTTATAAAGTAATAGAAATAGGCTATAAATCATTCAATTATTCTATATGTGCAGCTCTCGTGTGTATCGGTAAGGCTGGCAGCAACCACTTTTTTTTTTTTTTTTAGTAACAGCTGATTTTTCATCTGAAGACAAATTATCAGTGTTTAAAATTAAATTTATGAACAACAAATTGTAAAGAATTTATGATTTCAAACCATATTTAACTTGGACACATTTCTCCCTTTTGGATTTAGTGATAACCATAATTAATGGAAAGCAAAAATTGCCTTAGGAGGACATTGAAAGGCAAATGGTAAAATAAAGTGGGATTTGTTTATATAAACAGAACACATTTCCAAATGTCTTCATTACTGGCAAGGATTTTACAGTAGTTTTTAAAGGGTTGACTGCAAGAAAAAGTATTTTTGACAATTCATCTTTCCCATTTAATACTTATGTCTTAAACTGTAGGTGTTGAATTAGAGACATATGAAGAATCCAACACTCCAGTCAAAAGAATAAAAAGAACATCATAATGATGTTATATGTGATCCACTCCTTTCATGCACGCATGCAACAACACAATGCACCTACAAAGGGAGCTGAGCCAGGGCTTCAAGACCCTCCAAAAGGCCAAAAGGTAGGGGTCATCCTAATCTGAGGAGGATATTTCAGAGAGCAGGTGCTACAGCAGGATCATCTCCTGGACCCTAATATTATGATATTGATATTATGATATTACTTGGCTGACAAGATCTAGAGCATTCCCATCAACCACACAGGATTGGGCAAGAAGAAACAAATGCAAAATGGCAGTCCCTCAGGTAACCTGGTTCCAAGCCATAAAGGTTTTAAAGGTGAAAACCAGCATCTTAAATTGTACCTGAATATCCACTGGCACCCTATGCAGCCCATGAAGCAGAGATGTTACATGTGCTGAATAATGGACATTTTAAAACCTGTTCAACTCCATTCCACACCAGCTGAAGCCTCCTGCTCTAGGAATGATCACAATTGGTGTACAACCTGAAGTATGCAAATGTCCTCTTAACTATGATTGCTCTTCCAGCAAATGTTATGGGTTCAAGAGGATCCTCAGATTGTACACTGGGTCTATCTGTAGAAGTGGTTTATGGTTTATGGTTTATTTAATTTATATAGTACTACTGTATCCAGGACCAAAGTTAGAAAAAACCTATTATTGAAGGCCCAAGCACCCAAAGCTACACTATCTTGCTTGGGTTAAGCTGAAGACTCTTCAACTTCCAGTCACTGAGATAGAGCATCCACAACATCTTTGAAACAGGCAGGGTGGAGATGTAAAGTATTATACTGATAATACCTCACCCCAACTGTCAGATCCCCTCACTCAGATGCCTCATATAGAGTTAAATAAGAGAGAGAAAGAACTGGGCCCGGCAGCACCCCACAAAGTAGGGCCCATTGATTGGACCTCTTTCATCCTATCAACACTGATTTGAACCAATCATGAAGGAAAACCAGAACAACACAATGCCACTCATCCCCAACTCCAAAAGTCAGTTCAGAAAGGTGCCTTGGTTGATGGTATTGAAGGCCATTGAGAGATCAAAAAGAACAAGGATGGACGCACAATCCCCATCTTCCTCCTGCAGAGGTCATCCAACAGCACAATCAATATTGTCTCAATCCCACATTCTGGCCTAATTTTTTTTAAGTTCCTTAGACATTTTATGTACTTTAGAAATTAGTTTTCTAGGGAAAAAAACAATATAAAAAATTGAATGGCATGCATTTTTTTCAAAAAATGTTCTTGATTACCCTGTGTTGGATGGAGCTGATGCCACTATCAATCAAGCATCTTTTTTGTTTCAGCTCATTAATATTTTTAGTAAGTATTTTAAGATTTTATTAGGAAGCATCTGCCTGTCTGACAAACAGGTTGTGATAGATGAAGACATATGGCAATTACCACAAAAACCTCAGACTGAGGTTTATAATAATTCTTCAGAATGTACATGTCATTGAACATATCGCAACCTACATTGTGCTTTAAAAGTTGCCTTAAAGTAAAAGACGTTACAGAAATGTAACTGTAAAAATGTAATCCAGAATATTAATGGACAGACACTTGTCAGAAATGGTATTTCTGCTTGAGCAGTGGGTTGAACTATATGACCTCTAAGGTCCCTTCCAGCACTATTTGTTTAATAAAAATGGAGCCTAGGGATAAAATGTAACAGAAAATGCAACACTGAAGACAAATGGTGGGTCACAATCTACTCAGTGTTAAGTAGGAATAGAATCCCCTGCACTTACTGTAAATCAAAATTGTACAAACTTTTATTTACATTTTTTTTCAATATGCTTAATTTGGTGAAAGTCTTCACCAAATTAGGGGGCTCCAGTGCTAGCCTTGAGGGTGGAATATAACATTCTTTGAGAAAGCTGGAAGTTTGAAATCCATTGCCACATGTTTGTTGTTGTTACTTTCTAGCCCCAAGGTCATTGCCACCCTCTTTTGTCACTGAATTAAAAAGCCAAAAAGGAAAGAAGCTTGGGTTGTAAACACAGCTGTGCGGCAGGTGGAGTTATAATTGAAGTCATGTTCATTGTAGCAAAACCCCAGTTAATCCGTAGCTTGTTGTGACTCTGCAATCTTTCCTATAAAACCTGTCTCCTAAACTTACTGCGGTAGCATAGCTTTACCCAACAATGGGGAAGTCGTTTTCCAGGGATTTTCATTGGAAAAGACAACAGAAAACTGTCATAATGAACTCAGGATCAAGGTGCGTGCACTGCAAGGAGATCTGAGAATATGGGCATAATGGAAGGTGGTTAGTATGCTCTACTATCGTCTCTTATAAGAGTGCTAATCCTTTGTTTGGGCTTCCTGCCTAAGCAGAGCCAATCTGAGGAGGCAAACAAAGATTTCATCTTTATGTCAACAAGCACATATGATTCCCCTGATGTTATCTTCAAATACTGTCATGTGCTCCTGCTTTGAATTTCCAACCAAGCTTTTCCTCTGTGACAATGCCAATAATTGTTCAGATAGCTGCTCTGAAGATGATGCCAAGAGAAGAGCAGATAGAATAATAATTGAAAACTCATAATGGGCAAGTAGTACTTATAGTAGCAGCAATAGAAACATGGTCCAGAGGTGGGTTGCTCCCAGTTCGGCCTGGTTCAGGCCAACCATTTACAGTGAACTGTGCATGTGCAAGCAACATTGCAATGCTCTCTACATGGGGCTTCCCTTGAAGTGCACCCGAAGACTACAGTTAGTCCAGAACGCGGCCGCGCGGATAATTACGGGAGCGCCTAAACACTCCCATATAACACCTGTCCTACGCGAGCTCCACTGGCTTCCTGTGGTCTTTCGGGTGCGCTTCAAGGTCCTAACGACCATCTTCAAAACGCTCCATGGCTCGGGACCTAGCTATCTGCAAGACCGTCTCCTGCCCCATACATCCCTGGGACCGACACGCTCCCACAGGGAGGGCCTCCTCAGGGTGCCGTCGGTCGGGCAATGTCGACTGGCGGCGCCCAGGGGGAGGGCCTTCTCTGTGGCAGGGCCGGCCCTTTGGAACGACCTGCCCCCTGAAATCCGCACCATTCCTGACCTCCGCCTCTTCCGCAAATGTCTTAAGACTCACTTCTTTCAATTAGCCGGCCTTGCGTAACCCCAGCACCGCCAATTATAAACGAGGGTTTTAAAAACGGTTACAACACAGGCATCTAATATCTATGTATTTGTATTTTGTATTTATTGATTTAATTCTATGTTCGCCGCCCCGAGTCCCTTGTTGTGAGATGGGAGCGGGTTATAAATATGAAAAATAAATAAATAAATAAACATGTGCAAAGCACACGCATGAGAGAACCTGTACCAGTTTGTGTAGGAGCCCACGCCTGACATGGTCATAATACATCTTTTATAAGAAAAATAGAAATATAAACCACTACCTATCCTTAACAAAGATAAATGGAATAAATAAATTAAAAACTCAACAAATTTCAAGGAGCTTGAAAGTTGGAAGGGTTTATCCTAAAAAACGTAAGCTATTAAAACAAGTCTGGGGACTCTTAAAAGAGTATGCATTTATTTTTTAGAGTCATTCTGATGATTAACCAAATACAGGAAACAATAATGTAAGGACATGTGAAACATTGTGCATCAGTCAGGTGTTTGTTTGTTTAAAAAAACATTTTATATGACCACTCACTTTATCAATGGAGATTCTCAGTCATCCAAGTCATGGTTGGCCCAAAGGTGCTTTTTCAAGAGGCAACTAGACTTTCTTTGTTGTTATTTTTTTCCTTGAGACATTTAGCTTCTCAGTTCTTGGGGAGAATTGAAGAAGTTTCTTGGATAAGAAGCAAAACTTTTAAAAAAAAACAAAGTCCAGTTGCCTCTTGAAAAAGCACTTTTGGGACAATCACCCATTTTCTAACCAACTCCGAAGGATTCCCAATCAAAAGTTAAAACAACATATAAACACACATTCAAACTGTAACACTTAAAAAACCTGGTCCCAAGTCAATTTTCTAATATGTGGTTGTTTAATCTTATGCCAGTGCACTTATTCCACACTTGGAATACTGCATACAGTTTTGGTCGCCACGATGTAGAAAAGACGTGGAGACTCTGGAAAGAGTGCAGAGAAGAGCAACCAAGATGATTAGGGGACTGGAGACTAAAACATATGAAGAACGGTTGCAGGAGCTGGGTATGTCTAGTTTGATGAAGAGAAGGACCAGGGGAGACATGATAGCAGTGTTCCGATATCTCAGAGGGTGCCACAAAGAAGAGGGAGTCAAACTATTCTCCAAGGCACCTGGGGGCAGGACAAGAAGCAATGGGTGGAAACTAATCAAGGAGAGAAGCAACTTAGAACTAAGGAGAAATTTCCTGACAGTTAGAACAATTAACCTCTGGAACAGCTTGCCTCCAGAAGTTGTGAATGCCCCAACCCTGGAAGTCTTTAAAAAGATGTTAGATAGCCATTTGTCTGAAATGGTATAAGGTTCCTGCCCACGCAGGACTAGAAGACCTACAAGATCCCTTCCAACTCTGCTATTGTATTGTATTGTAAAGGAAAAGCAAGATTTTCAAAGCTTTATGGAAGGCCAGGAAGGTAGAGGCCTGCTGAACCTCAGGGGGCAAAAAGTTCCATAGAGGTAGGGGCTGACACAAAAAAGGCATGGTTCCTAGCTCTGATCAAATGGCAATATTTAGGGGAAGAGACTAGAAATGTGCCCATCCTATCAGACCTGGTAGGAAAGCTACTGTAGGTCATCTTAGAGGCAGAATGGGACATTTAGACACTGACCTTAGGGAAAGGTGGCCCTGAAGATAGCCTGGCCTTGTGCCATATAGGGCTTTAAAACTGATGAAAAGCACCTGGAATTGCATCTGAAAAAACCTGAAAGCTAGCATAACAAAAGTGGTACACGAGCAAACCTAATGGCCCCCTTTGGCACTATGGAAGTAATGTACTTATTTTAATGCTTTAGTTCCAAGTGCTGGGAGGGAGCTCTCTGTTCTCGTTTCTCCTTGCTGAGAAACGTTGTGCCTTCTACAGATGCCCAGACAAATATTTTCTTCAGTGATGCAATGTAGCCACCCCAAGAGTCTTCTCTCAATTAGATCAAAGCATGCCTTCAAAATTTTGCAGTCGTATACCTGGTAACTTAGCCTTTATACTTTGTTGTTGTTACTAGTTGCAAAGTCATGTGCAACCCATTGCAACCCCATGGACAATGTTCCTCCAGGCCTTCCTGTCCTCTAGCATCCTCTGGAGTCCATTTAAGCGTATGCCTACTGCTTCAGTGACTCCACCCAGCCACCTCATTCTCTGTAGTCTTTATTCTTTAGAGATGTAGAACTTTTTAAGAACAGTTTAGGAACATATTGTCATGGAGACAATCTATCTACATGGTTGCTAGGAGCCAAGAACAACTTGATGGCACATAATCAATTAGTCAATTAACATACCAAAGTAACAACCAAGGACACGCTGAAGGCCATGGAGTAATTTCAAATCCTAACCATCTTTCAGCCTATCCTGCCTTACAGTGCAAAAGGACAAAAGAAATAGAAAGAAATGCATACAATGCCTTTCCCTTAGCAATTTATTTTTAAAGTATCAAATTCATTTTAACATTTCTATGCTTATTTCATCTCTACTTCTGAAAGAGATTTCCTCATTATCCAGCATGAACAACAACCAGGTTTCTCAGAATCAGCTGCAAATATTAAAGCCTATTTTATTATATATAAAGTGTTCTTTCTTTTGTCAAAGTACCTGGTGTGCCCAAATAGGTGAGGGAGCATACTGCTTCCTTTTTGCCTTACAGCCCCATTCCAGGAGCCTTCCAGGCAGACAAACCATTTTGTGTTGCAGTATGTTCCCTCCCATATTTGGGCATACCAGGTGCTTTGACAAAAGAAAAACACTTAATCATTCCCCTGGCTCAACTGATAAGGGAGGAAAGCTTGTGGCTTAGAGCAGGGGCCCCAACCCCCGGGCCGCGGACCGGTGCCGGTCCGTGGCTGGGTAGGAACCGGGCCGCAGGGCCGCAGAGGAGGAGGAGGGAGGAGGGGGCAGCCCTCTGGGCAGAGCACGCGGGAGAGCGCAGGCGGGGCTGTTCGCGCGGTTGGAGTGCGCCTCTTCCTCCACCCTTGTCGACGGTGGGACTCCTGGGCGCTGCCGCAGCAACCCTCCCTACCAGCCGCAGATTCCCTTCCTCCCTGCCCCCCCAGAGCTTCCCCAACCGGCATGCCGCCCACTCGTCTTCTTCCTCCCCCCCATGGAGCCTTCTCAGCTCCTGGAAGGAGCCTGACCGAGTGCATGAGCGACCAAGCGCGGCGGCCGCCGCCCGGGTGGCGCAGGCTAAGGCGACTGAGCGAGTCGAGCCGGGCTGAGGAGACTCTGCGGTGGGGGGGGCACGGGATGGGATGACGACAGACCGACAGAGAGAGGCATAGACACAGAGAGAGACAGGGTGGGAGGGAATCAGAGAGAGTGACACACACACACACACACACACACACACACACAGAGAGACAGAGAGAGGGAGGGAGAGAAAGATAGACAGAGACACAAAATGAGTGATTAAGTGCCTGAATCCGAGACAGACAGACAGACACACACACACACACAGAGTGACAGAGATGGGCAGACAAAGGAGAGAGAGACAGAAAGAAAAAGAGAGAAAGAGAAAGAAAGAAAATGAAAGTGGGAGAGAGAGAGAAACTAAGAGAGAGAGAAAGAAAGACAGACAGAAAAAGAGAAAGAAAGAGACAAAGGAAAGAAAGAGAGAAAAAAGAAAGAGAGAAAGAGAGGGAAAGAAAGAAAGAAAAACAGACAGAAAGAGAAAGAAAGAGAAAGAAATAAAGAGAGAGAAAGAGGGAAAGAAAGAAAAAATGAGAGAGAGAGAGAGAAAGAGGGAAAGAAAGAGAAAGAAAGAAAGAAAGAGAGAGGAGAGAGAGAGAAAGAGGGAAAGAAAGAGAAAGAAAGAAAGAAAGAGAGAGGAGAGAGAGAGAAAGAGAAAGAAAGAGAGAAAGAGAAAGAAAGAAAGAGAGAGAGAGAAAGAGGGAAGGAAAGAAAGAGACAGAGAGAGAAAGAGAGAGAGAGAAAGAAAGACAGAAGGAAAGAAAAAGAAAGAGAGAGAGAGAAAGAGAGAGAGAGAGAGAGAACTTGTGACCACAATTGAGCCCAAAAGTTTGGTTGCTAACCAAGACCATTGTTAAGTGAGTTTCACATTTTCCAAATTGGCCATGCCCACCCAATCACATGACTGCTGAGCCACTCAGCCGGTCCGCAGAGTTTTCTTTAAAATGAAACCGGTCCCTGGTGCAAAAAAGGTTGGGGTTAGAGGTTAATATAACTGCCTAATATGTAAAAACAGCCCAAGTTCAAATCCCAGCAAGGGGTATGGCTAGCTGATGAGACCTAAATAGCTTGAAATGGATATATACTAGTCTCCATTTATTTATCAGCAAAAATGCAATGTGTACAGAGATGTGTGTGTGTGTGTGTGGAAATCCTATCCATCTACTCCACAAAACAGAAGGTAAAGCACCTCCCCTTTTCTCCGTGTGTAGGCTGAAGCCCAGAGTTGACACTGCAAAGTCTAATTTTCAATGTTTTATTTGGGGGGGGGGGATCTGGAAAAGTGGTAGAAGTAGGAATTACGTATGCTTAGGTCCAGAGGTGGTATGCTAGCAGTTCAGACTGGTTCGCCTGAACCGGTAGCCAAAATCTTGGGTAGCCCCACCCACCCATCCCAGCTCTATGGCATCCCATTTAGGCCCTTTTTTCACCAAAAGCACATGTGCGCAACACGTGCACTCACATTTGTGAACCAGTAGGGAAGGTATATGTATACCACCGCTGCTTAGGTCCAGACATTGTCTGTTGTATTATGGAGTGCATTCCACCAACAGGGACATCTTTTCAATGGCTGTTTCAAGACTTCAAACTCCTTTCAAAAATGGTTAAATATGTCTTTTAGAAGATGCTGTGAAGTTTTCATTCTAGGAAAGCCTTTGGATATGATGGGTTTGTTTTATTGGATTAACTAAACATTCAAATGTAATTTCATTACCTCTATGCTCCATGTTATCTTTGGCTCATTTTTCTCTGTGTGTTTTAAAACATGAGTTTTAATCTTGTTAGATTATGATTTTATCTCTGATGCTTGTCACAGTGGGCTTATCTAAAGAAAGGCAGAATATAAATATTTGCCATGACTAACTACATCCCCTGTGAGCAAGATGAACTCTTTTCCAAAATAGTCAATTATACAATCCTTGTTTAATAGTGCAATGATGTTTTTTTTCCTCCTCTGTAATTAGTATTTGGCTATTCAGCCCAATGCCGTTTTTTCTCATTTGCAAAGATTTCTCAGATTTTTTTTCCATTGATGATATGATACGATATGATAATAACAAATTGTGAAAGCAAGATCCTCTAACACAGGCCTGGCAACTGGCGACTCATGGGGCCAGATACATCACAGGCAGGCCACACCCATCACAGCTCTGCAAAGGCAAAAAATGTCCTGTAAGGCAATCGAGTTTGACACCTGCGTTCTAACACATTTGGTTGCATCACTCACAGACTTTTAAAATCCTTTTTTTATTCTATGTATTGGACAACATATACACTCCTACAATTCTCTGGCTTCTTCTCTAATCTTTATGTTTTCCTTAAGTACTAGTAGAATCAATTTTGTTGTTGGGGAAGTTAGTGTTTGTTAGTTATCATCTTTGTCAGACTCCAGAATTTCATAGTTGATTTTCTTGTAATCAGCACATTTGAAATGATTTGACAACTGTAAAACTCTTCAAACTGAGCAACTCTCACTGCACCATAGCATCCATTTATCTATCTATCTATCTATCTATCTATCTATCTATCTATCTATCTATCTATCTATCTATCTATCTATCTATCTATCTATCTCTACCTACCTACCTACCTACCTACCTACCTACCTACCTACATCGACACTCTAAATCTCAGTACAATATTTTTTTCAAAAATATTGGAATACAAGAAATGCCAAATTTGATCTGGGAATAGAAAGGAAATTGCTGCTGGGGAAGACCGGTAGACATTAGTGTCAAAGAAGTGCATTCAGGAGTACTTGAGGACACCCATGTGTGTAAAATTCTGGAAAGCCAAAGGAAATTTATGGTGACTACTGAAGAGAAAATAGTAATAATCAGAGAGAAAGTAAAAACAATAACAAAGTGGATGGGCAATGGGGATAGACTGAGAGATGTTACCATCAAGAAAAGAATTTTTCAAGGAGCCTCACTATCACCACCAGAGTTTGTCATTACATTGATTTTTCTGTCAACAATACTGAATAACTCATGCCATGGCTGTCAAACATCAAAAACATCCATCAGGCTAGCCAATCTTCTGGACCTGGGTGATCTGAGGCTATAGGGAAAAACACCATTAGAAATACAATTGTTGCTCAGCATTGTCCAAATATAGAGTCAAGATATTGCAATGGAATTTGGACTTAACAAATGTGATGCTTTTACCATCAATGGGGGGGAAAAGTGAAAACTGAAGGATTCAAGATAGCTTATAGAAATAACATCAAGAGTCTGGATGAAGAAACTCACTACAAAAACCTTGCCATATTTTAGGCTGACAACATCAAGCATACTGAAGTCAAGAAAAAGATTAGTAGTGAATACATTATGAGAGTGAAGATAACCTTAAAGTCCAAACTCAGTGGAGGAAATACCATCCGGGTAGTTAACATATAATTCTAGTTATTAGCTACGTTATTGGAATTACTGGATTGGATTCAAGCGAAGTAAAACTTCTAGATGGGAAGATAAGAAAAATAATGTCAATGAACCATGTCCTTCATCCATGCAGCAACACTGATAGACTCCACTTATCCAGAATCATATGTAGGCATGCATGTTGCAAGTACATTAGACAGATGAAAAAGAAAAATGGACATTGGAAAAGTAACCGAAGGAAAGTGAAGAAGATGCATTGAAGCTAGTACAAGATGAAGGCTTCCTGGATACTGAAGAAACAGAATGAATTTGCAAGAAAATGAAGAATAGAAAAGAGACCTGTATTATATGGCCAACACACACACACACCATACATACATACATACATACATACATACATACATACATACATACATACATACATTTATTTATTTTTATTTTTATTTTATTAAATTTATACCCCGCCCTTCTCCTTGTTAGGACCCAGGGCGGCGCACAGGCATTATATAAAACCATAAATACAATATACATCAATTAAAAATATATTAAATTAATTCACCCGTGCTAAAACCCTTTATTAAGACCATAACCAAATTATAATTTATATTTAAAAGTCAGACGCGGGGGGCTATCCTAGGCCGGCTTGTTGGAATAAGTACATCTTAAGACGTTGGCGGAAGAGGCGGAGGTCCGAGGTAGTGCGAAGGTCGGGGGGTAGGTCGTTCCAGAGGGCCGGGCCCGCCACAGAGAAGGCTCTTCCCCTGGGTGTTGCCAGCCGGCATTGCCCGGGCGACGGCACCCGGAGTAGGCCCGCTCTGTGGGAGCGGACCGGACGAAGGGATGTATGGGGCAGGAGGCGGTCTTGTATATAGCTAGGCCCCGAGCCATGGAGCGATTTAAAGATGGTGGTCAACACCTTGAAGCGCACTCGAAAGACCACAGGCAGCCAGTGCAGCTCGCGCAGGAGAGGTGTTACGTGGGCTTGCCTAGAGGCACCCATAACCACCCGCGCGGCCGCATTCTGCACTAACTGCAGTTTTCGAGTGCACCTCAAGGGGAGCCCCATGTAGAGAGCGTTACAGTAATCCAGCCGAGATGTCACGAGCGCTTGAGTGACTGTGCGAAGGGCCCCCCAGTCTAGTAAGGGGCGCAACTGGCGTATCAGGCGAACCTGATAGAACGCCCCCCTGGCCACGGCCGCCACATGGTCCTCCATGGACAGCCGGGAATCCAGAAGGACGCCCAAGTTGCGCGCCCTCTCCACGGGGGCAAGATGTTCGCCCCCAATGGCCAGTGTTGGATTTATCTGGCTAAACCGGGGTGCTGGAAACCACAGCCACTCGGTCTTGGACGGGTTGAGTTTGAGTTTGTTACTACCCATCCAGATTCGTACGGCCTCCAGACACCGGGACAGCACGTCGACGGCATCGTTGGGGTGGTTTGGGGTGGATATGTACAGCTGAGTATCATCAGCGTACAGATGGTACTCCACCCCAAAACCACGGATGATCTCGCCCAGTGGCTTCATGTAGGTGTTGAACAGAAGTGGCGAGAGGACCGACCCCTGAGGAACCCCACATGTGAGGGGCCTCGGGGCCGACCTCTGCCCTCCTGCCAACACCCATTGCGACCGACCAGAGAGGTAGGATGAGAACCACCGTAAAACGGTGCCTCTCAGCCCCAACCCCCCCAATCGGTGCAATAAGATACCATGGTCGATGGTATCGAAAGCCGCTGAGAGGTCTAACAGGACCAGGATAGAGGAGCAACCTCTATCCCGAGCCCTCCAGAGATCATCCACCAACGCGACCAATGCCGTCTCGGTACTGTGACCGGGCCGGAAGCCGGACTGGCGCGGGTCTAGATAATCAACTTCCTCCAGATGTCGAGGGAACTGTTGAGCCACCACACTCTCAACAACCTTCACTAAAAAGTGAAGGTTGGAGACGGGACGATAGTTCTCTAATAAAGCCGGGTCCAGGGATGGCTTCTTGAGGAGGGGCCTCACCACCGCCTCTTTCAAGACGGTAGGCAAGAACCCCTCACTCAGAGATGAATTCACAATACCCTGGAGCCAGCCTCGTGTCACCTCCCAGGATGCCAGTACAAGCCAGGAGGGGCACGGGTCCAATAAACATGTGGTGGCTCTAAGGTTCCTCCGCAACCTGTCCATATCCTCGGTAGTAACAAAGTCGAACTCCTCCCAAGGCGTTATCTCAAGACCAGCACCGGGCATCTCGACCGGGCCACTAGTGGAGGGCAGCTCCTTCCGAATCTGAGTGATTTTGTCCTGCAGGAAAACTCCAAATTCCTCTGCTCGACCCTGCAAAGGGGCTTCCCGCGGCCTCAGAGGAAGGAGGGAGCGGGTCACCCCAAACAGGGCGGCAGGGCGGTTTTCCGCGGACGCGATAAGGGTGGCACAATACTCACGTTTGGCCACTCTTAGCGCCACTAAGTAAGTCCTAATATGGTCTCTCACTAGTGTTCGGTCAGCTTCAGATCGAGAAGATCTCCACCTACTCTCTAGGCGTCTCTTGCGGCGTTTCATCTCCCGAAGCTCCTTGGTAAACCAAGGAGCCTGGGTGACTCGACGCCGCATGAGAGGCCGCAAGGGCGCGACTCGGTCCAAGGCCCCCGTGGCCGCACTATACCATGCGGCCACTAGGTCCTCAGTCGAGCCGCGGGGCAGGGATACAGGTACTGGCCCAAGCTCCCTCTGGAACCTTTCCGGGTCCATCAGGCACCTGGGGCGGAACCAACTTGGTGTTTCCGGTTCCGCCTCCCCGCGGTGGCGTGTGACGGTTGGAAAGTCTATCCGAAGGAGAGAGTGATCTGTCCATGACAAGGGTAAGATGACTAAATCCCCTGTTCCGAGATCACTTCTCCACTGTCCAGAGACAAAAATCAGATCCAGCGTGTGTCCTCCCTCGTGAGTGGGGCCCTGAACTACTTGGGTCAGGTCCATGGCCGTCATGGAAGCCATGAACTCCCGAGCCGCCTCGGATGTTTCGCCCGCCGATGGCAGGTTAAAGTCCCCCATGACTATAAGTCTGGGGGTCTCCACCGCCATCGCGGCGATCACCTCGAGTAGCTCGGGCAGGGCTGCTGTTACATAGCGGGGAGCCAGGTATACAATCAGCAAGCCCAACTGCCTCCCTAGGCCCCACTTCACGAAGAGGGACTCACAGCCGGAGTCCTCACATACATACATACATACATACATACATACATACATACATACATACATACATACACACACAAACCCTAGCAGGCAAAGCAAACAACAAGAAGACATGGCTAATAGCAGAAAAGTGGAAGAAAGTGGCAGGGTGGCTAATTCTATGTTCTAAGATTTAAGAACAACACATGAAATGCCAGAAATGAAAAGACAACAACAGACAGCAAATACAGCCTCTGCAAAGAAGCTGACAAAACAGTGGGCCACCTAATTAGCTGCTGTAAGAGGATCACACAGACTGACTACAAACAACTACAGACACAGTAGCAATCATGGTGCATTGGAATATCTGCAAGAAATAGCATTGGCCTGCAAGCAAAAACTGGTAGGACCACCAAATAGGCAAAGTAACAGAAACTGACAAAGCTAAATTGCTTTTGGATATTAGAATTCAAACAGACAATCACTTGCCAAACAACACCCCAAGCTTAACAATTGTCGATTAAAAAGGCAAAAAAAAATCTGGGTAGTGGATGTTGCAGTCTCTGGAGACAGCAGGTATCAAATGATGTTATTAAACATCAGTATCTGCCTACTGTATGCCAGGTACTTGGGAAAGACTTCCTTGATGAATAAAAATGCCAAATCAAGTCTAAACATCAGGATGACTATGTGACCAATCATAATAATGAGAGATAGAGAAAGCAAGGGAGAGAAAACGAATGAATGAGAGAGGGCTGGCAATGGAAGATTGGTCTACTCTAGAGCTGTGGTGGCACAGTGGTTAGAGTGCAGTACTGCAGGCTACTTCTGCTGACTGCCAGCTGCCTGCAATTTGGCAGTTCGACTCTCACCAGGCTCAAGGTTGACTCAGCCTTCCATCCTTCCAAGGTCGGTAAAATGAGGACCAATGAGATTGTTGGGGGGCAATATGCTGATTCTGTAAACTGCTTAGAGAGGGCTGTAAAGCACTGTGAAGCGGTATATAAGTCTAAGTGCTATTGCTACTCAGAAGACAGCCAACAAGGTGGGAACAACCACCCAATCCTGTGGGGGCCACAGCCCAGACTGAATACCAATTTAATCCTATTTTCAAATTATCTTCAACTGAAATTTGTCTTAAGAAACTGTCAAGAGCAATTCAGTTCTTTTCTTTGGCTGCAATGCAGAATTGACCAGCATCTTCTATAAAGCTGACTCTAAACCAAATTGCATCCCAGGAATGAGACATCTTTTTTCCCCGCATCTCTTTTAATCATTTAGCTTTGACTATATTCTTTATTGCATTTGTCACCTATTTCATAATTAATAATTCATGTATTAAATAAAACATGCATGTATTATCCATTCATTCCATATAAAGTGATTAATATGTAGTCACGGATACAGACACAATGACTCCCCACACGCACCCAAATATATGGCGGTGGGGGTGGAGAGGACAGAACAGAGTGAGAGACATACAAATACACTCTGCTTATGAAAGCGGCTGTTGTAAATTTCCTCATGAATATGAAAACACCTGATACAATGCTAGCACGATAGGTCAGTGTAGCCAATTTTACAAGATGTACTGTTTGTATTATTTTTGTTTCGGTGCTGAATGGATAAATAATTTATTGAAGATTCCTCAAGAGAGGAATAATGGCTGGAAAAGCAACTATAGTGTGGTTAAAATCTGGCAATTGGATCACGGGTATATTGAATCAATCTCTCTCACACCCTAAAACTCAAGACTTTAGTTCTGTGGATAAAATAAGGAAGGACCCCCTATAAACGACCTTGAGCATCCTGAGACTATAAATGCAACATATGAATGTTACTGTCCAGTTGCATGTTACTAGAAAGAATTTGAACAGGAAGAATACATGGGTGATCTTTGATAGCACCTTCCATACTCTTGACTTACAGAAAGCTGGGCTACACAGTACCAATAAATAAATAACTCCTCCATCCCCACCAAATTTAGCAGTAGAGTTCTGACCAAGTTCTCTTTCTAAGCATCCTTAGTTTATGTTCAATAAACATTGCTGATAGAATTAACTAGGGAGGAACAGATGTACGATTTTCATTTCTGTAATTTCTCTCACAGGATAAGCTGAGAACATTATTATAATTAAATTTTTATTTTGAGGAAGAATACACGCATAAACCAACCTTGCGCTGAAAAGAAACAAGCAAACAATCACTCATACATAGTATAATTCACTTACAAACTGGCCATAAGATTATGTCTGGATAAAACTTTTATTAAGGAAAGAAAGGAGGTTGATTTCTCTCTAGCTTAGGTAATATAAAATTGGATTTATGCTTCTTTATTCCAATCTTGCCCCTTGCATGTTGGTTTAATTCATAACAAATCAGCAAAATAAAAAAAAAACTTTGATACCTGTATTGCCTTATTACATTGAACAGTTAGATGTAACACAATATGTGCTGGTTCCCACCTACAGTGCAAATAGAAAGTATGTAGAAGATTATGTAAAAGGTAAATTCCTATTTATTATGCAGTGTTCATTTGTCATCTTGGAAGAGACATAATACAGAGTACAGGTAGTTCTTGACTTACAACAATTCATGTAGTGACTGTTTGAAGTTACAACAGTGACTTATGAACCATTTTTCATACAACTATTGCAGCATTCCCATGGTCAAATGATCAAAATTCAGATACTTGGCAACTGACTCATATTTATGATGTCTCAGAGTCACCTGTTCACCTTTTGTGACCTTCTGACAAGCAAAGACAATGGGAAAGCTAGATTCACTTAACCATGTTATTAATTTAACAATTGCTGTGATTCACTTAACAACTGTGGCAAGAATGATTGTAAATTGCTGCAAAACTCAATCACGATCTCGCTTGGGAAGAGAAATTTTGGGCTCAATTGTGGTCATATGTCAAGGACTAGCTCTATTTCAGAGTTTACCACTTACTTCAATAGAGAGAAGCATATATCTGTTCTAAAGTGAAACAATCCTAGCATGCAAGGAACAAATCCAAGACTTTTTCATCCTTTCCTTTCCTTGGCATTGCATTGCATTTTAGTTAGTAATAGGATTATATGACAAATTTACCCTGAGAATGATGCCTACTTAAAATATGTAATCAATTTATTGGTCGGTTTTAAATGAAAACCTGAGATCATCATTCGTTCCCCCCCCTCTCCCCCATTTCCTGCAGATTTTTAAGATGAGTTAAGAAGAGGGACACTGTTTAGCTCAGTCCTTCTCAGATTGTCAGCAATGAAATGGGGGAAAGACCTAGTAGCTCTGTATAAGTTAGGAAATTAACAAAACATGTTGAAATTTACAGAGTGTCAGACGTGCTTCATTCAGTATCCCAGAAAGAAAATCCACAACTCCATTTGATTAGAGATAAAGGTACTTTTACTGGACATGAAATGAAAGCAGCTAAATTAAAGCAAGATCTGAGACAAAAAAGCGAGAACGAGTACATATCAAACATTTACCCAGGACCCTCCCCCAATTACCCCAACCCAATGTTCAATCTGCAACTCCCAAAGGTATCACGTGGAGTGCATCTTCAAGTGGCCTCATTCAGCTGGTATGCAGAAACAATTGACTTTGACCAAGCCCAAACGCAAGCCATCAGCATGCGCAGAAGATGGTGAGAACAAAACTCCCTTCTGATAACTCCTCCAGCACCTAGCAATTCCCCCCCCAATACCACAAGCCCCTACCCTCCTTGTTACTATGGCAGCAGATAGCAAGCAAGCAAATTAGAGGCTGGTAAAGAATAAATGCGGAGGGAAATGAAAAGTACCAGTTAACCAAAAATCCATATTGAAGTGATACAGACACAAAATCCCCAGCATTTTTCCTCCCAGTTTCATTGTCTAGCGCGGTGAGATTTTAAGGTTTATTTAAAGGATATTTCAGATAAATTCTTATGAATGCCGTATGATAACACAAGATAATGAATGATTTTTTTTGTGGTTGTTCCATATTTTAGGGTACTTCAGGTAACTTCAGCTAAATCTGAGAGAAAAACATTATGAAGAAAGTCTCTGACGAGGCTTTTTCAGCCAGAATGGCTTGGGAATGATAGGAGAAAGTGAAATCAAAGGCAAAACACCAAAAGTAGCTCAGCCTGCCACCATTGGAACAGAAATGTAAAGAACATTCATGTAAAGAACATTCTCAGATCTTTGGTGCAGGTGGGCCTTATAAGTTTTCCCAAACTTAAAATCAACAGATTTCTGGCTCGCATTGGATTTATTTATTTATTTATTTATTTATTTATTTATTTATTTATTTATTTATTTATTTATTCATTCATTCATTCATTCATTCATTCATTCATTCATTCATTCATTTATTTATTTATTTATTTATTTATTTATTTATTTATTTTAGATACCGTGCGTTGACTTGGATCGTGCCTTGAAAATTCTGGACTTCATGAACTCTCTTGTTTTGTGGATTTAAATTTGCCTGGTGGGTTTATTTTGATCGAGAAATTTTCAAGTGCCTTCTGAACTTTTTGGGCATTGCTCTGTGGACTAGCATTGGTCTGCTTATGGCTGGACTTAATTGGGACAGTTTTGGGTTTTGTTTTGTTTTTATTGCAAAAGTTTTATTGGTTTTTACAAAAAATTTTGGTAGGGTAGGGTAAGGTGAAATACAGAAATATTTTGAGAGCTTTCACATCGAGATCGTTGGCCCCTCCAGGGCTTCTTTTTTTTTTATATTGAAAAAGTTTTATTGGTTTTACAAATTTTTCAATAGGATAGGGTAAGGGATACAAAGAAATTTTGAGAGCTTTTTTTTTTATATTGAAAAAGTTTTATTGGTTTTACAAATTTTTCAATAGGATAGGGTAAGGGCTTCAATAGGATAGGGTAAGGGCCTCCAGGGCTTCTTAATAAGACATTGGTAATACATTTTTCAATAATACTACAAAGTGAAAATAAATGCATACATCATATAAATTCTAAATTCTATGCTGGCAGTCGTGTACAAACATCCAGATAAAAGTTATACTGTATTAATAAAAAGAAAAGTCATTTTTTAAATCTAAGTCTCTTGGCAACTGTGTCTTCTTATTCTCCTCCCTGGCCCCCAGTGGGCGGGGCCATGGCCCCCTCCATCCCTCCTGGATCTTCTCCCAGGGTATAGGAATATTTTTTAAGAAAGGCTTCCGCCTCAGCAACTGTTTTAATCCTTACTCTTCCTCCTTCCCAGAACACCAACATCCCTTCTGGCATCATCCACTTGAACCAAATCCCCTGGTTAAACAATTTTTTAGATAAGAAGGAATATTTCCTCCTCACCTCTCTAATCTTTTTCGGGATCTGTTTCAAGATGGTGACTTCCTTCTGTTGGTACATTAACGGACCCTCTCTCTGTGCCCTCAATATTCCCTCCCTAGTAGACTTTCTAACAAATTTAATATGTATCTCTCTGGGTAATTCATTTATCCTGGCATATGTTGAATTTATTCTATAAACCAGGTCAATGTCCCCCCTGATCTCTTCCTTGGGTTTATGTAAATAGTCTCCTAAAATTGTACTCATGAGATCAGGAAGGCATTCACCAGTTTCTGCCATAATATTCTGAAATCTTAAAAAATATGACATCCTTTCAAAATCCATCCTAGACATATGACCAGTCAAATCTCCAATTTCAGTATTAATATTTTTAAGTTCTCCCTTTGCCCCAGCCAGCCCCACTTCCAACTCCTCAGTCTTCTGTGTATTCTGCATCAATTTTTTCTGTGTCTCCAAAAGCTCAAGTTTAGAGCTACAGTGATCTTTTCTCAGTTCTTTAATTTCCAACACCAAGGAGTGTAACACTGCTTCCATAGCTGTCATTCTTTCTTCCAATCCTGGATTTTCTGGTTGTTTTTTTGCAGCCATGGTGAGCTGTTTAAATCAGTGCCACTAAGATGGCGTTTTTTGGGTGCGGCCGCTGGAGCAAGTCCAGAGAAAAAAGTTCAGATCAAAGTTATGGAAAGTTGTCAGATCCAGAGAGAAAAGCAATTTTCACAATCAATTATTAAGACAAAGAAGGCACTCCAGGGAAGGAATCAATTAATCAGAAAAATCCTCCATTGGTAGAGAGAGACAGTCCAGGTCACAAAGGGATGTTGGTAATTTTCCATAGAAAATAGTCATTTAGGAACAAAGAGCAGCCATCTTCCACCGCCCAGTCTGGCAGCCAGCAGGAGAAAGTAACAAAGAAAATTGTTCCAATAGAGCCGGACTTAGATACATTGTATAGAAACAAGCCGCGAAGGACTTTCACTTGCTCCGCAAAAGTCCGGATGAGAAATATCCGCTTCCTCGCGTTCGAGGAGCCATTTCTGAACGCCGCTGTTATAAATCCGAGGGGGGTTTAACAAACATCCCCCTCCACGTTTCTCTCAGTCAAAGCCACCAGCAAAAAAGTTAAAGTCACTTACTCTCCACCTCGCCGCCAAAGCCCCGGCAAAGCCATCCGACCCGAGTGCTCCCATTCTCTCCAAATCAATTAGTTGTTACCGTCCTCCGTTGGCGAAGGGAACCAAGCCCCCCGCAGCATGTCTTCTCTCTCCTAGACCGAAGACAAAGACTCCCCTCCCCGGCCGCCACCAGGCTAGAAAGGTCCAGGCAAGCCGATCCTACGGAGGGTCCCCCCCAAAAAAAGAGCAAAACGGCAGACGAGTCCCAGGACTCGTCCGTCGCCGCCAGAAGCCGGAACAGGAAGTCGGGTTTTTTGATGAAAGGAAATGCTGGGGAATATTAATAGACTCACTAAAACGTAGTTACTGTAGGTGTGTGTATGAGTGAACAGGACAGCACAGTATTTTAGAATGTTTTCCTTTAGTTGTAAGGTTAGTTCTCTTTGATTGCAGTCACTTCTTGATGATAGCAACCTAACAATTCGATATAGCTGAACAAATAAAAATGAGTGGACAGTATGTAGCTTACCAATTCAGTACCTTTACTGTGAATAATATACACAGGTTGGAGGGCAACAATATTAATTCATATAGTTTTTGTACATGCAATCCCCAACTCTGAAAAATGTAATCTACAGCTTGTATTGTTATGAAAATGGAATCAGTGGCTTTCATTGTTATGAATGTGTGTGCACGTTTGCTGCAAGGCTATTACAGAAGTAAGGTATGAAGAAACTGAATGCACAGATAACGCAGGACCTATACATATTAATTATCCATTACTAAATGTATTATATCAATATGGAATATAATAGAATATAGAATAACAGAGTTAGAAGGGACCGTGGAGGTCTTCTTGTCCAACCTTCTGCTCAGGTACAAAACCCTATAACATTTCAGACAAATGGCTATCCAACATCTTCTTGAAGACTTCCAGTGTTGGGGCATTCACAACTTCTGGAGGCAAGCTGTTCCACTGGTTAATTGTTCTAGCTGTCACAAAATTTCTCCTCAGTTCTAGGTTGCTTCTCTCCTTGATTAGTTTCCACCCATTGCTTCTTGTTCTACCCTCAGGTGCTTTGAAGAATAGTTTGACTCCCTCTTCTTTGTGGCAACCCTTGAGATATCTGAACAATGCTATCATGTCTCCCCCTAGTCCTTCTTTTCATAAGACTAGACACCAGTGTGCTTAACGTCCCTGTTCTACTGTCCCCATTTGTTTGTACCCATTTCCTGTGTTCTTATTCATGTTTATTCTTATTCCTGTTATCTTGTACATGAGTGACAAACTAACTAACTAACTAACTAACTAACTAACTAACTAACTAACTAACTAACTAACTAACTAACTAACTAAACAGACAGACAGACAGACAGACAGACAGACAGACAGACAGACAGACAGACAGACAGACAGACAGACAGACAGACAAACAAACAAACAAATGTTTAACCAAGCCATCTCCAATCTGGTTACTTAATCTTCTACTTTATTTACTTAATAATTGGGGCTGCAATTCTAAGAATAAACCAGATGCCCATTTTAAGAAATGTCAGGAGTTTTAGAAATTGCAGATCCACATGGCACTTTCAGGAAGGTTCACTATTTGAGAAAGACTAGGCTATTCCTATTATCACAACTATAATGTTATTTTATTCCACAGACTAAGGATTAAAACATTTATAGTTTTGAATTCATAACTTTGGAATACAGTTATATGATGTGCCTAGATTTAAAATGAATCATTGTATATTTATTTCAACTGGAAGATTGCTCATGTGTAACTATTATTTTCTGCATATAAATTTTATTTACAGTGTGGAATATATTCCTATCCTCCCTCTGATGCTGTCTTAAGCTATTTAAACTCCTGCTAAAATGGTATAAGTTGTCCTTTGGGAAATATTGAATTAGAAATCCTGTTCCTTGTTTAAATTGTCATGGAGTGCATCAGCTCTTATTTACAGCACAACAGTAATAGAGTTATATTAATTTAAGCAGCAAATAAAATTAGGCAATAAATTGACACACAGTATTTTTTTTAAAAAGGGATATATGTTGATTTTCTCATTTAGGCTAATGAAAATAGATTTTAAATATATATTTTGTATATATATATATATATATATATATATATATATATATATATGCTCATAAAACTAACATATATATATATATATATATATATATATATATATATATATATATATATATATATATATATATATATATATATATATATGTTAGTTTTATGAGCATATATATATATATATATATATATATATATATATATATATATATATAAGCATTTACAAATTTCTGTTTAATCTCAATGTAACGTTCAATTTTTCATTGAAAACTTTGCGTGTTTTTAGCAATATATCTTTGCATATATAAAAACAATTAGAGTATGCATAACATTATTTAAAATAATATTTAAAATACTTTTTATATTAGATGTGTATAGGGAGTAGGGTGGTGGCTAGTGATGAAGGCAATCACCTCTCACTCAGAAGGTTGAGAGTTCGATCCTAGATAGTGTAATAGGTTTCTCTTCTATCTGCTGGTAACTTTGAAAGGTATCCGGCCAATAAATACTCAGCTCCATCCAATTGTCCTCATTCTACTCTAAGGGTTTGCAAGGCATAAAAGGGAGTTTTATTTAAGTTATAGATGTATACATTATTATAAAGTAATAATATTTTTTATTGTTGAATTTTACTCCATCCTTCTGTTGATTACAACATTCAGACCAGCTTGCAACAACAAACATGACAATGGTAAAAACAGAACAAAATCACCACCTCCACCAGTTAAATGCAAAATCGAGCTTTATAATTGACAAATGAAAGCTTGCTGAAGTAGCAGGAGAGCAAGAGCAAAGCCACATTCCATTAGAGAGAAATCATGCAGGAGAAAACCTTTGCTGCATATCTAATACTTGCCCTTCTGGCAGCAGGAATATGTTGAGAAGGATCGGTCATGCTGATCTAGGTAATCTAGGTAATCAAGCACGATTAGAGCAGCAGGAAAAGAAGGGAGTCCTGCATTTAGCCAGTCACTAAATCATTTACTATTGCAATTTTAGAGGAGATAGAGCATGTAGAAGTGTAATAAACAAATATTTTAAATGTTAATAGCTGGTTAGTAGATGGTGCAGGTCTTTCAGATCAGGTCTTGTTGCTTCGTTGCTTTGATTAGCAGTTTGGCTGCAACATTTTCATACCAATTGCAATTTCTTGGACACTTTTCAAAGAATGTCCCACAAAAAGCATATCTTAATGGTCAAGAAACATACTTTAACTTTAACTTTATTTAAATTTATACACCGCCCTATCTCCCTTACGGGACTCATGGCGGTGAACAGGCAATCATAAAAACATAAAAACATACTGTGGTTACCCTCCAATGAGGAGCATGACTAAGCACCTCCCCCCTCTTCACTCTGCTCTATGTCTCCCAATCTTTCAGTTTTAGTTACAATCTACATTTCAATTGACATTGTATTGATTACACACAGAGAGACACATATACATATATTCATACACATACATATATACATACATACTACATCAAAATAAAACCATATCTATCTATCTATATATTTTTATTTTGATGTTGCAAGCCACCCAAAGTCATCTTGAGAGGAGATGGGCAGCAAACAAATTAAATAAGTAAGTTAGTAAGTAAGTAAGCAAGCAAGCAAGCAAGCAAGCAAGCAAGCAAGCAAGCAAGCAAGCAAGCAAGCAAGCAAGCAAGCAAGCAAGCAAGCAAGCAAGCAAGCAAGCAAGCAAGCAAGATTATAACCAAAGCATTGACCTATTCGGAAAAGGGTGCAGCTGTCACACTAAACAAATGAATGCAGGTGTCAGACTTGGAAGGCATCTTTTACATTTGGGCTTTCAGGCCTGCCAGATTTTCTACTGTGGGAAAATGGGAGGGGGGATTATATGGAGTATAGGTGATATATAGTCAAAATAACATTATTTTCTCATAGAGTCACAGCCATCTTGCCCTGCAGCTGCAATGAGATGACAGGGAGGAATCTCCAATTTTCCCTGGTACCTGATTGGATCATGTGATGGACATGTGGGTGCTGGACTGGAACTTGAACTTTGGGAAAACCTAGAAACTTTCAAATTTGGGGTTTCCCAGATGTGTCAATATGACATCTCTAATAAAATGGAACTTTGAGGAAACTCAAGTCTCAGAGTCTTCTTTCATTGGGGCTGTTACTTGGAACCCTGACAACAGGCAGTTCTTTGATTACAATGGCAACTGAGATCAAAATTGTCTTTATTAAGTAACAATCATAAAATGTGATGGCATATTATTATGTGTCTTATGGATAGAAGTGCTGGACCAGTTGTCATGTTGTCACATGACATGACCTCAGCTTTCAACTTCTTGCTGGCTGCTCCTTTAACTTTGCTTGTGATAAATTAGCAGCAAACATAAGAAATTGTGATCAAATGACTGTGGCTCACTGAGAGTTTATTTATTTATTTATTTATTATTTGTTTGTTTGCCACCCACCTCACTTAGAGGCAACTCTTTAGGAGGGAGTCAAATGTCTGGATCTTAATCACATGATTGTAAAGTCCAACAACAACAACAACAACAACAAAACAATTAGGGTCAGCCATGACACATCTAATGTGGCTATGTTCAAAATAAGGCCAACCACATTCAAGACCATATCCTGGATTAAATCCTGACTGGAAAGGTAGAAATAATGTTGCATTTAAAGCTGTAGTATGTAAATGTTCTTAGTCACTTTATCCAAGAATGATATATGCAAAAATATAAATATATTCTAGGACAAAGGTCTTATAACAGGGGTATCAAACTGATGGCCTGTGGGCTGAATGTATCACACACAGGCCACACCCACTCCAGCTCTGCAAGGCAAAAAACATTATGCTTACATCATGATATGTCATGTAACATGATCAAATTTGACACCTGGGACTTATAACATTCATTCTTAAAACACTTTCCACACTCATGGCTGTATTAATCACCTTCAGTAAGCATGGAGCTAATCCCAATTTTGTTGACCTAATAAATTATGAAGAAGGGTCAACAAAATTGTGGGCTTCTATAGAGCCACCCTACACTATCAACATTTACAAGCTGGAAAACATCCTCAAGGAATCTAACAAGTACTTAGGTTATGTCACAGCAGTGCAGTTAAACTCAAGATAAATTCAATGAACTTTCTCTGCTAAAAATGATGAAAATTATTCATAGCAACCCCAAGACCCTTCTTGCTTCCTTCTTCCATCTTGATGGAGGTGATGAAGCATAATTGTAATGTTCTTGTGTTCTTATTTTGTATTGGATACGTTTTATATTGCATTTTTTGTTTGTTTGTGAGCCACCAAGAGTTATTTTGATTCTGCTGGCATCTTTAAATAAATATGCCTCACTAGTCTTTTCGGTGTACAAGCAATGGAGGCTGCTGTCCCAGTGGAATGAGAAGCGCAATTTCACCAATTAATTTTTTGTTGTTGAAAAAAATGTTAATATTTGAAAATGAAACCATATGCATTTATTTGTCTTATTTTGAAACATGAGATGACTTTCCTCTAAAAGAAAATATTTTCAACAATATCCTTGTAAACTACTATGGACTAGAGATTCTCTCTCTCTCCCTCCCCCCTCCTTCCCCCCTTCCTCCCTCTCCCCTCCCTCTCTCTCCCCTTCCTTCTCCCTCCCTCTTTCTATCTCCATCCCTTCCTCACCCTCTCCTTATCTCCCTCCCTCTCAGAATGACATCTGAGGTTGGCAATGACTATTATGACAGTAATGGAGTAGCTGAGGTGAAATTTGGTATTCATTTTGTTTCTTAACCCTTCTTCCTATCAAACCCAGTGTGGAGTGAAGTTCATCTTAATTTCTTAATTGTTAAGCATCTTTTGAACTACTCTCACACACACCCAAAAAACATGTCAGTTTGAAAGGTTGACAGTTGGTGTGTGTGTCTGTGTGTGTGTTAACCAGTAGAAAATGGAACAAGAGAAATTTTCTCCTGCTCTACCTCAATTGTAGATGATGACAATGATCTCTTTATGGGCCAATTTAGATGTTGCACTAGGGCAAAATCTGGCAACCAGCTTGCTCAATTTGACCCTTAGTCTTATAGCTCTCATGTTGGTTGAAGCAAGTCACTGGCTCTCATTTAGCTACCAGTTGTACAAGACCTTACACGATTGAGGATCAGGTTACCTACCATTGTTGCCATTATAGATATGGCTGACATTAAGATCATCAGAGGTATATGCCATGATTGAAAAAATATCATTTTGCAATTACTCACAGTTAGAAATGCACTTGCGAGTTTTCGTCCCTGAAATTCATGGCTGACCTATGATTATATCCTTCAGGCAATTCTGAAGACCTTCCTCTCCACTTAGGTCACACCTGTATGAAGATTGTAGATGAGTTTGCTTTTGTCTTCTTTTCCTTCCCAGCCATCTTTAGTTTCTTTTAAATGTCTTTATTGTGTTTTATTATATTAGCTAACGTCAATTTATATTGCAAATATTTTTAGCAAAGCAGCTACGTTAGATGCTGCCATGTAGCATTCATGACCAAATATGTTCCTGGCAAATGCCTCAATCTGATATTTATTTATTTATT
This sequence comes from Rhabdophis nuchalis, assembly GCA_039707465.1. NCBI lineage: Eukaryota > Metazoa > Chordata > Lepidosauria > Squamata > Natricidae > Rhabdophis > Rhabdophis nuchalis. The sequence continues at coordinate 65,810,578 of CM077646.1, forward strand.
GGATTTGTTGGTGGCTAGGGTATAAGCTGACACTGACACACAACCAACCAAATGAGAGAGTTTATTTTGGACACTAAGCTACTTATCCTAATAAAATCTCGGGACTGTCTCGGGACAGTGGAGTTGTGATCTGGGGATAGGGGATTTAGCCATCACTCCCTTGTCATGGACAGATCACGCTCTCCTTCGGCTAGACTTTCCAATCACTTCACCACACCGCGGGGAGGCGGAACCAGATACTCCTAGATGGTTCCGCCCCAGGCTTCTAATGGATCCGGAAGGATTCCAGAGGGAGCTTGGGCCAATTCCTGTGACCCTGCCTCATGACTCGACTGAGGACCTAGTGGCCGCGTGGTTGAGTGCGGCCACGGGGGCCTTGGACCGAGTCGCGCCCTTGCGGCCTATCTTGCGGCGTCGAACCACCCAGGCTCCCTGGTTTACTGAGGAGCTTCGGGGGATGAAGCGCCACAAGAGACGCCTAGAGAGCAGATGGAGATCCTCTCGCTCCGAAGCCGACCGAACACTAGTGAGAACCCATATTAGGGCTTACTTGGTGGCGATTAGGGTGGCCAAACGGGAGTACTGTGCCACCCTTATTGCATCCGCAGATAACCGCCCTGCCGCCCTGTTTGGGGTGACCCGCTCCCTCCTTCATCAGAGGCCGCAGGAAGCCCCTTTACAAGGGCGAGCAGAGGAATTTGGGATTTATCTGCAGGAGAAAATCACTCGGATTCGGAATGAGCTACCCTCCATCGCCAGTGGTCCTGCGGGACTGTCCGAGACCAGTCTTGAGGTTCCTTCTTGGGAGGAGTTTGACTTTGTTACCACCGAGGATATGGACAGGTTGTCAAGGAAACTTAGGGCGACCACATGTTTATTGGACCCGTGTCCCTCCTGGCTTGTACTGGCATCCTGGGAGACGACACGAGGCTGGCTCCAGGGCATTGTCAACGCATCTTTGAGTGAGGGGTCTGTACCTGCCGTCTTGAAAGATGCGGTAGTGAGGCCCCTCCTCAAGAAGCCGTCCCTGGACCCGGCATTATTAGAGAACTATCGTCCGGTCTCCAACCTTCACTTTTTGGTGAAGGTTGTTGAGAGTGTGGTAGCCCAACAGTTTCTGTGACACCTGGAGGAAGTTGATTATCTAGACCCGCGCCAGTCCGGCTTCCGACCCGGTCACAGTACCGAGACGGCATTGGTCGCGTTGGTTGATGATCTCTGGAGGGCGCGGGATAGAGGTTATTCCTCTATCCTAGTCCTATTAGACCTCTCAGCGGCTTTTGATACCATCGACCATGGTATCCTATTGCGCCGACTGGGGGGGTTGGGGCTGGGAGGCACCGTTTTGCGGTGGTTCTCGTCCTACCTCTCTGGTTGGTCGCAATATGTGTTGACGGGAGGGCAGAGGTCGACCTCGAGGCCCCTCGTATGTGGGGTTCCTCAGGGGTCGGTCCTCTCGCCCCTCCTTTTCAACACATATATGAAGCCGCTGGGTGAGATCATCCGTGGTTTTGGGGTGGAGTGCCATCTGTACGCTGATGATACTCAGTTGTACATATCCACCCCAGACCACCCCAATGATGCCGTCGAAGTGCTGTCCCGGTGTTTGGAGGCCGTACAGATCTGGATGGGTGGTAACAAACTCAAGCTCAACCCTGCCAAGACTGAGTGGCTGTGGTTTCCGGCACCCCGGTTCAGCCAGATTATTCCAACTTTGGCCATAGGGGGCGAAACACTGGCCCCCGTGGAGAGGGCGCGCAATTTGGGTGTCCTCCTGGATCCCCGGCTGTCCATGGAAGACCATGTGGCAGCCGTGGCCAGTGGGGCGTTTCATCAGGTACGCCTGATGCGCCAATTGCGCCCCTTACTGGACCGGGCTGCCCTTCGCACGGTCACTCAAGTTCTCATGACGTCCCGACTCGACTACTGTAATGCTCTCTACATGGGGCTTCCCTTGAGCTGCACCCGAAAGCTACAGTTAGTCCAAAATGCAGCTGCGCGGGTGATTATGGGAGCCACTAGATGCTCCCACATAACACCGATCCTGCGTGAGCTGCATTGGCTTCCTGTGGTCTTTCAGGTGCGCTTCAAGGTCTTGACGACCATCTTTAAAGCACTCCATGGCTCGGGGCCTAGTTATTTGCGAGACCGCCTCTTGCCCCATACATCCCTTAGACTGATACGCTCCCACAGAGAGGGCCTTCTCAGGGTGCCGTCGGCCGGACAATGCCGACTGGCGACACCCAGGGGAAGAGCCTTCTCTGTGGCGGGGCCAGCCCTTTGGAACGACCTACCCTCCAAATTACGCACCATCACCGACCTCCGCCTCTTCCGCCAATGTCTAAAGACATACCTATTCCAACAAGCCGGCCTAGCCTAACCTCCCATGGGGACTTTTAGATAGTTTTATTGGGTATTTTAAAATTGGGTTTTTAGCATAGGATAAGACGGTTTAATTTATATTTTAAATTGTGTATTTATTTTTGTACTCTGTATGTTTTTAAAATTTCCTGTGCGCCGCCCTGGGTCCTTTGCGGAGAAGGGCGGGATATAAATGTAAATAAACTAAACTAAACTAAACTAAACTAATCTTAGTTAATATCACATGCAAAATCAAGTATGTATAGAATAGTGCGTACAGACAGATAATGTAAGAAATAACCTACTTAATTTTCTCCTCTTCAACTCAATTTCCCTCAGTTTCTGCTTATACTTTATTATAGCTTCTTCTCCATCTCCTTATCAAAATTATGGACACTGGAATATTTGTATTTTCCTGGTTATCTTGCTGCTATACACATCTTTAATTCACAACGTTTTTTTTAAAAAAAAATATTACATTTGTATGTCATCCATCTTACTATCAATGGGACTCATCTCACAATCAAAGTTCCATAGAACATATTTGTACACTTCTAGCATTTCCCCTCTTCTGCTTACTTTTTCATGGTCTTATGCCTGGTCATCTGCTTTCTCTTCCCCCCTCCCACCACCCAAAAAAATATAATAATCTATAACCTTGGCACAGAGCCAGCCACTTTCCTTCAGCACAACATTTCAAGAGGGCACAGAATTCATTTTTAACTCACTGCAATCATGTAACCTTTGCTGGTGTGCAAGCATAAAACATCTATGGGGCAGGTAATAGTGTGTATATCATAAGATCTGAAGAATGTAACTTAAAAAAGCTGAGCCACATAAACAATTCTTATGGCCCTCTGGAAGAGCTCCATCTTAACATTCATTGGGAAAGCTATCAGTGCTACATCTGATCTAATTTATAGAGAAGGTTGTTTCACCTCATAGGGGCCACGAAGGACAATTGCCTCCTTATAGCCTCAGCCTCAGCTGGTTTCACAGTCGTGGGGAGCTGCAAGCAATTTTTCCTCAGGTGTTGAGAGTTGTGAGGTTTTGCAGCAGCAGCAGCAGCATGATATTTAAGAAGTTCAGCATGAGAGCTTGTTCTAGACTCCCTTAACATGTAAGGGATCCTTTGGATAGATAGGGAGAGAGTCAGGGGTGGGTTGCTACAGGTTAGCCCAGGTTCAGGAAAACCCATAGCTAACATTATGGCTGGTTTGGAGAACCTCCAAACCCCACCCCTGGCTGGCCCTGCCCACCCCACCCTTTCCCTCCTCTCCCATCCTGTCCCCACCCCTCCCACCCTCCTCTCCCAGGGGTCTCCACGTGGCCTGTTTTGGATGTGAGGTAAGTGCAGGGCCTGTATGGAGGCTCAGGGAGAGGGAAAATGGGCCTCCTGGAAGTTCCAAAAGGCCAGAAATGGCCCCGTGCTCTGGAGGGCCTCCCTTCTCCCTTCAAGAGGCTCAATTAAAGCGGAAGTTGAAAACATCTCCCCCCCCCCTCCCATGGTGCAGGAGGCTGACTAGGCCATGCCCATCCTGACCACGCCCTCCTAGCAACTGGCCAGAGAACCTGTTGCTGAAATTTTGGAAGGCCACCCCTGGAGAGAGTATGTATAAGTGCGCAGGTTGGTGAATACATTTATGGGTGTGGGATGGTTGCCTATGTATGGAGTAAAAACATTAAGTAAAAACACATGTTCATGTGTTTACTGGAACATATTTTCCCAAAGATCTGACTTCTTGAAGTATAATTTCTATTAGAGTAGCTTTTCCATTTTGAACTGTGATGTCTTTTCTGCTAACATAATGCTCAGCATCTTCCCCCAACCTAGGGCATCAAGATTCAGAGCCATTCTGAATGATTGAACTAATCAGACAGGACAGGCAGGCTAATTATAAATGAGAGCTCTTCTATTTATTCCCAAGTATCTTCCTAATCAAGAATAATGGTGAGGAAAAATATCCTGCAAAATGCTTGAGGCATGAACTTTGGAGAATACACTGGAAGAAAGGTAGTCCTCAACATTATAATAGATTGGTTTTGTTAATAATTTAATTGTGGAAATCATGCTATTTTACTAGGATGGGAAACATTGCAAATTGTTTTCATCATAAAATTAGTAGTATCAATGTGGAATCCAAATGTTTTATATTGTTTATTTGTGGACTCCAACTGTCATATTTGAAGGGGAAAAGTAAAAAACCAATCGCTTAAAAAAAAAGAGAGGAAAACTCTTGTTGTGGGTGTGATGTAACAAGTCAAAATGCAGCCCATGTGAGAGAACATAATGCAATTTTGTTTCCTTTAAAGATAGGAGGTTGCAAACCCTGGGGCATATATTCAATAATTTGCATTAACAGCTATGATATTTAAAAAGTGAAAACTAAGCAAGGTACAGGAAGTAAGGTTAAATAAATGTATCAATTTTTGTGTCATTTTCTCAATTTCATTTGTTTTTAGCTTAATCTAGGTCAGTTTTTCTCAACCTTGGCAACTTTAAGTCCTGTGGACTTCAACTCCCAGCTGGCTGGTGGATTCTGGGAGTTGAAATCCACAGGACTTAATGTGGAGTCCTCGACTTGCGACCAGTCCTTGACTTACGACCGGCCGCAGGTCTTCGACTCCAGCTCAAAAAGCCCGGCAACAGCCAGTCGCGCCTGATTGACTAAGACGCGACTGGCTGAGCCAGGGTTGCTAGGCGGTTTGATTGGTTCCCTGCCTGACAGCTACAATATAAATAGCTGTCAGGCAGGGGATACCCTGTCTACCGCACTTCTCTTACTTTTAAAATACGTTCTTCTGTTTTGCTTTGTTTGCCAAATAAACGGCAGTTATATTTTAAATCCTACCTGTCTGGACTCCCTCTGTCTGAACCATAACACTTAAAGTCGCTAAGGTTGAGAAACACTGATCTAGGTAATGCAGAATATTTGTTATTAATTGCTGAACACTCTCTGCCTAAGTTCACTTTGGTGAGACTGGAAGCCATATAAATTAGAGACAGATAGACAGAATTATCTATCATCCCATTTCACCTTTTTAATCAATGATGGTTCAATATTAAGTTAAAGAATTTCATCTTCTTAACAATGTCAAAGGAGAGAGAGAGTCCAAGCTATCCATTCCAGACCTATGTTGCAACATTCCCAAAACATGTATGTTTGCTCTTTTGTATTGAATCAATTCCCGTTCACTTGATCATTTCCTTCTTCCAGGTACTTGACAATAATAACACTATTGTTTCTTCCCACCTGGACATAAGATAGTTTTATAAATTCTAGAGTTATCTAGATGTTGCAAGACCCAATTGGCAGTAGTTACATTTCGAAACTGGGGACTTGGAGTTCTAGTCCTGCTTTAGGCATGAAGGCCAGCTGGGTGACCTTGGGCTAGTCACTCTCCCTTGGCCCCAGGAAGAAGGCAAGGATAAATCATTTCTGACAAACCTTGCCAATAAGTCCTCAGGGAGTCTCCAGATAATTTCAGAATTCAACACTGACTTAAAGATGATTTAGACCCATGATGGTGAACTTATGGCACGCCATATTTTCTGACATATCAGCCCATGGCATCACTCAGCCCTGGCACACATGCGAACACTGACCAGCTGATTTTCAGCCTTCCAGAGGGCCAAGGGAGGCCGTTTTCACCCTTCTCAGGCTTCAGGAAAGCCTCTAGAGCCTACAGAGGAGTAAAAACAGGCCCAACCAGAAGTTCAGGAACAAACTTCTGATTTGCCCATTGGGCTGTTTTTTGCCCTCCTCAGGTTCTGGAGGTTTTCCTGAAGCCTAGAGAAGGTGAAAAACAGACCCAATGGCCAAACTGGAAGTTCATTTTCGAACTTCCGATTGGCTTGTTGGACCTCTTTTTTGCCCTACTCAGGTTCTGGAAGCTTTCTTGAAGCCTAGGGAGGGTGAAAACAGTCTCCCCCAGCCCCTGTTTTTGCCCTCCCCAGGCTTCAGGAAAGCCTCCAGAGCCTTGGTAGGGTGAAAATTCCCCCCTGAGGGGTTGCTTATGCATGCACAGGTGGAGAGTTGCTCATGCATGCACAGGTGGGTGGCAGGCACACATGTGATAGCGGGCCCGCACACAGTTTTGGCACACCTTTAGAAAAAAGTTAGCCATCACTGATTTAGACAGTTGTCTTTTAAGTCAGGGGTCCCCAACCCCCGGGCCGCGGACCGGTGCCGGTCCGTGGCTGGATGGGAGCCGGGCCGCAAGGCTAGAGAGGAGGAGGGAGGGAGGAGGGGGCTGCCCCCTGAGCAGAGCACGCAGGAGAACGCAGGCGCGGCTGTTCGCACCGTTGGAGTGTGACTCTTCCTCCACCCTCGTCGACGGAGGGACTCCTGGACGCCGCCGGACCGGCCACCGATTCCCTCCCCTGCTGGCATGCCGGCCACTCGTTTTCATCCAGGGACTGCGGAGGCTCTGCGGGCTGGGGTGGGAACTGGCGGGTTGCTCCGGCGGCGCAAGGAGTCCCTCCGTCGACGAGGGTGGAGGAAGAGCCCCCACCATCCTCCTGCGTTCTCCCGCGCGCTCTTCCCAATGGGCTGCCCCCCCTCCCTCCTCCTCCTCTCCAGCCCGGCTCCTATCCAGCCACGGAGCCTGAACGAGCGAACGAGCGACCAAGCCTGGCAGGCGGGATGAGGAGGCTGGGGGCGGGGGGACGGGACGACGATGACGACGACAGACACACATAGAGAGACAGAGGGAGGGAGGGAGAGAAAGATAGACAGAGACACAGAAGGAGTGATTGAATGAATGAATGCAAGACAGACAGACAGACACACACACACACAGAGTGACAGAAATGGGCGGATGAAGGAGAGACACAGAGAAAGAGAGAAAGAAAGAAAGAAAAAAGTGGGAGAGAGAAAGACAGAGAGAAAGAGACAGAAAGGAAAGAAAGAGACAGGAAAAGATACAGAAAGAGGGAAAGAGAAAAAGAAAGAGAAAGAAATAGAGAGAAAGGGAAAGAGAGAAAGAAAGAAATAGCGAGAGAGAGAAAGAGAGACAGAGACAAAGAAAGAGAAAGAAAGAGAGAGAGAGAAAGAAAGAAAGAACTTATGACCACAGTTGAGGCCAAAAGTTTGGTTGCTAACCAAGATCATTGTTAAGTGAGTTTCACATTTTCAAAGTTGGCCACGCCCACCCAGTCACATGACTGCTGAGCCCCTCAGCCGGTCCGCAGAATTTTCTTTAAAATGAAACCGGTCCCTGGTGAAAAAAAGGTTGGGGACCCCTGTTTTAAGTGACATTACTTGTACCCCGGAATATTATCAGCAAAGGAAAAGTAGAACCTATAAATATCAGTAGGAACAGTGGAGAAGACTAGACACAAAGGTAAATGCTGCTCCTTGCAAGTGTAAGTGTATGTTTTCAGGAGGATCATCTCATCCTAAAACAGAGCTGAGCCCACATGATCATTTGGAATTCTTCAACAAACTCCAGGGCAGAGAAATTGGCTAGATGATTCAATTACATTCCTCCAAAAGCAATTGCCCCATAGCTTCTGAATAGCTAGAGTCCCCTTCGGAGTGACAGCAGAAGAGAAAGTCATTGCTGGGAAAAATAGCCTCTGGATGTCCTTCCTTGCGATGCAGCCGAGGCCTTGGAAGGGTGAGGTCCCCTGGAGGAGGGTTGTCAAAGGAAAAAATAGACATTCCCAAAATGCAGCCCTTCTGGCTAACTCTGTGAGTGCACTCCCAACCAATGGGAACTTCTCTTTTAGAAGAAAAAAATGGGGAAAAAACTGAATTAGCCTTGATTAAAATGAATAAAACCTGACATGGAGAAAAAAAATGCAATCCCCCCCTTTCAAATAACCAATGAAAGAATTTATGAAATACAATACAATACAATACAATAGCAGAGTTGGAAGGGACCTTGTAGGTCTTCTAGTCCAACCCCCTGCGTGGGCAGGAACCTTATATCATTTCAGACAAATGGCTATCCAACATCTTTTTAAAGACTTCCAGGGTTGGGGCATTCACAACTTTTGGAGGCAAGCTGTTCCAGAGGTTAATTGTTCTAACTGTCAGGAAATTTCTCCTTAGTTCTAAGTTGCTTCTCTCCTTGATTAGTTCCCACCCATTGCTTCTTGTTCTACCCCCAGGTGCCTTGGAGAATAGTTTGGCTCCCTCTTCTTTGTGGCACCCTCTGAGATATCGGAACACTGCTGTCATGTCTCCCCTGGTCCTTCTCCCAAGTAGGGAAAATGATATTTGAGGGAAGGGGCAAGCAAATCCCTTAGGATAGGAGCATGGTGGCTCACATGGTCAGAACATTGGGTTGAAGGTTAGTAAGGCCACTTTCGAGACCCTGCCATGGGGTGGGGTGAGCTCCCGTCTTTCACTTCAACTCCTGCTGGGGACATGAAACAACTCAGCATCCCCCGGGCAATGCTGGTGTAACCAGCTAATCTTTTCAACCCAGAAGCACTTCAGTGTTTCTGACACAAGTCATGCAATCTTCCATCAGGGCTTTAGCAAGCCAGTAGAATAAAATTGAAGGAATTTATTTCCTCACAAACGAGGAGGAAGGGAGAGAAGGTTTAATCTGGCAATGAATCCATATCTTGCTTCCAGCTTTGTAATTTTCTTTTTCTTATTCTCTTCCCGAGTTTGGCTTTATTTTGTTGGGGGGGGGTGTGTGGAAACCCAACAACTCTCATCCTCCTTTTTCTCTGCAGTAGGAAATTTGAAATGCAGAAAGAGAAAAATCAATTTAAGTCTAATTTCCTTTCTGGGTTGTTTTTCCAAAACCTCCTTTCTATGCAGAGAAAAGTACGGAATTAACAATGGAGTCCTATGTGCATCAACTCAGAAGTAAGCCCCAATTAATTCAATGGGACTTATTCCCAAGTGATGTAGTGCTAGAAGATTACCTTACATGCTAGCATTTGGGGATTAAGAGCGCCAGGGTAATTAATTATTCCTTTACCCTTTTGGATTTTTGTAAAAGGAATAATTATTATCCTCATATAGCATTATGTCTAAAGTCTAAGCTTGGTATGCCACACAACAACCTTGCAGGGAAGGTCAGTGTTCTCCTTAACTTCATACCACAGAAAGGAATCCAATCCAGATTTGCCTAAACTAAAATGAAGCTTAATCCTCTGCACATTGCTTTAAGACATACCAAGTCAGTTCCTTATGATCCATGCAACTTGTGATGTTTGGAACAGGGGAAGTCATGAATGCACAATTGAATTCATAAACTTAAAATGCAGAGAATTAGTGCAAGTTACTGTTTTTTGTTTGTTTGGTGGGTTGGTTGCAGTGGTGGGATTCAATTTTTTTTACAATTGGTTCTGTGGGCGTGGCTTGATGGGCATGGCATGGCTTGGTAGATATTGCAGGGGAAGGATACTGTAAAATCTTCATTCCCTCCCCACTCCAGGGGAAGGTTACTGCAAAATCCCCATTTCCTCCCAATGAGCAGAGACTCGGGAGGCAGAGAATAGATGGGGCGGGGCCAGTCAGAGGTGGTATTTACCGGTTTCTCTAAACCAGGGATGTCCAAACTTGGGAACTTTAAGACTTATGCTGGCTGGGGAATTCTGGGAGTTGAAGTCCACAAGTCTTAAAGTTTCCAAGTTTGGACATCCCTGCTCTAAACCAACCAATTAAAATTTCTGCTACCGGTTCTCCAGACTGGTCAGAACCTGCTGAATACCACCTCTGGTTAGTTGGTTGGTTGGTTTCTTGTAAGGTCAGGCCTACTACTATAAATCCAAGGTTTGTAATTAGTATCGTGGTTGAAAGCTCAAGAAGCTATTCTGTGAACTTGGCAGTGTACATTTCATTTTTCCTTTGACTTTGATGGAAATAGTTTTAGTAACGCATCCAAGAGCTAAAGTAGGTATAGTTAGTCCTTGATTTACAACAGTTTATTTAGTGACCATTTGAAGTTATGGCAAAAAAAAGACTGACTTATCACCATTTTTTCACTCACAACCATTGCAGCATCCGCACAGGCACTCAATCAAAATTCAAATGCTTGGTAACTAACTCATATTTATGACAGTTACAGGGTCTCAGGATCATGTGGTCACCTTTTGTGATTTTCTTACAAGCTAAGACAATGGGGAAGCCAGATTCACTTAATGGCCTGTTAAGTTAACTGTTACTAAGTTAACAACTGCAATGATTCACTTCACCACTGTAGCAAGAAAGGTCATAACGTGGAGCAAAATTCACTTAACAACTGTCTTGTTTAACAACAGAAATTTTGGGCTCAATTGTGGTTGTAATTCAGGGACTTCGTATATAGTTCTCCTCACATCAGGCTACTGGGTTTTAATTGTCCAGACCTATATTTGGATTTTCATCTCATCAGCCACATTTATGTTTAAATTGCTGCCCTTAAGACTTATTTGACAAAAATGATTGGCTGTTTACTGTAGTTAAACAAACGTATGCATGAATCAACTGTATTTTTATGATCAGATGGATCCAGAACTATCAGAGTTTGTTGCAGAAAATCGCTTCCAGAAAGCATTCGCAGATAACTGATTCAGCTGGATTCATTAACTTCTTTATAAACATATTAACACGTGAAGATAAATGTATAATACCAATATAGGTTTTATCCAATGTAGTAGTAGTTACAACAAACACAGGCAGTAGTACAGCAGAGTTCAGAGCAGACAGAATAGTTTCAGTTTCGATTCTCAGCAGACTCAGATCTATTTAAGCTCCCATTGGCTGACTTAGTTGCTATGCCTATTCATTAGCTGACCTTGTTACTATGTCTCTCCCAGTCATGAATATTCTAACAAGAATTGTGTGTAAAAGCAAACTAAACAGGCATGTTTTATGATCTCAGTACAGATTTAACTCATATGTAAGAATACTATTCTTAATTCATTTTAGCTATCACTTAACATAAATAAAATAAAACAAAATATTGAACTAGCTGAAATAAAATATGGAACTAGCCTCTAAGAAATTCCATAGGGACCAGAGTTGTTTATGAGTCCATATGCTTCAGACCTCTTATAAGCAGAATCTCTTGTAATTAAAGCACCCATATCTGTTTTAGGCCGAGCTTTTCTTTTTTTAAAATGTGGCTACTAAATGAGTCAGATTATTAAACTAATTCTTAAAGCGTAACACCTTTTTTCAGCTTCATGCAGAATCTGATTCTGAATCTGATTTTTCAGATACATGCTGAACATGCAGCTCTTTTAATGAATTGTAGGGAGGATTTATGCTTATGTTTGTGTGAGAGGTAAAGCATTTTTTCCAATCATGAAAATTCAGGATTCTTGAGTGAATCTTTGGTATGTTAGTACTGCTCTAACATACTTGCATTTGACAGGAGAGTTGAGCAAATCAGGTCTCCCTTACCGTATAGAGCTCATCACTTTAGAGGGCAAGTTTCTGGTCTGGCTCTTTTCTCTCCATATGGATTTCTTATTTAACATTTTTAAATAATCCCACAGAGAGGGCCTTCTCCGGGTGCCGTCGGCGGGGCAATGCCGGTTGGCGACACCCAGGGGAAGGGCCTTCTCTGTGGTGGGCCCGGCCCTCTGGAACGACCTACCCCCCGACCTTCGCACTATCTCAGACCTCCGCCTCTTGTGCCAACGTCTTAAGACGTATTTATTTCAGCAAGCCGGCCTAGGATAGCCCCCGTTTCTGACTTTTTTAAAAAACAAAAACAAATTATAATTTGCTAATGGTTTTAACATGGGTTTTAGCACGGGTCAATTAATTTAATTCATTTTAACTGATATTTATTGTATTTTGGGGTTTTTAATAATGCCTGTGCGCCGCCCTGGGTCCTAACAAGGAGAAGGGCGGGGTATAAATTTAATAAAATAAATAAATAAATTTTGAATAATGTACTAGATTGGGTCAGAGGATTGATTGGACATTTATATTATTTCAGTTTTAAAAGACTGATGGGCTTACAACAGGGCTTGTCAAACTCAAGGTCTGCAGGCTGAGTCTGGCCCGCAAGGTGCTTAAATCTGGCCTGTGGGGCCAGCCTGGAAGTAACAAAGGACTGGCCCGTGGTGCCTCTGGCAGCCAAAATGGGGCATGGGGGCAGGGGCTGTGCACTATGCCCTGCTCCCCATTTTTGGTCTGGATGGTCTTCTGAAGCATTCTGCTGGCCAAAACAGGGTGCAGGGTGCAGCATGTAGGGGGCCATGCCCCATTTTGGCTGCAGGGTGCTGTAGGAGGTTTCTGTCCCATCCCCCCCCCCCCCGTACCCATGGAAGAGAACTACAATGCTGATCTGGACCTTGAAGAAATCCAGTTTGATAACCCTGGTTTACAATATAGTCAATATCTTCAGATAGTAGAAAAAATGTTTCTAGTCTTTCCTGGAAGGACCACGTTAAGTTTCCCTTTTGCGGAAATATAAAAGCAGACACGTCCCCTTACATGTTCAGGATGTCAAGAAACAAGCTCTGAGTCACCACACTATTTCAGCTTTTTATGAAATAAATGCAGTCCAAATGCTGATTGCTTTTTCCCCTTGAAAAGGATCAGTAGTGGGATTCAAAATCTTTGACTACTGGTTCTGTGAATGGGGCTTGGTAGGCATGGCTTGGTGGGTGTGGCAGGGGAAGGATACTGTAAAATCTCCTTTCCCCCAACTCCAGGGGATGGTTATTGCAAATCCCTACATCTTCCAGATCAGCTGGAACTCGGGAGGCAGAGAATAGATGGGGTCAGAGCCAGTCAGAGGTGGTATTTGCTGGTTCTCCAAACTACTCAAAGCTTCTGCTACAGGTGCTCCAGAACTGGTCAGAACCTGCCAAATGCCACCTTTGGAAAGGATGAACACATAATGGACCTCATTTGGAGTTGGCTATATGCCACTGTGGATCACCTGGGAGATGAACTAAGGTAGATCACAGGGTTTCAAGTAGAGTTTTCAAGCAAGCAAAAAAGGTAATAACCTTTTGTTGGGTTTGAATGTCCTATTGACACATGGCTTGGCTTTCTTCTGAGCATTATATGTCAAAATACTTTTCTATTTTCAGATTATGATGGGGAATTCAGCTGTTATTAGCCAGTAGATCATTGCAATACACTGAAAGGTATACGTATTGCTAGATGGGTTTTTTGTTACTGTTGGCCTTGTAAATTTTCAAGGTGCCAAAGGTACTATATTCTGCTCTGGAACTAAATAGACTTCTAGTCTTTAGATTCTATCATCTGAAAGAATCTGTCTTTTCAACACTTCTTGTTATTATTGTTATAGTTTTAAATCTGTAGGGTTCTTTTAGAATGAAGCTAACTTCCCATCAGAAAAATGCAACATGTTTTGTGTCAAAAGTTGGAACTATGTCAAAGAGAATATAATTCTAGGAAACTATTACATTGCAAAAAATGAATGGAAAAAAATGAAATATCTGCTCTACTATTAAAAATATATACACATTTTGGTTCAAAAGTGCTACTTCAGTTTTCTATTTTATGCTTGCAATTTGTTTTACATTCAAATTGTCTTGGAACCAATTTTTATCTGACATTTTATTTGGAAGTATATTAAAGCTGCATTTATCTAAACTTGAAAAGTAATGATAAATTGAGGACTCTGAAAAGTATGGAAAGAACCTTAATTTCAGTTCACTCATCTCTCTTCCCAGATAATTTTATATATGTACGTACGTACATACGTATGTACATACATACATACATGCATACATGATATGGATATGGATATGGATAAGGATAAAGATAAAGATAAAGATAAAGATAAAGATAAAGATAAAGATAAAGATAAAGATAAAGATAAAGATAAAGATAAAGATAAAGATAAAGATAAAGATAAAGATAAAGATAAAGATAAAGATAAAGATAAAGATAAAGATAGCAAGGGAGGAAGCATTATGAAGTCCCTAAATCACTCTTTTTAAAGTTGAGGAAATATATAAAGCCAACCTTTCCTTCTTATTTATTGAAAATATTAGACTGTGGTTTTTCATTTTCATTTTATTTAAATTTATATCCCGCCCTTCTCCATAGAGGACCCATGTGGTGCATTGTGGTCTGTGGCAAAGCTTTTCCATCGGTGAAAAAGCCTCCTGCAGAAGCCAAAAATGCAGAAGGAAAATTGTAGTATTTATTAAATAAATTTATATTAATGAATGTTACCAATAGCAGGCACCCCTTTTTTTAATGTACTTCTTTACTATTAAATTGCAGCAGGGCCCAGGTGGTAAACTATTTTTTTAACATACCTAGAAAAATAATCTGTGGTCACATGACATTGTTGCCAGGGAAACTGTACAGAAACTCGATTACAGGTTGTAGTCCTTTACCACCAAATAGCATCTTCTGGGAACAACAGCAACCCAAATGTAGAGTCACATGTTGTGCCACCAAAAGCAAATGAAGTATTATATAAATGATTTGGCAGCTGGAGTAATTCATAAACCAATTAAATTGTACAATCTTCAAAAACTCCAAGTAGTATTATCTGGAATGCTCCTGTGTTTTCCATTTACTTCTGGGCCTGAACGAACATGTGGAGAACATAAAGTGGAGGTAATATTATAGTGGTATATAAAATGCTGTTTTATTCCTTAGTAAATCACTGATATTTTCTCAGCAAATGACATAACAGGTATATCTGATATTTTTATTGCCATGCTGCCTATAATTGGAGTCTTATGCGCAAAACACCGAGGGAGAGAACGGGGGTGGGGGGAGGAGAATGAAGATGTTTGAGATGTGAAAATACATTATCTTTGCCAGGAATGTTCTAAGCATCAGAAAATCTAAGTATGGTCATATTCCGAATTATCAACAGAAACCAGAGGAATATAGAGCAATTTTTAGTTTCCAGTGAAGCTGAGGAATTGAAATTTTCATCAGATGGCAAACAAGGGCAGATGTATAGGACTCAATAGGAATTTTATCTGCAATCTCTGCGTCAACAAATTAGATAATTATGTTGACAGCTCATTCTGTTTGAATTTGAAAATTGCATTTTTGATGCATGCATTTCCAGAGGTGACTTATTTTTTTTAAAACAAACCAAATAAAACCAAAGCTTTATTTTTCAGTTTTCAAAAATCATAGTTAGAGGGTCTGGAAGAGTGGATTCCTGGCTTACACCTGATTCTGAGATGCAGTGAAGGCTGGATCTTTCCTCATGAAGAAAATATGCATTCAATGTCTGTGCAATATGTAAAAGGTCCTGAGACTACAAGACAAAATGTTTTTATCAGGAAAGACAGGATTAGAATGCTGGTATTTCCCACTGGCTCAGCTGCCCAATGTTTCTCAATTATACAGAGTATAATTGATTGCCATATTATGGGTTTAAAAGGAATTTCCACCCAAGAGAGGCTGGCTGGTAATTAGGTTCTTTGGTTATTAATAATAATCACCTCAGATTGTCAGGCTCAGCTAGGTTTATTATCAGTTGTGAAACACTATTACAGTCTAATCAGCAGAAAGATACAAGAAGCAATATCTCATCAAATCCCTTGTAGTTTTAGAGGCAGAATCATTTGAGTACAATCTTCCCTATAGCTTGAGAATTCAAAACGCTATTATTGATAATACTGAAGGTAGGATTTGTATCCTGCCTTTTGTTATATTTAGCAAGGTTTAGGATATGAAGACTTCCATCAAATAGAATATACAGTCTCTTCTCACCTGATGAGATCCTTTAAAAAGTATTTCTTCTGTCTCTTTTAATCTGAGTACATGAATAGTTTTCCATCTTTGTCCGTATTACTTATTTGTAAGTTTGAAGCAAAAACCTACTTACTTTGATCTATGCCTAGTGTTTTTATGTCTATTATAAATAACACATGTAGACACTGTAGGAAAAAGCTGGAGTTTGCTGGGGCCTCCATTGCTGGCTAGCAAGCTCCTTTCTCAAATTCCTGAACATCAGCAGCAAGCTAGTGATGGAGTCAGGCAAGCTTTACATTCTCCATATCCTCACAGGTCAGCCCATTGTCCTGGTCAAGTCATTATCTCTTCTCCTTAAGGCTTACAGCCATAGCCCATTTCTTTGGTGGAAATGGACTGATTAAGCTTATCTGTCTAGATTCCTATGGATCTAGTAAGTTTCCAATGAGTGCTGAGTGACATCTGGAATATGGAGACAGTTGTATAATAGTGTTGATTCTGAATAGTTTCTTATCATAAGCCAAATCAGGAATTCTCTTTCATTTCTTGAAGACTTCCAAAAATAAAGTCGTCCAGTACAATCCCACAGAGTTGGGATTCCTCCTCAGGGTGCTGTCAGCCAGACAGTGTCAGCTGGCGACCCCCAGGGGGAGAGCCTTCTCTGTGGGAGCGCCTTCCCTTTGGAATGAGCTACCCCCAGAGCTTCGCATAATTCCTGATCTCCCTTCCTTCCGGTACACCCTAAAAAGCTGGTTTTTCCAGCAAGCCTGCCTGGCCTGAACAAAATAACGTATTAATTTTAATTCCAATTTTAATTTATTTTATAATGTCTATTAATGTTTTGCTTATTGGATTTTTTATTTAATATCTTTTTAACTTTTGTATTATATGTCTCTTATGTTGTACACTGCCCTGACTCCTTTGGGAGAAGGGCAGCCCTGGGTCCTTTGGGAGAAGGGCGGGATATAAATTGAATAAAATAAATAAATAAATAAATCCAATAAATCAATCAATAAAGTTATAAGGAGAGGGAATGCAAGGGCAGAGGCACTTCCAAGATTCTATTTTTAAATCTATATATATCCAATTATACTGTGAACTCTCATCTACTCTACAGGGTTCCCCTGTGGTTTACTAACATCTACAAGAAGCTTCTAGTAGAGATTCTTCATATGTTTGTGGTTAAGTATCATCAATATGCTGACAACCATTTTTACATCTCTATCCTAGGCTCAACAGGAGGTGTGGTAGAAGTCTTGACCCAATGTCTAGAGACTGAGGCAGAACAGATTCCAGAAGAATCCTAAAAAGATGGAGTTGCTCATAATAGGCAGGTCTATGCCATAAATTGCTCTTGCTAGAATGACTTTGATCTGGGATCAGTGATCTTGGAATTACAGCTCCTCTACAATATTAAATGGAGGCCATGGCCAGGACAACCTTTGGCCAGTTTTGCTTGATCTATCAATTGAAATCTTTGTAAATCAGAAGATGATTTAAAAAGTGACTCATGTGTTCATCACCTTACAATTAAAGTATTGCATTTTTGTCTACATGAAGTTAATCTTAGTACTGCAACTGCCGTAGGATGTGGCTGTCCACTGCCTGTATGTTACTAACCAGTTTATTAGAAGAGCACCTATATTATGGGAGCAATTGTTGCCATTGCACTTCTAGGTCTAATTCTAGGTACTATTATATCTTCCATTATCATTGGAACAATCTCTTACAGGTAGAATCTGCCAGCCTATTGTTGGCTGGTTTGGGTGGTTGGGTGAAATATTATGGGTATTCATCACCCAAGAAAAGAGACAGTCTCTCATTCTAAAATATTCTGTCTCCTAGGTTCAGAATGGCCTCCACCCATTTTTATTTTTCAGAGCCTTTAGAACAAAAGTTTTAATTAGTGGATAGAACTGAATATGGATAAATTATTTTAGCTGGTGTATTTATGATATCTTTATTATTATAAATTTAGAAACTAGTGAATAGGTGGCAACTTAATCCATTCCCTTCTCCTGACTCCCCCAAGTTGGTGGTGGGCACTACTTTTTTTAGCAGGCTCTGTACAAGATCTTAGTTTAGCTGAGTTTCGCTATTGTCTTTTCTTATGTTATTTTACCTTTTATTAATATTTTACTTACTTTATATAAATGTACACTTCTGAACTGTAATTTAATAGCAGCTGGTGCAATTAGTGTGGATAACACAGAGAACCATTTCTGGAAGCTTGAAAACCAGCAAAGACAGCAAAACAACTGAAGATTAATGAGATCCTCAACTCAAAAGCTTCTGCTAAGGTCTTACTATCCCAGAATCCCATGAACAGATTTGAAAAGTTATCCCAGCAGTTAATGAAACATCAACTCTTGTCTCCCTAATGAAAACGATGGATGTCTACAGAATGAGAACTCCCAGGAAAATATTGCCACTGGTGAGCGCAGAGTTCATTTTGAAGACAGCGGGCCTCTACTAATGCTCCAGCTGATGAGTTAAATAAATGTCCTAACCACAAAACTCTACTCAGATATTTTGGCTAAACATTGTTGTCTAACTGCCCAGATTCATTTGAGCAAGTACCAACTACTTTATTTCTGTAAAAAATAATAATTTGAAGTAAGCTTTTGGCAACCATATACAGCAGTGGTAGTCAACCTGACTGCCCACTAGTGAGCGTTCCAGCTTTCATGGTGGGCGATAGGGGTTTTGTCCGATACTGAAGCACTTTTCTTTTTTTAATTTAATTGACTTCCCTACTTTATAAATCACCATTACTGTGGAACCGGTGGGCAGTTAAAATGTTTTACTACTAACAGAGATACAAAAGTGGGTGGTTGGTATAAAAAGTTGACTATATACAATATGATCCTTCCAAGAAATACTGAAAACAAATTATCCTTAGAGAGTTTCTATATCGGATAAAGGGGCACGGTGGCTCAGTGGCTAAGATGCTGAGCTTGTCGATCAGAAAGGTCGGCAATTCAGTGTTTCGAATCCCTAGCGCCATGTAACAGAGTAAGCTCCTATTACTTGTCCCAGCTTCTTCCAACCTAGCAGTTCAAAAGCACATAAAAATGCAAGTAGAAAAATAGGGACCACTTTGATGGGAGGGTAACAGTGTTCTGTGTATCTTTGGCATTTAGTCATGCTGGCCACATGACCATGGAGATGTCTTTGGACAACGCTGGCTCTTCGGCTTTGAAACAGAGATGAGCAGCACCCCCTAGAGTTTGCAATAACTAGGACATATGTGTGAGGGGAATCTTTACCTTTTATATTGGATAAGCAGTTTGAAAACATGCTTCTTCAATCCCAGGACTCTGCTGTCATATATCAACATAAACTAGATGGGCTTACAAAGGCTCTGTTTATCCCCCCCCCCAAGTCAACTGTTTCACTGCCCGCCCCATTGTGTTTACCATGTTCATATTAATTTGTGTCCCACTACAAATTGCAGAAAATTCAATTGCTTTTCAGCTACTCAGCAGGTACATTCAATTCTTTAAAAGTAAAGAGTTTTTTGGACATTTTTAGAATTACTCCTATCCAGATGTTAATTAATCACAATGTAAAGTACTCTTACATCAGCTCACACATTCTAAAACACTGTGCCCAATTTAATCTCACACTCCCATCCCTTAAACCACCTTCAGCAATCAAACTGTAAACATTTCACTTGAGATTAGTGTTTGTTCTCCCTATGTGATGCTTTACTCTCAGCCATAAATCTCAACCTCAAAATACTGACACAGGTCATAGTTCTCAAGCTAACTTCACTGATCTGAAAATAACCAGCTGACCTATTTTAGGAATTTAATCTTTACTGGACTGAATTTCCCTTGCATATATTGAGATCTGGGGCCTCCCTCTCCTCCCTAAACATCTGTTAATGGTATCCAATCTCATTCTATCATCATCATGTCAACATCTGAGTAATCCTATATTCTATCTATAGTGGACAATACGGTGCATTTGACAAACTCATCCCGCCCTCACCCAGGCAGAATGTTCTTCAAACAAAATTGCAGGCCCAACTTTGAACTAAAATTCAAAGATATTTGGTAATAAATCACGTGTAAGACCATAATCTGTATAATTCTTAAGGGCAAGATCCAGTTTCTCAATTTACTTGTACAACATGGTGAAAAGAAAATAAATATTTCATTTGCAATGGTGTGGATGATTTACAACTTAATCGCCTCAAGAAAAAATGATGAGATAAACTTGTTAAATTGCATTTCAAATATGATGGTTCACCTAAGCCAGGGTAAAAAGAAGTCAGAAAGTAAATGAAGCATTTCATGGAAGAAGTGAGCCACAAATGGCATTTGTGTGTTCTATTGAAAGTTCTAATTTCATTAAAGGGTTGATTGAATTGAATGATTAAAAATCTACCATTTGCTTGATAAACAAATGATCAGCTGGGAAAATCTGTATTAGAGTCCATGGTGCATTAGGCAAAGGTGAAGTGCTTGGTTTGGCAATTCAAGATGCTTTACATGTCCCAGATCTGGAGTCAAGTCTGCTCTCACTCAAATATATTATGGAAAAAGACATACATTATTACACAACTGAGGATGGAAAATTGCTCATAAAAGATACCCTCCAGATAAATGGATTTTTGAATCCAACTATTATTCAGCAATTGAATAACTACACAGTAAAAAAGAGTGAAGTGATCAAGATTTTTTTCAAAAAAAAAAGATATGTCTTTAGTGAAAAGGAAGTTAACATTTTTGCAAAAAGGTTCCTAAGGGATCCAACTAAGAATTTGTATTATAAAGGTTCTCCTGCATTGCCAAGAGGGAGCACGCGAAAGGAGCCTACATATGGAAGGATAGTGAAAGGATGTCAGATACTGAAGGAGTTAAATAACAAAAGGCTGCAGAAAAAGTAACAACCAAGCAGAGGTGGGTTTCTCCCAGTTCGGACTGGTTCAGGTGGGAATTGGGCTGGGTTGCCGAACTGGTAGTGATGGATGGATGGCCATGCCCCCAAATTGGCCCACTCGGATGCTCACCCTGCCTTGCCTTTGCCATGTGGATCCACAGAACTGCCTCCTCCTGCCTACACACAGGTAAGAAGCATTCGTGGTAGCCTAGCTCCACTCCCCACCAGCTGCAACCTGGGCCCCACCTGGTCAACTGGGTGGGCAGCCAAGAAAGTGGTGAGCGAGAAGCTGGAACCGGCCTGGTCTCCAACACTCCATCCAGCAGAGGGGGGGGGGTGGCGAGCAGAAAGGGAAGCAAGCCGCGGGCCGGCATCCCTATCTCTTTCCTCTGAGAGCCGCAGTGGTGGGGAAAGTGAGGTTTCTTTGCCAGCCTCCCAGCTGGCAAAACAGAAATTTACACTGGTTCTGTGGGCATGGCTAGATGGGGGTGCATGTGACTGAGTGGGTGTGTGTATGAGTGACATCAGGTTGCCCATGCCCATTCAGTCACATGCCCCTCACCTAGCCACACCCACAGAACCAGTAGTAAAACATTTTGAAACCCACCCCCACAACCAAATAACCAGTATATGGAAGATGCTAGAGAAATTGACTGGAATACTCCTCATTAAGAGCCCTTCAAGGAAAATGAGGGAGTTGTGAATTGGTGCATGAGACAGTGAAAATGGATGCTGGAAGTCCACATTTTCAATACTTCAACACATTCAGACCACAAGGCCGCAGGATGGGGTAGGGAGTGTTGAAGTTTCTTTCTGTCTTCCCTTTTGGTCTATCACAGGGCTGTCAAACTTGCAGCCCACAGACCGGATGCATCATGGACTGGTCACGCCCATGCCTGGTGTAGCCAAGGGGGAAAAAGTTGTGACACCACCGTGACGATGCGAGTTTGACAACCCTACTCTATCACTTTGCCAGTTTTTTTTCTATGACATTGAATCTACTTCAATCACTTTCTTCTGCCTTGATTCCCAAGCACATATTCTACATATCCTTAGACTTTTTTCCGGGTAATAAGCTAGATACTAGACTTTCCTTATTCCTATAACATATTTCCTGTATTTAAATATCAAAACTTTGACTGCAGTTATTTTTTCAATTGATTTTAAAGAAATAGCACACTCAGAGGGGCGGGGATGGGGAGACAAGACAGTTTTAGGGAAGAAACTTTGAATAGCTCAGTCTAAGGTCATATAGGATTTCTTGAGGGAGCCTGAACCTCTTCCATTAAGTTATGCTACTGTAGTAATATTTGGTTCTCACTCTTACGAAGCCTATACCTGCTTCGGAATAGCGAGGAACCAAATCCTTTCTTTATAGTAATCCAATCAAAATTTATTCTGCAGCCTTCTGTAGCAACTAATGCCTCCATAAGTTTATACTACAATTTATATTCCTGGTACTTAACCTATTACAGTTTCTAACAATCTTGGTATAAAAGTCAAAGGTGAGAATGTTACAGCTTGTGTTTTTGTACTAAGGGGGTTTGCCTTATTTCTTCTTCAATCAGAGATTTTTTATCATCCTTAATTGTCTTATTCTGTGGGAGCTATAGATCAAAATGGTTTTGAGGAATGGTTTTGAGGAAATACTGTAAATAAAAGTTTGGGATTAAGGAGAATTGAAACTTCCCCAATTTTGTTGTTTTTATATCTCACAAAGATAATAGAATCAAAGGATGCAAATAGAGTTAGATGGCATTAGAGTTTATGAAGCTTCTTCACAAAAAAGTTTCTCCAGAAAGAAAAACCTTTGCTAACAACTTTGCAGTTCACTATTTCAAACAGGCAGAATATAATAAGTACATCCCAGCCTCCTCCAAAATAAGGCACAAAGGAATTTTATTTCTACTTCTACTTCTAGTCAATTTTAAACTCCAAAAAATTTGCAGTGACTGATGTTTCCGTTTTCCATTCCACCACAATATGCTGCACTTGAGATGAAACCCTTAATGACGGCAGACATATTGTTTATCTCGTTTGATAATTTGAATAGGAATTTTATTAGATTTTCCTCCCATCTCACCTTGAATGCACACCAGGCAGACAGCATGTTGCTCTAATAACACTCAAGTCCTCAAGGTTAAGTAGGCAATGCCAGTGCAGCCCTTTGTTAGAGGAAAAGTTTCCTCCTCGATAGTAGCCTAGTTGACTTGCATTGTGCCTGTCTCTTGTCTGTTCTACCTGTCCATGGATCAGGAGGAGGTGTGGACTTCACTTCTTCCTCATTGCTAATGGGTGGCAGCTGCTTCCAGTTCTCACCTGGAGCCTCCTGGCCAACTTGCTGAATCTGCAGCTCACCAGCCTCAGCCTGCCCCTCATCGGATCGATCAAGCTGAGGCTGTTCCATCAGGCATTCTCTGACCCCCCCCCCCCAATCCTGGCTAATATTTGGCTCCATGCTTTCCTCTGCAGACTCAAATTCACCCTCCTCCTCTGAACTCGCATCTGGAGAAGAGTCGGGGAACGAATCCCTAACACATCTCAGCTGGCTTCCAACAAGTTAAGTCCAATGAGGGAAGCCAGAGTTGTTTAATGATTGTGTGATTCATTTAACCACTGCCGTGATTCACTTAAAAACTGTGGCAAAAAAGATTGCAAAATTGGGCACGACTCACTTAGCAACTGCCTTGCTTAACAATGGCAATTCTTGTCCCAATTGTGGTTGTAACTCTTTAATTTTTGCCATGCTAAAATATTCCTATATTGTGACTATGAACAATTAAAGAATTACACACAAATGGAGTCTGGAAAAAAAGGAAACGCTGTCATGCCTGATGTCTCTAACTATTTCTCCCTTAGTCTACAATATTTCAAATAGATTGTATATCAGTGTTTTTTTTTCAAGTATCTGGATTATTTCTGCCCAGTGCCACAATGACTTGTACCTGTAACACTGCCATGAGTACATTCATAAATGATTCCTTGGATTTATATGCAAGCAGTTTAGGTATTAAAATGAAATATAACAGATAGGCTATCATAATTTAAGAAGTTCTGTGTATACTGGAAAGGTTTCAATTGCACATTTTGCTGGGGGTTTTTTCTTTTTAATCATCATCACTGTCTAGTTATGATACGCTGTTCAATAAAATAGAATAAAACTTTCAGTGTAAATGGATGGCTGAATAATATTTTGACTCACTGTTCAGTGTGGGAATGTTAGCAGCATTATACAACTTTCTCTGATTCTCTTGCTTTTGCTTTTGACTATCTACAGTACATGAAACTAGGAATGGTTATTTGTCCTTGCAAACAAGACCCTCGGAGCTATGAACATGGACACTTGTGTCTTGAACCTATGGTGCTCTTATTGGTCAATGCCATATGAAAAGTGTTGGGATCATTGTGAAAGGGGTGGTGCTAGAAATAGTCTTGAAAAAGCTATCCTGGGAACTGACAGAGTTGAATAACTTCCAGTCCCCAACCTCTTCTTTTAGGGAAGATTGTTGAGGATGGTGGATGGGTATTCAGTTTCAGAGGGCCATGGTTGACGCAGGTTATCTAGACTTCAATAAGGGTTCAGGTTTGCTTACAACACTGAGAAACCATTGGTCATGTTTGTGGATGACCTCTGAAAGTCTCAGATGGAATGCTGCAACCAATCTAGTTCATTTGCATCTCTTGATTACTTTTGATACCATCAACCTACCTGCATCAGGTTCATTGATAAAGAGTTAGGCAGTATTATTTTGCAGTGGTTCTCCTCCTTTCTGCATGACTAATTCTAGTTGGGGCTAGTAGGGAGGTGAAAAGAGGTCTAACTTTATGCCTCAGAATTCAGGTCTCTCAATGTTCTTCTTTAATATCTACATGAAACTGCTGAGCAAGGTTATTTGATAACATGGAATGTGGTATCATCACATATGTTGTTGATAGCCAGCTATACATCTCCATTCCTGATCAAGCAAGTTGAATCCAACTGAATCCACCTGAATTCAACTCATTCTAGCAAGATGACATTGGTTTAGATTTGTGGCCACTCTGGAGCTGGCAATGTGTCTTCTTAGACTCTTGGCAAGGGTAGCACTTCTCCATTACTGGTGAGCAATGTAGAGGTCCTCTTGGACTTGTAGTTCTCACTGGAAGAACAGATGGCACCTGAGGCCTTTGCACAGATTTATCTTGTATGTCCATTCATGCTTGTTCACAACCACCCATATCTTGGTTACTTTCCAATTGGATTACTGCATTATGTCCTTGAAAATTACAACTGGTTCAGAACACCTTACATGATCCCTTAGTTTTCCTTTATTACCCCACTGCTGCCCAAGCTGCACTGATTACTAGTTTTCCCCAGGCGCAATTCAAGATGTTGATTATCACTTTTAAATCCCATAGCCAGGATATTTTCAGGACTCTCCTTCCTAAGGTCATCTGTATGTTTTCCTGAGATCATCTGCATGTTTTACTAAGTTGAATACTAAGTGTTGGAATAGGGAAAGACTGGAGCCCAGTGACTAGAACTGTGTGTGTCTTTGTGTATTGAATAAAGATTTTATGAAGTTAAAAACTACAGAAAAATAATATAGAAAAGTGAATGACAGATTAGTTCCATAAAAAAGAAAGGAAAAATAAATAAATAAACCAGCTCATATCTTCTTTGCCGCAGTTATAAATACAGTTGATACTGTTTCTGCCCTCCTGATGTAGCATAGTCCCCTTCTTCTTGTATGCAACCTTTTAAACCAGAGATTTAACCATAAATATATATGCTGTATGTGACTAAAAGTCTATATATAACATTTTATCTCTAACGGAATAACAGAATTGGAAGGGACCTTGGAGGTCTTCTAGCCCAACCTCCTGCTTAGGCAGGAAACCTTATACCTGTGATGGTGAACCTATGGCACATGTGCCACAGGTGGCACGCAGAGCCATTTCTGAGGGCATGCAAGGTGTTCCCTGTCAGCTCCAGCACGCATGCACACACTGGCCAGGTGATATGCAGCCTTGATTTTCAGCAGGTTTTTTTGTCCTCTGGAGGCTTCAGGAAAGCTCCTGAAGCCTCCAGAGAGTGAAAAACAGACTTACCGAGCCCACTGGAAGTTGGAAAATTGGCTGCTTCCAGTCTCCGGAGGACCTTTGGGAGGGAGGAGTTTTTGCCCTCCCCATGCTCCAAGAAAGTTGTGCATGCATGCGTGGGGCAGCAGGTGGGGTGTCACGCACGCATGCACAGGGGGGCATGGCATGGGTGGATTAAATTATGGGGGTGGGTACCCGAGTGCGTGCAATGTTGTGCAAGCATGTGCTTTTGGCACCCAAGGCAAAAAAAGGTTCGCCATCACTGCCCTATACCAGGGGTCTGCAAAGTCGGCTCTTTTAAGACTGGTGGACTTCAACTCCCAGAGTTCCCCAGCCAACATAGCTGGCTGGGGAATTCTGGGAGTTGAAGTCCACCAGTCTTAAAAGAGCCGACTTTGCAGACCCCTGCCCTATACCATTTCAAAGAATTGGTTATCTAATGTCTTCTTAAAAACCTCCAGTACTGGAGCAACCACAACTTCTGAAGGCAAGTCATTGCCCTGGTTAATTGTTTCCCTCTAATTTTAGGCTGCTTCTTTCCTTGGTTGATTTCCAATCATTTTTTCTTGCCTTGCCTTTTTCTTGACCCCCCTCTTCTTTGTATTGAGTTGAATATGCTGTGGAAGCCTTTTTTTTAAAGTTTTTTATTAGATGAAAATTAAAAACATTAGACATAGTGTGGCATTTCTGACATAAACATTTCCATATAGTGTTTGGATCTCGCAACGATTACATTTTATATCCATTACATAGGTAGGTGTAGTCAGTCAGGTTACCTGTCCGTTGATCCCTTCTTTTATATAATTACTAATCATACAAATGCATAGCCAATTCCTACCTATCACACAATCTTAATACCATATTTTCCAATTCTTGTCTATGTTTTTTGTCCCAACCTTTCCCCCTCATTTCTAACCATCGGTACCATTTGTCCCAGATTTCGTGATAAACATATGAAGAACGGTTACAGGAACTGGGCATGGCTAGTCTAGTGAAGAGAAGGACCAGGGGAGACATGATAGCAGTGTTCCAATATTTGAGGGGCTGCTACAGAAAGGAAGGGGTCAAGCTATTTTCAAAAGTACCTGAAGGCCAGGCAAGGCATAATGGATGGAAACTGATCAAGGAAAGATTTAACCTAGAAATAAGGATAAATTTTCTGACAGTGAGAACAATCAACCAATGGAA